>OY720634.1:124565529-125185682 GCA_963169105.1 Ceriagrion tenellum | reverse complement strand
GCGGATCAACCGACAAGGATCAACAACACCATAATTTTCAACAATGATCAACAACAACAAGGTCAAAGTTTTATTTGGCCAATTTTCAGGGTCGCTACCAACTGACTACGTGGATGCATATTTAAGATAGCCCACTTCATACAGCTAAATATTCTAATTTGCTATAATGGCTCAAGGTTAAATGAGCTATTGGACTACTCAATTTCCAAACGTTTTTCGCCTAGGTAAAATTTAGCATGCCCAGTCACACTAAAGCATGTATACCTACTAGAAAGTAAAACTAAATTACGAAAATGCTTCCATAAGTAAAAAAACTATTTATATAATTTTTCATAACCCTGCCTCACTTTTTATTTAATGTCAAAATATTATTTTTACCCAAAATTACATTTTTTAAAATGACAGGCAAGACAAAAAATAAGTGGGACACCATAGAAAAGAGACACGCAAAAAAATTTACTTCTCCCACGCACCACCAATGCTCACAAAAATCCCACGCACCATCAATGGCTACATATAAAAGCATAACCACCCTCTAAGGGCCGCGTTACACGGTAGATTTTATAGAGTAAACGAATGTATCATAGATTTCATAGATTGTATAAGAAAATTAATAGAATTAGGGTAGACTCTATTTCCCGTTCAGTCAATCAGACAATCATTAAATGTTTCGAATTTTCCTCATAAAAGAGTTCATGCATTCGTTTGTACAATAAAATGTATCGTGTAAAGCGGCCTTGAGACACCCGTTGATACACGCTTCACTTTTCATCCATTTCCTCAATCGACTCAACTTCTCAACTGCTTCCCTTCTTCATCACTGTAGTCCTAATACCCACTGCCACGCGACCCTCAGGTGGCTCGCTGGGTAAACAGCAGGCGCGGCGTACGAGAAATAGCCTACATCGTGAGAGAATCGTACCTAAAAATGGGCGATTTCGCATTGAAAATTTTTGATCCATACCGCCTCCGATGAAAAATTCGTACCTTCGCCACTGCTTCGCCCTGCCCGATGGGGATGGAGAAGTCTCAGTGTGACCGACCTGCCTCGTGAAACCCATTCCAATCACCTAACAACTCCTACCCCCCCCCCTCCCTTCCCCCGCTCCTCCCTTCGCATACATCCCTTTCCCCTTCATCTCCCGTTCCCATCTCCCCATTCCCCACACTTCCTTCCATCTCCTTCGGAGAGGGGCGTGGCCTTTTACGTCGCCCGATGGATCCATTATGAAAACATAGGTAAGCGTCAAGGCGTGCCCCGAATCGGATAGCAGATTGGGAGGTGGGGGATGGAAATATGACATAAAAATGAGACAAGGCCTCAGGGCAGCGCTCCCTAAAGTATTCGCCCACCAAAGCACACAGGTGTGCCGCGAAAACCGACACAGGATATACTTAAAAAATAATTTTAAAAATACCGCTGGTAATTTTCGCTAGGCACATTCGGTAGATACATACTGTGAACATTAAGTCCATTTTCCTTCTACAACCTATATTAGTATTTTTATCTTTCGAATCAATACTCAAATTTTGTATTAGTCGTAAGAGTCGCAATAGTTTGATTAGCAGACGACTGGTTTCATCGCATGAGCGAAATCCTAAGGTGCCTAACCTGAGGTAAGACTAGATGATGAAGATATATTTACATCGAGATAAGCAGGGAATATAAAGTTCCCTTTTGACTAATGAGTTTAACTGATTGTTCTCCCAGCTCCAGTTTGAGCCATCCTTAAATGATCAACCTCGCTTTCTTCGTCTAAAATTTACCTCGGCACTTTATTTTTCCTTTGACTGATATTCACTCAGCATTACAGTGAAAGACACGTTTACTTAAAAACTAAATTTGAAAACATATGACCTACACACCAATTAACGTTTGACACGATCTTTGCCATCAATTTTTATTTAAACCCTCCTCTCTGGAGCCCATAGCTCTCCCACATCCTGTGGATAACGGCTTCCATTTTATGACACACACCGCGAAAGGTGGCGCAACGAGTATCTGATATTTATGAATCATTTGATGGAAGGGAACTTTTCATACAGAACGAAGCCAAACTCATATACTTCGATGAGTAGGGTTGTTGCACCCAAACTACATTGAGGTGTTACGAGCAAGATTTGTCCCTAGACAGCAGAGATTATAAATTTTTTTTAATGGCATCAGCTGTAAGAAGCAGTTATTGCTACAAAATTGAGGGAAAGTTTCATTAATGACGCCAAAAATTTGTTCTAAATTACTGAAAATGTAAGTAATTACTATATATGCATGCATACGATTTTATCTTGCCTCATTTTTTCACGCCTTTAGCAGAAAACCGATAATGTGACGTCTCCGGTTTATAATCTACGAAGGAAAAATTAACCGAAATTTTTAAAATTTTTCCAGATTTTTCGGGATTTCCTTCATACGATTTATTTGAATACTTCTCACGTCATGCACTCAGTGCTTCCCAAAATGATATGTCGTGTGCATTTCGGTTTCGAAAAGTTCTTAAAATTAAGAGTTTTAACGTCCGATCCCTTTTATAACGTCGAAAACGAGGCAAAAAATGGCCTTTTTATCGACCCCAAATCAGTTTTAAATTTACGAATTATGTAGGCTTGTAACTCCTAAAGTAATTAACGGAGAAGCAAGCGGTTGTTTTCATTGTAAAGATCGCTTCGTTGCCTACCTAAAAATTATCCGTATTATTAGGACCATCCTAACCGTTTGGATGATAGAGCCGGAGAAACCGCAAAACTTCCCTTTGTTTTGGTAAGTATAGAATTATATTCCTCAAATAGCAATGAGTTATCTTTTGGTATTTCTTTCATGCAATTAATCTGAATTATTCTTACATCATACACTCAGTGCATAGAGAGATGGCCGATGATGTGCGTCTTGCTTGCGAAAGATTCTTAGTTTTAACGATATCACGTTTGTTAGTTTTTTGACTCCGAAAACGAAGCAAAAATCGCACTTTTTTCGGCATTCAATCGCATTTATCCCGAAAACTATATGGTATTCGTACATGGTATTCGTCGAAACACCTATCAAAACCGAGGATTTATTGCGATTCTATGAAAATTAATGCGGTGAGCAATTGATTTTTTAAATAAGCAAAGAAAACATACAACCTACACCCTGTTAAATTAGTTACGACTTCTATGCGTCATAAAATCTTCATTTTTTAAATAAAGAGCCTGTGGAATATAAATACATATCTACCATTTCTCATGGGATATGGACAGTATTTTTGGGCAGAAGAATAAAACAGTACATTAGTAAGTGATTGATGTATTGTCATCACTGAAAAGATGAGGCCTTTTCCATGATTATTAGGGTAATGTAATCAAATTTTATGAGAAGCGATATCCCGTTCAAACTACCCTAAGTGTTCGCTAAACGTTGTCGAAAAAGAGGCTTCAGAGAGGAATAAGCCACAAGCAGGCAACACAAATTAAACGCGGGGCGTGGCACCACCTCGCGAGATTATAACTTTTTTCCATGAATTAGGGGAGCGAGCATTCGAAATGAATCACGGCGGCGTAGCGGCGTGAGATATTTCCGAATTTCGCGGAACGAGCGAGCGAGAGGAATGTCATCTAAACGGCCTCTCCGTCCTTTTCCCAAACGAAGACATACATGCACTCGCAGGCGTGTGCATGTCACACGCGAATCCTGCCAGCAGGATTGAAATGATGGTCCGTGCACATTTTTCCTGCCTATTTCCCTCCCACACGGCCACGATAATGTTACGTATGCATCCATCGCGACGTGAGGGGATCATCCTCCCAGGCGATCGGACGAAAAAAGCAGATGGAGCGGCAAAGCGCTCTCGCGGAATCCGACAGTCTTGTTTTTTTCCATTCTTGCAAGCCGCGAACTCCCCGGCGATGTTCCCACGTGACCGGTGGGAAAAACAGTTTTAATGAGAGAAATTACTCCACCTATTGAGGGCTTGTTCATTCAAATGATGCATATTGTAACAATTGAAGCACGATAAGGTGCACAAGTTTTTTTCCAAATCAACCTAAACGATTATAGATTAAAGAGTACGAAGGACAAAATTTATTTCTGTAATTCTTCAATTTATAGTGATACGCTGAACGGCAGAATCGATGAGAGGATTTTTTAGAAGTTGAAACCTTTGGAAAAACGTGCATTGCAACAATTCATCCATCAACAAAAACAATGTTGGAAAAAAGTAAAAATTTATTCACTTCATACGAATGGCGGCGATAGCGCGAAAAAAGCTGAAAAATTACCAAAGTACACAAAAAATTAAGGAATTCAAAAACTTAAATAACAAGGATCATACTAGTCAAGGCATACCTGAAGTAAATGAAATTAACAGGGGAAGAAATAGGAAAATGAAATGAATACAGGAAAAGTATTATGGCTTTATGTTTTTAAGATAACCGTTAAGAATCAGATATATCTCCTCCCATGATGAGAACGCGAGCATTCTATTAATAATGGTTTAACCATTAATAGCAATGGATCTTTTCTTTACCAAATTAACTGACCAAATTAGACCAAAATTTTTAAAATTTCGCCGTCATAGAGCCGATTCTTTTCAAATTTCAGCGTCAGCTTAACTCGACTTAAGCAAAGCCAAAATTCAGAACTATTCTCCGACGCAGTTCACAAGACGACTTATTTATTCAGATTGGCTTCCGTAAGGACTCTGTATATACACAAGGAGGGAAAGGACCTGGAGCAAGATCTTGACGCAATGAGACCTTCGACACAAGGACGCGAATTCGTTAACTTCGGAACCGACAGTTGCCGCGGACGCCCGCGAGAGAGCGCGCGCTGCATAACTCTTTCGTCTAAAGGCCACTGGGGTGAGGGCGCAAGGCTTGAAAACGCCCCTGAACTGCCCCGCATGAAATGTAGCCTCACTGTCCCGCCGGTGTAAATCAAAAATTTCGGTCTGTGGTTACCCCGGCAGCGTAATGGATAATACGTCACTTGCCGGGCACAGAGCCATGCCTCACAAGGGTCGGAACTTCACCGGGTGTTCCCAAAACTGAGGCCGCGTTAGTCCGCCGTTCGTGAGGAGAGAATTCGTCAAAGGTATTCCCGCAAAAATGTGGTAACTTTTAATATCTATATATATTTACCATAGTGATCCCAAGGTAGATCATCCTTGGTGCGGTGTCTTAATGATTAGCATCATCTATCAATCCGTAGAAAACGTAGTGGTCATTTAGCATGGCAGCTACGTTATCGAATGGACGTCCAATGCGATCAAAATTACAGATAGAAGAACGTCAGCCAGTCAAAAACGTCTAAGTGAATTTCATACACTATCACACTCGTCTTTGATTCCCGAGGCTTTCTGCAGTACATTTCGTCATGTTCGGGTGTCACATCTCACCAATTTTCGTCTTTAATTACAAATTCTAGCGGCGTATGAACAAGCAAAAATCATACCATCCATCCAATGGATGAAGATGTTTTTTATACGACGAGTGAACCAAATACGAATATAAAAGTAGACAACCAGAAGGTTTCATTAATCTGGATTTTTATATCTCACTAGGCAGTTTTTCATTGGGTAGCATTTCTCCCCAAATCTTTGTACGAATTTTCAATCAATTCTTTTCATTCATCCGATTTCGGTTATTCTTCTGTAACAAGATAGGTAACAGAATATGATTCTATCAACCTTTCGACCCTGTTCTGTAAGCTGCTTTTTCACTCTTTCACTGTCCCTTAACGCCTTCTATGCCCTTTAACTTGGTTAAAAATTAGCAAACCCAATAGAAATCGCTCAAGTGAATACGGTAATTGAATGAGAGCCAAACCTATTTCAGACACTCTCTTGCCTGCGGAAATCAACTACGACTACTAAAAATAATAAGTCACACGAGGACTTCTTACCTTTCTTCAGTTCAGAATACTCCGCAAAGCACTCCAGGGCGACGAGAAAATGAAGCGGAGGTGGCAGGTGGTCTCTTCTCAGACGCAAAATGTAATCGATGGGATTTCACTCGGGAGACACTAAATCCCTCTCAGTTAAGAGCCATCTCTCCACTGCCACCGAACCGCTTCATAAGGTAGAGAGCAAAGGAAGTCACCCTGAACCCGACCGTAAAAACGTCCTATGCCTGAATTGTTAGCATCAACTACAAGAGTCAAGAGTCCTTGGTCAACCACATTGGAAACGATTTTTGCGAGAAATTAAAAATATATGGATACATAGGGTGAGTCAGCGTCACGCTGAACTCGACCGTAAAAACGTCCTATGCCTGAATTGTTAGCATCAACTACAAGAGTCAAGAGTCTTTGGTCAACCACATTGGAAACGATTTTTGCGAGAAATTAAAAACATATGGATACATAGTCAGCGTTACCTGATGGTTTTTTAAATTATGGTACGCAGTGAAGTTTGAAGATGTGGCAACGCCTTTTATTTCAAAGTATACGCAAGGAATAACAGTTTACATCTCATATATTACTTTTTACAGAAAAAAATCATTTGTGAAAGAAAATGTCTTTCACGTGCCGGCCCTCTTTTTCGGCGCACTCGTCGACCCTTTGCACGAGGTTTGTCATCACTCTCTCCACCATGTTACAGGGTATAGCACAAATCTCCCGCTCAATGGCATAATTTTATTCATCCAGAGTGCGTGGCTTATTGACGTACACTTTGTTTTTGAGGTCGCCAACAAGAAAAAGTAATGTAATACGATCAGGAGAGCGTGGCGGCCAGTCAACATCATCTCAGTGGGTTTTAAAGAACGTCTCTGTGACGAACGCACGGTGTTGCGCGGTCCACCTCTCCATTGTAACTAAACTACTTCTCAAAGGGAAAACTTTGAGACTAACTACTCTGCTAAGAGTACACCTTCGCCACTACTCGAGCCAAAAACATCAGGCAACGCACACTCGCCCTGTGTATACTCCAAGTGACAGCGGAAATTTTACCACATGAACGCTCTTCAGTTGATATGCAACTCACTACAGCATGCTAACGACCTAAACGGTGGATAAAGGAGTCCCCTCAATGTCTTTAGTTAAGCCTGAATCACACGATCATTTTTTCCGTCCCTTTTAAGGGATAGCTCCAATGATAGCTTTTCAGGGACCGTGACAATGATAGCTCGAGCTATCATTTTCTGAATCACATGGCCATTTTAGCCGTCCCTTTTTCCATCATTTTTTCCGTCCCTTTTCGCATAATTTCTGTGTTAACTACTCTCATTCCATTGAAAGCCTAACGTGGCGTTTGAGTCTCTCTTTGCGGCCGAGCACTCTGATTGGCTAAATGGTGGAGTCAGCGATGCCTCCAGGAACGGAAAAAGGGACGTGCCCAGGGATGGAAAAAGCTATAGGGATTCCTATCGCTGGAGCCATCCCTGACTTTGTTCGAGTCACACGATCATTTTCGAGCGATCATTTGAGTTATCATTGGAGCTATCCCTTAAAAGGGACGGAAAAAATGATCGTGTGATTCAGGCATTAGGATCTGAGAAGAATCCTTCAGTTTCCAGATTCCCTCCTGACTTCTACCTTTGCCTGAGAGACCAGCTGTAATAATTCGTAGCTGCTAGGCCTTCTCATCATGCCCATATATTATTCAATTTCGAAAACCTTCGCAAGCCTTTTGGAGACCATCTCACAAATACATTGGATGGGTCAAGGACGCAGAGCTCTCTTTCACCTTGCGACGCAAAACGAACTTCGTTATTCCCGTGACCTTCGCGTACCACGACACGCCACGCGCACACGCTTACGAGTTCACGAAAAATTCCGAATGGAGAAGGGAACTTCTACTTTCGTTTCGACGAGTACGACGCTCGAAATATTTCTGCGGATACTCTTTAAAATTCAAATCAGACCGATATATGACGTACGTGGACGGAATAGATGATGTAACGTTTGCGCGGTGATCCAGTCAGACACCGTTAGTCTACGACTATTTATGCAAATGAAATGAAACGAGTATCGTTCGATCGAATATATGAGTAAACAGAAAATGTGACCTAGAGTTGGCTTACGCTCGCGCGAGGCGTCGATCGTGGCCCGCGATCCAGGCTGCCATTTTAGGCGTGGACAAAAATTCCTGCACTGCACATCTCCAACCTTCCACGCGCTAGTGGATTGATTTTGGCGTCAAAAGAAATGTATGGTTGCTATCGTCATAATCAGGGGAAAACTGATTTGTGCAAAAATTGTTGACGATACAAGGAAAAAATAATGGAATTTCAAGCAAAATTGAAATTCAAATTGACATAAACACTTGTGTACTGAAAAAACCTGAAGAAGTCCGAGAAAACACATCCGATAGGGACTGGAGTAATTAGTCTTCCAATTTCAAAAAATAAAATCAAATAAATAAAACCCAACAAAAAGCTAAAAATTCTACTAATAAAAAAATCATATTTATTTTACAAATACTTAAACGTCATATTTAAGTAGTGAGCTCTTACGGGTTGATTTATATATTAAAGGTGGTGACACCACGTTTGAATCTCATATACTGTTTACGGCTTTTGGAGTAACCACCATTATTATACTAAAACGCCAATTTGTTACCCTAGGTAAAAAAATCACACTTGCGATAGCACAAAAATGATATTTTTAAAATATCACAACTTGAGATAAAATTAATTGCACTTAATACATTTTTAAAATTTTAAAAATCAATAAGAAGTAAATGAAAAAATAATAATTACTCCCAATAGCGGGAAAAAATAGAAGGAAAACCTGATCATGTCGATGAGTATAATTTAAATATGAAATACAACCAACACCACTGCGTCCGCCAAGGAGCGGGCGAGAGACGGTTTGGGAATCACAGGAAAGTCGACCCTGCACTTCCCGCAAGCGACGATGACGAATCAAGGACTTGAGCAGCCGATAAATACTACTCGCGAAGAAAGACGTAGATAAAAATAACCAACGGCTATCACCCCGACATGGCCACACCCGGATTTTTTTTCCGATTCCGGCAGCGAAGACAATTTATCAAATCGCTCGCGAATGAACGAGCCCCGCGGATTCGCGAGCATTTGTATTTGATTTCACACACCCTCTGACCCCACTGCGCCACACACGGTATATACACACCCTCTCTCTCTCAAAATACTCCGCGCACGACCTCCCTCGCATTCCGATTAATTCCTTCGACTGCCGCGTGCATGAGAGTCCCGATCCGCACGCTCGCTGCTTCCCCTGTTCTTCCCGCTCGACTGATTGCACGTACGCGAATACTTTCCCGTTCAGCGTCCAGGCCAATCACTCGCCACGAGGAATGCTGCCCCCGCCCTCCTCCCCCCAGGAGAATCACCAAACACCGCTCCCTTGGGCGCTTGGTCTACCCGCGTTCACCGACAACGAAGTGAGGCTCGCCTTGTTGGGTGCACACGCCTTGAGGCCCCAAGTAATGACCTCTGGAAAGGGTTTTGAAAGGGAATGCTAACACTAGAATGCCCGAACTTCTCGACAACCGAAAATTCCCGTTGTATTAATTTAGGCTACAATCGATTTTCCATGCTAATTCATGAGTATTTTGCACATTTTTTTGTTGAAAACTGAATTTCATCCGGCCCAATAGCGTTTGATAAAAAATTATGACATTTTTGCATAAATATCATAAAATAATATTGTAATAGCGCATTTGCCTTTTTTGTTGATCGGTTGGATTGGATGTTTGATGAGATGACCGACAGCTACTGTCATTTGCGCCATAGCGGACAGGTAAGGAAGGATGGGTGGATAGAAACCCGGCGTCGGCATTAGCCTGCTCTTAACGAAAGGCGCCCCGGAAACCAAGGTTTAACGTCTTATCTGACAGACTGACTGCTGTAAGTGCTAAGGAGGGATCGGGTTTTCTACGAAAAAATATCCTCCACTGCAGGGATTTGAACCCTGGCCGACCGAATGGTTAGCTAGAACCTACTCCATTCACCACACCAACGCGATCACTCATTCATCGGTCCCTGGAATATCAGAACTCCATATTCGTGGCTCATCGGCGGAGAATATGGACCGCCACGACAGTCTTCAATGAGAAAATACGCTTGACACCTGAATTTTTATGCCTGACTCCAATAACCACTACAAATTGAAAGACTTAACTGCTACATTTGAAGTGATGATAGCCAGGGCATTACTAAATTTTGAGATACTAATACGCTTGCATGATAAAAATGACAACAAATCCAACCTAGTGCTCACAAGAAAAATTGACGTAGTCACAAGAATTCGAAATTCTCACAACAAACTACGTTCGTACCAGGCGTTACATCTAGACTTTTTAGGATTGTGTAATAAAGGTAGGTTCATATTAAGAAGGACATATTCAATTAGGTTTAATTTCAATTTCAACTTGATTTTAAATTCGCAGCAGGATAACGCAATTTGGATTAGCGTCAAGTCTTCTACAGCAGATTATTTGGCAAATAATGAGTTTCTGGCGGCCACATTCGACACTACTCCCTCAGGCAATGGACCACCTATGTTTTCCTACATCTCAACCACAAAAATTATAACTGCTCTCGCCTGCTCCCTCACGCTAGCAATAAGTTAGGCCCATTATGTCATGTGTTTATTTTCCACGGCCCGCAACTGCATAATTTAATATATTCGTTTCATATATTAATATTGTACAAAAAACCGTGGAAACCGTGAAAAAACGTAACCGTGGAAAATAAACATTGCCCTTCACACAGAAAACAATGACAACGACAAGCAATAAAACAATAGCAACTGTCCTGGGGCGATACGCTGTTCCAGAATCATTTCTCTTCCTCCGAGCATAAGGAGAAACAGTATGAAATTCATTCTAACCGGAAAAGGTTGGATAACACACACCTGACAACTATTTCCACCAGTAGCGGTACAGATAAAATATTTTTTTATGACATCAAAAAGGATACTATCATGACATAATAGACCACAGATAGAAAAAATATTGTAATTAATTATTAAGCGATTGAATTCAATTTGAAAATCGTAATCGCAAGTGAAGCGTGATATAACGAACATCAAGTATGCACAACTTGCAATTGCAAACGCATTATAAATTATATATGATACAAATCACCCAATTTCATGCTATAATCCTATTTCCAATTCAATTAACTAATTATAACAACCCCATTCTATAATCGGATGAGTATTTTTCTTGAATTTTACCGTCTTTCAGTATATTTTCAAACACTACGTCACTCATTGTAAAAAGCCACTCATAACACTACTTTACAAACGTTTTCCTATCATGCGATCGTCTACTAGTGATAAATTTATTCGTGATTACTGAAAGGTGCATATATTTTTCATTGAGATAACTTGGGAAAAATAGATCCCTAATTCGATCCGATCACAAAGGACAAATGTAAAGCAGTTCTCCTCCTTGAATAGGACCATACAGGACTGGAACGGCCTACTAGCAAAAATATTTGACCCCTTTCCAAAATAAATTAAGTATTTTTAAAAAATAGGTTAAAGAAGTAGAGTGTTTCAAGGTTTATTCTTTTGCTCCACTGTTTTTATTGTTACCACCAAGCCAATGGCCTACTTGTAACTGTTGAATTGTAATAATAATAATGAATACAAATGGAGACCATATTCGAATTGTTTTAATTTCGCCACTGAAGGAAGCATGAATTAAATATTGAATTATAAATGGTGCAACAATATACTTTTATATGACTAAAATTCTAAGTAATCAAATGAAAATATCATCATAAGTTTTGAATTTGAACATTTTTTTGCATCCGGTATGTTAAAAAATCCTTTACAAGGGAAGGATTTTTGAAATCCTGAAAAAATACTGTGGAAATTGTAAGATTTATTTGCAAAAATAGTAGTGGAAACATAAAAACTACACACTATTAAATTTTTATATTGTAAGTTAAGTATTGGAAATTCCTCACTTTTAAATGAGTCTTTTTGGAGTGCACACGCGTGCCATTTCCCATGTAAAAGGTCTCGTGTTTTACCGTCAAAAATCTCAGAAAGTAGTATTGTATGGGTCTGATATTTTGGTATCCATGAAAGAGTAAGATAATCTACTTTAAAAAGAGACCGATTACATTGATTTCTGAGTGAAATGATAGTTCGTCCGAACTAATTAAATACCTTAGTTTTACTCTATACGACTCAATTTCAGTTCGCAATCAAAACAAAAGGAGAGAGCTACATAATATCAAAATGTCCTCTTTTTCTTCCCCTTAATACCTTTTCCTCCATTTTCTCCATGGACTTTCCACATGGCCTGCAAATGCAGATTTTCACTCCGCCATCACGCTGACCTTTTTGATGGCTAAAAAATCGAAGGTGCATTCGCACGGCTGCCCGGCTCTGCGTAAATACCCTTGGGGTGAAGAACAGCGACCGGCTCCGTAACCCCCTGAATGAACCACTCTGAAGAGGAATCATCGTCTAATTCAACGCGAAGGGTTCTAAAATCATCGAATATCACCAGCGAGGACGTGACATAGGTTTCTTTCCATTAAAATCATGATTCATCAATAAAATGTTTTGATTTTGTGACAGTACAATGTTGTGTGAAATTCATAGTGGAAAAATCATTCACCTGGACTAGGAATTGAACTCAGTTCCCACGATTTCGCGCCGAGTACTCTAAACCAATTAAGCTACCCAGGCGTCCTCCTCCACTGTCAGGCGTCCACTCAATTTAGGGAACAAGTTGTTCTCACAGGTACCGTGCATAAGATGCCAGAGATACCCGTATGCGAGCGCTAAGCGCCGCAGTCCACGGGGTCCAACTTTAAAGTTTAAACACAAAGGTGTTTAAATTCAAACATGGCGGGTGAATTTTTCTGAAGAAATTGCCATGAGAAAAAATCGGCCTGGACCGGGAATCGAACCACGGACCTTTGGTTTGCCGGACCAATGCGCAGCCACTACGCTATCCAGGCTTCCTAATTCCCATGGCAATTTTTGGTGGATACAAGGCAACTAGATCTTAGGCCATTGCGGTCCACCAAAGATGGCAGCGCAAGGGAGAAGAGGATTTCAAAGAAGCCACAACCAAAGTCAGTATCCTTCACCAGCACATATACCGCGCTTAGCCAGTTTAAATTCAAACATGGCGGGTGAATTTTTTGAAGAAATTGCCATGAGAAAAACCAAAGGTCCGTGGTTCGATTCCCGGTCCAGGCCGAATTTTTCGAATGGCAATTTCTTTACAAAGGTGTTTACTTTGAACATTTTCAAAGAACCACGGAAATAGCCGCGCAGTTCTTCAAAAACTTAACAATGTCACCAGTAGTACTTCCGATGCTTAGGTTTTTCCGTGTCAATTCCTCCACATGATATAAGATACTAATCCCGGTGTAACTACGTACCAGGACGAATGCCAGGCCATTATTTCCCCGTACCAGTGTACAGGGAGTACTGTATTATAATCCGGTGACATATCAGAACCCTGAAGAGGCGTCGGCCTATAACAGAGTCCAAACTCGTTGTTGCTGTTTCTTTTAATTCCTTGTATTTTTTTAGTTTGAGAATAAACGTCTTTTGAACTTGGTGGAAATCCGTAATGTGCTTCATAATGAAAAGGTAACGTAGTCTGATTCCTCGCTATATTTTTTCTCACCGACCCAGGTTTTAACATATTATGCCATTTTCAAGAAGAAATTGTCAATTTAAAATGGCACCATAAGCCAAAATCTGGGTCGATTAGAAAAGGAGAAATGAATTTATCAACATCATTATCATCAACCAACCATTACATTCAACGAGTCGGTTAGAGAAGGAGAAATTTTCAAATGAAAATGGCACCATATGCCGAAACCTGGGTTGGTAAGAGAAAAGTAAGTTTGGAATGAGATTAAGTTACCTTTTTACTATGAATAATCTCCTCGAGACTTCAACTAATTCTCTAGCTATAGGAATAACTATATAAAGGCATATCTATCTTTCAAATTTTATATTGAAATTTGGTGATCCAAAATCGGAATTCGCCGCGCCTGGGAAGAAAAAAAATCCCGAAGAGAAGATGTTCCATTATACCGTGCCATTCCTGAATAAAGCTCCTGATATAGGTACTATTTGCCCCATAAGAGAATGTCACCATAGTAGTCAGAGCACATACGAGGACGATAAGCTATCTATCTTCACCCCATTCATCCTGCACGAAAGACGTCAGCCTCTCATACTATGGGCTGGAGTCTCTCACAAAATTAGTATTATAATTTCACCAAATAACATAAATAACTTTATCATTCCCACAGCCAGCCAGATGGGCTATCCTTCATTGGTCTTACTCGAATTTACGTCAACGAAATAACTTCAAGGTGATAAAAGAGGTTTTGCCCAATGCACAGATGAGAGGAGAGCCGGCCAAGTTAACCTCATTATGCACGCATGACATGCTCACCCTAAGGCCATGGATTGAAAAATATCCTAAAGGTAATAGGCATGGAAAAGATTATGGTCGATCGGGCCGTTGTAAACTAGATCAACCCGTGAGGAGCATGTTCCCAGAGAGAATGGGACGCCACATGGTTACGCAAGTTCAAACAAGTGCTATTATAGGGAGGTACTGGTTTCAAAGAAAATTAGAGAAAGGGGAAAGATACCGAATAAAGTTTGATGGCATTACTCATCGATACGCATAGTGGTCACACATACCGTAATTGTTCTGCTTCATTTCAGATCCCAAATGCACAATGGGTTAGCGTTACCGAGTCTTTCGCTGAGGATTATCCGGCTCAAAACAGATTGTGCAATTAACAGCTGCTCTCGGATCACGGTTCCAAAACGTTGCACTCCGGTGCGGCAGGCGGCTTCAACCGCGAAACGAAGCATTTGCATCGAAAAGGTCGACCGGATTACGTAAAAATGCAAACGTGAGGTTTGCACATTTTTATTTGTTCCCAGTCATTATCCTATGATATAGAACGCTTAAAAACTGCTTTAGTCAAGGGAAAAGGTTAACTAAGCGAGTCTTCAGAACAACTGCTAGATTGAAACGATACCCAAGAGAAGCCATGCTTCAAATAAGATATGCAAAATCGATCAAGCGTATCATATCAAGCAAACCATACCAATTCAGTGCAGCAGTGTACCCAAAATTAAAACTTCTCTCCCAAGTGGCCGAATTTCCATTAAGTCCTTCATCCTAACGCAGAAAAGGATGTGATGGTAATTTACACAGAGTTAATTTCTAACCGCATCAACGAATACAGCACAGTAATAGCCAACAGTTACTTGAATTGGCCCCGAAAGTGGTAATCTACGTCGCAATGCGGTACAAAAAAGCAGTTAAAAATCTTATGCAGCGATTTAACTGTTGCGAGGATGTTAATTACCTATTCCACAGATCATACAAGTGAGCGAATAAAACGCCAAGCGCCCATTTAACATTTTGGAGCCGTAATTGCTAGGTTAGGAGCTCTATGGCCAGCAATTTAATAGGCTTCGGTGAGAAATTACTGGAATGAGCAGCTGCTGGTAACAGTTAATTGTTACCAGCCTCACAAGAGGGTACCAACAATGACAAAATAGTTGCTCAAACATAAGTCACAGAAAAGAGGTCGAACTATGAAAAAAATTGAAAAATGAAAAAATGCAAGACTTACATGAAGATAAAGAGTCGATTTCTGTGACAGAAAATCAGCTAAATGCAAAATTTTTGTAGCCGAAAAATATTTTACATTAAATAGAACTCCGAACAAACATCACAAAAAAAAACTATTTACAACATGTAAACATCCACGCATATATTTTAATGTATACATTGCAATCTATTGGACGTTAATGAATTATAGTACACTCATAGAAGTGGATTGAGCAATAAGAATTACGTTTCGGAAAATTTCTGAAGTAATACCAACTAAAACCTGTAGGTGATACACAGAAATGAATTTAGTTGCATATCAAACTAAAGATTTTCATAATCATAAAAATCAAACTGGGAAAGAAATCAAACATGACGATCCCGTTGGCGAATGCAATGAAATCATAATTTGTAACAAATTTTTTACGCCGTGAATCAAGGATATTTTCTTCCTTTAGGGTGGATATGGTTGGGCTGTTACATACTCCGCAGCATCCTCAAATAGCCACATGCAGCCAAATATTGATAAAAAAATTACAGTAGACGAGTGCAATAGTATGAATAAAATATCACTTACTCTCGGGCACCAATACAATCGTTGTGAGAAACCTTCCACGATGGCTCAAGTTATACTAAACTCCTTACTCCTATATATAAAGTACCAGAAAGTAAACTAGGTCTTATGCTGGACCAAGTATCGTGCGAAACGGGCTTTACCGAGGCATACTCTCAAACTGCTCTAGTGACATCCTGTGGTCTCTGCCCAGCGGCCAGGGGAGCGAGCGGGTTTCAACTTAGAACTGGGATGAATTTTGCGAGCAAGGCGCAAAATGAACCGATACCGCGACTCTGAAAATGTCTTTAACGGCACTTAGTGAATACAGAATCATATCCTCTCCTACCATTTTTAAATAAGACGCTGATGTGATTTCCTTCGCAAGAAGTGTTCTGCAATGGATTAACTAAGATTAAGTTCTAGCCCTCACTCCAGAAACCTCGCATGCTTTCGTATTCAGATCGCGGATTATATCCTTCTCCTCCCGGGTCCCAAATGCCAGTGGCGTACTCGAGGAAGCGAAGACAGCGAACGCAAAGCAAAAGCACTCACTCTCGGGTTCCTGGGGGGTCCTTTTAATTTTTGAAGGCGACTCTGAGGCGGTTCGATGCGACGCCAAAGGGAAAAGCGAAATACATTCTCTCTCTCTCCTTCTCTTCCGAAATGGGGTTTGGGAGTGTAAGGGAGTCCCTCATCAATATTTTAAGCGGAACAAGAACGAGAGATCCTCCGCTGAAAGGTCTCCCACACTTAAAAAATACAAACCCTACCCCAGCCCTCATGCATCTGCGTAGTAAGTGAGTGGGGAATCATGGCCGAAGCGCTAAAGGAAATTCATTTAACGGCGTGGCTGGAGAAGGGTTTCCTTCCACTTACGATCGACTTCTATGCACAACCCCACTAACTGTCATGAAGGGGTGTGGCCGGGGATATCGAACACATCGGTAACTTAAGTGTTTACGATGTGGGTAGAGAAGACAATGGAGAAGGACTCAAAGGAGGACAAACGAGGAAGTGCTCGTCAAGGTGGGTGAGCATTGTCAACTTCAGGAGATTACGAGGAGACACAGTAGGTGGTTGGAACAGGATATTAGAAACGAAGGCCGGGATAAAGGCGAGGATGTCGAGTAAACGAGGTAGGGGAAAAGAGACCCTAGGTTTTATGAATGGGGTTTAGAGAGGTAGGACGAGTACTGAAGACAGAAATTGTGTAGGTAAATAAGGTTCTGCGCCTGTACAAATATATAAGACTCTATGCCAAAAATAAATGCAAAAATAGCTATTTTTCCAACAAAAAATTGTTCTTCTACTTTTGAACTCTTGTTTTACAATGGCTGGTAAATCTGAGCGTAAAAATGACGCAGAAGAAGAAAATGTATCACATGCAATGTGAAAACTTCGTTAAACCTGAGGTTAGGTGGCAATTATAACATACTCAAAAGGATATCACTAGGAGTTTTGATAACGATTTCTATAGTCCCATTCGCGACTAACTGTTTATAAGACTATCAGCAGATGCGTGTTAACAATGTATAACTCGAGAATAGTATTATATATGAGGACCCCAGAAGTCAAGGGGTCTAAGTAACAAAACCATTGTTTAGAGAAAACTTAAGTCAAAGTTGAAAATGTTTGGTACAACCCACTAAGTAGTTAAGAGGTAGATAGTTAAGAGGACCCTAGATAGCAGCACCTGTCAAGAAAACCACTTGGATCCCTTTACCACCTAAAAGATTAATATTTTCACATCCCATTTCTGTACCTAACTTATTTTTTTCAAAAATGTCACTTAGACTCCTAGACTTCTGGGGTCCACATATCCTAACTTGGAATTTTTGGCCAAATATAACGGGGGTAACATCGATTTAGCGGAAACA
This sequence comes from Ceriagrion tenellum, assembly GCA_963169105.1. Taxonomy (NCBI): domain Eukaryota; kingdom Metazoa; phylum Arthropoda; class Insecta; order Odonata; family Coenagrionidae; genus Ceriagrion; species Ceriagrion tenellum. The sequence goes on along the minus strand of OY720634.1, from coordinate 125,167,719 downwards.
TCAGTGAAAAACTATCGGTGCGAAAAATAAACTTAGAACGCAAGCTATTGATGTTCATAGAGTCACGATCATCATTGCACATCCCCAATAGCCATTTCCCTTCTCAATCTGGATTTTCAAATCGGTAAATATTATGGAGGAGACTAATAACATCGTCAATTTTTTAATTAAACTCGGGTCCCATGAGCCGTTCCAGAAGTTTTAATCTGAGAATCCGGGCATCTTATTTTTAGCTCCCCGTCATTTAGGAGCTGCGTAATCTCCTTTACGTCGTTTCGATCAGAATTCTGTTTCTCAAACAATGGTTTTCCACAGTGGAAATCCTCCATGTTCGCATGCTCAAGCACGAAGAATGATTCCCCACTTCCGAACGATCGAGATTCAAAGACATTTGAATGAAAATATCAAGCCTCGCAATCATCCATTCCTTAAGAACACAAATGCAAGCATTAAAATAATAAAGAGGAATAGAAGCTGGTTTCTTGATAATGAAATAAAACTGTCACCATTACTCTAAAGGCTCGCAATGAATGCAATGAACACCAAACGGAGTATGAAATACAAATTTAAAAATATTAAAACACAATAAAGGACTGGTTCTTAATGGATACTATTCATCAAATTGGAGCTGAATCTTTGCGCTTTATAGTATTGCTTTATTTTTTATACTTTTTTCTTCGCTTGATTAACTAGGAGTAAAATCAATCGCCTCTTCAGTTACGCTACTTTATTTTACACCTGGCTTTCTAATTTTTTGACAGCTATTAAAGTGTATCAATTGATTTTATTCGCGACAAATATAGCCAATCAGAGAATACAAGCAGCAACACGCAAGCAGCAATACTCTTTATCAAAAGCATCAAAAATAAGCTTATAGCGATTAAGTGAACGCTTTGGTACATTCTGCATTTTCGCAATGAGCAGGGAAAGTACTTAAATTACGTCCTTATTTGGCTGAAATTAAATCGCAAATAACCATGCATGAAGAATATGCTAATTCCCCTCAGGATTTAACATTTTTAATGAAAATGCCATGCCTACCCATTCTGGCAGCACTCGGGCTAAAGTTCTTCGCAATAAAGACCAGAAAACTTTTAATAAGAATTCGTTCAAGTACCAGGTACTCGTTGAAATGCATGGAAGAACGCTCTTTCTTTCTCGTTTTTGCGGGCTCTTGATTTGAAAAATACAAGCCAACCGTCTCACTCCAAAATACTGCGCAAACTCAAAGCAAGCCATTAACGACGCGCATATTTAAGCAGCGGGGCTTTCACTCAAAGGAAAACAAACTCGCTGCTCTTTTTTCCATTAACCTCCTTTCTGGCTTCCCTCCTATTTCTCTGCTTTAAAATCACTCCCAGAATGACATCTCACCGTCGAGAAGCACCACGGTCTTTGCGAACATCTTTGCTCCTGAAATATTCTCTACATCGCACACAACATTCACGCATTGTCTACTCTGGATGATAACCATAGAGGGTGCCTCAATCGCCGAAAAAATTCGGAATCATAATTGAAGAAATGAGCACCAGTATCACACACAAAAATCAGAATATTTACTGCAATCAGAGATTAATTAGTGTTACCAGCCTTCGCCTGAGCATCAAATTTTAAAACATTATAACAAGTATCAAAATCAAATACAGGACGGAAAGTGTAATCCGCCACTTCAAAACATAAGTCAATAATAAATTATCAAAAGACTTTTAAAGAACCTTAACGTATTTTTTTAATGGAAGACGACTTATTAGTATTACCTAATATGTAAATATTTCAATCAACTTATACGACTTTATACATGCAAAACGTATAATATTTGGTGTTAAAGGTTACTCAGGCTTTTAAAACCACAAGGGTCAAACACTTCATCTTGGCCGGCGTTTCGACGAACGAGTCGTCCATCGTCATCAGGGCATGTTTTGCATCGTCAACTGGTCCGGAATATATATCATTCGGCATACGGTCAGGTGTCTCGTGATTGGTCCGATAGTTCCCGCCTTTTTTCTCAAGTCTCGCGTACGCATCTCATCACTGATGACCTGACCTAATGCCGATCGACATATATTCCGGACCAGTTGACGATGGAAAACATACCCTGATGATGAGGGACGACTCGTTCATCGAGAAGTCGGCCAAGATGGAGAGTTTGACCCGGTGGAAAGCCCAAGTAACCTTTTACGAGATCATACGCCGAGAAAGCCTTTGATCTATCTTCTTTTCTATTTGGCATTAACTTTGCCAAGTGAACTTCTTAAATAATGTAAAAATCATACATATAGCGCGTCCAAAATTTAACCTCAGCTGTCAGGATACTCAGATATGATGATGATGCCTTAAAAAGTATAAAATTGGGGTCAAATATTTATTATAAGTTTTGACACTCTGAGTTAAATATTTTATCCTCAAATTTGGGCGGATGTCTTAATCAAAGGGTGAGTTTCGTAATTACAAAGCAAGCCATCAATACCACGCAACAGAATTCGGAGGCTTCAAATCCCTCGATAGAAACTCATGTCGCACTCAAGTCACGAGCTCTAGAACGCGAACCTGTACGGGGGTAAAGCCGAGTAGACTGTGCTGGTTCATTTCACCAAGTCCCGAATTCGATCAACTTTATCACGTCCCGAGACTAATACGGAGCACTCACCCCTTTACGGGGAACCATCGACATGAAAATCGATACAAGACCGCGATACCTAATTGTATACATTACCACTCTGGCACGTCGACGTTTAATCGTCATTGTTGACTATCGCACTAAGAAATCACCACAGTAGAAGAACATGAAAGCGCCACGCTTCGTAGAATACATGAATCAGTGATCAGATACAAAAAATATGATGCTGATTCACCTACATGCCAACTTTTTTCTCCGATGAGAATAATGAGGCTCTCTCCGCAATACCCAGCCACTTACCTCTGCCACTATGTAGTAAATTGATCCATCACACACATTACTAATGTCTTGTTCCCTCAAAACATCAACAGGAAAGTAAGAGAACGTATGGAGATTAAGATTCGTCCTCATAGACTTTAAATTTCTATCATATTCATAATTTTCGATTACATATGAGGAGAAGTTGCATATTTTAAAACTCAATGTGAACATTATAGCTCAGCTTGCTTGAGAAAGACCAAACTAGAGTGTTTAAGAGCGACACTGAGAATATTGTCAATACGCCTCACTTCATCTCTGGGTATTACAGAAGCGATTAAATAAGGGAGATACATTGCCGAACAGATATGTGCAAAATCTCGTCCTTTTTGCGCTCATTTTAGGGACCACAATAAAAACTGAGCTTCACTAAATTCATTCCCATAATACAGGTCAGTATTTCACTTCCCAAAACCTTATCCCTTACATCTATACTCGGCTGCTGTCATAACTGACCACAATTAATAATTATTTATAGTTGACCGCGCGGTAGATACGCACTTACGTAGTTGGGTATTTTAGAACAAGTGTTTACATCCTAACGTGACTGGTGTCATAAATACTGACACCTTTTTTTCCAAAAACATAATTAGATCCTCGATTTAAGTAATTATACACGTATGTATATACTCAATTACAAAACTGTAACGAAACTCGATTTGGTCCACAAAATAAGGACACCACCCCAGGGCGCAGCGGACTCGAGCACTTACTTTGAGAACCAAATCACTGTCAAAGCACCTGTGTGAGCAAGGAAAAAAGATAACATTTGCGGTCACTCACGAGTCCCCTGAGGGTCATCACCGGACGAAAGCTGAGGAAGTAAGGTAATGATTACGACACAAAACGAAAAAGTGACTACAGATTGTGGAGAGGGAAAGGTAGACGATAATTCCTTTCTCTTCTTACTTCGCAGACGTCGGAAATCGCCGGGGGCTAATTGGCTCATATGCGTCCGCGTAATTCCGAGCCTTGAAAAAAGAAGACGGTCGTAAATAAAACAAAATAGGATCACCGCGAGCGAAAGCCTTTTCATCAATATTCACGAGAGGGTTTGCCCTTCTCCCGCCACGGTTGCCAACCTCTTCTTCCGAACGATGTAATAATGGAATAGGCGCAATGATACAACTTATGATTCATGAAGGAAATAGAGCATTTTTGGAGACTGATAGACGTCAACGAATAGTACTTGTAAATGGTTTATAAGAGGGAATGTGTATAATGCGACACTTCGCTCAAGTTATGACTGGCCAATACTATGTCGAAAAAACTATCGAATGGGCCATGATAGAAACCGTTAGCCAATCGGAACATGCACGCAAGGCTATTATTAATAGAAATTACTCATCAATTAAGATATCTTCTCAGTATGTATGCGGAATGGACAAACAATCACAATAATATAGATTCACTGTAAAAATATACGTACATGAGCAAACATACAGTTAAATAAAGTCCGCCTTACTACGCATTATTAGCGATTACAACGAAAATTGAACAAGGAACACTATAAGACGATCAGTTAACGCCTAGGTTAATTTTGTTCTTTCCCTCTTGAAATTCCCTTTTCCTTTCCCCTCCCCATCTACACTGCTGGAGAACTACCAACCTCGGCCACTCGTCCCGCGGCGAATCGCAGAGTAATGCGTAAATGTACATCATTCCTCCTTTAGTACCGCTCACGACAATAAGCAAAACAGAGTCAGACGTTACTCCACAAAAATACACATAAATATTCTTTCTCTTGCTTCTCCATGCATTTTTTTTCATATAGTCCTTCTGTGGTGAATTTCGTAATACCCGCTACCACACACTTTCACAGGGGCTGCCAGGGTAGTTATTACGCCAATAGAGACGGATATTACAGTTTGACCCGTTGATGGTGGTCTATCAATTGCCGAATTTTCCTTGGGAAATATATCACACACATGAAACGTTTTTAGAACAATTTTTTAAATTAATATTTAGAAAATCTTACTGATATATTACACTCATAAATAGAAATTAAAAATATAAAGGTATTATAAATTACTTATGACAAAATCATTTCTTGTACTAGCAACAGCTATTTTGTTGGTTGACGTTCATTGGATAATATGAATTATTTCTTAATTGTGATTTAAAATCCCGTGTATTTTTGTGGAGTAACGTCTGACTCTGTTTTGCTTATTGTCGTGAGCGGCACTAAAGGAGGAATTATCTACATTCACGCATTACTCTGCGATCCGCCACGGGATGAGTGGCCGAGTAACAGTCAACTCTTGGGATAGCTGATAGTTTAATCCCTTTCATCTCTAAAAGTGCTGAAATATATATTTCGATGTTCAAAATTCCGCCCCTGAAATATAGTTAGCGGGAGGCAAACCGCCCCCAATCCTCCCACCCCTATATTATAGCGACTATTGGAAGGTTGGCAGGCCTTTTATCGTTATTCTCCCCTCATGCTATCCCCTCCGTCTCCCACCACGTATTTTTAACTTCCCCATTCCGTCCCCGCATCGGCTACCTCCTCCAACTCCGAATCCCCCCCGTTCCCCACAGCACACTCTCGACAGACGTCCGACAACAAGTCCATGTTCTTTTATTTTTCATGTAGGCGATGAAATATACATGGTTATGCAAATGGCACGGAGGGTGGGGAGCAGGGAGGCTGGAGCGGATAGATGGTGGGGCAGGAGAGAGGGAGAGATGAGAACTGATGTGGACAATGTGGGAGTGTCTATGTGTGCGTGTGGACGATGAGGGAGTAGACGGCGATGTCAGCATGTATCGTCGAGACATCCACGTAACGAAGTGGGAGAAAAACTAACGAAATGACACGCCAAAACATGCATGATATGATATCCCCAGTTGCGATATGAATGGAAGCAAAATACGCCGGGAGAATGACGCGGAAAGTGATCCAGTGACCACGCCAACCTGTGCTCTCTCAAGTGAAAAATGAAAGTATCAACTGAGATGAAGATTTGAAAGAAAATTAACAAGTACATAGTAAAAACATTAACTAAAGAGGCTGCTCCACGGTTATCAAAACGATCTTGCATTAAAGCAAATCCTAGCGTTGAGTCCACTTCAATGCACTAAATTTTATGATAGAATTATAACAGCCCCTCATGATGCTCATTTAATACCATATGCAGGAGAGAGAGGGAGGCTATTACTCTGCATATGCCATAATGTACCTAATATTCCTCATACAATACAAGTTCAATAGTCCTTTTAATTGGGATGGATGGCGGCAGAGTGCGTGCTAAAATGAGAAATTAAATATTAGTTTGGTTATAACAAATGTAACTACCCAGACCGTACGTCGGTCAACATTCTCAATTTGCAAAAATCCATATCATAAAAAATTGCAAAATGTTCCGAGTTTCCCATCACTCTGAGATGACAAAAGAAAATTGCAGAAGCAATACACCGAGAATATTGCGAAATCATTCATTAAGAAAGGTTGTTCCTTGACTAAGGCATATTACTATAACTGGATATATTTTAATCATTTTTGTAGCATACAAAAAGGCTACAGAAGCTGCATTTTTCGCGAGCTAAGGAGAATTATCTGTTTCACTACTCACAAGAGTATGATTGGAAATGCGCGAGCAGCTTATTGTCCTTTAGGGAATGAGGGCTTTCGTCGCCGCTGTCGAGACGAGAAGCTTACGCACGAGGAATTGATTGAGACGCATCGCAACACGGGCGTGCGAAACTAGATTAGTGGGAAAACCAGCACCTCTTGATTTACCCGTGAGATAACAAACTTTGAGATAAAGACCTTCCTTCTCAGAGAAATACGGCCAATTTCGAGGGGGGCGTCTTCACCGTGTTGCTAGTTATTGGGACCGGATTGAGGGGCCTGTGGAAATCAACAACCAATGAAATAACATGAATAGTGACAAAAGATTCCAGAACAGCAGTGCGTGGAAACAAATCCTGAGACAGAAGAGAGAGAGAAAGAGAGAGGGAGTAGGGGAGAGAGGGAGGGAGAGCGAGAGAGGGAGAGAGAGGAAGAGAGCGGGAAAAGAGGGCCAATCACGAGAAACTTGGCTCCAATGACATAATATACAGGGTGCCCGTAAATTATGTTTCCGATTTTAATATTTCACTATTCAGCTCCATTAAGGTTACACTCATAAAACACATACCAGCTGAAATATCAACTCAATAGCTTTTATTTATGTAAATAAAGTCATTGGTAAAGTTCAATGTATTGAGGTAACTAAAGTCATTGGTAAAGTTCAATGTGGACACCTTGAGTAACTCGAACGACATCATTGCGATACTCAATCTCCTGCCACACGCTGTGCTTCATTTCTTCATAAATTTTACCAAAGGCATCTCTGATCCGTGCCTTCAGCTCCTGCAGAGAAGTTCGCAGTGGAGGGACATACACTTTGTCCTTAACATAACCCCACAAAAAGAAATCGATTGGCGTCAGATGAAGGGACCTCAGAGGGTATTCCATGGGGTCTTCGCGCCCAATCCAACGCGGAGGAAGATGTTCATTTAAGTACTGTCAACCTCCTGGCCAAAATATCCACCCTGAGGACGATAGGAGACTACGCCCTCGAAACGACGGTGCCACAAACCACCGTCACCCGGTTGGAAATCCGAGACCTATACATCCTAGGCATTCGCAGGGAAAGGCTGAAATCAAACATTTCCTCTCACAGACGACTGATAGATACTAACGACTAACCGCCAATGAAATTGAGGATTGAACCAAAGTGAGATATTCAGTGAAGAAGTACCCCTCGCAGCGACCTGATTACAGTTAACGGCGAAAAATCTCCACGGGAACACTTTCTTCCGAACGGAATAATTTCTCGGGAAAGGAATCAGCGGGGTGAACGTTCCCGAATAATGATCGCCTTCCCGCGAAGCGATTAAGCGTTCCGAGTCCGCCTTCGCCCACATTCAACTAAGCTTCGCTCCGAAATGATGCCTCAAATTGGCTATAATAATGTCAAGCATCAACGACCCAAATGGATACCCACCAGAGGTAACCACCGGATTTAGCTTGAGATAAGACGATACCTTGAATACTGGCAACGGTGATTCATCTAAGTATTTCGGGTAATTTCTCAAGCGTAGGTTGATTCTGACTATCCGCGCAAAGTATTTTTTCTCCTGATAGGGAGTCTTAAAATAATCTTGCACATTACTCGTACGTAAAGACAAGAACAGGTCAAACGCTATAAGAATCCGTCCCGTATTACGGCTGCGAAGCCTGGATGATAAACAAAGACCAAGAACTACGGTTGGCAGCTGTTAAAAAGGATTACCTGAGAAGTGCCAGGATATTCCGCATACAAAGAGTTACTACCGTGGAGATCCACAATTGTGTGGGAACTACAGGTACGATAATTGGTAGAATTTAGAAGAATGCACTGCGATGTTTTACCATTTGAATTCTACAAAATTTATGGACAGATCGAAGAACTTAAGTTTCAACCACCTAGACGTATCAAACATGTTTGTCCTAGACGCTTATGGATGGCAGGTATGAGGAAAGATATGGAAATCAAAGATATAGAGTAAAAGACAGCCAGGATAGAAAGGGTTGAAGGAGGAGATTGCACAGGCAGCATCCAGCTGAATAATCCTGCACAGCTAAAAAATGTTAAACTATTTATTATGAGATCTATTAACACCATGAGCTAACTACTGCACTATATTTATACTATGTATCAATACTAAATGCTGATATAAATCTGATAATCTGATTCACTCAATTCTTTCATCCTCACAGCCTCGGTTCTCCCCTATTCTATCAAAAAATTTTATTAATTTATTTTTTTAAATTTTATCCATTTATTTTATTTTTATCCATACAGCTTATCTATTTTCTGCGTTCTATGTTCAAATACAACCCTCAAACTCCTACACAGCTTAATTGTGATAATCCAGTTAAGCACAAAGACCTCCTAATTTGGGTAACTCATGCATTTAGACTAAGAAATGTTGGGTTTAACAACGCCCTCGTCTGAAAATTATAGGCCGCTGATTTTCATCCTGTCAAAGAGTTTGGATTTTTGTGATATCCAATATTACTTACGTATAAAATCCATTTTATAATGCGTTAACTGGATATCCAAATTACGGGAGCTTTTGAAAACATGACCTCACCTACGGCATACTAGAGAATTGAAACCTTAGCGGACGAGGAAGAAAATATGTACGAGCGACCACAATTCTCAGTGTTCTGAAGCACCTTCATCGAGTATTTGAGTTCACTAACCTATTGAGCAAGATTTATTTACCTAAGAGAAAATGAAAACAAAAGCTATTCACATCACGATGAATGATGAAGGTCCATCACCTTAAGGAAACTCATACAGCATGAGGCAAGCAGTATAAGATTTCGTTTCAAGCTGCCAATGATGATCCTCGAACCTTATAACGGCCTTACCATATAACTAGGAAAGGTTAAAGAAAAAAAGTCTTTTCTCTTTACTTCACGACTAAGCATCATTGACCAAAAGCACTGAAAATTGGCTTATTCAATTAAAGAAACGTTGACAAATTCAAAAAAGGTTAATATTTCTTCTACAAAAGGTACATATGATATATAACTTCCTCAATTCTAAGAGCTAGCGTTAAAATTGATGCTTCCCTTCGGCTGCTCAGTCTTTTATCATTTCCATGCAGATACACTAATTTTTAGGTAATCTTACGGGAAATTTCAGTTTATTACAGGCCACTTTCAGTTAATTACAGGCCTTCCCAATTAGCCATTCAACATGCCCTGAACGAGTCATAATCATGAAAAATTCAGCGATCTACTTCGTTGATTTGATAGCACTACGCTAATCTTTTTGCTGCTCATCTTCATTTCCTAAGTCGATAAAATACTTTAAAAAATTAAATATTTCCCTCTTTAAAATCAGGCTGAGGAACTGGATTACTAATAAGAGAATTGATGGAAACATAATGCTTAGTTATGATTCGCAATTACTCTAAAATCCACGAAAATATACAAACCTTTGAAAAATATATACAGTAAAGCGCTATTGGCAACTTGAGGATAGTATTTTTCCAGTGAATGGAAGACTAAATTAACAAAAATTGATTAACAGCACAGTAATACGACAGTAGAGTGAAATATTTTCCTTCAGTTGCATAAGATTAGCGGCAGTATAAAGGAAACTTTTTTCGGTCTATGTTTTAAGGATAGCAAACAAAACGTACATTACATTACACTAGCGCAACATTATTATAGGCATTGAATAAACGAACAAATTGTAGGCCGATGGACAATTCTCCCGATTTTTTCTCCAATCGTGAGAGGTTTTCCACAACATTTTTTTTTACATTTATTCACTAGTTTTTATGGAATACTTAGTATATTTTGCCTTGCGTCATACGTCACTAGATTCCTATTATTTTCTTTAACATCCCCTTAAGCATACGTTTGTTTACCCATCAATTGGTAGGAATTCCAATCCCAATTTATGTAAACCGCCCCACTCTTTACCTCTACGTGCCACGTCACATAGAATAAGTACTAAGGCATGGATTAGGGAATTTATGTATTAGAATAAAAGAAAATATACCTGCAGCTAAATTTTTATTCTAGCATTTATTCCTCTCCTGCCACAGCAAACACGGACGCATTTGATTTTCGCCACAACTAACTCGTTCTTTTGTTCATCTTCAACCACACCCATATCACAAAACCATCCAGTCAATGTACACCTTCCTTGCGCTGCGAATAAGTTTCTAAACCAAAAATAAAGCGACGTAACTTAATCGTTTTTCAACCAATCTTTTCTTTATTTGTTTGTTCAAATTACCTCACGCTAACTTCCTCCTTTTTATTTCTGATTTCTCAGTAGTCAATGCCTTCCCCTAGTGTCATTTCTATAAAATCATTGTCATCCAGAGTACACATTCTAATTACTCCAAAATATCAGAAATGAAGTGGTTTAATTTTTTCTTAATGTATTTCAGCCCTCGGATACGTCTCCAACACTGATCCTCGGCTTAGGAATCAGAACTCACTCAGTAAAACCCACAGACCTTATGCCTTTCTCGCGTCACACGCGGGTAAGCCGATAACATTTACGGTAAACTACGCCAGCGCTGACATACGAGCTGTAAACATTAATTACCGTTACGCGCCACGATTTACTCGGAGAGAATAAGTACTTGGGAACGGATAAGAGACTGTATGCATTAGAATGACAGAAATCGTGATTTAAAATTAATAATGTTTACCGACACTAGAATCAGAAAAATGAGAAGAAAATAAATGTTCAATATCAACCCTGAATGAAGCTGTTTTCAGCAGCAAAGGCTTTAAAAAAAAATAATAAATTTTTGCCGATGATATCCCGGCTCTTTGCCTCAGAGACGACGCTACGGCAGAGGCACGACTTTCAGGCCTCAACGCGTTTGATCAGGTTCACCGACGGCGACACACAGATGCTTCAGTCGGCTAGCTTTCATCCGAAAACGAATTTCGTCATACGTATGAAGCCGGGAGAGAGGGGGAGGAGGGGGGTGGCTGGGCATCAGAGCATGAAAGCACGGAGCTGCGCCATGACCCAGAAATGGCCCGTCAAACATCGGCGCTCAGCCTAAATAAATCAGACCACCGATCAGGCCTAAATCATTTACCAGAGCCGTGAGGACTCTCGTCTACCTTGGGACGTTATGAATGAGTTCTAGAACACCAGAGTTGTGAAAACGCAATTGGACATGGGAATACGTTATCGATTGATTACTCCTACAGTTACCTATTTCTAACGTATTAAAATTAGTTTGGTTGGAGCGAGATATTTCCCTGGGCATAGCGGAGCCACATTCGGATTAGACGTTCAAGATTCAGCAGTTGTAGGAATGATGAAGCACAGGGTGAGTCAGCGTTACCTAATGGTATTAAATCATAAACAACAATTGCACTATTCCACAAGGTATTTTAGCGCGTACGACGCGTTTCAGCTCACAGAGCCATCATGAAGTACAAGACCTGATCTTGTACCTGATGTCATGACTTGATCTTGTACCTGATGATGGCTCTGTGAGCTGAAACGCCTCGTACGCATTAAAATACCTTGCGGAATAGTGCAATTGTTGTTTCTGTTTCAATATAACGAACGATGTCTCGCCTGAATCTGTTGAAGTTACCTGATAGTTGTTGAAATTATGGTACACTAAAATTTTAAGATGTAGCAACTTTTTTATTTCAAAATATACACAATGAATAGCAGTTTACATCTTTTATGTTACTTTTTAGAGAAATTTATCATTTTTGAAAGATAATTCCCTTTAAGTGATTGCCTCGTTTTTCGCCACACCTGTCGACCATCTGTGCGAAATTTGTCATTACTCTCTCCACCATGTTACAGGGTATAAGGGGCAGGAATCTTTGCGAATTGTTGCGCGGTCCACCTCTCCTTCGTAACTAAACTGCTGCTCAAGGGGAAAACTGTGAGACCAACCGCATCCCCTACAACGTGCACAGCCTCGCAACTACTCAAGCCAAAAACGTCAGGCAACGCTGACTTACCATGCATATACTGTGATATTGATGTTGCATTTGCATACTTTCATATTGCTGAAAATCTCAGTGATAAAATGAAAATAACCGTTTAGGTAGTATGAACAAAATATCATTCCACCGAGAAATCATTGAATTTAGTCTAGTTATTAAGAAACATATCCCCCCTTTCGAAAGATTGTAAAATATTAGCCCCTAATCGATCTACTTTCCGAGATTTTTGACGAAAAATACAAGCCATTATACATGGGAAAGGGTACATGTACGGACTCCAGAGAAGAAGTAATAAAATAACGAGAAATTGCTGTCACATAGATCTTGTCAAGAAACGAGCAGTGTGTAGTTTATATGTTTTCTCGTCTTTTTTCGAATATAAATCATATTTTAACCACGGTAATTTTTTTAGGCTCACAAAAAATCTTCCGTTGTGAAGGAGATTCAAACGTACCGCGAAAAAAATGAGTCAAGTTAAAGACACACAGATATGTATCATTATTTAGTCACTTAGAATTTAAGGCAAATATTAGTACTTCATTGCACCATTAACAATGCAATATTAATTTTTGCTCACTACAGCGGCTGAAATTAAAACGTATAGTTCGAATACCGTCTCCATTATGACTAGGGAAATAGCGCGCTCAAATTATCTTAAAGGCTTTCAGTTGATTCATTTTTTCACGCGGGACGTTTGAAATTCCCTCACGATGAAAGATTTTTTGTGTTTTTGAAAAGATTACTGCGGTGACTGAATTATGCATTTATTTAAATAATTGAGAAATCAATCAAACTACGCTATAAATTCATTGACGAGATGCAGGGGCTAGATTTTCCTCAAGTTTTAAATTATATTTCTAAGGAGAGAATACGCGTACCATTTTTCATGTAAAATGGCTGGTATCTGTTGGCAAATATCTCGAAAAGCGGTAAGGTAAGAGGCCGATATGTTGGTATTTCTGCAAGGATGAGACATTTTTCCTTAAAATGATACCAAACTCATGGATTTGTACGTTAGATAGCGTAGACTTCGTTAAAAACTGCTACGAGCGTACATATAGTGTCTCACAAATTTTAGAGGGATTAAGGTGGGAGCCCCAAGAGACTCGGAGGCTACACGCTAGGCTGAGGTTGCTTGAGAAATTCAGAACTGATTTTTTTCAGAGCGACATAGAGAATATTATCATGACTCCTCACTACATCTCTAGGTCAGACAGATTCGATAAAATAAGAGAGATACACTGCCGAACAGTTAGGTACAATAACGCGTTCTTTCCGCGAACAATAAGCGACCACAATAAAAATTGAGCTCCACAAAATACACTCCTATAATACATGTCACCATTTCATCTCCAAAAAACTTTCACCTTTACACGGCTGGTGACCTAGCACTGGTGGTATTGTGTAGATGTAGATGATATTTCGCCCAAACCACCTTAAAAAAAACAGTGGGTCTACGTACCACAAATCGTAAAAAGTGTTAAAACAATACACAGAGTAAAAAATCATTCAACATAAATTTTCACACAAATGAAGCAGCATACATTAATTTCACGATAAAATGAATATAATAATTTATGTAATAATAAGAATGGCAACAAAAAGTATCATTTTTACTCACAGCTGCTCACACTTAGCGGGCACCTAATTTCTTTGGTGCACTTCAGGCCTTTATATATACATTTTGGTATACGAGCTTGAGTCGAAGGCTGAGAAGCATCCTCCAAAATCCACTGAACGTCGAAGGCTAAGAAGTCTCGACCAAAATCACTGAACGAATAGAGATGGTGTCTTTGTTCGCGTGCTGATCCGAATCGCTCCTCTTGAAACGATACAAGGCATTATCTGAGCGTGGGAGACAGGAGCTGATACGTACACGAGGATACACTCGGCCTTGATCTTACGTGGCTCGTATTCTATCACCACCGAGACGGGAAGAGCGTGGTTTGCTATTGCAATGATCCTTCACGTAAGCCGCTACAAGGTTTCGCCATCTGCGTGAGCAATGTATCATTTGAGCCTTAGAGAGGCTGGCCTGAGTAATTTTACGGCAGAGTGCCACGACACAGCAGATCGAGTTGAGTAAAATTCAGCTAAAATACACTTATTTCTAATGGAAATCAGTCTAGGCCGGAAGAAATTTCTACAGAGTTTTTCCCGTAGCAGTTAAAACTAAAATAAGGGCAGAGCTCCAATTATCACCAGAAAGAATAGACTTACGATTCGTATCATAAACAGATATTTTTACATACATTAAAAAATACGATTTAATAACGAATTGTGCTAAATAAACATCAATTTTCTTCCGTAACCAATGGTTTCTACCCATAATGGTCCCGCCAAAGTAACAGACATTTATTACCTTAAAACTCTTAACCACAGGGATAGTTATATCGATTAGAACGATGTATCGCGATAAAATATGATCGCGAATCACATATCACATTTGCAATACAAAAAATAGAGGATAACAAACCTCACACACTATCGAACGGCATCCAAAAAAGAATAGCCAATACATTATACACCACCTTGGTATATTGACTTGAAATCGCTGTAAAGGTAAGTTCTGTCACCACGACGTTGGAAGCAACAATATTGCAGTATTTACTGAGATTAGACGGAGTACGTGTATATTCGAGGACATTCTTAGTTTCCTATGAGCTTCCCCAAGTGAAAACTATATTTTGAAGATGACAACAATCAGTGATCTACTCTCGATTTTCTTATCACCAAGTTCTGAAGGCGGGTTTATACATGAAAATTGACTTCTATGGAAGAAGCGAGTGTGGCGATACCTCGAATCATATTGCCACTTGCAGGACATCGTTCTGCTAGCACATAACCTCTGGCTTTTTCCAAACAAATGGATGACGGAAGTGAACAATGAATGTGATAATTACGAAAATCATCTACATTTGACAATAATGGCGTTTGTATAGAGCTGTTTGAGCCCCATAAGCATTCGTGGATTTAATACATTTGTATAAATTACATTAATTGAGCATTATTTCATCGTATCAAGTATGAGAATTAAGACAGTGATTATAATTATCAAATAAGAGATAAGTTACAAAGCTTACCCGAGAAGTTCTTGGCATTTAAAATATTTTCATTATTTACACATGCAACAATTAGTCCTTCTCCTACAAAGTTATTCGTTGTTTATATTTTTAATATCCGTTTGCTGTCATGTGACCAAGATTCCACCGGATACGATGAGATTATATCGCAGAATCGATATGCCACTTGCAGGAAAAACAGAAACCAGTCTATTTTCCTTGCAAGCAACAAACGCGGTCGATTACCACCACTATCCTCGTCCCCGCTACTGCCGTGAAAGTGCGTGCTTACACATCGGAGTGTCGCTTACAAGCGACTTCCAAGGCTGCTGTCATGGAAGTGTCTTCTAAGATTAAAACCGCCTTTAAATTTATGCCATCAGGGTTCCGAATAAATATTTGGACGAAATCAATCGAAACAACGAGCTCCAAGGTTAATTCTATCAAATCTCACCCCAGAATATTACCACACGTCTAAGGCAAAATAGGAAAAAAATGCACGATCTCCACCAGATTTCATCTCATCTCTTCGCCGCATGCACAACACAACGCTATTCAGATTTCGTTCCGCACTGAGCCGTGAGAGAAGATGGCAGATGCGATTGCAGTCCTCGGCAAGCAGCAACATCCTCCGCCGGCATTTCTTCTGGGTCAACCGAGAAATCGACTTCAAACGCCGTTTGGGGGTCGTCGCCGCACGAATTGCGTCACATGTAAACATTACGAAACGAGCGACTACAAGATGTGGCGTGATACGATGAGCGTGAAAACAAGCCATTCATTTAGACAGACATCCAAAATTCGTTTCGCATGCCTGCTTTACTTTCCAAAATTAAACTAGGGGCCATGTATATCTGAACTTGACCAACTGAAGTCGACATACCGATATGTAAGTGACCATTCGAAGAATATCCGGTTGACTGAAAAAATTAAGGCTTAAAGATATTTCAAGTTGAAATGTTATATTGTCATTTAAATGAAGGCTAAAAGATATTTCCAGTTGAAATGTTTTATTTTCATTTCACCGCCGGAAGAAAGAACGCCATAACTAAACTTGTCTTGGAAAAATAGAGAATTTTGTGTTAAAAAATTCAACAGTCTCCGATTTTCCATTGAATAGATTGAAATACAGCGCGATAATAGATAATGGTTCACACTCTGCCGCAAGGCCTTGAAAGTAGCTGGAAAATGGTATAGAAGGATATAATTTCACGTTTTAATTGGTGTATTCCTTTCATTGTGAAGACAAATTAAAAGTAACACCACCATCATCATTGGCCGTTCAATCCTAAGATTGGTTGACTGCAGCCCTCCACCCTTCCCTATATTCTAATGCTAATACTCTTACCTCCAGATATCGCTTTCTATGTACTTTGCTCTTAATTTGATCCATGAACTTATTCCAGGGTACTTTTCCCTCTAATTCACCTTTAATTACATTCTTCACAAACCCATTGTGTCTGAGGGTGTGTCCAACCCATCTGGCTCTTATCTGTATGGTGTTCCATAGAGTTCTTTTCTCTTCTCCTCTTCTGCGCACTTCAACATTTCATATTTTGTCTATCCATTTGATCTTCAGCATTCTCCTCCAGCACCAGGTTTCGAAGGTTTCTAGTCTTCTCTGGTCAGCTTTTCCGATGGTCCATGCTTCCGATCCATGGAGTACCACGCTCTACACGATTGTTTTCACATACTGTTACCTAGTCATTATTCCTATCTTCTTTGAGCACAGCAGTTGCTTTTTCCCAAGAACTACTTATTAGCTTAAGCTATTCTCAGATTGATGTTTGTCGTACTAAATACTACCTGCCAATGAACTCTACCGTTTCAAATTAAAAATTTTACAAGCATTTTCTTATTTTAAATAAACTAAAAATTTTACACGCAAAAATTTTCCTCTTAAACGCTCAAGAACGAAACGGGACTCAGACGGCACTGCTAATCGGTGAGACGAGACGAGACCACCGTCATGAGACTCGAAAGTCTCCTAAGAAAGTGATAAAAAGCTATAAATAAAACTATCCTCTACAGTACCAAGAATCCTAAGAGATGACTATTATTGGGCTTAACAAAGTATCTAAACAGGGACTTCCCAGCACTAATAAGGGAAAAATTGATTTTAAAAATACAATTCTGTCCAAAAGAACATAAAAACGACCCACGACAACAAGAACGAAAACTAACACCATGAGTGTGATTTGAAGACCCGCGTGAGGACACTTCTCCTTTGCTTGGGTTTTAAGCTCCCTTTTCCTTCATCACCGTTATAAACGTTTTGGGTGACAATATTAGTCTGTGACTAAATTAGACTGTTAGACGATTTAACAGCAATCTGCGAAGATTTTGAGAACATCTTTAGTTATGACTTAACTCTTCGTTTTCTCATTATAGGAGAGAATGGAAGGTATTGACAATGACATATTCACTGCCGTTTCATTTGGGAAGCGGCGCTTAAGCGATACGCTTTTCCGAGATTACGTTCCAACGAAAGTTGCCTCATTGAAAGTAAATAGCCTCAGCGTTAAATTTCGTTTCGGCGGAAGATATGCCCTCGATCCCCTCCCGATTCCCTTCCTGCTCTGACCCTCCGGAATGGAATGGCGGCCGCCGTATCAGTCCGTCGCTTGAATCGCGCCAGCTTGCGTCCTTGCCGGTTTTGCACGCCCGGCTTGGTCTGCGCAAGGACGTCCTCAGGAAGGAGAAGCACCTCAAAAGACCCTCCCTCCCTCCCACTTCCTCATTGCTCAAGCCTTCCCCTTAATTATCGAGCTATGAGTCGGAAAAATACGAGACAGAGTGGCCTGCAATCATCGAGGCATATAGAGAGGGCACTATGTTATCAAATTGTAGCCTGGCAACCGAAATAACAACCATATTGCTAATCCCTGCTCTCTCCTTACTTTTCTATGGATAGCACGACGGAGTGGATGAATTAGCGGATGTAAAGCAAGAATATCAACCATCTGTTTGAAGTTTAAGGAAAGTAACTCATTAAACATAGATTGGTTACTTAGTGCTGTGGATGCTAATCAACTTTACCCTAGTTTTCAGCGAGAACGAGGAATATTTTTATTTAAATAAATTAATAATAAACGCCATGAGAATTCACATTAAATAAGTTAGAAAATACTGATTTCTAAAGAGTTATCGATGGAAAACATAGTAAAATATGTACAATTAGTGCGTTAGCTCGCAAGCTCCATAGAAAAATGAGGATATACGAAGACGGCAGACTGGCTTCAGCTTCTAGCATTGGTCAGCATGGCAAGTGTCCTCTACACATACATCGATGGTGGCGATACTCTGAAAACGATGCTGCTGGTCTTCATCACTGAACGGGAGAGTGGCAGAAATAAGAGGTGAATCGTATAAAAGGCACGGCGCACGCTAGCCAAAACATTTAAATAGCAATGTATTTGAAGGAATCTGCAACAACTCGGTTCTGGGAACACGTTTATCCGTCAGGAACTTAATATAACCTTCTAAAAATCTATTTCACCCAACCACAAAAAGCCAAAAGATGTCTACGTAAGACAATGCCGACTGAACTACAGGGTATCTCTCATACTTTTCCACTCCTATCAGTTATAGAGATATCCCGCGGGGTCAAAGAAATATCCGTCAAGTCAAACTGAAACTAGCCTGATCTGATTTTAAATAATAGAGTAGGTAAGTAATTACATATCGTGTTCAGATACAAAGCGATGAAAAACACTTCTATCGCTCATGGTGCTTCAAAGAGTTTTCCAGTGTGAGAATAGGAATGAAGTGCAATGCGTGTATTTGGTTTAGGAATTCTTGCCGCAAATTGTCAAAGCGATAGTTCTAGCGTATTATTTAACTATTTTAAATGAGCTTAAAATAGGGCTCAATGCCATAAGCTTTGAAAAAACAAGATGTGGACTTCTACCAACACGAAAATCCCTTGAGAGAGCGATTCCAGCGTATATCTACCTCCTTAGCAGAGACGGTTGGTGAGGAAAATCCCTTCTCTTCGCTGCGGCCTGAGGAAGAGATCTGAGGATTAGTAAGAGGCGCAACACAAAACAAGAGACCAACCATGATGCCGCATTCGTGCACAGCAAGGGCCATTCATTTTCCTTCAGACGTTTTTGTCTCCCGTTTCTTACTGTCGACCAAATAAGAAAAATGTTGGGACATTTTCGACCAAACCCTAAACCGTGGATTATTGGGTCGTAAATGCTGAAAACAAACATCAAGCGCAGCAAAAAAAAGCAAGACCTATTTCAATGCATATAAAATAATGTTCGCAAAGCAAATGAAGAAGATAAAAGCGTAAATATTTTCAGAACAATGAAACATGATGAATCGCCTTTTAGACTATGGCTTCCAGTCGAAAGGTTTCATAAGCAACAGTTACTTCACTTAATGGTAGAAAAATTATTATGACAAAAATGCGGAGGCACAAATTTAAAAACCAATGGTTATCTTGTCTGACAATGAACTTGATGCTTCTCCGTGGAACGCATATAATTTCCATTTGGTACGAAAATAACGGTACATTCTTGCTTATAGTAAACCAGACGCCTCCCTATGATAGTTGGTCCATATAAACACAGTTATTTCCATCAACCCTCAACCTCACCAACCTTCCACATTTTAAATAGTTACTTCACCCTACACGGTGGAACTCAATCCCACATTCCAGCCCTCCGCAATATCAATCACCTTCCACTGATCAAAGGCTTAAAATAAACTCTCTAACAAATTTCTACTACGCGATTTCATCCACTTTCGACACAACAATTTTTAAACCCATAAATTTTAGAAGCGAGACCTTTTAAAACAAGGCAAAAACAGCTAAGGGAGCAAAAAAAACCCATCAAACGAATTTCAAAATGAATTAGAAACTTCAAATGCTTTCCTCATCGATCGACTAGCCCTGGACCAAGAAGTGGCACCGGTAAAAGCACACGACCTCGGCACTAAAACGTGATATGGAAAACAATAATAATCTTCTCACAATTCCATCATGCCATGAATACCTAATTGCTGGAAATAGCTATAGGAAGCGGATGAAAGGGCCAGCAATGTTAAAAAATACCAAGGTTTTTGGCGATATCGCCACTCTGATCATCATTGAAGCGCCGCATACTGATGGGACTTTCGAATGCCCACTTTTGAAACACATCGAGGAAAAGAGGCGGTTAGAAAGGCAACGGGCATTTCATTAAGCACTTCCGCTACGAGGAATGAGACTGCCGATAGGATATTTTGGCAATAGATGAAAAGAATACGATCGAGGATGCTTTTTTATGGAATTAACGGGCGAGGAGAGATGGTTTCGTGCGGACTCTGCGGCTCCATCCTCTAACGGTGAAATGAAATGGGGCGAGAGAAATAGGCAGAAGAAAGGACTCAGCATCTCTCTCGCCTGTTCTCCAGTTCTAAAAGACGGACCTTCTAATCATCCATGACACGTAAAATACCTGCCGCGGGATAATCGAACGGTCAACCAAGTGGGTTTGTGGTAGACAAGTTTGAACTCCAGTAGCAACTTGTCTACAATGCTCTGTCGGGGTTTGCTTTCGTAAAGAAGTCATTTAAAAAAGTAGGTTTTAGGTCATCATTAGACCTAAATGAATTGATTATTTTAACTCGTAGGTTTAAAAGAAAGCAGTTACTTAAACCTAATCAACGAGAATTAATTTCATACACTGATCGGTGTTGAAAGCTAACATTTACATTTACATTTTAGCCATTTACAAAAGCCATAAAAAACATAAAGCCATTTACAAAAAGTTGGACTCAAGTCCAAACTCCGGCTTATTTTTATGTAGCAGTTAAAATCTTTCGATGTGAACATTTTCTTTCATCTTCAGTAATTAAATTTGTTTTTCGGTTGAGCTGATGGTAGCCCCACTTCATATATAATTAAGGGGCAACCGTATTTTTTAAGTAAATGCTTCATTTAATGGCTTATGTTCCTTTTTGGTAAAAATTCGGAAGCAATTAAATGATTTCATTATTATTTAGGATACTAAGGCTGTAAATCCTTCCTCTCTTTCTATTCATGTTTCAGGGTAAAATATTCCAAAAAGTCACCCCATCACTCTAAAAGAACAACTGAGATGCTTTATTTTCCTGCTATGGCAAAAATTAAACATCAATTGATTCTCGCGGCCACTACGTTTCAATCCATATCCCTGAACGTGACACGAGTACATCGGTAATCCTATGGCCCCTCCACTGATTGTAAACATAAAATCTTCAAATAGAGTAAAATATCTTGGAATCACCTTAACTTCAGATATATCGTGTGTAACACACATACAAAACATATGCGGCACAGCATAAAGAAACTAGGTTTTGTCAAGCGTATAATAGGAAAGTCCTCGGATGAAAAAGTAAAAGAGAGATGCTACTTCGCTCTGGTAAGGCTCGACACCTCGAATACGTCGCGAGCATTTTGAATCCTGGTCATAAAGATTTGACGAAAAAAATATACAAGGTACAAAGAAAAGCAGCAGGCTTCGTTAAAAACTGCTACGGACGAACATATAGTGTTACACAACTGTTAGAGGGTTTAAGGTGGGAGCCCCTAGAGCCTCGGAGGCTGCACGCTAGGCTTAGGCTGCTTAGTAAATTCAGAACTGATATTTTTCAGAGTGACACAGAGAATATTATCATGACGCCTCACTACATTTCTAGGTCTGACAGATGCGATAAAATAAGAGAAATCCTCTGCCGGACAGATAGGTACAAAAACTCGTTCTTTTCGCGCACTATAAGCGACCACAATAGAAACTGAGCTCCTCCAAATACACTCTCATAGGACATGTCACCATTTCACCTCCCAAACTTTTACATCTTTACACGGCTGGTGACCTACAACCCCCTGCCACACGCCCAAGCTGCGGCTCGCGGGGTGGTATGTAGATGTAGATCTGATGGTGACAAGCTGGGATTTTGCTATCGTCATCCCGTAAGAATAATTCTGTGAGGGCATTTACTTAAGCGCGCACCGGATCCACCCGCGGTGCAAGAGAGGAGAAGGATAACACACGGGGTTCGCGATGGAATGCGAGAGCGGTCCCAGACAGCGGTGGTGGCTGCGCCCGATTTCACTCAGACGAACCCACAGACGGGTCAAACGCGTAGCGCCAGCGCTTGGAGGTGAAAACCCGTTCACGTTGCTCTCCGCAAGAACGGTCACGAAAGACGCTTTGTTGGGGAACAGCCTTTGTCGATCACGCTAAATTATAGGGCCCCATCGAGGGAAATCACCACGCAATGA
This sequence comes from Ceriagrion tenellum, assembly GCA_963169105.1. Taxonomy (NCBI): domain Eukaryota; kingdom Metazoa; phylum Arthropoda; class Insecta; order Odonata; family Coenagrionidae; genus Ceriagrion; species Ceriagrion tenellum. The sequence goes on along the minus strand of OY720634.1, from coordinate 125,144,968 downwards.
ACGTCACTTGAGTAGAAAATCGGGAATGAAATTTTATACGGAGTACGCATTTGACCTCACAGCAACAGCAGTCTACATTACGACGACTGCATCACGGCATCATGACCCAGAAGATCATAGATTCATGATAGACAATCAAGAACTACGAATTCAAAATGTCTTCCATTGCCACTGACTTTTTTGTGTCCATGTTAGTACATGGTAAAATAAGGGCAGATTTACTTATTTTAGGTGAACGCTTTTGAATGATTTCTTTTCCTCTATTCGATGACCAATCAAAACAGGTTGTAGTTACATAAACCTCACTCTCAAATTTTATAGCAATGGACCATTAAATTTTATTGCAAATATAGCATCTGGAAACCTAAAAGAAAATAGCATTAATTACCACCATTGTGTGCACATGATTTCAAAGAGATCAGTAATCTTGTACGTTTCACTCTTCGTCTCGTAGTTCCCTCATCGGGCTAGGCCGGCTCAAGCTCACTGACCCTCTTCAAACCGTAACTCCACCCACCCTCCTCGCCCTCCCCTCTTCCCCACCCCTATCAGAGAGTAAATATATAGATTGATGAATGTAGCCTCTTTACCATGCGGAAATGTAGTTTCGGTGTTCTACCGTATCATTCATGCATGTCTGGTGTGGAAGCACCCCCTGCCACACATACAATTAACCCCCTCGTCCTGCGGCAGATTAGATCGCGCCAATAAAATTAGAGAGCTAGATTGTAGAACCGATAGGTTTAAAATGTCATTTTTTCCGCGTACCATTCGGGACCATAACAGCTGTGATCGTCGTCATGAATAGCTCGAATTGTGACAATATGCAGACAGTAAATCTTTTTCTTTATATTCTCTACCTTCTTATTTATGCATGATGTAAATATTGATGTTCTTATTTATGCATGATATTTTGAATATGTAGTAGCAGTCCTTGTACCCCTTGTACGTTGGAACGATTAACGATAGAATGTTTCTTGGTTAGTAGGTTGTTATTGGCGCGTTGCATGTGTGGTACGCTGGTTTCAATGTAGTTTTGGTGTTCTACCGTATCATTCATGCATGCCTGGTTTGGAAGCATCCCCCTGCCACACACTCTTTGGGTGGCTTACAGGGTATGACGTAGATGCAGATGTAGATATACCAGAAGATGACTTACTGCGCCGAAACCCGGGTCGTTCAAAATAATGCTGTGTGGATTCACAAAGTCATTGGTTATCATTATAATTTAACAGTTTCCATTAAACTACGCCTGAAACCACCGTGTATACCTTATTAAAATACATACTGATACGCATAACTTAATTTACCGCTAACTACTTCCACAATTCCAATTTCCTGAAAACCTCTCAAGGTTGTTCATCTATTATATTATGAGTTATTCCTGTGATCTTCCTCTAAAAGTATTACTTCTTCTTTTCTCTATAATCCTCATTACCAAATACACTCACGACTTCCCCGTCTATCTCGCTTTCTCGTTTATTAAAAAAAGACTTTTACCGGCTTAAACGGTATCAGCATTTTATGATACGAAAGAGCTTTAATGAAAGGATCATATACGATAAAAAGCCCGCCAAGCACCGTTAACGCATTAGAATCATTTCTGCATTGGTCATACCTCATCAGAGCAGAGCACAACGAAATCACCACACGGTCTCACCAACACAAGAAATGAAGAGAAAAAAAGTGCAGCACCAGAAGAATGCTCCAGGCATTGTCAACAGTCATCATCACACTGAGCTTTTTCTAGACGTTCCACAGTCATTTCCGGAGAGTTTTCAATGCGGGGGCGCCAAAAAATGAGGAATTCAATCTAACGGTCGAGTAGTGCCCAGTTTCCAGGAATTGCACGCTCCACGTAACATCATCTGACTTCCACGACGGCACCATAGCGACAGGGATTCAATCTCAATACGGCTAATCATAGGATTTGCCTATGTCTGCTAAGCTGGAACATTTTTTTTTTAATTTTGGACGATTCTGTTGGCCCGTATGTCCCTGGAACCCCAATGGGCTGCTAAGCCTGTCATCAGGTTTTCCAGGGAACGGGCCAACAGAACTTGACATACATCCATGCCTTGGGTGGTGAAAAACCCACCCAGGCGGGACTCAAACCCGCAACCCTAGGAATAGCAGTCGAGGACTATACCCCTCCGGCTTGAGTGCTGAGTAGAGAATACATCGAGGGTAGTCCTCCATCCATTATGGGGTAGAGCTCTATCCGGATGTTCAACCGTGGCCTTGGCGTCTTATGTCGTAGAGAAGCCTGTCGAATGTCGATACCCGGTTTCCATCCCCTGAATAACTAATGGCAGTTTTTTAAGGACACTGCCGGAGAACTGATATAATAAAATACGTAAGCAGACATATTGCTTTAACAAGGGAAAGATTACCCAAAAGCGGTTGTTGTCACTCGTCGTCTCCTTTATGTACCAAACTATCCAACCGAGATTTCAGATTGCTTTCTCATTTCACTCAAATGCAAACGAAAATCAAAAGGCGAACGAGAAATTTTTTGGAGCAAAAGCCCAGAGACAACCTAGTAATGGATCAGAGAACCTTTGGTCCTAAGGCACAACCCACAAGCTAATGATGCAATAAAATATAGCAGCCAATCTACTGTAGACTGATATACACAGGAGAGTATTTTCTTCGAATCGAATGGCGTTCAAATCGGCTCTAAATGACTGATGCTAATTTAGAAATCGGAACCAAGTATTGAGTTGGTTTAACTCACACTCATCAAATCAACATCTAAAAGATGCGGCTTATATTAGACCAACAATTGATTCAATATTGATAACAATAATGGTGCTGAAAGTGTAAATTACCGTTATGACAACGGGAGTGCAAGAAATCTCAGGCTCAAGGAGTACTCACTGGATTCAATATTCATTACAGTTTGAGGAAAGAAAGTGATTACAAATCGTCACCTTTCAAAAGCATTGCGGCCAAAATACTAAACGGTATGCCAGTAGGTTGGAGTCGCATCCTGTCTAAACTTCGCCAAATACACGACATAACTAGGTTAATTTAATTCCTAGAATACAGGATATAGATAGGACTTAACTAATTATATTATAGGGAACCAAGCCCCTGTTTATCAAACAAATAGCTGTCAAAGATAAAGTTCCATCAATACGTAGTTATCGTTTGCAAGATATTTTCCCCAGTATTTTTAATAAGTAAGAGGCTCCCACGCAAGATTCTATGCAAACGCTAAAACAACACCAATTTGAGATAACTCACTGCGAAAACCCCCATCAACAGACACACATGCAAATTCAAGAGCCCTAACTTGAGTTGACACCTACATGCCTAACTCGTGAAAACAGTTATCGTGTTCACGCGGCGGAGACGCCCCTGTTCAAAAAACAATACACAAGCAAAATCGCTTCGCTTTCTACACAAGAGAAAAGAAAAAAAACACCGTCCTCGAATATTTCCATACCTGCCAACAAAGGCCCAATTCAAAATCGAAGCCCCCGAGACTAAAATCAGCTCTTAAAACGAAAAATAAAAAAAACGAGAGACGACTCACCGCAGGCGACAAAGAACTTGGAATGGTATATAAGAGGTGAATCATGAATACGAGACGAACGCCAACTCTAAAGGGTTGACTCAGCGAACGGTTGTAACGCGTTCTCGTGCCGCGACGAAAGAAAGTGAACTTTGGAGACAATCGCCTTTTGTGTGTGAGAGCGTCTCCCCTTGAAGCGAGCTCAGCCCAGCGTGGAGATTTCAACGAGGGGACGAGCAGAGTGAACGCCCCCCTGATGCGACGGAAGGCTGACTACGTAGCGCGTATACACATACGGGGAGCTAAGGGCTGGGTGACGCACATGGGGACAACAGACGCTTATAGAGGGAAGAAACGGGCCAACATAATATGCATTCCTTTTATACTAATATAATATTAAGGCATTATAGAATCTCTTAACTACAAGACGATCTATTTTCTGACGATGAGAAAAGCATTATACCTATCCCAAATTACTTTCATAGTTCACAGGAATAAAGTTAGGGCACATCTACATCTACATCATACCCTGCAAGCCACCCAAAGGGTGTGCGGCAGGGGGTGCTTCCAAACCAGGCATGCATGAATGATACGGTAGGACACCGAAATTACATTGAAACCCGCGTACCACACATGCGAAGCGCCAATTAAAAATCTAATAACCAAGAAACATTCTATCGTCAATCGTTCCAACATGCAAGGGATACAAAGACTACTACTACATATTCGAAATATCATGCATAAATAAGAACATCAATATTTACATTATGCATAAATAAGAACGTAGAGAATATAAAGAGAAAGATTTACTGTCTGCATATTGTCACAATTCGAACAATTCATGACGACGATCAATACTATTGCTACGATAATACGTAGATGTAGACCCTATTTTCTAGCATGTCTACATTATATATCCTACTTACATGGCAATAGTGCATGTTTGGTGATCTTCACCCCCTGCCACACACCCTCGTGGTGGCTCGCAGGGTATTACGTAGATGTAGATGTATTATGGTCCCGAAATGTACGCGGAAAAAATGACATTTTATACATATCGGTTCTATAATCTAGCTCTCTAATTTTATTGGCGCGATATAATCTGCCGTAGTACGAGGGGGTTAATACTATGTTTTTTACGTCGTCAGAGTAATAGACAGCCAAACAGATATATTTACCAACACCAAATAAAAGACTAAGGTTTAGCATTGCTTATGCAAAAGTTGGAATTTTCAAAGGTTTATTGCGGTAATAGTGGGAAACGAAAACTTTGCTTTTTTATACCATTGCAGTCGATCATTTATTCAGGATGATTACCCAATACATCATGATTATATTTATTGAACTTTCAATTCTTTGAATGTTAAAAATGAGGTCTACATTCCCATTTTCTAAAGCTTTTCCCCTTAACGAAGTTCCGACGCGTCGGAAAAGGGAAAACCTGATTTTTTTGATGATCGTCGCGACGAGACTATTTCAGTCAAAACAAATCCTGAATTCCACTTTTTCCCTTATAATATTTTAAAAATATAGCCATAACCAATAACAGTCCTTAAGTATTGGAAAAAGTTACCTAATACGCAGATAATATGACGAAAGTATTTTTTACTAATGGTATATCTCTATTGCTACGGGAAATTCGTTCATCTCATCAGCAATAAATGTGAGGCTGAGTTAACTACTGAGGGAGATCCATTTTCTCAGCAGAAGTTCCACTTCCCACGACAGAGGAACATTAACTGGGCTTCACATTACTATCGTAATTTTCCCCACCATCAACACGTGTTCCGTTACCTGTTCTAAATTATAACGCTAAGTACCAACATAGGTTGACAACATCAAGTCAATGAAAAAACTGACATCTTTCGTTAATGAACTGGGAACGAGTTGAGGATCTTATTTTCCTCTAGTTAGATAAAGGAGTTCCTATCGGTTGATTTCACAAGGTCATTCTGGGAATGCCTGGAAAAATACATCGAGTCAAAAGATTGAATTTAATATGGTACCTGAGAATAATCTCAATTCACTGACAGTGTTAATATTAAATAAATCAATCTATTTAATCTTATCTTTAAATCTATCTAGTTAATCTATGACATGTCATGGGGGAAACACATCAGGGAAATAACTAGTGTAGCAAACCGTAGATTAGGATTCGTAAAAAGGGTTCTAGGCAAATGCGATGAGAGAGTACGAGAAAGAAGCTATTTTACACTTGTCAGGCCTCATTTAGAATATGCCGGTAGTATATGGATACGCACAATACGCATATATACGCATTTGTGTGGCCAAAAATCGCAACAAAATAGCAAATCTTTCATTCAATCGTTAAAAATTAGACAATGGAGGGTTAGGATGGGCTTCAGATCCAATCTACATTGCTTTAGAATTTCCTCACAACAGACTGAGCCCTGAAACCAAAGGATTATCCGGCGGAGACCAGTATTATCTCGAATCATCGCTGAGACGGTGACACAACTCGGAGAACGAGAAGAATGAAGCATCAACGGCAAGCCCTCTCTTAAAGAAGGGCTGCACACGCCGATGCCCCGCGGAGATATTCAAAATAATAATACCCATGAATGCACGACGTCCCTCCCGGCAAGTCAAATAGGATGACGTGCTGCGCGAGAGGGGATCAGGGTACCGTAGAGTCTTGGGAGGAGATTCCAAGAAGCTGTCTGCGTCGATTTTGAAGGACCAACAGGCACGTGAGCTTTCCGTCGAGAAAAAGAGTAAAAATATTGAGCAAGATAGAGATTGAGAAAGAAAATTCAATAGCAATGGTTTAAGCTTCAATTCCACCCCAGTAAATACTCTAGAGACTACAATGAGTGTGATTTAGGTTCATTCTAGCAAAGTCGAAATATAGCGAATGCGATGGAGATGAATACAGTACCGAACAGATTGGTACATACAAGTCTTTTTCCTAGGCCACATTTTTGACTATACCAATAATAGAGCGGAACACGCCCTTAACATCAGCCCACATTCGTCCTTACCAACTTCAAATTCATTTTATGGCCCCTCAAAAGTTCCTGGAACATACCTCCACGAAAAGGGGAAGTAAAACAAGAGGAGTTCCATGTCCCTATCTCAATATAATTCCTTTACCCTTCATGACTGATTTACCCAGTAGTCAAACACAGTTAGCGTTGTCAAACACAGCGTTACATCGGGTGTTCCTCAGGGAAGTGTCATTGGTCCACTTTTATTTCTCTTGTACATTAATGATATTAGCTACGTCGTTAAAAGCAAGCGTAGACTCTTCGCAGACGACGCGGTTGTGTATAGGGATATTAACAATTCCGAAGATAGCGACTCGTTAACAATCGACCTACTTGCTATTCATGCTTGGTGCGAAAAGTGGCAGATGGAACTAAACATAAAAAAGTGCGTAGCAGTCAGCTTTTGAAAAAAGAAAAATAGGCCAGGTAGGGCTTACAGAATTAATAATACGGAAATTATTCACGCCCAGTCTGTTAAGTACTTAGGGGTCACAATTACTCACGACATATCTTGGGGAAAACATATTAGGGAAATATGCGGTCCAGCATACAGAAAGCTAGGCTTTATCAAGAGAGTACTCGGAAAATGTGATGAGAAAGTGAAAGAACGTTGTTATTTTTCAATCGTTAGGCCTCATCTGGAATATGCTGTTAGTGTATGGGATCCATACGAAACGGGGTTGATATCAGAGTTAGATCGCGTACAGCGAAGAGGAGCTAGGTTTGTGAAACGATGCTACGATAAGTTGGCTAGTGTGTCTGGACTGTTAGAAGAATTAGGATGGGAATCGCTATCACAGCGTAGATTAAATTATAGGCTTAACCTCCTAAATAAATTTCAGAAAAATCATTTTACTGACGACGTAAAAAACATACTATTAACCCCTTCGTACTACGGCAGATTAGATCGCGCCAATAAAATTAGAGAGCTAGATTGTAGAACCGATAGGTATAAAATGTCATTTTTTCCGCGTACCATTCGGAACCATAACAGCTGTGATCGTCGTCATGAATAGTTCGAGTAGTGACAATATGCAGACAGTAAATCTTTCTCATTATATTCTCTACTCTCTTATTTATGCATGATATTTTGAATCTGTAGTAGTAGTCTTTGTATCCCTTGCATGTTGTAACGATTGAAGATAGAATGTTTCTTGGGTATTAGGTTATTAATTGGCGCTTTGCACGTGTGGTACGCGGGTTTCAATTTAATTTCGGTGTTCTACCATATCATTCATGCATGCCTGGTGTGGAAGCACCCCCTGCCACACACCCTTTGGGTGGTTTGCAGGGTATGACGTACATCTACATCTACGTAATACCCTGCGAGCCACCACGAGGGTGTGTGGCAGGGGGTGAAGATCACCATACGTGCACCACCGCCATGTAAGTAGGATATATAATGTAGACATGCTAGAAAATAGGGTCATAGTTTATTAGTTACTACAGTAGATTATTAGTTATTGCAAGTAATTGCAGTAGTCATTACAATAGAATATTAGTTACTACGGTATAGTACAGGTTAAAATCTACATAATAAGGAAGGGATTATTGGTAGTTATTACATGCATCATCCACTACAGACTATTCTAACTATGTTTCACCTACCTATCCCTTTTGCTACGTTGCCTATTGTTCTCTCTTCATCTATATCTACATCTACGTCATACCCTGCAAGCCACCCAAAGGGTGTGTGGCAGGAGGTGCCCTCGCACCAGGCATGCATGAATGATATGGTAGAACACCGACATTACACTAAAAACCCGCGCACCACACATGCAAAGCGCCAATTACAAATCCAATACCCAAGAAACATTCTATCTCCAATCACTCCAACATGCAAGGGACACAAAGACCACTACTACAGATTCAAAACATCATGCATAAATACGAACATCACCACTTACATCATGCATAAATAAGAAAGAGGAGAATATAATGAGAAAGATTAACTGCCTGCATATTGTCAATACTCGAACTATTCATGACGACGATCACAGCTGTTATGGTCCCGAATGGTACGCGGAAAAAATGACATTTTATACCTATCGGTTCTACAATCTAGCTCTCTAATTTTATTGGCGCGATCTAATCTGCCGTAGTACGAAGGGGTTAATAGTATGTTTTTTACGTCGTCAGTAAAATGATTTTCCTGAAATTTATTTAGGAGGTTAAGCCTATAATTTAATCTACGCTGTGATAGCGATTCCCATCCTAATTCTTCTAACAGTCCAGAGACACTAGCCAACTTATCGTAGCATCGTTTCACAAACCTAGCTCCTCTTCGCTGTACGCGATCTAACTCTGATATCAACCCCGTTTCGTATGGATCCCATACACTGGCAGCATATCCCAGATGAGGCCTAACGATTGAAAAATAACAACGTTCTTTCACTTTCTCATCACATTTTCCGAGTACTCTCTTGATAAAGCCTATCTTCCTATATGCTTGACCGCATATTTCCCTAATATGTTTTCCGCAAGATAGGTCGTGACTAATTGTGACTCCTAAGTACTTAACAGACTCGGCGTGAATAATTTCTGTATTTTTAATTCTGTAAGCCCTAACTGGCCAATTTTTCTTTTTCCAAAAGCTGACTGCTACGCACTTTTTTATGTTTAGTTCCATCTGCCACTTTTCGCACCAAGCATGAATAGCAAGTAGGTCGATTGTTAACGAGTCGCTATCTTCAGAATTGTTAATATCCCTATACACAACCGCGTCGTCTGCGAAGAGTCTAAGCTTACTTTTAACGACGTTACTAATATCATTAATGTACAAGAGAAATAAAAGTGTACCAATTACACTTCCCTGAGGAACACCCGATGTAACGCTAACTGTGTTTGACATGATACCGTCTATGACAACCCTTTGTTCCCGCCCATGTAAGAATTGATTAATCCAACTAATAATGTTTTTATCTATTCCATATGCTTCTAGTTTTGAGAGCAACTTAACGTGAGGTACCTTATCAAAAGCTTTCCTAAAATCGAGGAATATCGCGTCAACTTGGACATTATTTTCACCCGAGAGCAAGATGTCATGAACGAAGAGGGCCAATTGGGTTTCGCAAGATCTACCCTTTCGAAATCCGTGTTGGTTATTTATTAACAATTCCTCCCTATCTAAATGACTCATAATGGAGCTTTTGATTATGTGTTCAAATACCTTACAGGAAATGGATGTGAGAGAAATAGGCCTATAGTTACTAGGGTCTTCCCTGTCGCCGCTTTTGACTATAGGTGTGACATTTGCTACTCTCCAGTCCTTAGGCACTACATGATCTACTAAAGATTTGGTAAATATTAATCCTAAGTAAGGCGCTATGTCTGATGCCATTGTTTTATATACGCGAGCAGGTATTTGATCTGGACCGGGGGATTTGTTGGGGTTAATATTTTTTAGCTGCTGTTCTATGCCGCGACAATTTATAATAATTTCAGGCATACATGTTTGGGAACGAACTGGCTGCGGATCGAAAAGATGTGGTGTATAAGTACTGAAAATGCTTTTGAAGAATGAGTTTAACGAATTGGCTTTTTGTAGACTGTTGGTTATCTTTTCCCCTTTGATATTCTTAAGCGTGTGTACTGTTGATTTATTTCCTTGAGTGTCCCTAACATACGACCAAAATGCCTTGGGATTATCGTTCAATTGTTCTCCCAGTAATTTACTTTTGAAATCAGCCAACGCCCTTCGGCACGCTTTTTTTGCTAAGAGTTTAGATATTTTGTAATTTTCGGTGACTGTGTATAGTTCTTCGGAGGATTTGTTAATTTTTGCCCTTTTTAACCTAGCATGACATGTTCTTTGGTGCTTTAATGTTTTTCTAACCTCCGCGTTATACCACCTAGGCTCTGGATTGGCTCTTTTCCATTTACTTTGTATGTATTTGCTAACTACTGATCGTGTAACGTTGAGGAAAGTATTCCTCAAAACCTCTTATGGTACGCGGGAAAAATGACATTTTAAATCTATCGGTACGACAATCTATAGATGTAGATGTAGATGTAGTGGAGGGTCGCGGGCAACAATATGCTGGCTCTAAAGGTAGTCCTTTCAGAAGGGATCATAGCTTGAGCAGAATAGGGAAAGCGGGCTTAGGGTATTATTATGCTTTGGCTTCTCTTGTGGCATACTGGCAAAAATGTACCAAAACTGACCGGTAGAGTGCCGTAACCGTTAGCAGGGAAAGCTGCACGTGGTGCGGATACTGCGAAGGTTGGTAACCTTGCATACTCTATTTCGAGTCGAATAACGAAACAGATATATGAGAGTAGAATGAATGGTGTGAGAGGTAGAGGTATGCCTCTCTCCCCTCCTCAAAAACTTATGGGGGGCAACAAGCAGTCTAGAAGTAGATACACGACGCGAGGAAAAAAGAGATATGAAATTGCGATAAGGGGTTGGAATCTTGCACGTGCGCTCACGTATTTGTTATTTTTCAATGCACTCAAGAGCGCGAAAACGTAATCGCCATTCATCTCATTCTGTTGGGTGCTTCAAATCGCCAGATTAAATTCAAGAAGTGTGCCACTGGGACGGTAAATTTGACCATTCCTCTTCCGGAGCGTTTTGCATTTCGGATAGCTATGAAGGTAATAATTAGGAACCATGATTCCACTTCTGGCCTTTCCCGAATTTAACAGGCGAAAATAATTTTGTATGCAAAAAAAATTGGATCAAAATTTTACCGTGGGCCCCCCCCCCCTTAACATAGTCTCGCATCCTAGGTTATAACTCAGTTACCAGCCGTGGGGCAACATGCATTCTGCAAGTAGATACACGACGTGAGGACGGAAAGAGACATGAAAGTGTGATAAGGCGTTGGAATCTTGGACGTGCGCTCACGTTTTTGTTATTTTTCAATGTACTCAAGATCGCGAAAACGTAATCGTCATCCATCTCCTTCAGTAGAGTTCTACAAATCGCTGGATTATATTGATGAAGTGCGTCACTGGCATGGTAAATTTAACCAATTGACGCTGGAGCGTTTAACGTTTTGGATAGCGACTATGACAAAAATTAGGAACCGTGATTCCACCCTTGGTCTTCCGCGAGGGACATGCAACTCTGAGAAATGGTGTACGCTTGTTGATAAATGGTGGCGAAATGATGCATGTAATAACTACCAATAATCCCTTCCTTATTATGTAGATTTTAACCTGTACTATACTGTAGTAACTAATATTTTATTGTAATAACTACTGCAATTACTTGTAATAACTAATAATCTACTGTAGTAACTAATAAACTGTGACCCTATTTTCTAGCATGTCTACCTTATATATCCTACTTACATGGCAATAGTGCATGTTTGGTGATCTTCACCCCCTGCCACACACCCTCGTGGTGGCTCGCAGGGTATTACGTAGATGTAGATGAAATGGATAGAAATGGACAGAAGTGGATAGAAATGGACAGAAATGGTTAGAAATGGACAGAAGTGGATATAAATGGTTAGAAATGGACAGAAATAGATATAAATGGAAGGAAATGAATATAAATGTACATAAATGGATAGAAATGGATATAAATGGACAGAAATCTATAGAAATGGAAAACAATGGACAGAAATGGATAAAAAGGGTTGGAAATGCACAGAAATCGATTAAAATGGTTATAAATGGATAGAAATGGCTGAAATGGAAATGCGGTGTGCACTTGTTTTTGAAGTTGCGTACCCCTCGGTCTTCTGCGAATCTAACAGGCGAAATATATTGTATGCAAAAGAAAGTGGGATCAAATTTTTACCACAGGTCACCCGCTTAGCATAGTCTCACATCCCCGGTTGTAACACAGTTACCAGCCTTGGGGCAACAAGCAGTCTAGAAGTAGATACACGACGCGAGGAAAAAATAGATATGAAACCGTGATAAGGGGTTGGAATCTGGCTGAGCTCTGAACGGGTTGGTCGGATGTGGATGACGGGGAGTGGGTGAGAGGGGCGCGGAAAAAAGGAGAAGGAACAGAAGAGGAGTAGCGGTAACACCATGAGGAGAGACAGCAAGAGAGAGAGAGGGGGAGGGAGAGTGGAGGATCACGGGAAGGGAGGACGACTTGAAAGCTGCGGCGGCGGCGAGGAAATCCTGTAAAGCATTAGCTCCGTAATGCATAATGGAAGAACCGAATTCCTCCCTTATCCCTCCCTTTCGCCCCTTCACGACACACATATTCCCCCTCGAGCGTGTTAAAGGGCTCGAAAACCATTAGAATTAACTCTCTCATGGGACGTCTTGAGGGAGAGAATCCTGAATAAATTTACACCCAAAATTTGTTCTGGGACGACGCGCCGCCCCGGAGAGGGAGGGAGGCGACAGCGTAGCGCTCTCCTTGAGGAATAAAAATAATATACATATGCGTTCAGAGGGATTGGCGAAACATAGTAACGTAGAATCTTCGTCGTCAGACGTCAAACGGAGATTTGCGCTGTTTCAACCCCAACACATGATGCATCCGTGATAACTAAAATAGTAGATGAAAAGGAACACAAGCGCTGGAGCGAATAGAAACGAGCGACTCGCACAGCAGCGGCTTTTAAATGACACACAATAATACTTGCCAATGAGAAATGAGATTTGCGTTATAATTAACTACCAATTCTATCAAAAACTCTGGGGCAGGTGTCAACCCAAATAAATATTTTATTTTGTATGATCCAAGAGCATATGCAAAAAAATGAAGCATGTTAACACTTCGGACAAATTAATGAACGAGTCACAATTTTATGTATTAGTGGAATATGATGTTACGGCCTTACTATTGCATGCGGGAGATTTTCGAAATGACCCAAACATTAATTAATCGGGGGTTAGTCCCGTCCATGTTTTAGCATTTCGGGGTTGAGGAGACTCGAAGAGGCAATTATTTGCATAAACCAACGATATAGGCCGTGCCTTTGGGTACACAGATAACACACAACGTGCATTTCAGTCCAATAGACTTCCTGAGGGGTCTCATCAGGGTAAAGCAAAATATGTAATTTGAGGAACCACAGAAAAACATTATTTTATAATGCATTGATTAAAAAAATACTGACAAGGTGAAAGGGTTGAGCTGCAATTCATGGATAAAAATTTTCGAAGCATTTTACGCACTAAAGGAGACCTAACAAGGAAGTTGCCCGTGAAATTCTTTCAATAAATTTAAAAAAACTGACTTAACTGCCAACAAAATAGGCATAGGTATTATGCAACAAGTCAAGAGCAATCAAGGGTAAAGAGAAAGTGAAGCAGCAAAGCAACAATGATACAGCATGTACAGGCGACTCTAATTCGGATAGCAAAATGAAAATGTGATATCATTAAATTAATCATTTCTGAAATCAACGCATTGAACCAATAATTTTCCAAGTGTCATGCCACGAGGAAAAAAAACAAATTCTCCTAGCAACTATTCAGGCATCACACATTAGCTGATATAGACTATCACTCACTGATTCGTCACCAATGATAAATCTGCACATCACCAATACCAGAATAGCCGTGGAAGGTACTTTCAAACAAACAAATATACTCTCGGGAGTTATTTCAAATCGGAAACTAGGATCAATCGGAGAGCCAATCAACGTAATGGATTGGGATTAGATCTCGAAGCTTACTGGGAAAACAATTTTCTTTAACGAGTGCCTCCTCGTGAATGGAGATGATCACCGTGGGAACGCGCGTTTAACGCCAAGTAAACAAAGCGGCGCTTGACACAAATAGGAATGAAGAATGCGTGTCGCTGAGCGAAGGCAGCGCCGTTCCACTACCCTGCGAGGTCGGACATTCCCTGCAAAGTTCCGACAAAGGATTGAACGAAAAGACACGTGGGAATGAGCGCGGGAGTCATAAGTGCTCTGCTTTTCATCAATAATATATACACTTGAAAGCATGGCGACAGATTCTGGACGAGTTCCGAGAGCATTCCTCAATTATTGATCTACTTAAATACCGAAAGTCGAGTAGAAAGCTTGTAGGTCTACCCAGAAACGGATGTTCAGCTTGAATTTAATGGAGTCATCATGTTTTGACCAATAATTGTGCCCAAAAATCACATTATGTAGGTCAATTTAGCGGCTAACTTACGTGATTTACCAAAAGTAGAAAGAAAAACTGCAATCATCCACAGGAAAAATTGCAATTTCAGTCTCCATAATGTTGAAATGCTACCACTTACAGCTCTACTGTCCTCTTTCTGAATTACTAATACTATACCTCTCGACGCTATCGCAAGTGGATAACTCCACTGGTTACCCACAGTGTGCGCGGAGTGGTCCATCCCACAGAATCGATCTGGCAAAAGGGAATACAAAGCTACTTCCCTAGGCCATGAGCGAGTCCATAGAAATGGCGGAAATTCCCAATGAAAACTAAAGGGAAAATTATCTGTCGGATAAACAACAGAAGGCAGCAAGTTTAAAAAGGAAAGAGGAAACCAGTCAATGAGGACGCAACTTATTGAGGATCATGCTTATGTAACACGGCCGTAAGAATAAAAAAAGACTATTCGGACAAGAAGAAATCAGTTTTAATTTAGGCAAAAGTCCTGAAAAATGTTTCAACGTGTATGTAAACAAGAAAATCAAATCTCTCAATTCTATATATATATATATATATATATATATATATATATATACCTTTGTTCAAAAACATTATCATTACATCCTGCAACTAGTCGATGGCTTTGTTCCAAACAAAATAGTCGAAGTAATTTCATCATAATCACCCTTGATAAATAGTCATGATGTTTTTCATTAATCAATGCAACATTTCAGTATTTCTTCTATGCAAATATGTCGCATAATGTAACCCAATCAAGGCCTGAAACGCAAGAGCTTGCTGGCAACATCGCGTTTCGAGTGTTTGCAGAGGCACAGGGCGCAAGAGAGGTTATAAATTATTGTGAATTTGCTCCCAAACTTCGAACGCTGGAGATCAGACATAGTGCTGCTCGCCTGTTGAATACCTTGCAAATAGGCAGTGGAGGAATGATTGACAGAGCACCCATCTTTAAAATTTCCTATTGATATATGTTAATGTAGCTACGCACCCTTCTCTTCTTGTAGTATTAAAATTCAAGCCCCACTACGCACTGGTACATTAACATGTGCATCAATTTCCAAATGCCTTTCAAATGGAGGCTTCGCAAGTATTACAACTGACTTTATATGCCGCATTATGACAGCTCTTCTTCCATGATATGCTGAAGGTTACATTCCGGGGCGTGATTACATGTCGATATTTACGCAGTTCTCACCGCAAATGTTGGTTTTGATGAGTTAGATAAGCTCACCACGAAGCAATGGAGCGTGAGAAAAGCACATTCGATTGGGGAGAGAATCGTTTCCTTGCTCCACCTGCGGTTTTCTGTAAATATATGGCACCTTGAAAATCAAACAGCATGTACCTATGTATTTGGAATGGAGTTTTCAAATAGGATTCACACCAATAACCCTAAATCAGAATCTTATTTTGTAGTGGGAGTAAATCAAATATATATTTAATGGAACTAAGTTTTCTCACATTTTCTCTTTTTTCCATCATATCATTAATTAAAACTGATAACACTCCATTTGATACAGATTATTTACCTTAAAATACTACTTAGATGTCGTAAAACTATCAGGAAATGCGATCGACGACTGGAGCCGTTTGTTCCATTGAATAAAGGTGGGTAGGTAGGTCAGTAAGTGAAAGTATTTCTTAAGAGAGTGAAGAAGTCTCGCCATGGACATTAGTCCACTCTGTGCGATAGACACTTAGAGCCTAGAGTAACATTGAGGTATAGGGGTAGCAAAACGAAGAGGCACTCGCAATTAAAATGCGTCCAAAAGATATGGGATAAATCGGCCGAAGGTCCTTTTGGAAGTCCCCGCATGCGTCATTCGGTACCTCTGCCCGCTCATCCAAGTTTGATTAACCCTCACTGACCTAACGTACCATGCTGGCGAGTGCCACCAAGTTTCACGATGCCTAAACACTCCACGTAGAAATCGAGCGGGGATCAGGTACAACTAAAAAATCTTTGCTACCCCAAGTTCACGAACCTGGGCCTCAGGGATGGGAAGTAAGTACTCAAGCCACCTAAAAAACCCAATCACTCTATAAATTAGAATTTTTTCAGCAGGAAACCTAAAAACTGTGACCGAACGCTGAGCTTAGCCCTCTATAGACGAGCGAGTCAAATTCCTTCCATTTCAAAATCATTGAAATATCCGCTTTCTCAGAGGCTTTACCATTTAGTTCCTGCCCTGGACAGAATTCCAACGCTTCGGATTAAGTGTGTGGAAAGTTTCGTGTCTTTGGGTGGTTTGTCAATCAATTTGTATTGATGAATGTGTGACGGTCTTCACTGACGATGGCATGCATGGTGGAGCTCTGAAATAAATAGTTTCAGCTGTCATATGAAGAAAAAATTGGGAAAGTTTGAAAAAAGGAACATTGCGAAGTTAATATTGAAGTATACTTTGTGTAAGTATTATTATGTTAAGTATTATTTTAAATTAAATACAATACAAATACGTCACATTTAAAAATAAATTTCATTTTATCCGGCCCCTGCTGGCGGAGGGTAAAGTCCTCGACTGCTATTCCTGGGAATCGCGGGTTCAAGTCCCGCCTAGGTGGGTTTTTCACCACCAAGGGCATAGATATATGTGGACCCCAGAAGTCAAGGGGTCTAAGTGACATTTTTGAAAAAAATAAGTTTGGTACAGGAATGGGATGTGAAAATATTAATCTTTTAGGTGGTAAAGGGATCCAAGTGATTTTATTGACAGGTGCTGCTATCTAAGGTAATGTTTCTTAACTACTTAGTGGGTTGTACCAAACATTTTCAACTTTGACTTAAGTTTTCTCCAAACAATGGTTTCGCTACTTAGACCCCTTGACTTCTGGGGTTCTCATATGTCATGTTCTGTTGGTTCGCTCCCTAGAAAACCTGATGACAGGCTTAGCAGCCTATTGAGTTTCCATGGACATACGGGCCAACAGAATCGTCCTAAATTAAAAAAAATAGCGTTTTATTTTAGAAATGCTTAAATAGCACTTAAAAAAACTAATATGTTAGCTGTATTATTTTCATGCTGATGCTTTTTAATTCTGTCCATAGAGGGTTAATGGTCCACCGCTGACATCGATGTATATAAAAACACAAAAGCCATTTAATCAGCACGCATGCGAGATGCGTATCGCATCGATCACCACTTTCACATTCTGTAAGCTATCATTGAAGGACGCCGTGGATTTACGAGATGTATAAAAGGGGATCCAGATTGTTACGCAGTTCGGGCAGGTTAATTTTAGCCTGGATCACGCTGCGGGCTCTCCTTATTAAGGCAAACTGGTCAATGGGAGTCGTTTTCGATCAACCCACACGTGCCACCGTCCATTCGGACCGCCCGATCGAGATCTCCGCTTGATCGGGAAATTGATTGGATGACCAAATCGAGGAGTAGACAGCGTCGGGATGAAGGGAAGTAAATAAACAAAAAAAGAGGGCCATCATCTTATCAATCAGAGCTACTGGAGTTAAACGAAATCATTTAAGCAGTTTGTTTCCCCTCGGTGGAATGTAAGCTTGCCAAAAGTTAACGTCTTCTGTCATCGCGCAGGATAGCGGTTCCCAATCTTTTTGTCGAGCTTACCCTTTGACGGCTCATCTCCCAGGATTTTGCCTCCAACAGCAGGATCCAGCGCAATAGGTAAATAGTCTCATCAAACCTTCGGTGTCATTGGAATTTTTCAACTAACTCAATAGAATGGAACTCTTTCCTCTAATCAAGGAAACATGAACATTTCAGTATGTGTGGAACCCATTTTTGTAACCGCTGGCAATCTACGAACTTTTTTATTCTACTTATGGATAATAGCAATCTACTTTTTCCGAAAGATGCTCGAGGGTGTGATTAATCTCTTTGCAGGCGACGAAGTAGATTTCTTGCTTACTTAACCAAGGTCGCGAGTTCGAATCAAGCATGGATTCGGACTTTTAGCCACCTGGACCCGCTTGCTCATGCTACACTAAATATAAAATTCACAATAATATGAATTATTATAACTTGCATTCTTCTTTCTATTCATCGTGAACGTTTTGAAGCTCAACTAAAGCTTCAACTTACCAGGTATCGAAAGAATCGCGACTATCACTTCCACATGTGATAGATGTAGCCACCTGTAATCCTTAAGCCTTTTGATGAAAAGTTATACCTTCGTTTTTTCACATGATCTCATTTGAAACGATCCGGGTTTCGACGTTCAACGTCATCTTCAGGCATTATCATTATGTTAGCCATGAGTTACGCCAGAAACCATCAATACCTTAAGCATTAGTTAAATAAAAGAAACTGTTGGATTGCAAAGATGGACAGCATTGCTGAAAAGGAAATTTGTTTATTCCATGACTGGTTAAATTGAGTGTATCAGTCATGCAGTTATAATTCGTAAAAAGACTACCAAAATTATAGCAGTGATAGACGATTCGCGTAAAAATATTCAGAGCTAAAATAATTCACTACAATACACCATTTGATATTAAAACATTGGGAAGTTTCAAGGCGATGAGCATGATCAATGAGCTGTTTTTTTTCATTCTCACCTCTGTACGCAAAAGGCGCTTTTTTCGTATTTTATTGTAAATTTCGTAATGTATCGAAACTGTATTTAAGTCATTTAATTTCCTGAGAGTATTTGGTAAAGTTAGGTGTTCGTCTTACAATGAAAAGAAGAGCGAATAAAAAGCTTAACTAAAAGAAAATACCCCTCCAAAAGCAACCCGTTATATGTTCGTACAATTTTTCAAACAGTTGCTCGAGCGAAAGGTGATCAATGCATCCACACTTCATCGATAATTCGCCAGTATTGAACAGGAAGCTGGATATTTAGTTTGTCTCAGAAACCGGATTTTAAAAAATACTCAAAATTCATACATGAGAAACATGCCCACGACCATCAACCGTGAATAAGATTGCTTTTCGACCTCAATTAATCGAGCCATTCACCAAATCGATCCGTTGAAATCTCAAAACGTTTGGATCGTCTGTGGTCCATTTAATTCAATGGAGAGGCTTTCATTCACTTGACGATTTCCATATCAGCTTAACAGTGAATTTTCTTACCGTGATCAGCGAAGAGATATGGATACTCGCCGGAACACCTTACAAAAACAAATAAGGATGCAGTTTGCAAATTTTCTAGCAGGGATTAAGCGAGCCCGGTTGAAAATAAAAGGATTCTGTTCACGATTCCACGTAGCCGGTGCGAGATAGGTACGTATGTATGATTCGGAAAGCACGATATATTTGATTGGAGTACAATAAAACACGACTGGGGCACACCTGTGAGACCCAGCTTCCGAGAGGCGACGCACGAAACGCCGAGAAAGCATCTCCAAGGCCCGGCTGTTGCGGGAGAGAATCCGTGGAGCGAAGGAACCGTTGAGGCGGCACAGTTACCTCGAGACGGGTTTAGCCCCGTGAGAGATGCAGAGGAGATGAGAAATGGATTGGGGGAGGAGGAAGAGAGGCGGAGGCTGGGGGGGGGGGAGGAAAGGATTTAAAGGTGGTCTCCGGAATGGATGCATCGCCCCGGTGACCGCAGACGGCGAGAATATGGGTTCTGGGCGAACGATGAGGACAGTTATATCGTTTTGAAAAAAAGAACTATCGCTTCAACACGGCGGGAAGTGAGAAGGAATCAACTCACTGCTGTAGGTTCGACGGTAATTTCGGAGACGGAGAAGATGGCGTCAAGAGACAAGAATGAATATCAAAATAATTTTTAACTAATATTTATCACATCCTTTTAATCAATACGTATTTTACTTGCTTAATTTTATTTACGTACTTAATACAATACTTGGGATTATATTTCACGAAACAAAAAATCAATTTTTTGAATAAAAAAATAAAAATTCAATTTTTTTAGACAATGCCGATTTTTATTTGTTAGACATATTCAATTAAGCATTTTTTTATTCCGCTGAAATTTTCCTAATTTAAGCATTGATTAAACTTTTCTGATACCAGCTTTACTATAACTTTTAGAACTCAGTTTTCCCATGCTGACTTCTTATTTAGGATTCTGAAGTTCCGCTTATCAATTGTTTTCTCTCAGCGATGAAGAAATAAATCGAGCAATTCCGGCAAAAATAAAATATTTGAAGCAACATTGCACGCTTTATTTATTTAATATGTACACGTTCCACTCAGTTTCGCCAATATCCTCAGATTTTATGTTTTCTCTCAGGTTACTCACATTGTGTACACCAGAGCCGCGGTGAACTGAAGCACATTCTATGTACCTACAATTCACATCAATCTTTTAACGCTGGGCTTTTTTGTGGAAAGAATCTTTATACCGGCTGTCACAGATAAATTAGGCCAGGAAATTCTTCCTTTATTTACTTCATGGAAGCAATACACGGCCTAAGGGACCGACTTGTCAAGACTGTCAAGCGTAAGAGAGGCGAAAACAGCTTAGCGCATTCTCTGTAGGAATTCGAGCAGGAAAATTAGATATCACCGACGGCGTCATAGCAATATGCCCCCAATATCTCGTTTAACGATCTTCATCCAAATAAAACTGCCTGAAAATATAGAGGAAAATACTGGTCCCCAGGATTCAAAGAGGAAGTACTGAGAATATGGGGAAGCAACCTAGAAAAGTCATGCACGCAAGAGAACTCGCGTATCGAAATTCGATTCGAAATTTTTCCGATATTTTGATTATCCATTCAGCACATATCGGCTTAATTGGAGAAGTCTGCAATAAAAGGGAAAAAGTAATTCTTCCAAAAAAACTTTAATTTTTCCTTTTAATTTTTGAGGCGATAAAAGTTAGTTTGGCATATTGATTCTAAATGAAAGCATTCCCCTTGCAAATGACTTCAACCCGACAATGCGTTTATTTTTATAAAACGCAAATAAAAATCACGGTAGAATATTTTGGCAATCCTGCAAGGTACGGCTTTCGGTAGTTATTCCGAACTATTAAAGAGGATAAGAACAGGTTACAGAAAAATGGATGGAGAATGATGATGATAGGAAGAATGATAATGGTAGCATTCAAGATAAGCTTAGCATGGACTTAACATATACGAGGAGATTTAATTACATGAAAGCCACATTTTAACCAACTATTGAAGCAGTCTGTCATTGAAAAACTGCCATAATTTAAAGAGACGTTTTACTTCTAGAAAGCGGCTCGGCCTGGCCGAGCAACAAAGAAATTACTACATAAAGCCCCGAGGGTGTTTAGTTAATGATCGCTTGATTCCAACGAAATAACCCTTAAATTCAAGGCTTTTTATTTACACGACACTCTGTTTGAGAATATTTTTGCCACAATTACCTTCGACTATAGTTTAAGCCAATCTACCGCAAATGTAGGAATTTTCTTAGCAAAGGAATATGACCGCATCGTATGAGTTTCAAAACCATCGTACGAATTATCCTCGTGAATTCGGACTTGAAATTCAACATGGGATTAGGAACTCATATCCGCTTAGATCTAGATACAATACTAACTTAAGGCAGGCAAATTTTCTTTCAGATAACTGTATTCCATGAAGTAATTTTCACCCTTCGGCATAACGATGACCAATGCCTCCTCCTGCCCGATCGGCGGCAAAATATAATTGAAATAAATGAACCAATCTTCCATCCATGCCTCAAGATTCCGAAGTCAATAACTTTCCAAAGATATTTTTACTACTTTTCGTAACAAAAAAGCGAACGAGGATTGGAGAGCTAGTGGTCAATTAGGGCGGGAGATCGCATTGAAAAGGCACTCAATTTGGGTCGTCCACAGAAAACCATTTCCGTCAAGATTACACTCTTTCGCCGCACCCATTATGATTTTTTAATGAGCAAGGCGACGAAGGGGTAACAGCCCTTCTTCCAGATATCCTCGACCTCCTACACGAGTGAAAAACCCACTGGATCACGAAAGGCCCACTATAGAAAGCCCATTCTTGAGATCAAGATCCACAGTAGAGACTGGACCAAAAAGATGGGAGACTTATTATGCCTACCCTCTTCGAAGTAAAATTTGTAAAAAAAAATACAATTAGTATCGGTACCAATATATTCTTTCGTGATTGTATATCTTCAATCTGAAGTGTTGCTAAACCGGACGTCAATGCAAATAAACCTAGGTAGCCCACTTTTAATGAATCCAAACATATTTTTCAAGTAAAGATAAAATCCTTAAACGCTATATATATGGATTTTCTCCTTTATGAGCACGTTTTTCTACAGTTTGATACGCTACATTTAATGTTTCACAGTTAATATACTATTAATTTATAATTTACCGTAAAGAATAAAACACAATAGGCGCGCATTCCCGCTCTGGACCACACGCTGCATCCTCCGCCTTCCGGATGCCACCATAGCGGCAGCCATGGCCGTTTCAAAGCCAGGACAAAACTCATAAAATATTTGTCCACATTTATCCGAGACGCATAAGGCACATTCTCACGCAAAGCACCATACTATCACCCAATCCTTCTGGTGAAATACAGGAACAGCAATCCTGCAAGGAGTTCTATCGAGCACCAGAATATCAGTTCCGCCAATAATACACATCAATACGCATAACATTGAATTTGCTCTCATTATAAAGACAAATCTCACACTTGAAATCAATTCAAATTAGAAGCAAGCTACCACATAACTCTCGTAGATATTTCCAAAACAATAAGCCGTTTTCCGTGGGATTGTATGCGGTTTTGCGCTCCAGAGACAATATTTAAAATAGTAAGCTCTGACCCACAGATCGCGATTGAGATGTAAAGGTGTGTATTGCTAAACGCTTCACGTTTCTGAAAGAGATTTATTTATAACTCATCGTAGTATTTTTTATAAATAACAAACAGCTACGGTTGTGGGGGCATATTCTGCATAAGGTGCGAAACAAATAAATCAAGTTAAACCCTGAAACAAGAATGTTCACTTGATCACCGCGAAATTACAGCCACGCATTACAGTTTCTTCACCATTAATATGCCTCTACCAATGCCTCTCACTTATATTATCAAGTGTGCAGAAGAGTAGAAAAGGAAAGGATCATATGGAACACCATAGAGAAATGAAGAACCAGATGGATTGGACACACCTTGAGAGACAATGGGTTTATGAAGAATACAATTGAAGGAAAAATAGAGGGAAAAGTCCCCAGAGGAAGACCCAGGAATAAGTACACGGACCAAATAAAGAGGAAAGTACATAGAAAGAGATACCAGGATGTAAGGGAACTAGCATTAGACAGGTAAGGGTGGAGGGCTGCAGTCAAACAATCTCAGGATTGAACGACCAATGATGCTGCCTCTCACAACTGCTTTACTATTAAAATAGAATGTGACTACTGTCTCCTTCACGACTGGAGAAAAATCATGCTCCGACTAACTTAAACCACGTCCATTATAATTTATTTCTAATGAGCGAGGCGATCGAGGGGATTAAAAGCCCTCCCTGTAGAGACAGCCTCGACCGCGGGTGAAAAACCCATTGAACGTCGGACGACCCATTCCAAGAAGCCCTTTCGAGATCCACACGATTGGGCCGACAAAAAAATAACAAGAGTAGGAAGAGAATGGGACGATTTAGGATTTTTTTCCTTTTTCCCGATGGACCGAATACCCCCCCCCACCCACCCCTTTTTCTCCCGCCGAAACCCTCCTCCCTCTACGAACACCTTCGTCTCGTCTCTCGCGTGACGTCACCGGAAACAAAAGGCGCCAGCTCGGCTTGACCAGACCGACCCGAACTCGTTTCGGGAAATCCCGTTAACGGAGAAAGAAGGAGTCGGTGTCCGTCCGAGAGAGACGAGAATGGAGAAGGAAACGGATGATGGAAGAGGTGAAGAGAAAGATGGATGGGCGGTCCCGGTAATAGTGTACAGGGGGAAATAATAATACAACATGTAAATTTTGCACATCAGTTTACAAATTATCAGTTTACAAATACATCAACATCTACATACTACTCTTTGAGCCTCCAAATGGGCGTGTGGCATGGAATGTTATGACGCCAGCCGAGTAAAGACGTAAGGGATAAGGTTTTGGGAGGAGAAAATGGTGACGTGTATTATGGGAGCGTATTGGGTGGAGCTCAGTTTTTATTGTGGTCGCTTATTGTGCGCAGAAAGAACGAGTTCTTGTACCTATTTGTTCGGCAATGTATCTCTCTTATTTTATCACATCTGTCAGACCTATAGATGTAGTGAGGTGCCATGATTATATTCTATATGTCTCCCTGAAACACACCACTTCTCAATTTCTCAAGCAACCTAAGCCTAGCGTGTAGCCTTCGAGTCTCTAGGGGCTCCCAGCATAATCCCTCTAAAAGTTGTGAAACACTGTATGTTCGTTCGTAGCAGTTTTTTCACGAAGCGTTCTGCTTTCATTTGTACTTAATTTTTTTTTGGTTAAATCTTGATCACCAGGGTCCAAGTTGTTCACGTCGAATTCGAGGTGTAGCCAAACCAGAGCGAAGTAGCTCTCTTTCAGTTTTTCCTCCGAGGACCTTCCTATTATACACTTAACAAAACCTAGTTTCTTTAACGCTCTGCTGCGCATGTTATGTATATGTGTAACCAACAATATATCAGAAGTTAAGGTAATTCCAAGATATTAAACTGTAATCTAATCGAATCTACGCATACACATGCAGATATCAGACTCCCTCGCCCTTTTTATACAAATAATTCATTTTCTCCATAAAGAGAGATACACATTCATTCATATCAGTATTCCAGCTGAGGCTTGATAGGTTTTTGAAAAGTACTTATTCTAAAGCCTTCATTTCAGGCATATTGTTCCGTTTTCCCTCCTATACGTAATCCTGCACAGGCCTCAGAAATAAAAGATATTACTAGCTCATCGCCGAAAAACCGAAATCGCAATATTTCTCTTTCTTATGAGGACTAACAGAAAAATAATCACATTAATATGTAGAGGAGAATGAATTTATAAGAAACCAGACGCTTTAAAATACACCGAAAGAGTTGACATGGCCTATTATACTAATCCAGTAAAACAATAATCAATATAATTTTATTTTTTACTTTGATAAAATTTAATGGTAAATATTGAAGACAATCATTTAAAAAAATCAAAATATTCAAGTAATAGTCTACTAAATAGATTTATTCTCTACGACCCGGGTTTCGTCATGGAGATTCCACAAAGTCAAGCCTGAATTTATTAGTTATATTAGATAGTTATTAATATATTTTCTTTGGAGTTAACTTATACCTACTTTTTTCGGGAACCAATATACAAAATGGTATTCAAATAAATTACTACCATATTTCAATTTACCGCTGAATCTTAATCAGCAGTTTGTAATGGGCTTCTAGAACGGATCATTAAAACATGATGGATACACATAGTTATGTTTGCCCACATACGCATGTGAACTGTGATACTAAGGGGAGAAATATTCGAACGGGGCTTCACCGTGGTCACGGCCATAAGTTTCAGTAGAATACGTCACTGTTCACAAGTAATCGGAAGGCGAACTAGTTCTTGGTTCTCTTCATCTTCGACTTCGTGGGGTTCTCAGACAAAAAAAACTAGTAACTCCAGATTTCCTCCGCTCCCCTCAGCTTCGTATTGACATGGAGATTTTGGTATGAGTACAGCTCTCGTATAAGTTCCTGGCGCAGAATAGTGCGGCATGGAGGGGAGGGAGACGAGGAGGGTGTATACATTTACGATATATCGAGTTAGCGGCCACTAGGGTGTGAGGCGCGGGGTTATTCCACACTTGGCATGCAGCACTCATCCTTGTTGAAATCAGAACCTCGTACGTTCCCCTGGCCGCTAGGCGCAGGCCATGAGCAATTCGGACAACAATGCGCGGTCAGACCAGAAACTAGGAGAGTGCTGCGTAGACGAACGTGCTACCATGTAGTACACAAGTTAAGATACTAATGATTAGTTTTATTATTGCGATTGGTAAAAGGAAAGGAGAGAGAGAGAAAGAGAAGGAAGCAAAGAGAAACAGTGAGACGGGGGAACACACTACTTCTCGCAAAAGACACGAGGCGCACAGACGTCAGGATAATGGATAAAATCGCCTATCACTAAGGCTTTACGTGAAACGAGTCGAAACGGGACGGTAGGTATTTGTATGGTATCCAACTTTTCGAAAAGCGCTTGTTTTGGCAGGAATTGGAGAGTTCTCCCTACCATTCACACTGCACAACCTTCCTCACAAATTTCGCCGGGATTTGATAAGTTTCGTAGCCGATGTCCCAAAACCGAAAACTGCGCCACGCCAAGAACTTTTGCCAGTGCTGTAATCGTCCCGCCTCCAAAACTCAAAGCGGAAAGCAAACCGCCCGTCCGGCGAGATAGTAGATGGACCACAGGTAGGAGGAGAATCCTCCTCTCCCGCCCGGGAAGGGAGGATTTAGGGAGGGGGGGAAGAAGGCAAGGTTCCCGCCCTCCCACAATTTTTTGTTTCCTTTTTATCCCTCTTCCTTCCATCTGGCGGGAGCCTGAGATTACCACCTGATTATTTTTTTCTCTCCTCCTCATTTTCTCTTTATTCTTTTTCGCGGCGCACCCCTCTGCCTCTCTATCTCTGGTTCGGGTAAGCCTGGTGGCTCGAATGAGGTGCGGCTACAATTTTCGGACGTCGTTAAAGAGGAAGGAGGAAGAGAGGAGGGGAGCGAGAGTCGGGGAAATGGCAAAAGTGTGAGCGTTGTAGGAGCGGAGGAGGAAAGAGGGAGATTTAAAGAGAGGGGGATGAGGTGGGCGGGACGCGGAATCAGAGCTGGGCCTGCCCCAGCGGGAGGAAGTTTACCGCTCGGGAAGAATACTGACTGAGATGAGAAAATGATAAAAAAAGGGAGAGGAGAGGTGGAGATTGGGAGGAAAAGGGGAAGAAGATAATCTATTTCCTCAGCAGTGAAGATCACTGTGAGCACAGCCGAACGAGTGCGTGTGTGTGTGCTCACTCCTTCGCTACTTTTTATACCATCATGATTTTCTCCGATAGAATGATCTCGGGAACGGGATGGATGGAACGGGCGCCGCGGCGAGGAAACGGGAATAAGGCGCCCGAGGCGTGGTTTTCGATAGTGAGTAGTAAGTAGGTAGAGCTCCGCGTAAGGTTTGGGTGAGAGAGCAATTAACTCCTTCCACTGCATCTCATACTGCCATTCGAGCCACCACGGAGGGGTAGAGTATGGGGTGTTAGGACGCCAGCCACGACAGGGAAGAAAATTGGGAAATGAGTTTAATGGTATATTTTTTTATGTTCTACCAGTTAAGGTAGGTTTGGCTGAATGTCCGAGAATCTCCTCTCGGTTTTCTACCCTTTCCGGGGCATATCTATCTCTAGTATATCCTTTTTCGCCTCAGCATACGATGTGCCCTTCTTCATCCTGGCCATGAAACCTATTCTCTTTCTACCTCTTCCCCGCTTTCTCAGTATCCTTCCCTCTATCACATTCTTGAGCAACCCTTCGCCACTTATTACATCCTCCAGCCACCTACTCTGCCAATCTCGAATTTCATTCAAACGTTTCCATTCCTCGCCCACCATCTCAAGCACTTCATCGTTAGTCTACCTCTCCGTCCACCTCACCTACTCCATCCTTCTCCACACCCACATCTCAAATGCCTGCAATATTCTCGTCCTCCTTTCTGAGGGTCCACCCTTCTGCACCATAAAACGCCACGCTCCATGTAAAGCTCTTCACCAGCCTCTTCTTCACACCCTTACCCAATGTTCCCGTCATCAACTCCCTTCTATTACTAGACGCCTCCTTAGCTAGCGCTATTCTCTTACGTATTTCTTCGCTGCCTTGTCCCTTTTCTTCTTGCGTACTCTCTAAGTAATTAAAATTCTCTAAATGGTATCTTACCGATGCGCAAAGACATGTCCCAGAGCGGAAGAAATTTGCCACCAATAAATCATCTGCCTTGATCTGGATTCGAACCGGGATCTCACGAATCAGATCTTGTTCGATTTATCTACCCAATCTGAAATTCATCTTGAATTAGTATAGCCTAGTGATGTAGTTGAATAACACACCTCGCCGGAATTCGGGAGATCCGGGTTCGAATCAATCGCAGGAAACGGGATTGCAACTAAATACTATATAACATGTACAGCTAGGTAAAATCCTCTCTTTATCTTAAAAATACTCGGAAATGGTGACACGATATCAGTGAACGAATTGTACTCGAGGTATTCATTGATTATAATTAAATGGCACAGCTGCCGTCTCCTATGGCAGATTGAGTGAATATTCATCAATTTAAGAAATATCCTCCCCCCAATACATGTAAACACTCTCCTGCTATTACCTTTGAAACGCCTGAATATCCTAAACAGTAAAAGGGATTCTTTTAAAGTTAAATTAGAGGTGATAGGCCAGATAAGGCAGTTTCAGTTCGAGGAGTGTAAAACTCTCCTTGACTTTTACTCGCGCAAGCTCTTATACCCGCACACTTTTTTTCCTTTATCTCGGCTTACGTCCTACGTCATTTATTCCAATCCATTGAGCCTTTCTCTTTCCTCCCACTCTTTCCACCTCTTCTTCTTCTTCTTCGATGGCCCTACATTCCTAATCGGGGCTTGGCCTCCTCAATTTTCTACTTCCATTCCTCTATTTTCTCTGCCACTCTTCTCCAATTCCTCACCCAAAGCAGTTCATGTGTATCCTTGCTGACGATATCTTCCCACCGAGCTCATGTTTTTCCCACCGGTCTCTACCCTCACATCTTACCAATGAACACACTCTTAGCTGCCCTCTCCCGCGGCATTCGCAGGATATACCCTGCCCATTGGAGTCTCATTAGTTTGCAGTAGGTGGAAATGCTGGCTTCTTAATATAGGCTATATATTTCACTGTTATAACGGATTCTCCATGCTCCATCTGTGTTCACAGGTCCGTATATTCTCCGCAGTACTTTTCTCTCAAATTTGTCCAGCAACTACGCAGATTTGACTGTAATTGTCTAAGAACCATAGCCGTAATACAGTACTGCACGGATGAGTGTTTTATATAACCAAATCTTGGTTTTCCTGCGCACATTTCTAGTTTTCATGATTGGGAGTAGGGAGAAGGAAGTGCGGATAGCAGCGTCGATTCGTTTTTTTAATTTCTAATGTATCTTTCCCACTCCTTCTCCTTCCCCACTCACTCAAAATCCTCCCCTCCATTAGGACCTTTAGCATCAATCTGTCTAAAAATTGCCTCCTTCTAAATTCGTCCAGCATTTTCCCCCTCCTCCTCACCCAGCATATCGAGCACTTTTCGCTCGTCTTTCTTTCCGTCTTCCGCAAATTCTCTGTTCACCAATCTCCACGCCCTAATGTCAAACCCACGCAGGCTATTCTCATCCTCAGCTTATATAAGGAGGGATCCTTCATGGGTTTTCCTCAGCGTCAGCCGATCCTACTTAACCCTGCACCCAGTCCAAGTCTACGAGATCGGAATGCATATTACGGCGACTGATTTGTCCTCCGTAAGAACGAACACGCGGCACTGGCTCGGAGACGTGACTGGCAACGCAAGTCCCTTTAATCAGGCGATAACAATTAGGGTAGATTCCGCTCTCTTTAAGGAGGGCGGAAGGATGTCCGGCGATCACGTGTTTCAATACGAACCGAATAAGCTTGCCTGCCGCGGCAGTTGGATTGAAAACAATTGCAAGGCGTAACGCGATTCACCGACCGTGAAGGTATCAATTTAAAAATTAGCGTAAAAGATGAGTAGCTTAAATCACTCAAACTATTAAATAAGGAAATAAAAGAAAAAATTAACCTCTCTGTTGATTTCCCTTGAAATTTCTTCATTCCGTCATACGCTTCACCACAAAAATTTCGTCATGCTCGGGGGAAATTGAGAAACTTTCAATGGAATTTACAAAGTGACATAAGTCATTAATTAGTCTTGTTATAATTGAGAAATCCACGAAAAGTTCAAGAAGTTTCATCCCTAATACCAACTCAAGTTACAACCTTACCATCACTCCACATACACCAAGTTTAATTATTATTTCTATAAAATTACTAGCTATACCCGGCATGCATTGCAATACCTCTTATTCTTTCTGAGTGGGCGCACACATACAAAGCAAACACATATTCCTCGCATCTACACAGGAATTCGTAACGCACAAATGACGGCATGAGTTTCGATTCCATACCTATGCTGCGGTTTCAAAGGAAATAAAACATTCTATAGGTAGTTGAAGTAGTGCAATAATTTAAGATTTGCGTGCTTAAAAATTCAATTTAAGGAAAGATCGAAGCGTTTACGAAAATCGAATGCAAGAATAAAAAGAAAACAAAGAGACCACTGACCCAAATCTTATTCCACATGCAAATTAACTACGTACCTTTTAACACAAATTATGTCTCACTGATATGATTCTGATGCACGCGATATTATGTCTCACCGATACGATCTGATATGATGCTGATGCACGTGATTGAGCAACTCGTAACGATCTGCTTCGTTGCTCGCTTGTCGTTCCTCCCTTGTTCGAGATGCTCGCATGCCAGCACTCATTTGTTGAAACGACTCGCGCTCCATCTATTTTACAATGGATTCAATAATTAAGAAAATTTCGCGGGCGCGCGCACAACAATTTACCAAAGTTTCATCGTAATCTGATAATGGTTTTGGAACGCATTGAAGACGAACAAAGAAACATTCATTTTTATAAATTAGATGACACAGTAATAAACAAGAACAACTGAGGTGAAAGGATAACACTCGGAAGAATTCCGAAGATTTCGTCCACCGTCTTGCCCCACTCACTCCAATGACACTTCATAATCATTCGATGTAAAACGATACCAAGCGAGTCGCATTTTACAGCTAAGTGACGGATAGAGAAGGGAGAGATTAACCTGCGACCATTCCTCACTGACGGCACCTTCACGGTACGCGGGAAATAAATAGAACTTTATTGTTTCTGGTTCAAGATATGATGACATTTTTCGAAGGATAAGTTTGGAATTGCCGGAATACCTGCTGGAGCGATATTCCCACGCTTAACTCACATTTGAATTATTCCACGTTTCTCCGCCTCATTTCAAGCTGATTCACTGCTTCCGTTTTCACCATTGGGATGATGGTTCCACTTCATCAAGCCAAGCGTGATTAATTTAAATGTTATTAGAGAGCGCTAGTAGGCGTTAATGGATTTAAAAATAAGAGCAGGAATTTCCCAAAAAAATCATTCTCGGTAAATACTCTTTAATGACGAGAGATTCTCTTATTTGCATCTTTTCAGGGTGAGAACATATTTGAAGGCGTAAGTAAAACTTAAAGTGGGCGAAGAAAGGTGAAAACCTATAAATTATCTATCGGCACAAAACTTCATAAATCAATATGTAAATCGTATAATCTGCTCATTATAGGAACACCTTTCTTAATAAAATATGATAAAGCCTGCGACATTAAGATGCATTACAACTATCGAGTATATTAGACATCGCTTCGTCAAAATAAGTGATCTTTCTCACGGATTAAAATCAAATGATACTTTCTCACAACAATTTTATTCGCCATGTTTTGATTCTCGTCATACTTCCAATACGTCCTAAACATGAATGATAGTTTTTAATGAAAAAAAACACACAATTTGAAAAAGCATATAAGTAACGTAAATAGCAGGTAATTCGGTCGAAACCGAAGAGGGACAACAGAAATAAGGGTACTTCTGGCGTTAACCGTTAAATTAGGGTAGTCTTCGAAACAGTAATGGAGTGTCACAGTCACAAATAAATTCAAACGTTGCAATACATTTAAAAGCTACATCAAAATATTAGGTACGTAATTTTGTAATATCGGGATCACTCTCGTTGAGTTAACTAAATTCGGTCGCCTTATTGGGAAAAAAAATTCAAACGCTGCGGAGAGTTTCACGGGACAACAACACCAACTTGACAACATGCAGAGGAAAAAAATGCCTATATTCGCGAAGGAGGAAATAAAACTGGCATGCAACAGTTGTTGGAATAACCTCAACTTCGCGGAAAAGTGACCGGTTCGAGCAAGTATGTGGAGGAAAAAAATGACAGAGGGTATAATTTCATTTTTAAGATGATAGTCCACATACAGCAACATTGCCAATTCAATTCAAAGCCAAAATATTTATTTTGCCACGTAAGTAAATTTATAATTATTATACAATATAATTATTTGATAGTTATACATTATTTTCTCTCAAGCTATTAAATTTATAATGTATACATGTTGTCTATCGTTCTGGGTAGGTTTCGATGAAGGATAGCCTTAATCTCCTTCATTTTTACGATAGAAGGCCCTTGTTCCAGGTTTATACAACTATTTTGTATTATTTTACTTGCTCCAAAATTTTTCTATGGCAGAAATCACGTGACTCTTATACACATCGAAGATAGGATTGTAATCATGCGTAATGAACAGCGGAGTGGGCATCTTGAAAAAAGGGGAACAGAGCATTCGTCAACTCGCAAATGAAACAACTCGAGTTCGCTCGCATTGAGAACGGGTGCGCCCGGAATAAAAAAATGCGCGGACACCATCCGCAGAGATTATAATTACGAGCTCGTTCAAAACCCGCCGACCAATTCTGATATGCCACCGGATGTTAAAAAAAAGCGTTTAGTCATGCCACGTACCGGAATCATGTGAGGAAAAAAATACGCAGGCCTACATCCCCATTCTCCCGATTGAGACGGAGATCTCGAAAGCCAACACGGCCGCGTCCACAAAAAACATAAATCCCTCTTTTCACAGATCAGCTCAGAGTTAAATTATCGCCACAAACATGTAATCGACTACAAACAGTTATAAGTATTCAACGGTTTTGTGCCATTCAAAAAGTCAATGACATAAACTAAGAAAGAAATCAAGAAAACATCTATTGTGGATATTTTTGAATGAATGTAGGAATTTGGTTAATTCATATTATTTCAAAATTGATACTGTGGTTTCATTAAGTTACAAGTTTTGGCATCTTATAGCTCAATATTTTCTTTCATTTTATACGCCAGTTTAAAATTATTTCATGGTATCTACAGGTTTTTGTACGCTCCGATAAAAGACAGTGAAAATCTCCTTGAATTTTATGGTAGAAGGCGTACCTATTTTCCTATCTCATGCGATCATTTTTCATTACTTTACTTTCTCTCATCTTATAAAAATTCCAGAATGATTGCGTTTGAAATAAATTGCTGTCACTAAGCCCGACAAAACTCAGTATCATAATTAGTAAATAGCAACACTGCTTCACGTTTAAACGTTCACAAAACCTTGGACGGTAGCTCAAAAAATAATACCTCTTTTCATGGAGCGACCTAGAACTGCATGGAGTTTTATTATCACCACACGTTAACAAAAGACGAAAGCAACAAAATGAAAACAGCATTGCTACTGAATAACACATTCGCTTAAACCGTACAGACTCTTATGACATAGGTACATTTCCTCGTTCATTCCGTTAAAGCAATATCATCAAGACACTTTCTCAGGATAAAACATTTTTAAACTTTCACGCATTCGTGCCGCAAATATACGTCCAATCAACTCAGCTTTTTCTTACAGACGTACGATTTATGAACCAGCAAGTAGTTAAAATGGCACCACTCCAAAGATCGCTTTCATTTTCGATAAACGTAGATACGTCTACAGCTCGCAAAATAGGACTCAGACTGCAATAAACATTCGCTCAGGCGCATAGCCATTTATTTTACCAGCTTTCTATTGAATTTTCAATCCTGTAAAATCTAGATATCGCCGCCACATCCATTAAATACCTAGAAAGACGGGCTCATGAGTAACTCTCGTTAAGAGGGGTAATTTAATTAAGAGAGAGAGAGAGAATGGAGATTTTAAAAAGGCGGTTATAACGTTAGTAAAGGAGAGAAGTGAAAAAATAGATCGAGCAGAAAAATGCGTATCAAGTTTTTCAATTGCCTCGGGAAAACCATGACACTATCCGCATCCCGTCCGCTGTATGTGAGCAATTTCTATTCCATTAACCAAACGATGTAGGAGAGGACGAATACGATCCGTTTTACGACCTATTTTATTTCTAGGACACGTCTCTCAGTACACTCCGCAGGGCAGACTCTAGACCTGGCACCTGGCATAAATGAGTTGGAACTCAGTCCTTGCAGCAGGTCCAGGGTCGGCTGTAAAAGTAAAATATATCCCCAAGCGTTTCCCATCAAATGTCTGAATCCAGGACCGGGATGCTAAAATGAATCATGTCTACCGAATTTTTTTATCTTAGTATTTCATTAATGCTAGAACTCTCTTTAAAGCATCTTGATTTCATTTCCAGTGTTTAATTTCACGTTTCTGGTGCATTAAATTCTTTAAAAAAAACACAATTGATTATAAAACAGTCCTCCGTAGTCAGAAAACGGCAACAATTGAATAGGCTAATGGACTCAATCGCTCGAAATCAAATTTGAAAATCCTCGAAACAAATTTTTGGAAATCCTGCAGTCCAACATTAATCAGACTATGTTAACTAATAATAATAAGACGGTTGAAGGTCGTACATCATAGAGTACTTCATAGTCACGCAAGAATGTCAAAAGGTTACTCAGAAAAATAACAAAACAAAATATTTATCATGCAATCACTCAGCTTAAATCGATATTACTTTTTCGATAATTGTTTTCAAATATTGAAATAAATGGAATAATAGAGTATACGCTACATACGTTAAGCGAAACTTTTCGCTTATTTTGGTCTTGGCAGGTCGGATTTCTCTGCTTCGTCATCATTATACGTTCGTATACGGCATATATTTACCTGAAAAGAAAAAAAAAACATTAGAATATGTCACTGCTTTCCTCATAATGCGAATATAAACACAAAGTGATATTACTGGTGAATTTGGATAATTCAGAGAGTACGTTTTACCTACGGTAGAAATACCATATGACCATAGTAGTCGGGCCCTAATCCAAATAACTAAAGCAAACAATAACAAATATTTGTTCAATCGAAAATTACTTCACTCAGTGGGTAGTATAAGAAGGTGACTGAGAACAAAAGACAATATCAGAAATTTGACCATGGTGGGTTAAGTATTGTATTGGTGGGGAACGGATAATTAAGAGGAATAGCGGTTGGGTGAAGAGAAACCCGGCGTGGCCATTGCCATTTCTTAAACGAAAGCCGTTTACATCCCATCCGACGGACGGAGAGTTGAATTTAATGCTCTCCAATTATCACAACCATACTTCTTTATCCATGCCTATACCATACCCATATTCCACAAACCATAAGTTTTACCTAGGGTATGGATCAGATTATTGCGGAAAAATCCCGGCCACTTCCGGTATTCGAACCCGGGTCAATACGCATAGAGAGCCAGTAGTCTAACCACCACGCCAACATGGTCCTCTTCAAAATTACCCCCAGTAAGGAGGTTTGGAACCACAATACACACCAATTCCCAGAACCTCACATGGGCCTAACGTAAGCTTGCCATTCGCGGTTTCGCCTGCTTGGCCCATGACTTAAATGGACCGGCCCCAACCTCTACAATAAGGGCGAACCACCATCCTCATCTCCCCTTTCCCGCCCAACGAGCGGGGCCGGATGGTAGGTACATATCTCGTGTGTCCTCGATACACGCGCACGGTCCATTCATGGATGCTGCCCCTTTGGGGGGGGGGGGGATAGGCGGAGAGAGAACTGTTATACTCATCGGGATTCTTCCGAGAGGTCTCCTTCCTCCACTCTCCTCTCTGGTTTCCCCTCATCTCTTTCTCCTCCCTCTCCCGCCCGACCACCACCCCTCTCCCCTCTTCGCATCCCGTATTTCCTGCCGAAACTATAAGCGTCACTCGAGAGGTCCCAATCCGCGGGTCACTGTCTCACGGGGAAACCCGCCCAAGGGGAAGGAACGGGAGCTGTTTTTTCGGAAAAGATTGAAGAAAAACGACAATCGAAAATTGCAAGAAACAAAATGAATATAGGGATGCGCCTGCCTCTAGCTCGAAGCGATTCCACATCTACTTGCGACCGGATGAGCCGCTTTTAAGTTTGTGTGTCGGACTTCTCGGACACCAGCCGCAACAGGAAGGGTATTAAGTCCCGGATTTATAATATACGGTTATATATTTTCTCCGGGAGAACACAGAAGTTAATACATATCTACTCATACAGACAACGCTCACGCCAGCTAAACATAAGGCTGATGAGATCCAAAAAAACGTGAACTCTCAGTTAACATTCTGCAAACGAAAAGTTAACGTTTACTCGAGATTATAACAAAAATACCTAATAAATAGGACAGAGGGAGGTCGACTACTGCCTATTTCCATGAATTTAGAAACACATCTTTTTGTAGTGTGATAAACATTTAGTTGGAATTAAGAGGCTGACCATTTGGGGAGACTTTGGACGTGATATATGAATACAAGGAGGCTATCAGGCGAGTTTTACCTTATTAACGCATTCAAGGGTCTTCAAGCTAACCATTATTTGATTGCATTTTCCACGTTTACGTAATGGCGACAATATACACTTATTTTGAAAATTTCTACCATGATTTGTAGACACGAAATTTAAAAAGTAAATTTCTCTAAGAGATATGGTAAGATATTAGTCGCCGGTGCACCCGAACATAATGACTCTGCCACCACAAGGAAAGCCATCATCAGTGGGTTATTTTCTGGTTGATTTTTGTGCCTATATACTCTTGTTGCAGCCGTAAATGATGAGATTGATGACTGAATTTATTAACCTACCCGGTCGGCAGTGAACTGTCATATGTAGCCAGCTGCTTTCTGCCCCACAGGTGAAATTTTGGGCTTCAAGAACAGCCGCTGTCGACATGGAAGTCGTGGGATACAAACTGTTCTCGACACCTTGGCCTAGCGTACGTGACCTTCCAAGTCTCAGGCAGCAAGCAACCTTGTCCTTCTAGCAATTTTGTGACACTTTCTGTTCGCTGTTACGAGTTACTAACTAAACGCACGGCTATAATCTGGAAAGCTCACGAGTAATATATCCTGAGTCCCAGATGCTTACGGAGGAGTAAGTACAAGGAGGTACGAGTGAATACATGACACTCAGGTGAACCAAATATATGCAGAAGGAAAAAGAAATATATTTTATTTAGCCATAAAATTGAATTCCCACCGCGGCCACGCAATCAAATGATTAAAACGGCAAATCAGGCAGGAAGACCGGAGAGGAAATCAACGACACCAGCAAAAATTATGCGAGTGATACCATTTTTCATTAACTCATTCCCAAACACAAATCGCGATACACATCTGGGAACGATTATGAAACGGTCAGCATTTGATTCGGAGTGATTCAGCGACCGTTATGGTGGCAATTTAAATTCTTTTATAGCAGAAAATTGCTTTGGATTCCACGCTGGGCGAATTCGGCAGTTTGTCCGAAAAAGGGATGAAATTAATATCGCTGCTCACCAGATTGGAAAAGTGAGACGAAATCCAAATGGAAATTAATATTGGCCCAAACGAAGCCAAAACTACTGTGTGTCGCAGGAAACAAAACAATCACGTACAAATGTCCGGTCTGAACAAAATAATTACTTGGCTCCAGCTGAACTACCTGCGTATCATTTACGTATGAGGGGAAATAGTCATTGTCCGCGGAGATAAATGAGATTGCAGGCTTTCAATCATTTGAAGGGGCGATGCTACGGTGAAAATATGGAAATAAATTGCAGATAAGCAAAAAAAAGTAGATGGCTATACTCTTATTCGAGTGGTCTAAATATTTTCAGTAATAATAAAAAGTTGATTAAACAATAAACAACCGACCATAGGATGAAAATGAGGTTATTACAATATTATAGAGTTCCACAGAAAATGGCAGGGCGGAAGTACCTTCGACCGAAAAAGCTGTTAGTTTTCATAAATGAAAGATATCTTCCTCTGAGACTAAATTGGATCAGCTGTATTCTATACGGTTTATCTGAATATATAAGAAAAATCATACCACAAATTTAAGGAAATGCGGTAAATTTAAAACTTACAACAAGCCAAATATTCCTATGATAAATAACATGCGCGCACACCATAATTTATGACGACAATGCACAGGTTTCCTCTTTATGTTACAAAATCGAAGATATTGTTTTGCCCCGGTCTCGCTCGATCGATTCGGCATAGCAGAAGGATGTTTAAAAGTATTTAAGACACGGGAACCTTTATACGGTGTTATCGAGGATGATTAACCATTAAACCTAAAACGGTAGAATGCCCGGAGTAATAAAACAATGTGAAACGTGTTAATCAGTTACCGAGAGAAACATCCTGGAGGAAATTAGATATATTGTAAGGACTTAAACGGTAAACTGGTATAAGAATACAGATGAGAAATTCAGAAAACCAAACAATGGATTGATGGTAACTTATACTACACATGCGGACAGCTGCATCTTCTCTATATCGCCAATACGGCCAAGGAAAACTCAAAATTTGTAGCGCAGATACAGCACATATGACTATGACCAAACCTGTAGGACGGATCAACTCTAATGCCCAC
Organism: Ceriagrion tenellum; assembly: GCA_963169105.1. Taxonomy (NCBI): domain Eukaryota; kingdom Metazoa; phylum Arthropoda; class Insecta; order Odonata; family Coenagrionidae; genus Ceriagrion; species Ceriagrion tenellum. Next base: position 125,105,944 of record OY720634.1, on the reverse strand, counting down.
ATGCGCGTGTTAGACGTAGATCTTGGTCAAACGGACTATTTTATGAATTATAAACAGCATCCCCTAGGATGACATCAGATGGATAGATATTCTCCAGACTCTTTGCTGTTTTATTCCTAAACCTGGACGTCATAGCCAGATGAACTATTTTGTATGAGTCTTTTCAGCTTGTTAGCGATTTTGTCACAGCAGACGTTGCCTCGAGCTGACTTTCGCAACGTGTGACCAGGCGCTCTCGCATAAGTTCATATAAAATTACTAGCATCTGATTCGAGTTGTTCTTCCAGTCAGAGAATCTAAATCACAGCCCCTCAGCATCCGACACGCGGACCCGGCGGCCAGCGCGTTTGCAGATTATTCAACAGGTACAGCACCCGGTATGTAACGCACAAAATGCCCGCGTATTGCGGCAATAAACCAATGCGCACTGTCTCAGGGAGAAGAGCAGATTCACGACGCGATCAGGGGGTCTGGAGACTTTCCTTCTCACTTCTCCGCCGACTGGTTGACAATAGATTACATTCAGTTTGCGGAGGCTCTCTTGGCAACGAGCATGCATAAGGATGAAGGCGGCTGGGGCCATGAATCATAAACATATATAGAGATGTGCCCACGTTGTATATACCCTAACAGGCGACGGGAAATCCAATGGCACTTCCAGGAAGGCAGGGGATGGAGCGGAATGAGAGAACGAAAAAAAATAACGAAATAGGGAGGATGAAGAAGATAAAATAATATAAAAGACAAAGGAATAACGATGAGACCGCTTCAATATTTAATGAAGACCGCGCAGTTGTGCGGATAAGGGCAACAAAGCTGTAATTCAGGCCCGATGAGAGGGAATGAAGGGGTAGTAAAACAGAGAATGTTTAATAATCACGGAATAGTAAGACAAAAGAATAAATCTTAAAGACAGTAAAGGCAGGAGGCAGAAAGTATGAAAAGTTGACATTAATTAGTAGATGCACTAGATTAGAAATCATTTTACATTGGTTTCAAACGCAGTTGTTGATGGGTCACTTAGAAAGGTGACAGACAACTTAATTCATTCACGCCATTAAAGATAGGTGGGGTTGGATCATAAAGGGAAAGATCATTTGGGGCACAGAGGAAGTGCGCAGAGAAACCCGACGTCGATGTTCGCCTGATTTTGACGAAAGACGCCCCAGAGTTCAGAGGATAACGTCCAATTCGATGGACGGAGGGCTTCCCTTGAAATGCACTCCACACAGCTCCCAAGAAGGATTCGAGATTGCACAAATTTTTTTTAATTCCTGCCGGGATCAGACCCAGGCCCTCCAGATGTGGATACACCACTATATACACTGCGGAAACACGATCTACTTGACGTAGAGACGGTCCAAGAAACCCAACGATCATTACTGACAAAATGCCAGATGAATTATGCAGTAGAGACCCGAATCGCCGAGGTTTCGTATTATCCGAAGTAGAGATCTCTTACATATGGCACAAACCCAACCATGCAAAAACATGGAGTATGGAAAATCAAAGAAATATTTATTTTCGTCACGATTCAATCTCACACATAAGACTTCCCTGTTATCCGACGAGGAGTCCATATTACCTCGGATAATCGAGAGTCCATTATACAAGCATACATTGTGTACACTCAAGCAACAGACGGGCAACATAAGAAGCAAGCAAGAAATGGCAGTTCTAGGAAGGCAGGCGATGGAGCATAAAATAAAGGGAGGTATATACATCCAAATCCTCACGCCGAGGCTACAACAATCCAGTTTAAAACATCCAAACGGACGTCAGAATCCGGCAATCACTTCGATCTTTGAACAAATAGTGATACGCGGCAATATTTCGTCCAAAACATAAAAGAATGGAAATATACCAAAGCGCCGAAATATTTTACTATCGTCGGAATATTTCCTCCGTACTATCCTGTCCACGTTACCTCGGACAATCTTAACTCAAACGTATTTTACCTGCATACGCCGTGTATGCATAGAATGAAATAGAAACAACTTTATTGTAAAGGGATCAAAGTCCCTTGGAACATAAATTCAAAATACATGCCACCATGGGGCAACTAATATATAACTATAATAACTATATACTATGGGGCAACTAACAGACATAAATACGAAAAAATACGCAGAACTGTGGTAACTAAATTATCTAGAGGGCAAAGGCCATAAAAACTATTGTCACATTTACAACACTAAAACGTAATTATTAAATAGCCAGCACACTGAAGGATACAAAAATCAAAAAAATAAAAATAATCAAACAATTTACAAATATTATTCAAGCTTCTTAATGAAAATGTGATGTTCATGACACTGAAGGAAACAAATTATCAGCCAAGACCCTGATGAAACATTTAATCAAAGGATAGCTAATATTGAAAATCTTTAATACAAATAACAAATATGAGTAAAAACACAAATAAAAAATATAATCAGATTATTTCGAGTGAATAATGCTGTGTTCAGTACACTGAGTGAACAAAAAGAATCAGTTGTTCTTCTTCTGAACTAAATGTGAGACATCCTGGAAAAGTTGACGTGATTTGGCAAGGAATCTAAAATTTTCAAGAGGAGATATAGAATGATTTTTCACATTTAGTTGTGCGGCATGCACCCGAAAAACAGGCGAGCAATCCAACGGCAATTTGTAGGAAGGCGGGCGATGGAGCGTAAAAAGGAGGAAGAGGGGAAATGGGAAGGAAAGGTAGTAAAATTAAAAAAAATTCTCACAGCGGGGTGAGGGAGAAGAGATACGAGAAGGAAAGCAGGGAGGCTCTAGGGGCGCCCTTCCCAGAATTCCCTCTTGATCTCCGGAACACACAGACACACGCTATACAGTACGTGCTCTTCGCCTCGCACGAAATCTCACGGGAAGACAGATAAAGAGGTGTACGCGCAGCTCGCTGGCTTGGAGACTCTTCTTTAGTCGCCGTCTAATTTGTAGCAGCAGTCAAGGAGATTCTCCGTGTCGCCGGCACCCCGAGGGACGGTGCCGGGGATTCCTTTTATCAGAGCAAACAAGGAGGGGTGGAGTATCGAAGGTGTGGCGTGCGATATTTCGATGCACCGACTTCACCATTCCATTTTCGTAAAATATCGCATCGCCAAAGTGATCCACCGGGGAAATTCGGAACATCGTCTTTGAAACGTTTGATAAATGGTCTCGTGATTTTGAACCACAATACGACTTATCGCCGGGCGATATTAAGGATATTAAGTGGTATAAAGCGGTGAGAATTATCACCCGAGAGTAATGAAAGACAAGGAAGAAAAATACAGGTGCAACCCACGACAAGATGCGATCAATGAAGCAAAATTGCCTGACGTGAGCAATATTATGATTGTATTGGATTTATTTTTTAATTTTATATCACGACATTAAGTTCCAAAAATAGGAAAGAGAATGGTTGTCTTTTTAAAAATCCGCATTGACACGCGTTAAGTATGGCTTTACATCATTGCAACATATGGACAGACGGGAAATGGAAGATGCTCAAGAAATTTCACATTCATAAACTCAAAAACCTGGATGCGATATTTCCCTCAATCAGACAATTTCAAGCAATGTGACACATCACGCGAAATAAATGGGCTATTTATGTATTTACTTCATCAGAAAATTTTACAAGTGCACTAATACATCGCACAGAAATATAGTAAACCCTAGAGAGGTATACAAAATTACTAGTTCGAAGGTCTGGATACATATTATTACCTTAGAGCTACAAGAAAATATTATATTTAACTAAATTATTCTTAGATACGTAAAATGTGACGATAACAAAAATTAGGGTACAAATGAGCTAAAATAGTGGAGTCATATGCTATATTAATGCGAAACTATATGCCGAATGAGCAAAGCGCCTGACAAGACAAGTACTCCTGAGCCTCACGACGCCTCACAAGACGCCCGAGTCAGAAATTTACACTTTTTCATTAAGTGTGGCATAAAAAAGAGTTATATTCCGCAAATAAGCTAACTATTCAAGAAATATAACTATTTCAAACTCTTAACCCTATTAAAAGTTATCACCCAGAAAAGCTGAATGTCTGCAAATGTTTACTAGCGATCTGATGAAATCCTACCTACAGCGATTTCAAAACGTGAGGATTTATTTTTTTAACTTGGCGACATACATCTTGCCAAATGAAACCTGTCGACTTTATTTAAGGAGTAAAATTTATATCGCAGAGCGATACTGAAATACGAATATCTAAAAAGAAGTTCGAGGAAAGGGGAAAATAAAAGAGGTAACGGGCAGCCCGTTTCGTATTCCACGCCCCCACGCACGGCCGTGAACGCAGTCACGGGTCTCATGACGTATTCATCGTCTGGGGAATGGAAGATGGATAGGGGAAGACAAACAGCGACGACGATCTCCGCTCGATCTAGAAAGTCTCCCTCGCGTGATTCCACGCCACGCTTCGGAGCACGGCTTGAATCAGAATAAAGCAAGCAGAAGGAAAGACCCAATGAATAAATAAACTGGGACACGCAGCGGTAATAACGTGCGATTTTTATAAGACGATTCGCATTTGTAAAAAAACTCTGCGATCTGTTCTCCGGATGTTCACTCTATAGGTGATGACATTTATTTTTTCAAAAAACTCCGAGCCTTTGAAGGAGAAAGTGAGGAGACAATGAGGTGATAAAAAATGTCTTAAACTTTATAGTGATTCACTGCCGTCCTTTAATTGTGATACACATACTCAAAATCCTACAGACTGGTCGAAAAAATATCTGTATCCATGTTGCAATAATGCAGTATTACACTTATACAAATAAGTAACTAATGAATGTTTTAAATATTTACCATTTCTCCTATAAATCAATGAATTCGATAAGTGTTTAGGTTCCAAAACTGTTCAATAATATGAGTGATGATCTAAAAAAATTGGAATCAATAAGGGAAGTTAAGAGATGAACAAAGGAATGGTTGTTATGCGCATAAATTATATTTGTTAATTTCATAAATTCTTTAGTGTTATTTATATATATTTTATTTAGTGCTATATAGCGTGCATTTTAAAAGATTCATATTGTGTTGCTTTTACATGAGTTTGCTTTTATATTTTAGGTATTGAAAATGTACATTTTATGTAAATTCCATGTAATTTATAAAAGGATTCTTAAATAAACTGATTGGAAATATGTTCACCATAAAAATTCAAAGAAAATTATCTCATTCTTCCAAAGAAACCTAAATATCAGCCCATTACTGCCCCACGTTCCGAGATATTTGCCAAGAAGTACCAGCCACAGTATATGGTAAATGACTCGTGAAAGAACTCCAGAAAGACATTATTTAGAAAAAAATAAGGAATTTATAACAACTAGATCTCGTAAAAAAATTACATAATGAAGTTAGTATTATTTCTCGACCATTTTTAAAGATAAATTATATTTTCGCGACTGTAATTTTTCAGAATCACAATAAAAAACATTGCTTATTATGCTATTGTTTTCGTTTGATTATTGAGAATTTCAGTCACATAAAAGCATATTACTGCACGATTAATATTACGATATTTAACATAGATGCTGAAATTGAAATGTAAAATTCAAATATGGTCTCCATGATAAGTAGGGAAATTACTCGCTCAAACTACCTCCACTTTCTTGGTTTCGAATAACATAACATTTCAGTGACAGACGAACTACAGTAATCGCCTCGTAGCGACGATTTTCCCATTAAAAATTGTTAAATACGACGCGCAAAAATCGTTATTTTTGTCCACTACACTTCTCGCAAGATGTCGCCTCGTGTGTAACAGAGTAGGGCTACAGGATAAGGCTCGAATTAAACTAAGAGGAGGCTGGGGAATAGGGAGCTATAGAAATTATTATATCTTGCCAAGATTTCAATATTAAAACCAGTTTTCGGAACATAAAACACATACTATAGAGTTTTAAGCCGAACATTGTATGAGAAAAATAAGAAGACGGTTGATTTAAAAATGGAACAAATAACCTTACAGACGCTACTCCTGTTTTCTGTACATCCTCTCCATGAACGTCTGAGACCACTTAACTATTTAACTGAAAGAGGCTGTGCGACTTCTACATTTTTGTTACGGCTCTAATTTGCGGAATGTCATTTCACGAGAAAAGGAAGAAATTATAATTCTTCTCAGGAGTAGGTACTCATTTAAAACACTGATATGACAAAGAGAATAAAATGAAACGACGCGGTAAGATGGCCAAAAAATGATCTTTTCCACTTTAACTCCTAAGTGCAATGCAGTGAACTTCTAAGCAATCAACAGAAGCGTTTGTTATCATTAAACTTAAAGATTGGAATGAATTGTACACGGAAAAATTGTAAAGAAAATGTCAACCGTTTCCAGCGAGGTGTGATGATACAGCATTTTCCTGGATTGAAAATCACAAAATATGGTACGTGATTGTGCCTGATGGCTACGAAATACGCCGAAACACGTGTCGTTTATATGAATAAATTGCACAGTACCATATCGACTGATTTTTAAATCTAAAGAAAATAGGCCCAATTTTGTGATAACATTTGAAACGTGCGAAGTCCTATATGATGCTTGTGTAAGCAATTTGTTCTACTCTAAAAATATACATAGCCATATAGCACATATACAGAGCCATGATTATCTTAGTTCGAGGAAAGGGAAATATTAATACCAGAGTAGATTTACAATTACAGAGTAGGATTACAATGACTTATACTTTGGAATGATATTATCATTGCAGAGGACGAAGTAATAATAAATTCAGTGTAGACGATGCAGTTTTACATCCGCCATCTTGGCTCTTCAGCCAAAGCTTTTAGAGTAACATCCCCAGTTTGAGCGCCCCAGTTGGGAAGAACGAGGCGGTTACTCCGCAAAAGAATTAAACATTCACAGCCTTAATGCATTAAGTTCGCTTTTTCCAGGCTAAACAGTAAGATAAATGAATTATGATTCGCCCGAACATAAACTTTCCCGCGAGATACATGAAACTGCAGTAGATAACATGCACTTCCAGGCAGGCTTCAGAAGCACTCTCGAGATTTTGAAGGAAGCGACGACGATGCACCTTGTACACGAAGCGGGTGTTTGTCTAAGATCGTTCGTTCAAGATACCTCTTACTCAATAAACTGCATTCGCTTGTCTTGAAACTTCTCCCCGGAGGAAATACGTTCTAGGCGCTTTCCTCATCTTCCTTTTATGCCATAAAAACCGGAGTATCTCTATAACTTGTTCAAACAAAGAGCCACCTCCGCGGTCGTTGACCTTTCCCTATCTCCTGCGCTCAATACTGCAGACGGATACCTAATCGAAATGCTGGTGTCGGACGAAGGTATTAAATACTTTCTCCATAACGTTTTCCACAACTACATAATCTTATTCCAAGATAAAACTATTCGACTATTCAGTTACCAAGGAAACTCACTTTGACTTGCAATAAAATAAGGTGTGATCTTCCGCATTTGTAATTTTATCAAACATGTTTATTTCACCGAGTACATAGGTATTGAAAGCTTATATAATTCAGAATGTGGATCTACGATATCGCTTATTTCTCTAACAGAGAAAACGATAGTCTATAACGACTTGAATACGATTGAAACTCATCCAACTACAAATGGTAAAATTGAGGAATTGCCATGTATAAATCAATATTTCATTTAACTACAGAATACAAACAACTCCAATGCCTCATGATTGTGCGTTGCATGGCGTTGGAACAAGGAGTACATAAATGTAATCATTGATATTAGAGTGATCTTCAATAGCTAACTAGTAGATATATCAGACTGAGCCTCGCTTTATCCATTTTAATCTTCCGATGTCTCTGCTGCTTGGATTCCAAAAATTCTGGTTTTTCTAGAGCGAATGACAAGAGAGACACTACTAATAGTTAAGAATTATCGTTTCCTATAAAAGAAAAACAACCAAAATTAGGTGAAAAACGCGAAAAATAATCAGTTGCTGTCAAGCAACGTCAGAATGATTAATATCAGAGTTATCTTTTCTAGGACGAATTTATATACTACTGAAGCACATAAATCTGCCCGTGAGAACGACTAAGCCAATGAAAATGGTAATGTATTCGATTGCAAGCGTTTTTATTAAGTTAATCAATACATAAGAGTGGTCTCAAATGATTAACTTTATAAATACCGGAGGATTATTTAAGCTTAGTAATACACTAATAAGAACTTTATTCATATGTAGTAAACACAATCTTTTGAATTAAATGGTAAAACATTTGCATTACACGCAGAGAGAGAGAGTATCTGAGTGTTACTACGGATTGGCAAGCCAAAAGGAGCCTACAATGATTGGTGTCGTTACGAGAAGTTCAACCATTTCTGTATTTTTCCGGAAAAAAATAAATAAACACGAGCGAAGCAGTAAAATCCTTCCCACCTCTCCCACCATCCGATCTTTCAAGCCTCGTCTTCCCACCCACCACTCCCCCTTCATCTCTCTACTTCAAACCACCCCCCATCCCCCACCCGGCGGCGCCCGGAGGGTCTTCCGTACGTTTTTCTTTATTTCTGCCCCGAGCGCGAGATAAAGCGAATCCTTCCCGAAAGGTTGTTACTACGGCTTTTTACGGCGGACCCGTTTAAGACCCGATGCGGCGACGCCGACGACTTAAGAAGAAGAAGACGGTTGCGTCACACCGAAACGCCTCGAGTCAATACGAGCGACGACGAGACGACGACTGACTGACTGACTTGACTGGAGAGTGGGAGAATCGAAACGCGCGCGTGTGTGAGTGTGTAAGAGAAACCGTGCCGCGACCTCGTTGACTCATGCCATCAAGAATTCGGCCGTGAGCGCGGACTTGGGAGTTTTTTTTTCTCTTCTCCTCCTCCTCCTCCTCTCATTCACCACACCTTCTTCACTCCCACCTTCACCGCCTGATCCGATTGCATCATCAAAACATTTGCCCAAAAAAAATCGATCGAGCGCATTGGCATCGCGGATCGAGAGCATTGGCAGTCCAAAAAAGGGGAAGTGGGGAGTTTTCCCCCCAAAACCTAGTTGTATATTTTTTTAATATACCAAGAAATTCTTACACTAAAGAATTTTGTAGGAACAATATAAAAAAAAGAATAATATCGATCATTAGACACAGAAAGTGAAAAAACTAGGTAACCACACAAACCCAGCGCAGTTCATTTTTCGTATAGACCTAAAATTAAAAGCCTAAATAATGTTGTAAGGGCAATATAAAAAAAGAACAATTGACCATTTTACGAATCAGCGGCTGCCAAGTGGAAAATGTGGAAAAAAATCAGCGGCTGCCAAGCGATGCCAGAATAATAAGTTTAGAATCAACAACATAATTTTTCTAATTCGAATGCATTTACTGTTAAAGCACAGAAATAGGAAAAGGTGAAACAAGTGCCAATGCATTCGCTTACAAATGCTTTCATTTACTAAGTTGATCAGCTGTTTTCTAATAATTAACTTAATAAACACTGGGAAACCCCCCAAACTCGGCGCAATTCATTTTTTATAGACCAATAGTAAAAGGCCTGAATAATTTTGTAGGGGAAATATAAAAAAGAACTATCGATTATTTGACGGAAATGAGAAAAAAATCAGCTCCTGTCAAGTGAATCCAGAATGATAACTGTGGGAGTAATTACATGTTTTTCTAACACAGATGCATTTACTACTCAAGCACATAAATCAGTCTGTGGGAAAGATATAACAAATAAAAATGGCAATGTATTCGTTCACAAATGTTTATATTAAGTAAGCCAAACGAAAAGTAGGATGGATAGGGTCAGGAATGAGTGGGTCATGAATGAATGTGGGTTAAATGCTCCAGTAATGGACATATATGAAAGGAGTGTGCTTCGTTGGTTTGGCCATGTTGAGAAAATGGATCAGAGTCGAATAACGAAACAGATATATGAGAGTAGAATGAATGGTGTGAGAGGTAGAGGTAGGCCGAGAAAGTTGTGGTTGAATGTGGTTGAGGAAATTCTTAGTAGGAGGAATATTTGGAGTCTGAAAAACAGGAGGATGTGTATGAAACAGTGTATGGGGGTAAATGAGGCAAAAGAGGTTTGCAAGGATAGGTCAGTATGGAGGAAATTATTGAAGCAGAGTTAGGTGTACAATTATGTACTAATGAGTGAAACGTTTTGACTGTGCCTACCCCGAAAGGGAACGGCGTGATGGGTATGTATGTAAGTAAGCCAATATATTGGTTATTAATTATTAAGTTATTTAACACTAGTTAAACCGCAAAACCCAGTGTAGCTTAATTTTTTTCATAGACAAAACTAAAAGCAAATTTTTTTTCTGGGAGGTACGACGGTTAGCACATGTAGAAACTCTAAATTAGAGTTTCCAAGTAAATTTTATTCAATTATAAATCTCAACAATTTTTAAATTAGTAGAACTTGAAGGTAACTAAGGAGGAAAGATGTATTCAGAAAAAAACTTGCTCTATTAAATAGGCAAAGTATTGCTTCCAAACACACCTCAAATGCGCATCATTTTGCACAAAGTTACAAATTCCCCGATAGAGACCAGCCATTTCCAGGGGGTTTTCCATACCCTCGAGATGCTAGCTGCCCCGAAACTCCCCGGTCTGGAGCCGCCGCCGACCGAGGCCCTTTTCGAAGAAAGATCTTCAAATCTCCACGATGTTCTCCAAAGATACTCGACCCGAAAGTATGAATCTCACTGAATCATGAGAAAATAAGATAAAACAGCTTGCATTGTATGCATTCCATTTATTTTATTTTGGAAGTAAGCAAATGAAACAACTTGATAAGCTTTCAACTTTCGTCATCATTTCAAAAACAACTCGACTAGTTTCAATACCTTCGTGTAGTTCTCAAGAGGTATGCATATATGGCTTATGATAAGAGAGCGTAAAAACCGGATTTGAAATAAAAATCAAACCTACATCTAAAAAAATTGATATCCCGTTTGCTTTAACGACAGGAACTTAACAATTCCTTGGCTAATTCGAACAAAATTTGGTACACGTGTTCTTTTTGACCTTAAAAAATGACTAATAGAATAGTCCATGGCTCCCAGTAGTCCATTCAATCAACCAAACATATTTCCACTCGAAAAACATTGGATTCGGGAAACGTTTCTTTTTATATTTTATATATTTATAACTTGCTCTCTATATGTAGGCATGACGTTTTTCGCAATGGGAAACTGAATGAATTTAGTTTCTAATTCTTACATCTGACAAACGAATTCCATTTTGCATGGCCAAGAATTGAGGATTTTGCCCTAAAATCGTCAATGGATTGGTAAAGTTTACTGTCCCAGCTATGTTTTCTTCTGTATTCTTTCGCAATTGTCTTCTTCTCTAGTACTGACCACGCATTTATTTGAAAAATAATGCTAATGCGGCCAATTTTTAGAGACGACAAGCTTCACCAGTTCCTTTTTGCAATAAGTATTACAAAAACAGAAATTTATAATCTCACACCATATTCATGTAACATTTAACGAACTTCTTGACAAAAGAAAAAGAATAGGACTCTCAACTAGATGGACATTTTTTTGCTCATCAAATAGACTTCTAATTAAATTTTCGCACTTCATCGTCTGGCTAATGTTATGGAAAACGAAAATTACCAACCTCATGAAATTATTAAAACCTGCAAAATCGTAGGGCAGCCACATAGAAGCATCAAGGACCCAACTTCTCTGTACCGCACATATTCATATGAAACGTGCTATCAGACTACACCGATCCAGACATTGCCACGAACGACTCCACAGCACTGCTCGGATTTTGGCTAAAATAAGCGTGATGGCAAAATTTTAATTAAGATAATTTCCGATTCCCACATTCCCTGCAAAGAGAAGAGCACTCTCTTGGGTTTTCTCCCGATACGTAAAACGAATAAATTTTCGGTTTCGCTAACCCGCCACTTCCTGGCGGGAGTGTGTGTGAGGTAATCTCCGCTGTTCTGCCCCAACTGAACACGGCATCCGCGTGATAATAGGAGAATCGGCAACCATTACTCGCCATACAAACTTTCTCTTCTCACCCCGCCGGGGTCCGCGACGTTGCCGCCCTAACCTAAGCCGCCTTTGTTCCAGAGAGTACGAGAATCGATTTTTTGAGCCCCCAAGTATTCACCGAAGCCATAGCAATTAAGTGGGACATGTAAATCCCGGACGTAAAGGTTCCCTCAACGCGCAGAATTTCCTAAGGTATTCCCCGCTAATGGTTCTCTGTACCGTAACTCAAGTCTCTGAAATTCCATCCTATAAACCCTTACGGGATCCTCTCAATATAATAAAAGCTATTCAGACGAAGGTTTTGCAGCACAAAGGGATGGATTTTATGGAAATGGAAGATGGGCTTGGAAGAGAATCCATTTCACGATACCGCGCTTAGCACATGATACATGGGTACGAGGTTACGAGTAAATCTTGAGAAATTACCACAGTTACTAGGTATTAATAAACAAAGTCATGGTTCAACCTCTTAACATACCTAAGTGGAGAAATACGTGTCAGTTTAGAGTCACAAACGGTCAAAAAAAATATTAATGCTGGAAATTAGTAAAAATGTTACAAAAATATCCATTTAATTCGGTGATAGCGGCAATGATCAATATGAAACAACGCCGCAATAGCAACCCAGTAGAACATGTCTGCTCGCTATTCATATACAAAAAAGATCTTTATGTTAGCAAGAATTGCTGGAGCAATTAACAAATATGGATGGGACATTCGTATGCCATGAAAATGAAGAAATTACTAGCATCACGTATGACATGCAAACTAACATTTTCCAAACGGTCCGAATACACCTCATGAATTTTATTGGTACTAAAACATTCAAATCTCATCCACGTGTTCGGAAAAATCATAGATAGCTTTAGAAACCAGATCACATCCATTTTGAAGCGCTCTACAGAGCAGAGCATTGATTGCAACAAATTGAATTTAGTTGAAATTAGGCGGATGATCGCATCCATCAAGTTTTAGCTACGCATTAATGCCTGAACTAGTGCGTTATCACTGCATTACTTAATTCATATGTATGTGTGTAATAAAGTCTAGTGTCATTCAGAGCGATAAAGAGAACATTATCATTATGCCTCACTACATCTCTAGGTCCGACAGAGGTGATAAAATAAGAGAGGTACACTGCCGAACAGATAGGTACAATAACTCGTTCTTTCCGCGCACAATAAGCGACCACAATAAAAATTGAGCTCCACTAAATACACTTCCATTATACACGTCACCATTTCACCTCCCCAATTTTATCCCTTACATCATCTTTACACGGCTGGTGTCCTAACTCCCCCTGCCACTCGCCCATGTGCCGGCTCGAAGGGTAGTATGTGGATGTAGATAAGTAAATCACCATTTCTATCGGTCCAAATACACCTCATGACTTTAAAGAGCACTAATGCATTAAAATCCCGTCCACGTGATCGGAAAAATCGTAGAAAGCTTTAGACACCAGATCACATACATTTTGAAGCGCTCTACGGAGCAGAAAATTGATAGCAACAAATTTGATTTAGCTGAAATTGGAAAGAGGATCGCATCCATCAAGTTTTAACTATGCATTAATGCCAGAAATTAGGCAGACGATCGCATCCATCAAGTTTTAACTATGCATTCATGCCCTCACTATTGCGTTACCAATGCATTAGGTACATTATTCATCACTCCTCAATCGAATCGTGTTTATACCGACAGATTTTCTCTGAAATACTGTTTCACCGTAAACATCCACGAAGGGACTAGCCGCAGAAGATTTTGAGGTAAATGTAGAAATTACTAGCATCACGTATGACATGAAAACTAACATGCTGTGAGGACAGAGGTGCGGATTCAAGCTGATACCATGGTCAGTACGCAGAAACAGATACGCATTTGCGTGAAACAAGTTAATGAGCTGACTCGCATATGAGAGGGACTGGTGCGGCGAGGGGGAGCAAGAAAGAAAAAAAAACAAGCCTGACTGGCGACACGATGAAATGAGTTCCCGCGCACACAACCGGATTGCCATGAGACAAATACGCTGGCCTTTTTCCAAATATCGGCGTCCGCTACAGGCGCCTCCTCCCTCCACTGTTTATGGCTCACCGTCTCTTCACGCTTGAATGGCCGTTAAAGACTTAGGAAACTTTGCGGTACAACTGAGATCACGCACGCTTTCGGAAAAATAAAACTACACGCATGCAAGGAAATTTCACGAAAAACTGACATGAGGAGAAAACCATCAGACCCTTAAGTATTTAATGTCTTACCTGAATCCATTAAAAGTTTTAAAAAACTAGAAGATATTTTTGAAATGTTCAAAGGAACGGATATTGGCACATAATAACAATGATATTTTATACTAGATCTGTAATGTATGTACATGTATCTACCCTATGTTATAACTACTAATAATTAGTTTTTTATACGGATGTAAGCTAGATGAATTATTTCCATTGTCTCTGCTTTTCTTGTTCACAATTAGGCTGAAATGAAATCGTCTTTCTTATCATTTATATGCCTTTTAGAGTATTTTTACTTAATGCCAGAAATGAATTTAATTTCTGGAAGGCAGTCTCTTACACAGGTCTGTGACCTATGAGGCTGCCTAAAGCTCATTGATATTTTTGCACAACATAGTACCAAAACTTTTGAGTAATAAATTATTCCTATTCTTATCAACTAATATACCATTTACTATACAGCATTAACTAGACTTCAGTGATTTTATTAATTAGAGTCCAATTTTTTGCACCAACTTCCAAATGATTTGGCTCAGGAAAGTCGAATTTGTAAAGTAAATGATACCTATGCTGTTAAATTCAATAATTTTCTAGCTTCCTTTTCAACTTATAAAGCAAAGAAGAGATATGATGGGCACTTGAAAAGGGATAAAAGTGGATATTGGGTAATCGGAGAAAAGAAAGATAGAGAATAGATTTCATTGATGGGGTGAAGGGAGGTAGTACGTATTTAGATCCGAGGAATGCCGTCCAGTAAGTAAGTACTAACTTCCTAATTTAAAGTGTACAGGAGGAATTGTCATTTACATTCATACCCATGAGGACACCTCAAACGTAGATGTACGTTTTCAAACCAAAAAATAATTCCTCATAAATATATTGAAACGCTTAAATAATTCTACCCACTCCAATATACGGTTAATTATACAGTTCATTGCTCTATCGTCAGAGGAGATCACTGACCAGCGCATGACATAAGGAGAAAATCGATCGATTAAATATGGAGTCATTTCACATTTCGCTTTGGATCTCTACCCGACACGCACCGCGAGAAGAGCACCACTATATGTAAACGGACTATCTCGAACTCCAAACGGACTTTCGCATAAATCAACACTTAGAACTCCGATAATAGGTGAGGGGAGGAGGGTGTAATACATTACTTCCCCTTCCAACGACCATAAAAAAATACTTCAATGGATTTATTACTCAATAAACATCTCCATCTTCACCAATCGAATTTTAACGCTCGCGCCCAAGTACTTTTCCACTTTCTGGAGATGCACTCGCGGAGTAATAACTGGTGTAAAACGTCCGAAAGTTTTGGAAATGCATAAAAAAAAGTGGGATGCTAAACATAAAAAGGGTTTCAGGAAAAATGCACATCATGATGAAATCTTCCCAAAAAAGCACTCTACTCGCAATCCCATAAGCCTCTTAGGGAGTATTTTTGGAAAAGTCGAGCGCTTATTAAGCCGCAAGATAAAATGCCACGTGGATCTCCGCGTATAACTCTTTGGACCTACCTACATAGGGACACGGGTCGGCGCTTACTGAATAAAGCAGTTGCACGGTCGAGATACGCGAGCCCACTTTCAGCGACTTATTCATCCAAACAAATGCTCTCTAACGCGGATTATTCGTACAACTGACACCCCAATTCCTCAACATTAGTGAAGTACACATTCAGAGGGGCTTGAATTATAAGGCAACTGAATAGTAAAAAGGGGAAAAGTTCCTTTTTTCATCCCCTGTAAAGTTTCGGCGAGCAGCCTCCTTTGGCTCAATCTAGTAAAGTTATATTTGCTTGTAACATACACCCCATATATTTCACCACTCCAAATTCTCAGCATTAATAAGGATATTTCAAGAGCGTACAACCCCACTAAGCGCTCTAAAGGAATCGGTTACCAGAAAATGTTTTAAAGGTTCGTAAGAAAGATCATGCCTAAAAGTAGATCTGGAATCTTAGTCTTTCGGTAGATAATACGATTAAAACGGAAAATTTCACCACAGTCACACCGAATGCAATGCATTAATGGAGGGATTACAAGTCTCTAAGTAAACAAATGATTTTCAAGCTTTGCAATGTGATCTGAAGAAGACAAGAAAGGGGTTGAGTGCGTAATGGCCAAACATGAGATAAGAAATGCTGATGATTTTATTGATCAAATGGTGTCTTACATCAAATATTGGCAACAGGTGGATTGCGCCAAATGTTGCACGAATATTTATAAAAGACATATGTTCAAAAAAAGAACAACGAATAAAAATCATAAGTGGTGCGGATGACCAGTCCTAGATGGAAAATATACCACGCATGTATCATTGTAATGATACGAACGAAAGGGAAACGAAGCAGGAATAAAGTTTTCAGTCATAATGCAGAAATAAGAATATTCCAATAATAAACTTATTCAATACAATATAAATAAAGCAATATTCGGAAGACATAATACTATATTCAGAGTACGAGTAACTTTACAAAACCAAACTTCACTGGGACATGACAGGAATTAGAGTTATTTTTTACAGATGGCTCACCAGGTCACTTTTCTCTCCGTAAAAATGGAGCGGAGTCTATGCTGGTTGTCGCTCATTAATTTCATTTGAATTACGTCTCAGCAGAGCCAAAACACACCAGATAAAGCGGACAGGCTCAACCAAGTACTGATTACAGAGCGAGGACCGTAGCTGCTGAGCGTGCGTCTCTCCAGATAGTGACTATCTGTGGCTTCAATATCAACGAATCTTGAACACTTCATTGGATAGTCGGTTATTTGAAATGAGGACCGACAACTGAGGTCAAATTACTATTGCAACTAGGACCATTGAAAATAAGTAAGAGCGTAGGCAAGGGAATAGTTTCCCCTAGAATTAAGTGATTTAAAGGATAAAAAAATGAATAGGCGAGCACACTCGTATTTAAAAGACAATATAAATGTGCGTCACAGCACATAATTACATATCAGTCGGTCGGTAACAACCTCCCATAAGTCATAACTAGTGCTCTCCTCTCTATCATAACGTTATCGTTCAAACATGTCCATAACTCTCCACGCTCTCCACTCTCTCCCCTCCTCCAAGGAATCCTTCGACCTTGGCGTAGCGCATTAATTAAATCCCTGACCCCACATGGCGGCAAAACCTTATCATCATCAAAGTCTCCAATCTCCCTCTCTTGCTCCTCCGCTCCAACCATCTGTCTCCTCATCCAGGCTACGACCACCCCTCTCCTCATCGTCCAGGGAGTTGTGAGTCTATTAGACCCCGCACCCACAATAATAATGGTCCGATTTGGTAAAGGGATGATTTTGGGAACGGTAGAGAGAAACTAAGCTCCCTCTCGACCAAAGGCGCCACGAAGTCTACAGATCCCATCCGACGGACAAAGTAATGCATTTAAAGTGCTCTCTCGTGAAAAAACCCAACAAAATTCCGCAGAATATATTTGCCACCCATGGGGTTCGAACTAGGGCCTTTTGCGAAAGGAAGTCCGTACTTTATCCACCACACTAAACAGATAACCGGAACTAGTTTGCGTTCGACCATCTATTTCAACGATTAAATTATGTGTCCTCGTCTCAGTTATCGAAAACCATTCAGAAGCTGAACGCCCATACATACACGCCATGGACAGTCAGAATTAAAATGTCCTTTCTAAAAACGGATCGTATTGTATTCCATTTTGAACAAGTGGCTGAGTGATGGGTTCATCAGATGAACTTTGGACCCACTCTTCATGTTCCAGGTATAATGGACCGTACAGTAACGAATGATGTCACTTTTTTCGATATTTCTTAATTAGTCGACGCGCAGCAACTACGGTCCTCGCTCTGTTATCAGTAGATGGTTGAGCCTGCCCCTTTATGCGTTATCTCATGCTTTTTGACTCTGATGAGTCATCATTCAAATTACATTCATCAGCAACATCCAGCGTAGACTTCGCTCCACCTTTGCGGTAGAATAGCGACTCAATGGGCCATCCATAAAAATGATTACCTGATTCTTTTCATTTCTCAGTAAAGCTTGGTATTTTAAAATTTGGTTTTCGAAAATGAAGATGAAGACACGATGACAAAAACCCATGCAATCATTTTTCTTCCAGTAGAATAGCACTTTGATAAGACACTTTTTTTTTAACTGGCAGCGCGCCGAGAAGGCAGTCTCTCTTTACGGCGACAATACCTCCAGACGACGCGTTTAATACTCGCTTGCACGAGAGTCACTAGTTTGTTTTGTCCTCCGCGATGCGAGAAGGAATGAAGAGTGCGCGCATACAAAATAAATAAAAAACAATGATGGATATATTGACTATGCGGTCGTTAAAGGAAAGCGCAGTGCTTGGAGAGACGCGGCGTCATCCGGATGGCACCTACGACGATGAAGAAAGCGTGAATAACAACACCACGCCCTCGAGGTCATGCCTCGGGAATGCGGCGACCAAGGAGGTCGTAAAACTTTTTCCAGAGGGCGGCACCGAACCTCGGAGAGGAGTCTTGTATCTCATGAGCGGAAAGCAAATTTTGCTTCCTCCTTTTAGAGGAAAAATATCGACTTTCTCCCGGGAAGTGGAAAACTACGAAAAGCATGAAAACTGCTCTCTTGCACGGATTCACGGTACATCGGTTACGTGATCCAAATGGAATGAGCGATCATTTTAAATATTTTCAAAGAGAAATAAGATTGAATGATACACTATATCTTTCCTTCAATTGTTGTTCTTAGAAATAAACGATTTCCAACATTCCAATAGCTAAGACTCCGAATCATTATGCATGACTATCATTTCAGGAGCATGAAGATTGACATTGGAGGACTAAAAATTATATATAACGCGAAGCCTTCAAGCTAGATGTCTCAATAGACCGGGCCTAAAACTCTTGGCGCTCACGCCAGCATTTAATAGGTATTCTATAATTTAATAGCTTCAGCCTAAACTTTGTAAAACTTTTCCATAATGCTCAGGAATTAACAAAACTTTGTAAGTTTTACGTAGAAACTTATTGGTTTCAATTGGACCAACCCAATTAATAGAGTCCAAAAAATATTTTACGTAAAACTTAAAAATTTTTGTTAATTCCTGTCAACATTCAATAAATTATTCCGCAAACGTTCCCTTCTTCAGATACTTCACCGAAAGATTAAAAATTCATGTTCGTAAAGCCTAATGACCAGTAAGCATGAATCACTCGAGCTCTATACATAAATTTAGCTTGGCATGTCTACTGTACAATAATATGGCAGGACATAATAAACTGTGATGTCAGTCGAATTTAGGAAAGAGATCTGATGCCGTAAGAAGTCTCTATTTGACTCGAAACTCTAGGTTTTTATACCAAATAACATGAGCGTTAAGGTCGTAATAAAAAAACTCTCCATGGAATAATTAGTTCAATTTATATCTAATTTAAATTTGATTGAATCCAAAGTAAACTTGATTGAAAGTTTATGAAGCGTGATCAATCTTCAATGCAGTGTCCATAACATAATTATCATGGCCAATAATTTTCAAGACGAAAGCCCATTCATTTGCGAAGTACAAGCACTCTCATTTCGGCTTCTTCACTTGTCAGATAAATATCTCGTAATCGTTCCTAAAGCATGACCATACATTAACGATGACATTGATGTTATACTTCCATCACGAAGCTTAATAATGCAGAGGGGGAAAACTAGAAGATGATGGCCAAATCCTTAAATCTTCCTCATTATAAATGACATTGTAATTGGACATTAAGCATTTAAAGCGCATCATCATGAAGGGATATGATCCAAAGCACACGCAATGTTTGGAACTAATCCGTCCAAGCCCGTTCAAAAATCCTTCAGTGGGTATCAGCTTCATGCCGTATTGCATTCAATTATGAACGCCTGAAGGAAAAAGGTTTCTTTGAAAATGCTCAAACTAATGAGACTGTCCAAAGCCTATAAGTCACAATATAAAAGTATGGAAGTTGATAAACACGTAATTAGATGTGGTCTGGTGATTATTTCCTTGTTCTGGAGAAAACATAATAGACGCAAAGCCACAAGTTATAACAGGCAGCCATACCGTTCGCGTCCCGAAATGAATTCTGACCCGCAGAACTTGAGTAAGTTGGCCACCGCGTAAAATTGGCGGGAAGAATTATGGGAAAGGCAGGCACAGGTTGACCGCCACGAAATCCGGTCTCATTGCTAATTCGCATATAATTTTCGCAGAGATACTTTCACAATGCCTGGACCGCTGCACCAACTAACAGCGTGTTTTATGGTGCACGAAGTAGGTAAACCGATATCAACACTATTATGGTTATATATAAAAGCACCAGCCAATCATTCTCCGTCGTTTCTCCACATGAAAAGTGGGATCAATGCCAAAAGCTGGGTAAAGACATTATTAATAGGATAACTCATAGATCTGGCAGAATCTCCACTAATGAAACTTACTGATGGACCCATTCAAAACAGGTAGATGATCGTACGTCTAACCTGCTTAACTTCGGCTTTCATAGGGCTTAAGGAATAGAACAACGTCCTGATTGCAATTTTAAGGAAGATAAATTGGTGCAGGTACAGTAGAGAATTTCAGGGAATAGATCTAAATAACATCAAATAATGAAAAAAAGATGTTTCGCGGAGTCAGGGGCTCCTTTTCTTTGACGACGCTTCGAAGAACTACTCTTCCTCCATCATCAGGGTTTCTGAATGAAAGGCTCACAACTACGAGGGCAGATGCAGTGCGGCTATACTCAATATTGGTGGTATACTTACACACTCAAGTACAGTATTCGCCAGGGACATAGCAGCAATAGAAACACCACAGCACAGTGTACCAAATTATCGGACTGAGTCAGGTGCGTCGCTCGTTTCTTTAAAATCCTCATTTTGGCAAATTCCACCACTTTATTTTCGAGCTCGTTTTGATCTTTTTCCATCTATTTCCCCTATTGTCTATCCATTTCTATCCACTATTTCATTCACTATAATCTATCTATTCTATTCATTCTAAAAAAATGACAGTAATAATCTTGCTGTAGTTATAGGGACTCATTATACCTCGTGAAGAAGAGCGTTGGTTCTTCTAATCGTGGACATGGATGGGACCCAGAATGCAGTGGAGCACCAGAGAATCTTTTCTTCAGAAGATGCGCCCCGAAATTGTGGGATAATTTAGATACAGCATGCATATGCAAAGAGTGAAAGGAAAAAATAGCGTCTTATTACGAATCTGAGAGGCCTAATAATGTCATTATTGTTCCAGGAAAACTAAATTTCACACTGAAACACATCTTCGACTCACACTACGACGTCATATGAAGCAAATACCTACTTTAGTTTCGCTGGCGCTACCTGTTAGTTTTAACGGAATAGATTTCCCGCAGTTTGCTTCATCAAGAAAAGCGAACAGCGAAAACTTCGATGCTTGCCTTTCATAATTTAAGGACTCCTCATTAGCAAGACAGGAACGAATAACCATTCCAGTGTCATCGTCGCATCACACATGTTAGCATTAGAGAATTAGGGAGGGAATGAACATACACAAAAAAAGCCTCTGATAACACAAACGCCTTTTTTTCTTCTTTCGCCCGTTTCCCGCAGAGCCCTTCGTGCCGGTCACGGTCGAGTCACGCACGCTTCCTTCGTGGAAGCGCGGGAAAAACTGGGAGGAAGGAAGGAGAAGGGCGGGGGAAGGAAGACGGGCAACTTTTGAGTAATGGACGATTATTCACGTTCCCGTGAGTGGGGAGATAAGAAGGAGGCGGTAGGAAGGGCGGCGATACGGCTTATAACTACAACGAAGGATATACGGCAAGAAGAAGAAAACGAGAGTTGGGACTATTTTTTTTTATTTTGGCGGCCGAAAGAAACAGAAGGAAATTTTTTTCCGATGAAGGCCGCGTCGCTTAAAGATGGTTCGCGATGTTTCTCGGAGCCCTTAAAGTCGAGCGATTAAAAAAATGTATATATATAAAAAAAGGCCCGCGTTCCTATCGGCGTGGGAGTACGGCAACAATCTTCTCACGAGCGGCCAGAAAATAAAAGTGGCTGGAGAGATCCGGAAGCATGACTCAACCGCAAGGCGGCCTCCAACACCTTGACGCACGACGAGCCAAGCAAAAGAAGTCTACGCTCCGTGTCCTTCAACTAGAAGAGAGAGCATACCGGGCAGTCCATAATAACATCATATTTGGTATGCGCTTTACAATGGTATAACATAAACTCGATTAATTATGGCTTAACTTTGTGAAAATCCATTCTAAAGAATTGAAATGAGATATGGTACTTTTTTCACAGTTTTTTTTTATTTCAGGTCGACCGGTTTCGTCACATAGGCCTGATCTGATGATGTCGCCTGATGACTACCTGATGATGTCGCCTATGTGACGAAACCGGTCGACCTGAAATTTAAAAAAACTGTGAAAAAAGTACCATATCTCATTTGAATTCTTTAGAATGGGGTAACATATTATTTTTATAGACTCCCCTCGTGCAAGCATTCGTATTTCATGCGGAAAATATTTCGGTCAAATTAAATTTTTATTTAAAAACTTTTTCAATAGGGCGGAAAATTGTTTTATTTGTCCGTTAATGACATCACAATTTATACTAATATAGTATTGATGCAAATCTCGACGAGCTGTCATTGGCATTTAGAAAAATGCTTAAAAAACGGCACAGTCTACAAACTTTCGTAATTTACCTTTGACTCATAAAATAAATGTCCAAAATGGATGCCACAAGCAAAGTATTTACAGCCATTTCTTAGCTTCTTACAATGCTCGATTAAACCTACGCTATTACAGCGATTAATATCAGAAGAAACGGAGTTACCGAATTTCTTCTATCATATTATCCTTCTTTTAACTTGCCTTTTGTTGCAAAATATTTTTTTTTAAACAGAGGGACATTTTACCATCATGAGCACAATTTTCCGTGATTATTGATGATAAATGTTAAGCATTTGATCATTTTCCAGACTTTTTGAGAAATTTTTCGCAATTAAGTTCCTCTGACGATTGGAATGAAAGGAGATGAGGCACTCCCTGCCCAAGAAAGCTTATCGTCTAGTCCTCACCGACGCAGGAAGTAGGGGGCTCAAAGTCTTTTACGAGTGGGTATTCGGCACCTGCGACACGTTTTTCCGTTCTCGATAGTCGACGGGCACGAAAAAAAGGCCAGAAATCAATTACCTACGTGAAGGTCACACCTTCGAGGAATTAGAAAGCCTCACAAAACTTCATTGGGCAATGGCCCGGCTCAAGATGCAATCATCACGGAAAGCCCACATAAAAAAACAAACATCGAATATAATCCCATATACATGTGATTGAATCAGATCCGACACGTTGTAAAAAGGGGGCATTCATGTTGAAATGAGCAAGCTGTTTTTTCATATTATTTGTAGTTCCATCGGCGCGAGATGCGGTTACAAGGAAACAACTGGAAGAATAAATACTGAAAAAGCAGAGCAATGATTAAATGGAACAGTGATTTTAGGGGACAACAGTCATCTCTTTTTAATTGTAGCTGTCACTCTATTATTGGAAGAGGTTAATGATTTATGAAATAATCGAAAATGGACTGCGAGGTGAAATAGATTGGAAGACTACAGACTGAGAATAATATAATGGGGAGTCAAAACGCCCAAAGATTTGAGTAGCTCGAAATAAAATGCTGGAATGAGGATATTTATACAAATATAGCATTAGAAAAAAACTGAGTACCGGAAGAGAATACGACAAGAATATACGACAGTACTCGTACAGTGCCATCGAAGGACCAACTATTGAATCGGTTGAATATCTATTAACGCTTATGTTAT
Organism: Ceriagrion tenellum; assembly: GCA_963169105.1. NCBI lineage: Eukaryota > Metazoa > Arthropoda > Insecta > Odonata > Coenagrionidae > Ceriagrion > Ceriagrion tenellum. The sequence goes on along the minus strand of OY720634.1, from coordinate 125,081,923 downwards.
TAACATGGACAATGGCGACTCTCTGGAGTCAATCATTTGTGCAATGACGAATTAGCCTATGATTAAAATATATCACATTTTGACACGTTTTAAATAGTGAATTAAAATTTTCATCAATTTCATCTTAAGAAATTTATAACATCCATTGGATCAACTTCCCACTCATTAATGTATATACATCAATAATACGCAAAGTAAAACATTGAAATAGCATCTTAATGTGGGTTTTAATGTGTATACTCTTGAAGTTGTTTGCCTCGCAGAAGACTTTTATAAGTACCTAACATTTCCGTGAAATTCGGAGGGAATTAACTGTATGGCCTTGTTACGAGGGGACATAAAATGAAATCCGAAAGTTGATCTAGCGATAAGATTAAGGAAAACAGTGGGCAAATAGATCTGCGATGGTCCGGTCCAATTATTTTATTTTTAAAATCACAATGAAATTGCGTTTCCGAAGTTTTATTTTTCACAGCGAGTTCTCCTGGGAATCATATACTTTTAGACATTGTCGTGATGAAGTTAAAAATTTTATGATTTCGCCGTAAAAGGAGAAGCACTGAGAGACAGCAGATGGATCAACGACCTCCGAATGTTAGCATTTCTCTAAAATCGAGTATCTTGCATCAGCAACTGCCGAATCATCATGATCTGAGAAGAGATGGCATTTATATTTTTATGAAGTTTATCAAGCATCTGTATTGTTCATGGAAAAAATAATGAAAAGTTAGTCGCAGCAAGACTATGCAGAATTTACTCCTCCATTTACTCAATTCAATGCCATTAACAGTAGAAAAGTACACCTGGGTAGTCAAATCCACATAATAGTATTTGGGCGTTGGCTGTGCTCAGACTTGAGATGAAGCGAATGAGTCAATGTTTGTAGTAATTTGTTTGATAGATGCGTTAGTTTTGAGTCGTAGGGTAGACGATTTTTGGTATTTCACATACAATGTTGCAAGTGACCAATATCTAGCAACACCTGATTTATACAGAGAGAATTAGAAGTCGAGCAAGAGTGTGATCAAGAGTGTGGCCAAAGCGTGGGTGGTGGAGTGGATAGTGTGCGCTGGAGCACGGGCATCGAAGGTTCGATCCCCGCCCGCTTGCTTTTGACTCTCGAGGTTTAGGATATGGGCTTAGCCAGTTTTTTAGTATTTCAAAGCTAAAGATTATGCCTTGTTAGTAGAATTAGAAGTCTTAATGTGTTCGATTTTAGGCGTTAAAACGATGAAATTTGACTTTTTACCAACTATTTATTTAAAGAAAGGTAATTAGCGCTATTGGATACTTTGTTTTAACTTTAAATTTGCGTTAAAAAGAGCAAATTTCTTAGAATTTGAATGAGAAATTCGCGTTTCTCTTCGAGTTTTGTTGCCGATTCGTTTAAAATTATTTTTTGCGAGTGTTTGTGAGCTTTGAGGACAGTTATTGCGAGATTGTGAGTGCGGGATCAAGTCGAGGACTGGCAGGTGAGTTTTGATGCTTATCTCGCATTTTTTGTTGTTGACAGTGACCTTAAGGTAGTCCGACCGAGCGAAATAGTTCCCTAGTCATAATAGAGACCATATTCGAATCACACGTTTTAATTTCACCGGCTGTAGGACACATCAATTAACTATTGCATTATTAATGGCGTAATAGTATAATTTTATATGACAGAAATTGTAAGTAATTAAATGAAGATATCTAAATAAGTCTTTAACTGGTCTCATTTTTTTCGCGCGGTGAGTTTGAAACTCCTTCAAAACGGAAGGTTTTTTTTATACCCAAGAACCTACAGCGGTGACAATATTTAATTATATATTAATTTTCAAATATAGTTGAGAAAACATAGAAACTATACGCTGTTAGTTTTTTTTACGACATCTAAGTGTTAGAAATACATCATTTAGTAAATAATGTCTCTCTGGAGTGCATACACGTACCATTTCCCATGTAAAAGGGCTGGTATTTATTTACAAACATCTCGGAAAGTAATATGGTATGGGTGGAATTTTTGGCATCATTGGATAGATGAGATATTCTTCTTTAAAATGGGATCATATTCAATGATTTCTAAGTAAAATGATATTTCGCTCAAACTACCTTAAGCAGATCAAAAACGGGCAAAAAAAATTGGTAAGTTGGTTTGTTTATGCTCAACTTTTATGCTAGAGCATTGCGTGCTGTCATTCTGGAGAATGGAAGCAAAGACGAAAAGTGGTAGCATCGCTCAGTTCACATTGAAGATTGATGATAGAAGGTAGTGGCTTAATCCATTTGAATATGTCACCATACGCTGATTCTGGGTTCTGGCTTCGAATTCAAGTCCAAGCCAATTTTTTTCATATTAAATTTCACACTATTGCGTGTCCCCAATGAAGCGTGACGCCCCCTGAAGTTAAATCTACACACTAGGAATTTCTCAAATTACATCCATCTAAGATCTCCATTCTGAAATAAAGAAGTCTACAATCAAGATACTGGGATCAAAGAGCGAAGGCCCATCACACGACTGCTCGGCAAATAAAACTCGAAACGACTCCGATATTCGTAAAGCATTGGCAAACACCCAGTGCACCAACGCTTTTCCCCGACTCATTTCTTTCAAGCCGCACACTCATTCTTCCCGGAAAAAAGAATGACAGCTGCACATGAGACGAGAGAAGAGAAGGAGCAGCTCAATGCGTCAGTCGGAAGAGGAGATCAACGGAACACGAGATCGAGACAGGTAACACTCTCTTAAGCATTCCACGTTCGGCAGGATAGCATTAGAAGCGTCTTTTTCTCTCTCTCTCTCCCCATTCCGGAGGGAGCGACACGAATCGAGAATTTTCCGCGCCATTTCGCCCGGACGCCTTTGAGAAGATCATCGCTTTCCTCATCTCCATATTGCCGGGGCACTCCAACCTCCTAACCCTCCCACCCTCCTCCTTCCCCCCCCCCCCGCCACCTTCGCCAACCCGATACGCCGAAGACGACGTTCTGAGGCTCCCTTGGAAAATATGGGTTGACAGAAGTTTTAGAAAAGGGAGGGAGTTAGCGCGGGGGTTGGAGAAAAAAAGGAAATATTGTCAACGAGGACCCGGCAGAGGAACCCAGCAGCGCTTGACGGCGTCGACAGATACCATGTGTGAGCGATCGAATAAAAAAGAAAAATTGAAAACAGGCAAGGAAGCGACAGTGACAGCCTGAAGTGGAAGAGAAGTATCACGAGGGCGCACATGATATGGACCCCTCAAGTGCCGGAGAAAAGGCTTGAATTCCAAGAAGACGTGGGGGCAAGAAACGACTAGGACCGCACACAGATGGAATGCATTCGACTGGTTAATAAGATCAGGACGTCCATTAAAATCATGTAAATTTTCCAGTACAAGGAACACCTGCACAAACCGGGGTTAAATATCTATTTTAAGGCCAAGAGCACGGTATCAATCGTACCTAATTTTTCCAAAAATCACACCAGGATACAAAATGATTGTTGCATCATATTTGCACATATCGTATTTGGTTGGCATTTTCCATGGCATTTGAGCGTCATGGTGTTATAGGGAAAAATAATCTTCGTTATACTACACTTCTAAGTCGAAATTCATTCACATCGCCGATGTTAAAATCATCGCCGAATTTAAAAGACGGGAAGACGAAAATCTAATTTTGTAAAACGTATCCATATTTCACGTTGCTTCACCACAAACAGTAAGGCGTGTAAATTATACCAAATGCTTTTAATCAACAGTCGACGTGGTAACTAAATGAAGTCAACATTGATGGAAAATACTCATCCTTTTTTTTGAGAAAATAGGTGAGTTATAACGGAAACTCGGAAATAAGGACTTTATTTCCGAGTTTATTTAAGGACAAATGAGTTTGAAAAAATGAGGAGATGCTTCGTTCAACTTCGGCTTCAACAGCAGGCTAAGAAAAGTTCGCCAAAAATATCTATTTCCACTAATCTGCTTCCTTAGAACATTAATCTTACTTTACAATACTTAAGTAAGCCATCAAACAGAACCGCCTTACATTAATGCCACCATTAATGTAAATAAGTTAAACGAGTACTCTTAAGTAAGAATGACAACTTTAAAGGGGAAAAGACGATACGTAAAAGGAAATTAATCAAGAATATTCGAGAGAAGGAGAATGAGAGGTAATTAGAGGAAGGTCTTCGGTCCATCGACTCTAATTTGAGAGTGGATGGACACGAATCCGCCTTCCATAAAAACAGAGTACAAGGGTTAAAAGCGACATTAACGATACCACCATCATATCCTAGGTATCAGTTACATAGAGGAAATCATGAAAAGTACTTTGTTCATGTGGGAAGTGGAAGCCTGGCCTATAAAGTCATTCGTGACTGACACTCGAGGAGGGAAAACGATTTGTACGCCTGGGTGGCGTTTCTTGGAAAATCGTCACTTGGGTTGAGTAAGTTTAGGGGGCGTTGCACTGATAAAAACAACTGACCAGCCCATTCGGCCTTCCTCGAGGGGGCGTGTTTCCGTTGGCGCATAAGATGACAGGCGATTAGCTGAGAGCCACACCCCCGTGAGGCTCTTTTCAGGTCGACAAGTCAACGGTTACTATTTCACAATCAAATACGTGAGAAAAGCCCCGCCGAGCGAAATAATCCCTGGATAAGTACTATGCATAGCAAAATAGACCGATTTCGTTTGTTGCAACACGCTCCCGCCAGGCTAATTGCCCACCTGGAGCAAAATGACATTGAATGATGACCAGTTGCAGGAACGACACACATGTATTCTATAAAGTTATGGGACCAAAAATCCATGGCAACCATTCAATGAGCGTGGCAGAAACATTCTATAAATTTATTGGTTTCATAACTTATGGAAAATTGTTATGAGTTCCATAAGTAGCCAAGATGGCAGATGCGCAATTAACCACTTGGAGACTTAATTACTAGATAAAAGATTTGTTTTGAGACAATTGACCAATTCATTTACTCTTACTGACTGATAATTACGTGCATTAGCAATTATTTATGGGCTAAAATTTCCTAAATTTTGTCCGGCGGTGGAATATTAGACCGAATATTCGAAGTAATGACTATTGGTAAATAAGCTATGTAACTAGTGAATGTATTCCTCCAATCTGAATATTTTTTATGAGATCCATAATTTTATAGATCTCATAACTATTGATTCCTTAAATAAATGTTCTTGCAACTGGCCATAAATCAATAATGAATCCTAACATCCTCAGATAAGGTTTACCGTCATATTTTTTTCTCCCACTGATAAACGCCAACACGCCCAATAATAAAAACTTAAGTGAAGAAGTTCCAAGTCGGGTGTTCCAAAGGTGTTCCAAAAGAGTGAGTTATATAAAAAAGTAATATAATAAAGGAGCTTTGGACGAAGCGAACGAAGAACAGAGGGAAAAGCACCGCCTCAGGGAGAGAAAAAGAGATGCTCCAGGGGAGTAGGCTCGTTGGCAACCATTCCCCCCTCCCTCCGAAGCAACCCCTCACAAGACACGAGGGAGCGCAAAGGAGGGAAGGGTGCAGCGCCCTAAGGACCCTATTTCGGGAGAACAGGGTCTAGTTAGGCGATTTCTTCGTGGAGTAAAGGGGGGGAAGGAGAAAAAAGGCTGAAAGGGGGAGAAAAAAGCCTTTTCCAACGGCACCCTTTTAAGAGCTTCTACGGCGGAAAAAGTGGAAGTAACTAGCTAGGCCGGGATTCTCTTCCTCGCTCTCTCTTAAGGGTGAAGAAGAGCATCCGGAGGGAGAGAAGAAACAGCCGCGGTGGCGAGAAACGCTCCCGGCTGGAAAGACAAGGGGGTGTCGCCAACTAAGAGTCAACAACATTTGGAAATGGTTCGTGGCGGCTCGAAACTGTATATCCTACACGTCCCTGAACAGATGTATCAAAACCGTCGTTTTTCATAAACAACTACGGCATTAAATCTTAATTAATTGACAGGTTGGTTTAAGTTCCCTCGCCAAAGGCACGTTCTTTCATAGCAGCATAAATAATAAAGCAGTCGGGGGGCTCGCAAATAAGATCTCATAAATGCACAACAGCCTCGCTCGCTTCCTGCAGGTGGCTAGAAAGACTAGCAGAGTAAATCTGTGCGTAAGCACTCTCCATAAATTTAAAATTACAAGAAACAGATGAGTAAGTTACAAGAGTACGAGGGATAAAACTTGCTGTCAGTCGTTAATATTTATGGAATACAAGCAAAAAGCATTCAGATAATCAGACAGAACAGAGCAAGAGAGAAGCTTTAACCTTTGTACAAAGATCTAGGAACTGCAATGTTATTGCTACAATATGTAACACAAATTGGTACCCCGCAAGAGATAAAGAGAGAAACACTGCCAAATAACCAGTACCAAGATGCAACATTTGCTATCACAACAGAAGCAGAGTATGTATGATAATATCATCAATTTGTGAAGTTGCAAATGTAGTCTTTTTTTGTTATACTTTTACATTACATACATACATATTAAAAAATACACTTTTAATTTTCATATTTTAAATGCTTCCTTCCTTAAATGGTAGTTATCAGCCCATGAACGAATGATTCTCTCAGTGTCATGTATACATAGTTGTGAAAGTTACCATCAGTGTGTCGCGAGGTTTTTACACGATGCGTGAGCTTGTGGGAATATTTGCGTTAAATACGCTATTTGTATATTGCATGGTGAAAACTTATCATCTATTGCGAATACATGGCCCTATAATAGCTCCTATTTTACTCCTGTGGATGTTTTCTCGAAATTATTCAGATAATGCACCCAATCATCGGAACAGGCCTTTACTACTTGGACAACCTACTACTTTACTACTTGGACTCCTACAGGTACTACACGGCGTGGCCTGATTTCGGCTCAATTTGCAAATCTCCCACATTTTCACTTTTGAACATTTCCATACTCATTGGATCGACAAATATCCGATAGTGTGAAGTGGAAAAAGAGCAGTATTTCTCGCCTGCACTCCCCCACACGACGAAAGAAAAAGTCCAAATCACCGGTCTGCCACAATTATGGGCATGAGCAGTGTGTGACGGTCTGGGGACGTGGAGCGACGCTGTCACGCCGTGTCGGGAGGTCACTGAAGGGAAACGAAAAGAGACAAAGAGACCATAGTGTAGGGGGGCTCTGGAAGGGAGGGGCAGTTCAGAGGGGGGCAGAAGCCCCACGAATACCTTCTTTTCCAAGAGAGCGTCACGCCACACGGCATAAGAAGATGACATGAGTCTCCTGCATTCATCTTGAATCCATTACCAGTCCAAAAGCATTAGACATTTCCCTATTTCGAGTAGGTAGCGCGTAAAAATTTGCAACTATAACATGAACGTTGTACCACGCCCACGATTCTAGTATTGTCGCCCTTAGGTGCATATAGCCTCCTGGCTATCTCTGCATAATTTCTTCAGAAATCGTGTCAGGAGATTTGTTGTCGGGGACTGTTGCATTGCATGGGTGTATCGAAGACGATGGAAAGGTTTTCGCAGGAATTAGGATGTATCCGGGGGATGAGCAACATTAATGGATTCGTGTTTCGCTAACTGCTCGATTTTACAGTCCCAGAGATTTTTAAAGGTTTGTTTTCAGAGGCGATGAAGCTGCATTTGAGATTCCATCCAAGCTAATAAAAATGATCTAATTTTAAGTATTTTCTGATGTCTTTATGTCGACGATTCTGCGAATATGAGGCCTTGATTGTTAAGGAAATTCCACCGAGATGAAGCAGTAATATATTTCATGAAACTAAAATTCTAAGTATTTTAATAAAAATATCTACATAATTCTTAATTTGACTTATTTTTTCACGCGGTACGATTGAAACTCCTTAGAAACGGAAGGTTTTTTTACGACTCTGAAAAAATTACTGCGAGGACAGTATGATTTATTTTCAAAATAGTTGAGAAAACATACAAACTATCCACTGTTAATTTTTGGATGAGATCTAGGGGTTAGAATTACCTCATTAAAAAAAGATCTCTCTGGAGTGCATACATGTACCATTTCCCATATAAAATGGCTGGTATTTTTTTCAGAAATCTCGGAAAGTAGTTCGGTAAGGGGTTGATATTTTGTTATCTTAGGAAAGGTAAGATATTTTTTCTTTAAATTGAGACCTAATTCTATGATTTATAGGTGAAACGATATTTTTCTCAAACTACCTCAAGCTTGGAAAATTGGCTTTTTTATAATAAACCCCTCTACAATGCTATAACTGGTTTTTTCTTTCGCTGCCCTCTTATCCATACACTACATTCGTATTAAATGTAAAATTCTCGCTTCTTACAACTAGGTCAGTCGTATCACATTTTCCCCAACCTCTCCACCGTTTAGTACTCTCCGAAGATTGTAACGACCAGAACAATCACAAATGCACTTCACTGAGAGTATAGATCCACAGTTATCGCAAAAAGGAATCTCTTACCTCCCCGTGAATTTTTCACCTCCCATTCACAAAATTCCCCACGAGCTCATCACTGCTCCTCCACCTCATAACGCCTCCCGACCCACACATATTCTCTCTTATACACTTTCCAAGTCATATGCCTACAACATCAACCCTCATCACACCCCTCTTTCCTGATTGCTTTTCCCATCCATCCACTCGCCTCCTACCTTATCCAGCCATATCTACTAGCTGCTTCTTCCACCTTTTCTTCTTTCTATCCATCGATCCCGTCGATAAACGGTTGGTGGGGTAAGGAATCTCGTTCTGGAGGTTCGGAGAAGGCAGAGGAGATGGATGGAGAACGAACTGAAGACTGAGGGAATGACTGAGGTTGACGAGAATAATAGAGCGGAGAACAATGGGGAAGAGGAAGGATGAGGATAGGAATTCAGGACGAAATAAGCAGAGGGGGACGATACGAGGATCTTAATAGGGACCTAATGACGGATCACCTTTAGGAATGAAAACGGAAGGACATACCCACTACAAAATAGGGCATTAGGTTAGGTACTGTCCAAAAACCTCCTACCAATCAGCTGGAAGAATACTCAAATGAAAAATCCATCGATCACAAAGATATTGTTCTCAACACCTCAAACTCTAGCGATCCACTTTCACTTCCATATCACGCCATATGTTACCCAAGGCAAATTCAGGCAATTTGAAGTATTAAATATCGCTCAAATAACATAAATTTAAATGTGAAAAGTGCGTAAAAACATTTAGTTACATGAAGAGACCAGTAGGTACTTAACACAAACTCACCAAAATGATAGATTGCCCAAAAACAATTCATACCAATAATGATCTCAAACAGCCACCAGCAACATGGCAAAACGGCTTTACATACCTGAAAAGAGAAAATAGGGACTTACTTATCAAGTTAGCAAAACATTTTTTGGCGTATCTCAAATATGAAATAGTGCTACATTAGACATTGCAAAAAACATTTAAATAGCTCTTTTGACTCTTCCGCATTCTATACATCTTATTATTACTTGTCCGCAGTTGTGAACAGTACATAAATAAAGTGGACAGTAAAAAATCCACTAATTTTCACAACTGAAAATACTGTTCCGCAGAGAACGGTTGGCTTGTCCGCAGTTACAATAGGTATGCGCATTGCTACCTGTCCTCTTGATTATTACAGAGGAAACGAGTTGCCGATTTCAACTTTAGCTACAAACAGTGAGCGAATCGGAACTGTCAGTAATTATATTTACCATTGTAAATGAAGTAAGTTTGTTATCCAACATAAATTTTATCTAGCACAAAATACTAAAATAAAATGTATGTGGAATAAAAAAGTTAGGTACTTCATTTACAATTTTGAGTAAATTCCATGAAATCACGTCTCAGACAACTGAGATATTGACCATATCATCCAATCAATAAGAACCCAAATCAACGACATTTTTCCAACCCGCCCGCTAAATTAAACGGAAGAAAAAAATGTTCCAAGTTTCAACTCATACCACAACAGCTTCTTCTTTTGAAACAGTGAAATAATATCCTCCAGACCAAATCCAGGATTAAAAATAATAATACGGGGACTCTGAATGCCTAAAAAAGAGGATATCCCGTAAGCGTATCAAAAGAGATTAGCCGCATGGTGGGCCACAATCTTAAGTGAGACTCGAAAATCCTCCAAAAATATCTAACGCTCAGAAATCCCCTCGAAATAACATGGGTCGCTTAAAGCGGGCAATCTCAGTCAGCTCACGGCGCGCGCCCCCTATCATTCCACGAGCAAACTCTTCTAAAAACGACAGCATGCAATAATCCCCTTTTCCCATACATTAGTTCGACTCACAACCCTCAACTCTGCAGTATTCGGCCTCCTCTAGTAACAGACTAAGACATAGACTAGGAGAGACAAGACAAAGGGAGAAAAAAATCTCTCAGGATAATACCCAGTGGGGAAAGTTTGTGCAGAATTAAGTTTGAAGTAATTCAAAGTCCGTGCAGCGTTGCATTAATGTAGAATGGACGTGCATAAGACGTGCATAGGATGCTCTTCGGTTCATCAACTTTGCCCATGTACAACGTGAACAGTCTTAGCACATTCATTGAACATCCATAGGGGACTACGACAATGATAGTTGTTGTAGCACATTGTTTGAATGATATCTGTTGGACTCATGTCCTGAAATGCTAACTGAGTGCGGAACATGCCTTCTAATGCATCTTTGCACCTTCATACTGAAGGATCTGGTCAGGGATAGTGCACGATGCACATTCAAAGAACGTCCTTTGCACTACTGCAGGAGAATGTTCTTTGCACTTGGATAGTGCGCCATTTGATACTTCTTTGGACGTTCATGAAGAACATTCTTTGCACCAAAGACGCTGCACTAAATAATGTTCTTTGCATGTCCTTTGCACCAACTTTTCCCCACTGGGTACGTTGCATCTGATATAGGAGTAAAATCACGTAATGATTTGCAAATGCAAAACTGATGCATAACGTTTGAGTTTCTTACCCGGAAAGATCAAATCCGGGGGCTGAAATAGAAAAATATTCGATTACTGACAGTTAGTAGACGTAGTTTTCCATCAGTATATGGATTTTCATACATTGGGTCACATTCTTTTTCTCTTAATAATATTTTTCGACACAAACCGAAGAGAACTTCCATTTAAAACTACTTTCAAACATTTATGCCCCAAGCTTACCGAGCGATTTATTCGATAAATGAGTCGTAAACTTTCGAGTTTAACGCTTCTTTCCCATAAGCCCGTTTTAGCATCAACCCTTCCGTATGAGCCTTAGCTGCCTCACTTCTCCTTCGATAATTGGGCCAATGAGCGGTTGCGCACGACATCTTATGCCCCGCGGGAAGAGACTGAACATTTATAACAAGGTTTAAAGTCTTCATCGGAGCGCACCATTAACTCTGTCTACACGAAAAGCCGAAAGGACGGGGGGGACTCATTATCGAAGTTGTTTTCCAGTTCAGGCGCGTGAAAACGCTAGAACTTGGATTCTTACTCAACTGATGATATACTTTAATGAAAGGAAAACTCACGCAAAGCCAACCATCTGAACGAATGGCTCACCTTCAGCACGTAGCCGTAAAAGAGAAATCTATATAGGTTGGTACTGACACATATACCCTTAAAACTATTAAAATCAGTTAAAGGATTGGTTTTGGCAATAGACAAGTACGGTGTCATCTACACTAGCGAGAATAGCAAAGGTTCAACCAGAATAGTTTGAGATTAAAAGATAACACTTCCCACTTAAGCACTAAAACTTTGGTATTACTAAGAAGAAACCTAAATTGCCCCCTTAGTTAAGGATACAGTCTGGTAGGTTGGTGCAGATGAATGAATGGTAATCAACATTATAAAATCGTTTGACCTGAATGTGATTCCAACTCAGATCTCCCAAGATCCAACCAAGAGTGATAAAGAGATACAACAAGCTAAGATGGTAGTTACCAACACTCTTGAAGGGCATTTAGAAGTTCCGGTTTTAATCCACGTCAAAGGAATTGATTTTTTTTCACGGATATACTCCCAAAGGGGTTAAATCTCGCTCTAGAGAGAGCGTGACTGCGTACAGTGTCAATGCGATCCCACATTTTTATTACTTCACAACCTCTATCAAATGCTTCACCGAGAACGGATGAGGATTTTAAAAAAACTAAAAAACTTTTGAAGAAAATAGTTGAAAAAGCAAATATAAATTGACAGTAAAGCAAAAACAATCGAGGCATTCCACAATCATACGTTTTCTTCCGACCCATTCACATGCACTTGGGGGAATAGGTGCGTGAACGAAGCGTTCCCTTGAGAATGCATCGTTTAAACAAGTCAACTTTCTTTCTGAGCACGAGTTCTCGCCGAAGGGTCCATTCGCGTGATAGCATCACCCCGACCGCGAAAGCACATAGATCGTGCAAAACGGACCTAAAGAAAACTTGGGAATGCCCCCATTTTTTTGTTCACTCTTTTTCTTTATTATGGCCAACCTTTTTGCTTTCTCGTCCAAGTTGCGAGATTTACGAAAAAAAACTCTTTTTTTTAATATTGCCTCGGGAAGAATCACGCCCAATCCGCCGCCCTTTAAAAAAAATAAAAGCTCAACAAGGGACGAAAGAGAAATCACAGAGAGTTCATCCCGAAAGGAGTAGCGACTACGAGCACGCGGGTGAAAGCAGAAGTCGGCCATGGCAGCAGTCCTTATGCACGGGTCGAACAATGCACGTAAAAACGGCATTCCTTCTGCATGAGACCGACTCATCCCCCTCTCCTCTAGCCTCGAGCCCGGCGGCGTCCGTGGCCGGACAAGACTTCCTCCGGGGAGATAAATCAACGACCCCGACGACGTCAAGAACCTGCCCCGGAGGCTGTGCGGGAAAACGAGGTGAAATTCTGCAGCAAGCGCACGACTAGCCGACCGGCTGAAAATCTAATACACCCAGGTGAGTGGACCATGAGAACGAGTAGGTAGTCATACGCACACTGAAGCCCGGGCGCACTCATAAAATGTATGTACATGCAGGTCAAACGTCGGAACAAAACTAAACTGTCCATATTGACGTGCTCAGGATTACGTAAATTAAGTAGGTGGCGTTCTAAGTTATACGATATATTTACGGAAAGATTATTATCAGGACTAACAAACGGTATAGACATTAATGAGTATACCGTATATCATTTAAAAATTCGTCTAAAGGACTGTATTGGCGATTATTTTACCGCCCATACTTCAGTACAACATCGATAATGTTGTCCTCGCCAAAAACCTTTAACTGGGGTTCGCACATTGGAAGATAGAGCGAGCAAGTCGAGAAAAATTATGGTTTAGTTGGATAGGATGATAAATGTACGATGAAAGACAGAGAAAGATGCTATGTAAAACACCACTTACTCCACCATGTTATTTTCTACCCACTGGGGTATGGGGTCATTAAAAGCTTAAGTGCAATTTCAGTTCACAGAAGCCTTCAAGATTTGTAAGCCTTTTATTTCTACGGCTTACTTGAGGATTACATGCCAAATCCCAGGGTATATACTGCTTGCAAATACCTCACTTTTTACAAATATATTTTTAACAAAATGAAAAGCTGCATTCGCTTCCGCGTTTCTACTGCCTGTTTAAAGAGCAACTTAGGAATTGCGTACTGAAATTTTGCCATTTTATTCCGTTTCCAGGATTAAGATTTGGGAGGGATGCAATTTCCTGGAGCTTAAGTCTACAGGGTACGGCATGAGAAGTGGTTTTACCACTCCCTTTTTTCGTGCGAAATTCTTCAACGGTCCCCAATGCCGCTTACCTTCGTCCCTACCCATATCCGTATTCGACGAGCCCACACTCATATCTAGGAATACTAGGGTAACGACTACTTCTCCTTCATATCTTCCCCAAAAACAATAACATTGAAAATTAGATAGATAAAGATTACAAACGATACACTTTTATCGCAGCCTGAGTTCAAAAGACAACGCCTATAGTCAATGTCGCCACAAGGCGTCTTTCTTCGAATAGGAAGGAATGTGCGTGACAAAGGACATCGAAAGGATTTGCGGCGGAAGTAACGACTGTCCTTCGTCTCCATATCGACCGCACCTCATCTCCCTCATCCACAAGTCGCATGTCCAATTCCAATAAGTCAGGACATTGAGTTCGATTTCCCAAAGGAAGCGACGCCATTCAATTTCAACATTTCTAGGTTATCGTTCATTTTCTTCTTGTTTGCTCACCACGGCGGCAATCTCCCACCAACTACGTTTAACGTTCTTTTTTTCATGGAGTGGGGTTAATTCTGCGTCGATTTGCTTCAATTTTGTGGGTAATAGAACGTGTGGAAATGGTAGGAAATACGAGTGCATTTTGGGAAAGATTTCCCAAACCACGCGGGAAAATACATAGCAGAGATTCGAATAACCAGGTGTCACGAAAGACAACAAATCGCACAGTTTGGACTTACGAAGCAATCATCAGTCAAACCCGAGGTTCGTTTTTCTCTGACGCAAAGCTTTGCCAGCAAAAAGATTTTACTAATTTATCAGGCATCAAAAAGAGCCGCAGTTGGTTTTAATATCCAATATATAACAGTTAAACCTTTTAGATAATCAACACGAAATTTAAAAAATTGCCTGATAAAACAACAGTATTACAACATATGCACGAATATTTTCTTAAAATATTTATCTGAAAAATATGGATTTGTCTCACGAAAATATTGATATCTGGTATTTAAATAGTGTTGCTTTTAATAAATCCGCAGCTATGCTATCTTATGGTAATTTACAGTATTATTGTGTCATATCACTGTACATAATTGGAATGTAAGGTCATTGAGAAAAAATTGATTTGTAATTGATTGTAATTGAAGTAATTGATTTGTAATTGTTTTTTTGCGACGTAATTTAGGTCTGTGAACTTTGAGGCTGCCTACAGCTCCTGAAAAATGTAAAAGTTTTGGTACTAAAATTTGTAAGTAATGAATGTATTTTTATTATTTTATTACTATAATAAGCAAAAGACAGAAAGAAGAAAAAGGTGAGTTAGGAACCAACCGCTTTTCTGAGTTGGCTGGTATAATTGCGGAGGCGTGGAGAAAGGTTTATCGAAGGGTGAGTGGTGGAATAATTGATTAACCCACGCACCGTATGACTTGATTAGGCTTCCCGAGTTTTCCGCAGATTGAATTCGCTTTTTTCGATGGGCACTGCGTGTTTTTTTTATTCTGGCACCTGAATCTGAGAAGTTAGGAAATAAAAAAAAGGCTTTCTAGGAACTTGAAATGCAAAAATTTCAAGTTTATTACCTTAATCAACACGCGCGCCCCTTAGTCACTGATTTTACCTAATTGTGCCCGTGTAAGGATAAAGGGTATTCTATATATTTTCTGTTGTTTCAAACAAACTTCCGCGTTGCTAATTTTCTTTTCGCAAAACCCTTAACCACAATAGAACGTACCCCTCAGAGTACGTGTGTCACTGGCTGAAATGCACTGTTCCAATATAATAAATCGAGATGTGGCCACAATCGCCACAATCTCGATAAAATCCACACCGAGATTGATCATTATCAGCAAACAACTTTAAGGCCAATGCACGCGCATTAATGTCTACATCATTGACCTTCGGACACAAACGTGTTATACGATGGCACACATAATGGCGCTATTATAGCGGTAGATATCACATGTAGAATCGATCGTTTGGCGGGAAATCACTAACTCCTTCCCTATCGTCTTACCGCCATGTTTTACACCCGACACCTATATCAGGTCATGAGACTAAAATTAGAAAAATAGGCTGCAGAAGAAATGTCGTTTTTTACCACGATCGAGAACACGCCATGATGTCTGCCAACGATTCTTTGAAGTAGGTTAGTCGATAGATAGCGTAGCTGATTAGTTGATTTGATCCCTAATGTTTGTTTCTAAATCTGGCATGAAGTACTAACATTACGTTTCGCATGACCCCTGCATGACTCTTCTCATTTACGTACATCTACATCTGCATACTACCCTGCGAGCCGCCGTATGGGCGGGTGGCAGGGGGTATTAGGACACCAGCCGAGTATAGATGTAAGAGATAAGGTTCTGGGAGGTGAAAGAGCGACGTGTATTTAGTGGAGCTCAATTTTTATTGCGGTCACTTATAATGCGCGGAAAGAACGAGTTTCTGTACCTACCTGTTCGCCAATGCACCTCTCATATTTTATCGCTTTTGTCAGACCTAGAGATGTAGTGAGGAGTCATGATATTATTCTGTGTGTCGCTCTGAAACACACCAGTACGAAAGTTTCTGCAGCATTGGTAGCAAACCTTTAGTGTACTGTGGTGCATTAAAGTGAAAATTACTTGAAAATTATAGTTTATGCTGTGGATAACTAACCCAAGTGAAAAATCCCTCGGGGTGGCTTGCTGGTTGATATGTAGATGTATTTGTACCCCAACCATACAAACGTAGAATGACTAGCCAATATATTGGCGCACCGCCACCCACTGACCGTCCCAACGTTCGTGCGTTGCGTGTGTCATGGAGAGAGGGCGATCACACCGAAGGCACGCCTCTCAACGCAAGTTCACCCAACTTCTTTCCCCTTTGAAGCGCACTTCCTTCCTCGTCAATCCTCGCCCCATCCCCCCCAGAGCAATCCTCCTCCGCCCCAAGCCGCGCCTTCACCCCACCGCGCATTCTACCGCACCAGGCCTTCCAACGGGCCCTCCCACGCTTTTGGATTCCTCCTCTCCAACTTCTAGCCCTCCCTCCCTCTCTGGCAGCCACTCGGACCCACCCCCTCCCAAACACCTCCCTCCCTCCTCTTCCACACTTCACTCTCTCTCCCCCTTCACTTCCCACGCACTCTTCCGAGCGAGTCGCAGCAAAAGTGCGTTCCCTTTCGTTTTCCTCGCATAACAAGCGGCAACATTCTCGGGGCCCGGCTCCGGCGACCCTATAGTCCGTTCGCAGTAACTTTGCCTTCAAGGAGGGATGAGAAAAAGTGATTACAAGCGGCCTGCTCTCGCGCCTGCTGGCGCGATACTAAAGTACGCTCGCTCTAACTCTCCCTTCGCGCGGGATGAGAGAAAAAGTTACAACAAACGGCCGCTCCGGGCCGGCTCACTCTGTGTAATAATACTTCGAGCGTGTTAACTTTGCCTTCGAGCGGGAAGAGAGGAAAAAATGATAAAAAACGGCAACGCCTCGGGTGGCTAGCGCCGCATATAGTCCGTTCCTGTCAACTTGGGCTTTGAGCCGAAGGGAATGAAGTAATAACGTGCAGGTACTCACGGCTGGATGCCGCGGTATTACAGTCAGTTCGCATCAACTTTGACTTCGTGCTGGAAGGGATAACGAGGAAGAGTTATGGTTACATTTAGGGGAACGTAATAAATGTTGCAAAGTAGGTGTTTTTTATGTTTTCACTCCTCCGAGTTAGTCAAACCTCGCATATTTTAAGACTACGTTAAACTAATTTGCAACTCAACCAACAGGAGACCTTCCGCCAATTGGAGCGTTCAATACTCACTCCACTCCTTCCAATATGAGTAAGCCCACTCTGACGTCGGGTATACTACCAACCAGCAACTACTTTTAATCCATAAAGGGACATGAAATTGTCTTGGACACATCAGCTGATGATAAGGGAAGATATTTCACTCCCAATTCCCCCTTCCAATATCTATTTAGGTCTATCCCCTCCAAGTAATTATTTTCTGTTCATATAGTGCTATATAAATTCTTCTGGCACCGTAAAAAAAAATCTATTGATAACCGCTTTGCAAGATTCCCTTCGAATTTGCTTCATGCTCATCTAGGTCCCTAATCAACGCCTCGTTCACATACAGAACACAACTTCTGTTTAAAAAGTGGCAGCTCATAATTGCAGAATTTTTTACGCTTTTCATAAAAAAACATAAGCGAGTCGCGTCCCCGTGATCGGAATGTTACTCACACAACAGGGGACTTTCCGATTAAGTTACACTGGGAGATTTTCGGGCATCCTCCTTACTCTCCACTTACCTTGCTCCCAGCGAGCTCAAAAATCAACTCGGCGGTCAACGCTTCGCCAATGTGGTAGTGAAAAATAAAGTAGATATCTCGATTACGACATCAGAACTATGGCGGTAAGTGGTCATGAAGCGGAAATAAAAAAATGTTGCAAAGTTACAAAGATAAATTAATATAATTTGTAATTGTATTTATTTTTTTAATTTTTACTTGATAATGAGATCAAACTCTGGAACAGGTGTTCCCTTTCCGGTATTTGGGATGCGAAATGACATTCAAAGAGGGAAAAGATATCGCAAATAACATTTTTTATAAAGAATTTGTTGGACGATAAGAAGAACTTCAAAAGGCAAAACCACGAAAGAAACCGAGACCATATTTCAAAAGTGATGGCAGTTGGCACTGTGTCAAGAGGCTCTGAATTTAGGACAGCAAAACACAAAGAAATAATGCAAATAGAGTCATCAGTTCTTGAAACTTCTTTGAGTTGTGAAAGAGTGTACAAGTGAGGCAAAATAAGGAACACATCCATTAGAGAAGAACTAGGTATTCCACCTTTAATGAACAAGTTAAGAGTCCAAATGAGTACAAAAATTAGAGGTAAGAGCATGTAATACGAATGACTGGAACGGAAAAATATCCAAAGCTGGTTTTGTAGCATATTTCCTCATATTTCCTCATATTTTTATTTATCCTGGGTTAGATGGGACAGAACCGTCCCCTCTTCCCCCAACCCAGTTTACATACACAGACACCCATGTCTTAGGCATATTCTACCCAGGCGGGACTCGAACCCGCGACCCTCGGGTTAGCAGGCGAGGACTTTACCCCGCCGCCACCGGGGCCGACATAGCCGTAGCATACGCCGTTAGGAAGAAGAAGTTTCGAAAAACCCATGATGAGACTGTAAAGAGAAGCCGGAACAGACTCAAAGCCAAAACCAAGAAAGAAGAATAATACTCAATAAGGGTAACAAACTTTTTTTAAATGCCAAGCAACTGAGGTCAATATACGAAGCGGGGGTCCAGTGTCCCTCGTAAGATGGAAAAGTCCAACCCACGCAGTACCCAATATGATGAGTGTCGGACAGATAATCGCCAACGGACAATTATTTCTTCCTGCTCTGAGATCGTCCTCCTCGCCATGGATTCGCGCACACCGTGAATAGGAATTACGGGAACGCAACGGCCACAGCGGCATTTGAATGAGAAGACTGCCACCGCGGAAACCGAAAGCGTTCCTCCGGAGGTTCTCTCGTATTCTGACCCGAAATTGGATCCTTTTCTTCCAACGATGGAAATTCTTGTAAAAAAATTAAGGCGTTCCCTCGACTTGGGACTCGTAAGGGAGGAATTCTCTACTTTCCTCCCCAGCAAACGATATGGAAGGAAATAATAAAAAAAAGTTCACGATTGTACTCGCGTAACTCACCAACTCATGACCTAAGACAAAAAGAGTAGCATTACCGACACCACAACATATCGAGCAACAGATCTAGGCACCGAAATGTATCTCTTCCTATTCATCCTTCCCTAATCTCGATATCATCGTCCTTTTTCACGACTGGTGACCATAAGTCGTCTAACATGAACTCCTGCGGTGGATTGCACTGTAATGAGAAGATGATGATACACTAAAGACGCCACAGCAGGGTACATGTCATGCTCGAATCTCAGGAATGATAACTTTTTGCCGGTTTTCAGAATAATATGAACAGTTGACACGCAAAACCGTCTATTTTAAGAAGTGATCACAAAAAAATTGGAACGGAAACCATCCTTATGGAAGGGAAATAAGAGTTTTTCGTCACATTGCCCACGCATAAATGCGCCTACACATGTTTAAAACTATGCTATTTTATCTTACTACAAACGTAATACACACTTAGTAACTCCAAGAGTACGATTCCTGTAATCCAGTGCGTTTATTTAGCAAACCAATATGCCTATTTAATTATGGCCATGATCATACTATGACTCGAAGAAATAGGCAGAAGTGCTAAAAATAAAAATGAAGAACAATATACAATAATCTTTTAAGGAGGTATTTTTAACTTCAATTATCACAA
Source organism: Ceriagrion tenellum (assembly GCA_963169105.1). Taxonomy (NCBI): domain Eukaryota; kingdom Metazoa; phylum Arthropoda; class Insecta; order Odonata; family Coenagrionidae; genus Ceriagrion; species Ceriagrion tenellum. The sequence goes on along the minus strand of OY720634.1, from coordinate 125,061,946 downwards.
TATAGGGTGCCTTTTCCAATCACTCTTCAGGAAACCATCCTGTCTACTAGCCATATCTGAATTAAAGTTCCTTTTTAAGAGTCAATATTATAACGAGACTCATGATAATGACCAATTAGAAATAGATAGATATCAATACACTATTTGAGGGAATTAAATCGAGGATAATAATGAAATTAAAATTACTTCTTTTGTGAGGAAAATTTAAATAAAACTCGTTAAAAATGAGTAAGAAAAATTTGAAAGGAGCCTGATGGTGGAGAACGAGCCGCCAGATGATGGATTACTCAAGAGGAAGTTGGGATTTATTCCAAGAAAAACTCAGGAGAAAAGTTAAGATACTTCTTTAATGAGATACTTCCTCCACTGAAAAGTCCTCGCATTCAGGAGTGGACCAAATAAAACTTCATCAATATAATGAATGAGAAATAGCCGTAAGTATATGTGCTCTATTTATTTCTCAATGAAAAAAATACTTACACCCCAAAAAAATGTTTCATTGTTGCCCAGTTATGACTTTCAAACAATTTTCAAAACATGATTCCCCAGAAGATCATTATACGTATCGAATGCGAGGCTGCGGAATAAAAGAGCAAAGAGAAAAATAAAAATATATTTTTGTTAAAAAAATATATTCTAAAAATAATTTCTTTTAGGCATCGGTAGAGTAATTGCCCCCAAAATCCATTAGCCAATAGGAATGAATCCTCCTTTTTACCTCCCAGAGTATTGTTGCGTGAGTTTGTTGGATGAAATTGTCCATGAGACGGTTTCGAGAAAAATGAGTGAATCTCAATGCTACATGAATTAATGATTAAAATTACATTCGCTGAAAACTAGAAATGCTTGTATAAGATAAAATTGAACTTTTATGTAGTTTTCACAGTCTACCTTCTTGCAGCCACACCTATTCCATGTAGCTCTGACTTGACAATGGGAGTAAAGACAACGACTAATGTACACATTTGTATTGATTTCATTTTTAGATAGTCCAGCATTCGAACACGAAATGGGTTTACCTTATTAAAACTAAAATTAAGATTCACATTATTATACGGATATATTTTTATTTGTCACATTTTTCCAGCCGTAGAAACCGACTGCAGCGTCATTTGCATTGAACTACAACACTTTGAATTCAATTGCGGCAATAATTCGCTTATAAGCGTAAAATAATAGTTGCTGAGATGCCGATATTTTAGTTTTATTCAACTTCTCAGAACTTTCCGCTCTTATACACAGTTCCAATGAAATTATTCAAACCACGTAATTTGAAATACGTTGAAATAGCCAAGAGAAAGATTCGGCCTAGACCGGGAATCGAACTACGGACCTTTGGCTTGCCGGACCAATGCGCATACCACTACCATACTATCCATGCCTCCTGATTCTCGTGGTAATTTTGGTGGATACGAGGGAACTATAAAATGAACGTTTTAATGAATATCTTGAATATGCTATCATGTTCAAATTTGTGTTTTTTTTGTCCTGTAATTGGAACAATAACAGCCCATGTTAAATCCTTCACTTTCAAGGCTGAATTACAGTAAAACTCGCCCGGAAACCTTAATGCATTTTCGTCTCAGTTTGTAAAGGACATTCAAAAGGTGATACACATTCAAGTTTTCGGAAAATCTGGAATAAGTGACCCTGAGGCGAGGGCCACCTTAACCAACGCAAGAGGGGGAGGGGGGGGTGCGGAACAAGCTCTCTTTTAACATGCATTCTTCTTCAACCCCAACCGCTTCAATCTCACAGATTCCTCTCGGAGGGCGACGCGCCGCTCCCACGACTCCGGCCTCACGCTCATTCTCCACGCCCCGCGCAGCCAACTTAGACTCAAGCCTCTCTCCCTCCCTTCTCCTATATCCCTCCACCCTCCCCCTTCATTTCCCCTTGACCCCTCTACCAGAGGGAGAGAGAGAGAGAGAGAGAGAGAGATAGCCTCTCCCCTTACCTCCCGAGAGTCTTCCCACAGCCGTGGAAAAACCGCCTCCATTAACCACCCTTTCCACTCCTCATCTTCCTCATCCCTTGGGCAGTGGAGGAAGAGTGTAGAAGAGAAGGGTTGTGGAAAAAGCAATGACTTTGGAAGATGTGGAGAGGGAATATGAAAAAAAAGGAGCGAAAGGAAAAGTGAACGCGGTGCAGCGGCTGTTTTTTTCAACTCTCTTTGCCTTCCTCTACCCCTTTTGCATCTCCTCCTCCTCCTCATCCCTCCCTTTTCTTCCCCTCTTCACGAGTCCCGCAATTGAAATGCGTAGGTACTACCAGACCGTCGCTTGTTAAAAGGAGAGAGGCGCAATTACCGTTGCCTCGGCGGCCGACCAAGCACCAGGAATCCCGAGGTATTCCCTTCGGACGCTCAAAAGTTGAGAAAACATCGCGCGGATGAACACCCGAGCCTACGCTAGTCATTTAAAAATTGAATGCGATATTTCCCCAAAAACTTCTGCAGTTATTAATCGGACAACAAAAATAGATAATGAAACATCATAAAGTGCATACGCGATGAATATTTAGCCCTCTTAATGCGGCGGGCCGATATATCGGCTCATAGGCAAAATATTGTTTAACTTTTGCACACAAAATTAATGACAATTATTTTTTGTACGAAGTATAAGCGTTTTTTTATTATTACCTAATTCAATGTATATGCAATTAGAAAAACTGCATATGGATATTTTAAACAATAGCTTTATAATATTTATTTTCCTAGAGTGATACATTTCATTAAGTTACCCTCCGCAATTCTCACTAGAACCGCTGGCAGGGGTCAGCACTAAGAGGGTTAATAATATTTAATTGCATTTATTTATAGAACAACAAAAAAATAGATGTCACCACATAAAGTTCATACACGCGGCATTTTTAATATTATTATTTTATTTCCAATGAGGTTGCGTTGAGAAAAAAATATCTTTGATATGTCTAACCCTATGAAATGCTAATCAGAACCTAAACAATAAACCTAGAATGGTATGAATGTTGACTGTCGCGGAGCTATATTAGTAAGGAAATCAACCATTTGTCTTACCGATGGTAATTATAGATTAACTCACCCACTTAACACGTAATACCATTTCCGGTTGTAAAAAAACACAGTTATATAATAACTTCAAACCACCTTGAATATTAGCCACGTACGAATGGTATCCGCAGAGTACCTTTAATGACTTAAATAATGCTGAGTAATAGTCGTCTTTATTACGCATCAACTCAAAGGAGTTGTCCAGTACTCGAGAGGAAATATCGTAATTTTGAAATCAAGACGTGTGGAATCCCAAAGGAGGAAAACGTGCCATATAAGCACTTGTCTTGTTATCTGTTGCTTCCATTATTTTAAACTATGTAAGCATGAACCTAGTTACTAGTCTCTAATGGCTTAGAAGATAGTACGCAAACTGCAGATGTGAGCGCTAGGTTTTTTCCACGCGACGAAAAAATTAGCCTTTACAAACACTTTTCACGAAGCGAATCCTCAAGGCACAGCCGAAATTGCCGCTCTTGAATTAATAATTTCAAATCTGAGGCGCACCGCCATTACCAAGCAGAAGCATCCCATCAACTCGGTTAGTTTGCCCTTACACCTGCTCGAGTAGCTAGCATTCAAGTTCCTCAATAATGCTCTTGAAACAATCTCAAGCACATGAGTCCAGAGATAGAGATTTTTAAATTATAAAAAACACAACAGAAGGCACCCAAAAGTGAAAAGTACTGAAAAAGAATGTTACAGGTCAAAATCAAGGCAAATAGTAAAAAGGAAGTAAATAACTGAGAGAAAACTTATTAACTCCATCATAGAGTAGGCAAACTGTTCACTAATAGGTAGTTATTTTTGCCTCACATATTACGGCAATTGATGACATGCAGAAAACCTTTTTCACAAAACAAACATCGACTACACGTTATGTTAGACACGAACATTCAGACTATAATGATCAACATAAATAATTTATGACACACCCTTATTAGAGACAAATTTAGCGATCATTACTGGATCCGAACGAATTATCGGACTTTAATGAGATAAACGTGAAATTAGACCATCTAGTTGCATGTGTTTTACTGGTTTTCACTTTAGTTATAGCAACGAAATTGCTATTTTTCAAATTTTCATTTTTTTCGCCAGTAAAGATTTATTGTGAGCGCTGATTTTTTTATGCATACTCAAACCTTTTCGCACGGCTCAGAGATTTTTTTGGAGACAGCGGAAAAGAGGAATGAGAAGAATCGGCGCAAATATTACACAGAATGGAGAGAGAGAGAGAGAGAGAGAGAGAGAGGAATTAAGGGAAGCTGTGAGAGTGAATGCATGTTTTAAATTGGACTCGACGGAAAGAAACATCAAAACCTACTCATCAGATCACCTACCTAGCCGGTAGAACTGAAGCAATTATAATGATAGCTCCCGGACTCGGCCGGAACCCACCACAGCATCGCACGCTCCTGCTACTCCGGTCAAACATCACTACCTCGCACGCTCCTATGGCAGATTACACATTAGAATTCAGAAGTTAGTATCGACGCCTAATTCTAAAAGATCATGTTCTATACCTCTAACTGCGAGAGATTTGGGATATATCACTGAAGAACGCCATCAGTAAATCCATCTTAACGAAATAAAAAACAGAAACACAGGTTAAAAATATCTAAATTTTTATCACCGACCAAGGTTTCAAGCACAATATGCCATGATCAGGGTTGGCATAACGTGCAGAACATTCGGCCCGGCAAGTTTAAGTGAGGAAATTAAACCTGAGTTTAAATTTTTCTTTCTTCAAGATACACATATTTATATTTTCACTGAGTCATCTCCAATAATTTTGAGCCAACACTAAAAATTTAAATTTTCGGATGGTAAAGCTCGAATCATGAGCGTAAGAAAAATATTCCATATTCCTTCCGGCATCATAAACTACGACAGTAATATTTTTGGCCATTCTGTCTCTAAAATTAGTTTAAGCGAAAAGCTTACAATTAGTCGTTGGGACAAGAGCTCCCCAAGAAGGACAGTCTCCGGAGACATCCAAGTGGATTCGTATTCAACATAGATAATATTTTTGAGCCCAAATCATTAAAAAAATTCTCTCGTGAAACTAAGCACCACTCCAGCGCCGCCCTCTCTTATCTATCACCGCACGCTCACGTTCTTAACACGAGCAAGACTTTAAACTTAATCCGCTTTCAGTTTCAACTCGGCACAGCTGAGCGAGGGGAGAGAGGAAGGGAGGAGGGTTTAGCGTTCGCGTTAGGTTAGCTTTCCACACTTGGCGTCCTCTCCCTCAGACACCTTCTCACTCGACCTCACTCCCGCCATTCTCTCACGTACTATTCTCACGCCACTCCCACTCCGGTGAGCACCCCCTCCACCGCTCTACTCCTCGGCGACCCCACCGGGAAAGTTCATTCGCACGCAAACGGGCGCGCGTTTGGAGATACAAGTACATGGATGCATTGGTATGTATCATAGAAGCATGTAGAGAGGGCTCTACGTCATCAAACTGAAGCCTGACAACCAAAATTACGACCATATTACCCAATATAGTCGTAATTTCGTGGTCAATGTGGTGGTGTGACTAGTGATGGAAAAATCGATTTCGATTAAAATCGAAAATCGAGTTTCAATAGTCAAAGATCGAGGAAATCGAGATCGAGGAAATTTCGTGGTCAATGTGGTGGTGTGACTAGTGATGGAAAAATCGATTTCGATTAAAATCGAAAATCGAGTTTCAACAGTCAAAGATCGAGGAAATCGAGATCGAGCCATGATCTTCGAGTTTCGATCCAAACTCGATTTTTCAACTTCGATCTTAACCATTTCGTTTGATCTCAGCATACCGTACCGATTACTCTCGTACCGTTTCGCGATCAGAGTGCCGAGTATGATAACGTCATCCGTCCCATGTGAAAGACCTTTCTCTAAGGCCGGTATAATTGGAAAGGCACGCCCTAGATCATCAAGAAAGCATCTCAATCAGTTGATCTTTCTTCAAAAATTTTAGTGAAGCCGAATGGTTCAAAGCGGTGATGCCCAAACTTTATTGTGCGTGTATTTGTAAATTTTTACTACTAATAATTCAAGAATGTATTCTAAGTAGATTTTTAGGGATTTTTTATACTATTCAAATATGTATTATAAAAGTTTTTCGAATGAATAATAAACATGTTTTTGTACCAACTGTATTTTTCTCAAGAAAGAACCGTCAATTTTTTCGATTAATCGATCCTTTGGTTCAAATTTCGATTTTTGTTGAAAAGTCGAGCTGTTCATTTCGATTAAAAATCGATTGTTCGAAAAATCGATTTTGACCGACATTTTTCCATCACTAGGTGTGACAAACCTTAAACTAATAAAAGCTAATCAAAAAGGGGTATTAAAAATAATACACTCCAATCCATTCCAAGAGTCTAGAGAGATAGCAGATGATGATTATTTCAAAGACTACAACATTCTACCAGTTGATAAGTTATTACAATATATTATAATCATAGAAAAATATTTCAAGGATAAATATGTATGAAAAGGAGTACACCAGCTAAATGCTGAACTGAAAAGTAAACAAATATGATGTACCAAGAGTTTTCACACAAAAGGGCAGCAGACAATTAAGTGTTTATGTACCTAAATTATTCAATAACATGTGCGAAAATTTAAAAAATTAAAAATCTATTGGTGAAATCAAGAGAAAAACCAAGAAATAGTTGCTGTACACATAACTGTCTTTAAAATGAATGAGTAAAAAACTAATGGAAAATGGCACCTGCTGATAAGCCAGGAATGGCATAGCAGGACCATGTTGTTTTAAAATTGTTCGAATATTGTACACTTGTAATACTTTTATGTGAATTTGCTATAACTACGTTTTATATATTTTTGTATTGAAAATACACGTGTGTAAAACAAAACTGTAATGCATTCGAATTTACTTAAAAGGTTTAAGCTAAATGTTAACCTGCGTTCTGATAGTAATTCCAATCCTAGTTCTTCTATTAAATTCGTAACACTTATACAATTATCATAACGGCCTTTAACAAATCTAGCGGATCTCCTTTGCACACGCTCTAATTCTTTTATCAAACCTTCCTCGTACGGATCCCATATACTAGCGGCATATTCTAAATGAGGCCTGACAGGTGTAAAATAGCTTCTTTAAATGTACTACATGTACGCTCTGTACATACATAAATGTACTATATGTACGCTCGAAGCAGTTTTTAGCGAAGCTCGCTGCTTTCCTTTGTATTTTATTTATTTTTATATTCTAATATCAGTTCTGAATTTCTCAAGAAACCTAAGCCTAGCGTGTAGCCTCCGAGTCTCTAGGGGTTCCCATCTTTATCCCTCTTTAAGTTGTGAGATACTATATGTACGCTCGTAGCAGTTTTAGCGAAGCTCGCTGCTTTCCTTTGTATTTTATTTCTTTTTTTGGTTAAAAATCGCTAGAACCACCTAAATATATTAGCGGTGAACAGCTTGAATAGAGTTCACCATCGTCGAGTGTCCTCGGAGAGAGAGCGAGAGAGTCCTTCCCCTCAACCCTCTCACTGTGCACAAGTTTTCGTTCAGACCTTCCTCGACCCTCTCCTCGAGCGAGCGAAGTGCTCAACCGATCCTCAACGGGAGAACCCCCAAAGGGAGTCGGGGAAACACGCGAGAGGAGGAGGGCACGTGCATGTATTAATAAACATTCCCCCCCTCCCCGTGGACACTCGAGGGAAAAAAATCACGAAAAACCTGAAGACTGCACGTCAAAGTCTCTTCACTCTTTTCCTCAAGACCAGCTTCGAAGACATCTCACTCACTCAGTGGTATGTTTTCGCACAATTAAACTCGCATACCAGCTCGGCGAATCATAAGTTGACACAGGGTAAACTAAAACTGGAAGTCTCTTCGTACTAACCCCCTCTAAGCCTCTGTGTAAATCACACCCTCTTCCCAACTATTTCTGGTCCATGATTCAAAGAAAAAACATTAAGTTCTTTTAACTGCCATTAAAACATGCATAGGTTTGTAGGTTGGTTACTCTCACGTATCTTGATGAGGATGATTACAACAGCTATATTTTAATACTATTAATACTAACGGTCTTTTCCTTCCACAATTACTAGCCATATTCTGAAGTCACAAGAAACGTCTACATACTACCCTGCGAGCCGTGGGCGTGTGGAAAGGGGTGTTAGAACATCAGCCGTGTAAAGGTATAAAGAAAGTGATTTTTCCAAGATGAGATGGTGAAGTGCAATACGGGAGTGTTTTAAGTGGAACTCCAGTTTAATTATAATCACTCATTGTCTGTGGAAAGAACACATTTTTGTATCAATCTGTTCGACAACGTATCTCTCTTATTTTATCGCATCTGTCAGGCCTATCGATGTAGCGCGGCGTCAAAATGATTTTCTCTGTGTCGTCCTGAAACACACCTCTTCTGAATTTCTCAAACAAACTAAGGCTAGCGCGCAGCCTCCGAATCTCGAGTGGCTCCCCACCTAATGAGAAATCTCAAAATCTCACAATCTCAAAATTATTTGAGATATTTTATGATTTTAAGAGCAATGAATCCCTTAAGTTGTGTTTACAAAGTAAAAATACAACCATAAAAGATCTAGTAATGCTCACTGAATTTTGAGCGCATAAAGTCTTAAATATTTTTGAGCCAACCGCAAATTATTTGAGTGCTAAATTTTTCACTTTCGTTCCCAGTTAAATACGATGGAGTTGCTATTGAGGCGAATCTTTGGGGAATGAAACAAAGGGGTGGTAATTACAGTAGTACCCAAGGAAACGAAGAGTATACGGTGCAAAATTCTGAATATTTCTCACCCAAAGAACTTAATAAAACTAAAGCCGAAAATGAGCTTTTAAACTCTTCCTGCAAATATTAATTTATTGACCGGCTTACTCATATTTCCTGTAAGCTTGCTACTCCCATTCGAGGACATTTATGGCAAGATTCAATATTCCACCGAGTCAAGAGGCTTAAAAACGAGGCATGCTCACGGCATCGTGAATGCAGAGCGGTTATTTTTTTACTTTGAGTTCCTGTTCGTCCAGTATTTTTTTCCTTCGACCCCAGAAAATGTTTTCTGCCACATATGAGGAAACGTGACATGCTGCACGCAAAGTGAGACAGTATACCATTAATTGGTGCATTTCATTTGTAACCCACAGCTCTCACTTAAGCTTTTGATCACAGTCATTTTCCATAACTCAAGCTTTAAATTATAGGTAATTTCTTATACCCATGTGAAACTTGTATAATTTCATGTATAGTTAAATGGACGCAAGCACACTAATGTTTTCCTTCTGCTTTGAAACTTAAAGAAAAGTCCACTAACTTCATTAGGACGGGGAATGATTAGGATGAGGCCATTAATTACCTACTGCTATATAAGTCAAGAGGCAGCTTAACGCCATATATTCGAATTTGAGGGACGGTGAGCAATCGCACTGATGAGCATCAAATTCTTCACTTGAGTACGGTCACAACATCAACATCTACAGGTACATACTACAGGTTAAAATTTAGGTTAAACCTTTTAAGTAAATTCGAAACAGAGTTTTTCACAGATGACGTTAGATATATATTGAGAACCCCTGCGTATTATGCTAGGTTTGATCATATTAACAAAATTAGAGAGATAGATTGTCGTACCGATAGATTTAAAATGTCATTTTTCCCTCGTACTATAAGAGAGAACAATAGGCAGCGTAGCAAAGGGATAAGTAGGTGAAATATAGTTAGAGTAGTCTGTATTGCATGATGCATGTAATAACAACCTATAATCCATTTCATATTATGTAGATACTAACCATCTAGCTGCATGTGACCATACTATCTAGCATGTCTCCATTAAATATCCTAGTTGCATGTCAATAGTGCATGTTTGGTGATCTTCACCCCCTGCCACACACCCTCGTGGTGGCTCGCAGGGTATCACGTAGATGTAGATGTAGAAACTATCCCGCGAGCCGCCGCATTGGCGTGTGACAGGGGATGTTAGGACACCAGCCGTGTAAGGATGTAAGGGGTAAGGTTTTGGGAGGAGAAATGGAGACTTATATTATGGGAGTGTATTTAGAGGAGCTCAGTTTTTATTGTGGTCTCTTATTGTGCACGGAAAGAACGACCTTTTATTATCTATCGGTTCGGGAGTGTATCTCTCTTATTTTATCGCTTCTGTCAGACCTAGAGACGTATTGTCGCGTCGTGATAATTCTCAATGTCGCTCTAAAACACTAGGCGCTCTTTTAAGTAATGCTTTCTGATCGCTGGACTAAGGACCTCCTGATGAACGTAATTGAAATGCAGCCTAACTTTCCTTCGAGATGCGAACTCAAATAATTTTCCCAAGAAAACAGAAAACATTTAATTATAAATAAAGAAAAGAGCAAAGAGATTGCCCAATTAGCCATGCTCACATTCTAAGTTTATCGGGAGGCTATTTTACCGGTTAACGTAAGTTTACATAAGGAAAGTAAAAGCTAACTAATTTTTAAGGTTGCAGACCCTTTCCTACCAACACAATTTCTTCCTTCAACTCAGCTTACGCCATTCTTTATTCCCTCCATAAAGTATATTCTTTCTTACCCGTTTATCCGAGCTTTTCTCCTACGTCATGGCCTTACGCAACTCATAGCCCCTCCCCCCCCACATTAACTCCTCAACCACCAATTTTGTCTCTTCAAAAACTTTTCCAGAAGTTTCCATTCCTCACCCACCGTACCAAGCACATCCTCGCTTGTTTCCCATTCCGTCCATTGCACCTTTTCCATTCTCATTCAGATTCACTTCCCGAACGCCAGCGGCCTGTTTTCGTCCTCCTTCTCAGAGTCCACGTTTCTGCCCCACACGGCGATGTACTCCACACTGAACACTTTCACAGCCTCTTCTTTACTTTTTTATCCAAGGTCCCAGTCATTAGCTACCTTCTCCTGCTCAGCGTCTCTCTTTCTAGCGCAATTCTCATTCAATACTATCGGAAAAAAGTTACCGACATAAAAATAACAAAATTAAGCACTAAAGTATGTCTAAATTGGCAAATACGATAGTAAAGAAATACTAAATAAAACGGTGCAGTGAAACAAATACATAGTTTCATTAATATCGACGGACTTATCTTCTAGGATGCATTGCCCTTCGCATGCTATCTCAGCCACCACAGCCGATCAGCTCAACTTTCGACTCGTCTGGCAAAAAGTTTTACAAGGACTCATCCCTGCACTGGGAGATAAAAGTTTTTTTACGAGAGCGGAGCAGAGCATCTTAAGCACGACAAGAACTTAAGAGGAGAGACAGAAATGTTCAAGAGTGACTCGAGAAAAAAATTCAATTCCTCCCAACCCCTTCCACCATAATCTCCGCGACCTCTCGCGTATAATATTAAACTCCATGAAGGGCGTAAAATGGAAAAGAAGTCACTAAGGGAAAAACTGGAGGCAAGATTACGCAGATTCAAGACCCAACGGCAATCTCTCAAAACCGTATCCGTCCTCTCTCGAATTCATACGCGAGAATTTAGCGCACTTCGCCTGCAGCCTGAGATGGATATGCGAGCTCGAAGGGATTGGGGGGGTGGGGGGGGGGAAGGAAATTTAAGACTTGACTTGAGGTGGCTTTTTGGCGTGAATTTTCGGCGAACGCGTCCTCTCGATGGAGTCTTGTCAGGGGACAAACTTTACGCGCGGGATGGCAACGAGATAAGACGAACCAACTACGGATGAGGCGGAGAAACCAGGGATAAGACAGGAGTAGTCAAGAGCCCTGGGAAATCCGTTTCGTTGACGAGGGTAGATTGAATTTAAGAGAGACTCCAGAGCCCCAGCTCAAGGGTTGTGGCAGGTAAGGGTTTTTTTTTAAGGGCCGGCGGAATGATGGTGATTATATTTGGTCATCCCTTTTCCTTGCGGCCACTCTGGTCGACACGCTGACTCAATACGAGTGTAAGGTTTCCGGGTGGAAATTCCCACAGTGTTACCAACCGAATGCCTCGACAATGAAAGAGGTGGACTTCGTATCCCTTTCTAGCCCTCAATCCTTCTAAACTAAGTCTTCAATTTGTGACGATTCATGGCCTTCAAATAAAAAATGAATGGGTCCAGAATATTCAAAATTACACAACTAGCTTCGTCGCTTAGGTGACATTAGATATGGCCATCTGAGTAACAAAATAGGTCGTGCTTAAAATATCAAGAAAGCACGGAATGTATTTAAAACAGTACGTAGTATTCATCTTGGATACGAACCATGCTAATGCTAATTGCAGAACAGTAAATTCAGCGTTCAATAATTTTTGACGCATTGATACCAGGATGAATACATTTTTAAAGGGGCAAAAGATGAAAAGTAAACATGAAAAGAGAACTCACTTTGTGCATTCTACACAATTTTATTTTTTCCGATCATAGTTTCGACAATATCTGTCATTTCCCATAATGAATAATAACAGACTCCGTCGAAACCATGGTTTGAAAAAATTAAGTAGTGAGGAATGTATAGAATGAGTTCTCTTTTGGCCGTCGTCGTGTGTGTCACTTTTCCACAAAGTAAAGCGTAAAACTGTAACTTGTATGAAAAGTGAACTTCACTACTTTAAGTGAAATGACCACATAAATTCCCATTTTTTTTACTTTGACCTCAAACTATTCCGGAGACGCTGCACACTGATATACTTTTTATCTAAACAGACCAACATAGTTACGGAATTTTCGACTCCTTTGATTTTGAAACATATGACCCCTTTTGAAATGCTATAAAACGTAAAATACCTAACCAAATTTGGTATTCTGTTCTCTTTTGTATTCACTAACTAAAGGGCATCGTGAGCCTAGCAAGCACGATACCCACAGACAAATGATTAATTGATTTTTTTGGGGAGTATGCACATTCAAAACCCAATGAATAAGCTCTTTCTCTCTCCCGGTGGTTATATTCCGTGGTGTATAAACGAACAACAATGCGGACAAAATTACAATCTCAGGTACGAATTTCAAAAAGATTTTCTGTTTTCTGATACGGAAACATCGAGCATGCACATGCATCAGTCAGAAAAGAGCAAATCTTCCAATGAACAAGCTCGTTGCACTGAATGGTGAGCAGTTAAATGTATACATGAGCACCAACTAATAGGCACGCGAACATTTTAAATTCCAAATAAAGGATTAAATGATGAATACAAAGAGTTTGGTCGGAATTCGGCAGTACAATGCTATTAAACAGTGTAGCGTATATATATAACGGCAAAAGATAATGAATACTCCACGGATAAATGCCTTTTCTCTTCGGAAAAAAGCAACTACTTCCACCAATACAACGTTTCCGTGAATTATCCCACATTTCAGCCTTCCGTGTCGTCTCCACTACCGCCAGGCTTTTAGCGCTAATATGGATAGCGTGTCCACGGGGAAGATTCATTAAATGCGGAATGAGACAAACGATGGCTGTGGAATAAAAACTGCCATCAAATCATTACGCTTTAGGGCAAAAGGAATCACTCCGCCACGCGAATTAAATTGCCATTTCGGCGCCCCGCACAGCGAGAAACTTTTTTTCCTAGCCACAGTAAATGAACTGAATAGAAGACCAATGCGCCCGACTTGTGATAGTGGCGGTGTAATTACCCTGGATTCACATTACGAGGATTGTAACGGATTTATTATTCAACCTTAGCGTTTAATTGACGATTCGACATGCTAAATTGTCATAAAACAGTGACATCCATAGTAAATAATTTGCAGAAGTTACTCCTCTGTTGTTTCACCGAAATTGTACTAAAAACTGCAGTATGCGAATATGTTGTAAAAAAAAGGGTAGTTTGTTTCCATATTCAGGCCATTAGTGGGGAAGGAATCGATAAATTTCAAATTTCCTGAAAATATTCTAATTGATCACAGAAAAAAGAAATACCTACATGCAACTGCTTGGCAAAATGATGACCTGAACTGAGATATCCCTTATAAACACCAATATTCAATAATAGAATAAAATAATCCTTTATTATACTCTGGGCATGTCCCCGAGGGCAACAATAAGATACAATTAAATATCAGCGAGGTTATTTACAAGTTAAAAAATGATTGTGTTCAAAACAGAATATAAATGGAGCTTAATAGCAAAGAAAAAGAAAGACGAAAACAACAGATAATGACAATATACAGTAACACAGAATGGTTCAATAGACAGGTATTTAACTTTCAGCAATGAAGCCAGAACTATCACGATATCAAGTACAACAAGTCACAAGTTTATGAAGTAAATAACATCACCAATTTAAGACGAACCTCGTAATAAAATAGGTAACGCAAAAGAGTCGTCTCATAAAAAAACGCAGGATCCTAACGAATAAGAGTGTAAGAAGGAGAAAACAAATGCATTTATTTCAGTTTAGAACGCAAATGAGAGGCATTCAACACAACTTCAGGGCACAGGAATCCTTACGTCTTTATTTCCTTTTAAGGCGGACCTCGTAAGTAAACCACTCAACAGCGTCGTCTCATTAAAACACCGGTACATACCAACTGTGGACGAGTGTAAGGGAAGAAAATGTCCCGACTTTACACGGGGTCGAGAAGAAATGCCTCACTGATGGAACGTAACTCACGTACGAAAATGTGCACGAGTGAAATATGTTGTATGGCGGAGACGTACCGAAAAAAAATGAAGAAGTCACAAACGAAATCCTTGACACGAAGGTGGAGAGGGTCAGAGGAAAGGAGACTGAAAGAGGGCATGCAAAGGCCAGAATGGGGCCTGAGATAAGGGCTTTTCGAGGCAGAGGAGTCTTCCTTTTAGGGGTCCGTGACCTCAGTCGTACCTTTTCGTAAGTTGGCTGTAATGTTCCGAGTCGTACTCATCCACGTGATTTTCTTTTCTGGCTTTACGACGGCGACGGAACTTCATCATATCTTTCGCTCTCATAAGAGCTCCCGTGCTGAGAAATCTTCCCTTTTGAACCGGGATGCTTTCGAGAGGAAATCGTCTTATTTTTTTTAGGCTTTTGGCTCAAAATTTCGGCGGAGCACATGCCGACTCAGTGATTTTGCCATTCACACTTCGAGGATTTGATCCTTTTCAGAATTAACGACAGTCGCGCGTATAAAATCAACCGGTTTGAAGCGATGTCGTTAGCATCAGTTCTGTGAGGCCAAAGACCGACCCGGAATCTAATATAACTTCATGAAAGGCGTTCCAAATTTATAGTCAGTCAAACTTCGAGGAGTAAAAGCACAAAAGGGCTGAAAAATTCTTTATAATTTAGGACAATTTTCGACATTTTGAAAGAGAGAAAATTTGATAACTCTGAGCGGGAAATGTCAAGGATAAAAGTATGAACATTTCATTCAAGCCATCGAAATTCTCACTCAAAGACGTTAATTTATTAACGTTAAACTGTAGAAGCTAAACAAAAAGACTTATAACTGCAAAAATGTTCGCCATCCGACTGCGAATAAGATTTCCAATATCCAACCAAACGAACTTTTTCCAAAAACTCATTATAAATGGAGATATTCTTTGCGCAGTAAACCAAGAAGACGACTAGAAAAAGATATTAGATATACAAAACTTAAGCTGAGCCCAATGAACCACTCTTAACAGTTCTCATTTGTAAGGAGATATCTCTTGAGGTTTACATCATGAAGTCTGTGATTAAGGTCGCAGAAACGAGAGGGCGTCCCTTTTTTATCATCCCTTCGGTGTCATGATGCCGAGATCTGCTCGTCAACCCCGTCCCAGGAATACGGGACGGAAAAAATTTGCTCCGATTCTCGAGATATCACTTCCCCCGAAAACCATTTTCGCTCCTTTGCTTAGGCCCTCAAGGAGACTCAAGTCGTAAGTGATGGCATTTTCAATGCAAAATATATAATAACAGCCATGTAAACAAAATAATTATAAAGCCAGAGACGATATATTGACGTGGCAATTGCATTATGGAAATTGTATATAAACGGCTACATCATTGTAAAATCTTTGAGAACCTAAGACGAGAGGTCTTTTTGAAAATGAAACGAAAAACATTTTGCGAACACCAAGAGGCTAAAATCACATTCGTTTTAATTATAAATATATGATTTTACAATATATCTTTCTATACAAATATTTTAAAAGCCTTTTCATTTCTTTTCATTTTATTTTTGAAACGAAATAAAAAACACTAAGCGAATTCCAAGACGCTAAAATCATATTTATTTTAATCATAAAGATAAGGTTATTCAATATATCTTTCTGTGAATATGTTTTAAAGGCCTTTTTATTCCTTTTTATTTTATTTTTACACTTTATTCAAGAGGCCTAATTAGTTGCGTCTCTATATAAGCTAACACAACACAAACTACTAGAGAGAAAGTTAAAGCCGGACAAATACACGAGTTGGATCGCTTACAATAAGCCCTCAATTTATTTATTCTTTTAAATTTTGCGAGAGAATTCACACACAACTGCCAATTTACAGTGGCACTTTAAGATGAGATGAGAAAGAGTGCCGGTAGTATAAGTGTTGGATGAAAACAAGAACGGATAAGGTGGGTTGTTGACATAGACACCGTCAATAAAGCCGACCTGAAATACAGTAAATGATGATGATGTGGCATCACTAATGTCATGTATCGCCCTCCTGTTTTACTTGTCGAGCATGACTCGTCAATGAGCATGAACATAAAACCCATTACTGCTGGTACATTACCAACTATTCCTTAATCGTCATAGACAGGTAATTTAGTGCTATTTTAGTGTAAATTCATACATCTGCCACATGCTCTTGATGAGGTTTGCATATTAGACGGAGAAATGCGACAATAATCAAAAATACATACGTCTATAACTTTGAATTTTCTAAGATGATAGATAAATGTTATTTAGAATGATAATTTTTAATTACATGAAACATTTCTGTATTATATAAATTTTTAGAGCCTACGATGACGACCTGTGATGGGGTTTCCATTTAATTTTTGTATGCATTATAAAATTTCATAGAACAGGTCTTACCAATCACACTTTAAACGAGAAAAACGGAAAGTAAAATATGTTCGAATGAGACACGTATAAATTCTACAATACTATTGATATTTATATATTTTCCATTGTTATCCATGAAAGAATACCGACATTTGTATGCGCACATGAGCTCTGCGATACGATGTATTGTCGAAGAGGTTTCGATGCACCATCACACCGCACATCTTCCTGGGAGTGCTTCGAGTGTCTCCTTACAGTTCTCTCTACCTCTGCAGCCGCAAATCACCTGGCGAGACAATAAACTTGAGCCCTCAGCTGATCTTCTGCGCACAAAGTGTCCTCGGAGGCGGTTTCCTCTTCCTTACGGAGAGAGGAACTTCTTCCTTTAAGACTGGAATTTAAGCGCCAAGGCACATGCTTCTAGTCAAGGCGTACTGCAGTGAAAGAGTGAGGCACGAAAGGTAAGGATCAGAAGGGAAAGAGTAGAGGGCACAAAGTGATTGATTACAAGCCCCGAGGGTTTGATGTCAAGGGACCCGCTCCGCCCCCTCTTTGAGGCACGAAGGCTTCCGAAATTACTTAATCTGCTTAAGAAGGGATACACCTTGCCATATATTTAACGAAAACAACATTTTCGTCGCGCTTTTCTGACGTATGAGGTTACGAGCCACACCTTCGTCCAAGACGCTCAAAGCTGTGTCTGTAACGCCTCGAATATTCCCAAACCTCTAAGGTTATTTTAGCGGAGGATGATAAATAAGGAGTAATTATTTTCGGTTACGTCAATTGAACAAAAATTTTCACTATATGAGATCAAAATGCATAGTTATGATAAATAGAAAGTAATACAGTGTTATGAAGAAGATAGGAGGAAGAATTTCCAGCATCAACGAAAATTGCCCAAAACCAAGCCTTGCAGATGGTTTTGTTTCATAAAATTAACCCCTAACCTCATTTTTAAGATAAGTGAATTGGGATTGGATTGAAAATAGATTAGAATAAGATTGATTCCATTTCATGAGATGGATTGCCAATTCTGTTGCTCTCAAGTTACGGGGTTATTTCATTTAGAGGGACAATGCCGTTGGGAGGTTGTTTTCGGAGCAAATAAGATTCGTAAAACCAATAAATTGTCGACTGATCAAGGAAAGGCAGCGCAAGTGGATCGTTAACCTGCAACTACATAGAATTTATGATTACAAACAACAACCGTCAAAAATTACCTTCCATCACAGCGAACGAAAATGATTTCAACGAAAACACTTGTAAGCGTGTCACTTAAAAAAACACTTCGAGTAGAAAAGGGCCATTTGTAAAGAGATGACATACGTCGAAACGGGCTTTCTTTCAACCCAACCCCCATTCCTTCAAGTACCATTAATTTCTAATAATTCTCTTCACCTTTGGTCGAGAAGAACTGCATCATTGTCCGTTAACTTTAAATCTCCTTTGATACTCACCTCAAAGATATAACATCGCTCTGAGGCTATAGACTAGTACACTCAAATCGCCCCATATAAAAGATTTAAAATAGTTTTCTGAGGTGCAAAGATACGTAGAGGTTTGTGGGATAGCCATCCATAAAAGTTTACTACCCCTACGAAAACGAACTAAGATATTTGCCGAAAATATTTTTAACATTAATGTGACGCTCATTCGATTAAAATACATTTTTTTAAACTCCAATACCATTTTCGTCTTTCCTCCGAACACGCTTCTGGGACAGCCATACTGAAAAGCATTTATCTGGACGGCTCTGAGAAGAATGAATCCATCACGAGTAAGCAATACGATCGCCTAGATTAATCCAGACCGCGGATGATGAAATCATTGGCACGCAATATCTCCTTACCAACAATGCCTATGTTTTTCACATCACCTGCATAGCCAAGCTTTCATCCAAGATCGCAGCAAAAGTACTTCACGAGCCAAAGCCACATGGAAAAATCATGCTTTAATCACTGGATTAATAAAGTTTTTCACATGAAATAAAAAAAAATAACAGGGTACCGAGCGAGAAAAACAACACTAAATTGAAGAGTAATGAGTATAATTCAAAAACTAAGAGCTAAAAAATATTAATAAGGATCTTTAATTTACACTTCGTTCGCATTGTTCATGTACTAATTATAATACATATTCAAGAAGTATTTCTCATAAATAAATATTAACGGTTCAAAGAATATTCTTATATATTCACCCTAGTAACGTACAACGTTCTCAATGAAACGGAGAAAACTTCGAAATTAACATTCCGTTTCTACCTTTTCCTACAAGCCCTTTATCCTTCAAATCCAAGGCATGTGCTTTTTACCAAATTTTAAGCTTTTAAAACGGCGATATCATGAACGGATGAACTCAATGCCTAATCTAAAATACAACTTAATACTACTTTGGGTTCCTCAATCACTTTGTTTACATAGCTAAGCTTATCTGTTCTATTATCTGCATACAGAAGTAAATATTCCGCTAGCGTCAGATAAGTTTCACCGTTTGGGCGAGAAATAAAGACAAGCGTGATACAGAGAGGTTAAAGGAAGGCAGAGCACTGTGAACACTAAGATATTACATGGCGTTAATCGGAAATAATGTGGAAAATGAACTACAGGCACTGTACAGAGGAGGAGAAAATATATAAGAGGAAATCCATGCAAGAATAAAAAATAACTGACGGTGAAATGTAATACGTAAAAAAGCCACGCAGTAGGAAATCATTTCCGCTTTTTATGCTCCTACTCTGAATGACAATGGACCAATCCCAATACGGCATCCTTTATTAAATTTGACCACAAATTTACCTGCAAAAGCAGTCCAATTATGCGCAACAGTTTGAGCACAGTACCATTTGCTACTTGAAAGGAGTACAGCGCAAAATGACGACACCCGGATAGAAACAAAAATGGCCCAGGAACAATGGAACCCGCAAGCAAGTTAGACGTACGCATATCGAACAAAAGGCAGGGAGGCACCTGAAGATAGTTTTCGGAATTAGTTTATGGAGTCAGCGCTGAGGCGCCTGCAGAACCACCCCTCTGCCCCGCCACTCCAAACCCCGCCCCCCTCCCGTCTCCCCCACGGCTATAACCACACGGGAGGACACAAGCATTGAGATGCAAATGCCGCTGTATTTAATCATCAAGCACAAGGGGGATGAAGGGCGGGCAGGAAAGAGGAGGCCGTGGAACCAGTATTGTGTTGTAGAATGAAGGTAAATTCGGTGAACGTGGAAGGCAAAAGGAGTGGTACACATTGGCGGAGAAATAGAGACTTGTGGGGCCATTCTCTCAATGAATCCGTCTTATGACAAAGTAACATATTCAGTGCCTCTTTAAAAATTCAAAATTATCAGGAAAATACTCCGAAAACTTCAATTTGGAAACAGCAAAGGGAGGGACCGCGTACAACGGGCGTATAAATGAGAAGGGCATACTATAACATCAAATTACATATTTTTTCGTTCCTCGATATGAATGGTTTTAGGCACTGAAATAAGTCACTCCCTCAATCAACATCTTCGTTTGTTCAGCCGCGTGGCCAGTTGACAATCATGCCAGTCTATCCGGTGCCAATCTTAGTGTCTTCATACTTTCCCCCAGTTTCAACTCCGTCCAACATCACATACCTGTTTCTTCCTCGTCCTCTCTTCCCTTTTAACATGCCCTCTGACGCAGTCTTCAGCAAACACTCACTCCTCATACAATGCCCTAAACAGTTCATCTTTCTTTTCTTTATTTTATCTACAAATTCTCTCTTCTCCAATTCTTTGTAACACCTCCTCATTCTTCTCCATATTCTTCCATCTCATTGTTTCCATTCTTCTCCAGATCAGCATTCCAAAGGTCTCTATTATTATTACTTCATCTTTCCGCAAAGTCCATGTCTCTGCTCCATACAACATCAAATCCGGATTTAACATTTTGCCAATCTCTTTCTCAGTTCCTTTTTCAAAGATCCTAACAGTAGTTTCTTATTTACACTACCCTCTTTTGCCATAGCTATTCTTGATTTAATTTCCTCGGAACAGGACTTGGACGCCCAGTATAAATATACACTTCAAAAGGATGTGTAAAATTACACTGAACGGCATAGAATCACCTACGAAGAGTCCTCCGGAGAAATGAAGGGAAACTGGTTACAAGTAAAACTCTGAAGAAGAATAGACTTCTTGGTCACATTTTGAAACACTGAAGCCGCTTGCAAACAATAATAATAATAATAATTTCATTTATTTAACTCCGAACAAACACAAAAATTAATTCACGAAATTGAAAACAAAAGAGTAATTTAGCACCCCAGAAGATAAAAAAACCTTAAAGAGGTTTTGCCTATCCTATATAAAGTAAGATGGCGAGTTCAGCTAATATGTATAAACATATGACCTGGCAAATTTAAACCTCAAAGAAAGAAAAAGTGTCCTTTACGAGCGAAAGGTGAAATGAAAGGGAAGAATTCCGAAAACCGTGAATTAATTGGATACAACATTATGAACGGGTTGGCAAGTAGGAGGGCGGAGCGGAGACTTGTAGCAAAAAACCTGCGGATTGATGACTTCTGATCATGAGAACAAGCCAGTGACGACAAAGATGCAATGTACAGCACTTATGTCTTTACCATTGGAATGTATAATACAAATTTCTTTAAAAAAACAGCGAAACGAAGTAAAGCGATTTTGACGATTGTTTTCACTACACAGGACCAATGCAGAGGAAGTTCTTTAGGGACTGCAGTGCTTTATCGGACTGGACTACCACTCAATATTTTCACGAACAGCCGAAAATGTTGATCTGAACCATGCTATGGTCGATTTTCACAACTTACGTTGAGTTTTTGATCCATCGTTTAATTCAATCAACCTAATACCCATCTACAGCTAAGTAAAGCCAGCTTTTTCATGCTAATAATCTTACATTAGCTGCTTTTCTAGATTCTGCAGGAGTTTTTTAGGGACGGGAAACGCTATTAGACCGCAATTCCGTCCAGTCGAACTCAAACGCTCCATCAAACTAATTTACCACCTCAATCCTTATCCACTTTCTCAGGCGAGATGTTGAGGAACAGCATTTTAGATGATACATAAAGGATATCGCGCTGTCTACTTTATTTTCAACTCGTGCTACACATGTTTCAACTGAGTAGTAGTCATCATCAGGCAGGGGCGATCCCAGGAATTTATTTTGGGGAGGGGATGGGGACTACCATTAATTGGCAATTTTCAGTCATCCTAAAAAAACTATAAAACTGTTACATCATTATATCTATATAATAATGAGCATAATAATAACTAGTATACTTTTCAGATCAGTGATCGGAGTGTTTAATGTATCCCCTAATTTTTATGAATTTTATGGAAAATGTTTTTGATTATGAATTTTTGGAAAAAGAATGGCTTTCCCCGGAACAATTATTGCATCAAAGAAAATAAAATATGTAACGTAGATTCAATTAAATACTTAGGCGTCACCATCACTGAAGACATGTCGTGGGGGAAACACATCAGGTAAATAACTAGTGTAGCAAACCGTAGATTAGGATTCGTAAAAAGGGTTCTAGGCAAATGCGATGAGAGAGTACATGTACATAACAACCAATAATCCCTTTCTTATTATGTAGATACTAACCATCTAGCTCCATGTGACCCTATTATCTAGCATATCTCCCTTAAATATCCTATTTGTGTGTCAATAGTGCATGCTTGGTGATCTTCACCCCCTGCCACACACCCTCGTGGTGGCTCGCAGGGTATCACGTAGATCCCCCCCTGGGATCGCTCCTGTCATCAGGTACAACTGAAGTTGATACGGTAGAAAAATAGTTGTACCCAATGATGACCGCTAGTCACTTGAAACATGAGTAGAACAAGTTGAAAATAAAGTAGACAGTACGATATCCTTCGTCCATCATTCCAATCTATATCGATGCTCGATTAAAATGGCTAAACTCTTAAACTCGAAAGCGCCCCTATCCGGAAAGTCACGCAAACTCTCACTGTAGCCGCTCGGGAAGGATGCGTTTGTGGTTGAAAAGGCGAGGCAAAAGGGAGGCAAGGAGAGACGGGAAAATTGGACAATAAAAGGGACGAAGAGGAGACGCAATGCGTTTGCGAAACCTGCCCAGAGAGCTGAAGAGGCATGTTTCTGAAAGGGCACGGAGGGACTAGGATAACGGGGAAGGAGGGATGAAAAGCAGGAAAAAAATGGCGGAGGGAAGGACAGTATGCAGTACAATCAGGTAAGAAATAACGGTGCAGTGGGATGTTTTTTAGGGTGAGGAAAACAACGAAATATTTTGTTATTTGTACCATCACGAAACATTTACACCAAATAACTGAGTTCCGCGGGATTTTCAGGAGACCAATGAGAAATTAGTTTCCTTCTTTACGAGCCGTGGACGGCTCAACTCTCTTCCAAAGCGAAAATGTTGCGGATTGCTACGCGTAGTTTTTATTTATTATCTATCATGATCGTTCAATATTTGAATAACTTTGCATTTCCACAGACATCTCAACATCAAGTTTTACGTGATTCCTTACGGGCAACAATGTTTCCCTTAGATGTTGATGTGAAAATTTATACCATCAAGCAATGAGCAGGGTTGATGTGGTGGCTAGAGTACTGGCTAACCATGCGGACGGCCAGGGTTCAAACCCCTGCAGAGGAGGATGTTTTTCAGAGGAAACCCAATCCCTACTTGAGTGTCTTCTGGAGGGCACTTCAAGTGCAGTACTCCCGTCTTTCGGAGGAGACGTTAAACCGTGGTCCCCTTGGCGTCTTTCGTTAAGAGCAGGCTAATTCCTACGCCGGGTTTCTATCCACCCTTCCTCACTTACCTATCCCCTATGGCGCAAATGACCTTAGCTGTCGGTCGCCTCCCCAAAATCCAATCCAGTAATGTGCAGTACTTGGCATGAAAATGCATATAAAAGACAGAAATTAAAGTAAACTTTTTGAAGAAGATAAAATACTTATTCCATAGACGTTCTAAAATATTGGTGAGGAAGATGTTGCACCCCATTTGCTTTCATCATTTGTCTCGAGAGGTCCTCAACATTTGAATTTTTACGCATTTCAGAATGCATGTTATTCTCAAGTATTACCTGCTTTCTCACAGAAAACGATTGTTCTCTAAGATTTTGATGTACGAGTCTATAATTTGAAATAATATACAGCTCCAACATAGAAAAATTTTTAATTACAGAGTTTCTGAAGAAGATAAAAACGCATATTATAGACGCTTTCAAACATCAGCGAGGAGGATTTTTCCCTCCTATTACTAGCTGAAAGAGGGTTGACGGAGGACAAGAAAGGAGGACTGAGAGTAAATGGGGAGAGGAAATAGAGGCTGGCAGAGCGAGGCACCGCTCGCTCTGGGAGTGAGGCTCCGACCTTCCCTCACGCGAACTGAAGCCACACCTACTCCACACAAAGGCCACATCCACACTCACGCCACTCTTGTGACTGGGCAGGGTGGTAGTGCGGTGGGTTCGGTGGGGGGGGGAGAGAAGGGGGAGCACAGGCCTCTCTTAAGACCAGAGCGACATGCGGAGCAAGGAGAGGGCGAACGGGGCTCTCTATCGAGACCTGCCCTCCACCGGGGGAGGGGAATGACGATCGCGTGCTCTTGGGAAGGGAGTGGCATCCGTGACAAAACAAAACTGTTCCGTGCATTTCTTAAGTAGAAAGAATCGACTTTGAAGGGAAGTGAGCGAAGTGGACCCCTTGGACAGAGGTGACCAACCTTCGGTGCGCGTATACCAAGGGGTGGGTGCTTAGTGATTCAGGGTGAAACGAAAAAGTTAAATCCTGGCGGAAGTGTACTCAAGTTCAAGAACGAATATCTTTACACCACGAATATTTTTCTAATGGTAGTCCGAGCGAGATTGTTCCCCAGTCATAATTGAGAATTCGAATATTCGAATTATACGTTTTAATTTCACCAACAGTGAGACACACGAATTAAATATTGCATTATTAATGGTGCAATAAAATAGTTTTCCATGACAGAAATTATAAGTAATCGAATGAAAATATCTAAATATGTCTTTAACTTGACTCATTTATTTCACGCGGTTCGTTTGAAACTACATCAAAATGGAATGTTTATTGTGATCCCGAAGAATTTACTGTGGTAACAATATGATTAATTTTCAAAAATAGTTGATAAAGCATAAAAACTACACGCAGTTGATTTTTTTACGAGATCTAAGTGTAGGAAATGCCTCATTTTTAACATAAGGTCTCTCTGGAGTGCATTCACGTACCATTTCCCATAAATAAGGGCTGGTATTTTCTGGCAAATATCACCGTAATGTGGCAAGGGGTTGAATTTTTGGTGTCATAAGAAGGGTGAGATATTTCTCTTTAAAATGAGACTAAATTCATTGATTTCTAAGTAAAATGATATTTCGCTCAAACTACCTTAAGTAGCGGGAACAATTTTTGGAATAACATACAATTCGTGGCTTCAGGCATAATTTGGCGATATGAGATTGGTGGAGATTTGATATTTTGGAAATTTCTGAGGGGGCATTATTAAGCAGAAAGTATTCAAGACATCTCCAGAATTAATGAAATATCCATAAAGGCGTTGATGGTTCATGAGTGATACACGGAGTTTTTCGTAATGCCAACAGTAACTTTGACAGCCGCTCGTAATGTAAATTGTACATGTAGACATGGTCTTATTCATCCACAAACGCAATCCTGTGATTTCAATGAGGGGATTTGAAGAGTAAAATTTGTGACCTAATATATTTTGCTTTAAACATTAATTAGCAATTTTAAGAGGAAAACACAAATATAATGATCTCAAAAATAACAAAAATGAGTCATATTTCCACGCAATTATTATTAACATGCACCGATCTCGTTTTCGACAATTTTAAGACAGTTTTAAGGCCAATTTCGACAGTTTTAAGGCCAATAAAAAATGTGTGAAAATAACAAGTTCTGGGCTTTTTGAGACCATGATATCTGTAACTAATTCCCATAAGGTATCGCCCGATTCCTTAAACTGCGTCCAAAAAACATAAATGATTCTCTCTCCCCTATCTTCACTCCTTTTGGCATTTAAGCATGCTGTAAGGTATATAAGTAATAGGAACCCCACGATGCTCTAACCACGAGAAAGAGATTATGAATTTTTGGAAAAAGAATGGCTTTCCCCGGAATAATTATTATTGCATCAAAGAAAACAAAATATGTAACGTAGATTCAATTAAATACTTAGGCGTCACCATCACTGAAGACATGTCATGGGGGAAACACACCAGGGAAATAACTAGTATAGCAAACCGTAGATTAGGATTCGTAAAAAGGGTTCTAGGCAAATGCGATGAGAGAGTACGAGAAAGAAGCTATATTACACTTGTCAGGCCTCATTTAGAATATGCCGCTAGTATATGGGATCCGTACGAGGAAGGTATGATAAAAGAATTAGAGCGCGTGCAAAGGAGATCCGCTAGGTTTTTAAAGGCCGTTATGATAATTGTAAAAGTGTTACGAGCTTAATAGAAGAACTAGGATGGGAATTACTATCAGAACGCAGGTAAAAATTTAGGTTAAACCTTTTAAGTAAATTCGAAACAGAGTTGTTCACAGATGACGTTAGATATATATTGAGAACCCCTGCGTATTATGCTAGGTTTGATCATATTAACAAGATTAGAGAGATAGATTGTCGTACCGATAGATGTAAAATGTCATTTTTCCCTCGTACTAGAAGAGATAACAATAGGCAGCGTAGCAAAGGGATAGGTAGGTGAAATATAGTTATAGTAGTCTGTAGTGCATGATGCATGTAAAAACAACCAATAATCCCTTTATTATTATGTAGATACTAATCATCTAGCCATGTGACCCTATTATCTAGCATATCTCCCTTAAATATCCTACTTGCATGTCAATAGTGCATGTTTGGTAATCTTCACCTTCTGCTACACACCCTCGTGGTGGCTCGCAGGGTATCACGTAGATGTAGATGTAGAAATGACCCTCTGGAAGTCACGACAAAAAAACGTCACAAGAACACTCCTACTGAGAATTAGAATAATAACAACAATAAGTAAATCCTGCAAAGGAGGATATAAAATAAATTATCAGTCAAAACTCTGAACAGTAGGCCTCAGTTTAAGCATAAAAGAAGAAAATCATCGGGCAACGAGTTTAAATCCCCCGACGCCCCCTTCCAAGAATAATCCACAGGGTACGAATTTCGGATTTCCACGACTCCGTGGGAAACCTCAGGTGGCCCAGGATGAGAAACCGACCTCGCCACGCCGAATGCATGAATTTCACACGGCTGTGGGCTTGGCGCGAGGCGAGCTCTACCCTTTGCAAACAAACTCGACTTTCGGAATGGTCCCCGAGTCGGCGCAATTGATGCAGGGATTTTGAGCGTGAACAAGGCAAGGTAGACTTCGAGGAGGATGATATGGTTAGAGCACCGTGGGGTTCCTACTACTTATATACCTTACAGCATGCTTAAATGCACAAAAGGAGTGAAGATAGGGGAGAGAGAAGCTGAACAGGAGGAAGAATGAAGTTGGGAGGATACTCCCAAGTGGGATTTTCCTTGGGCGGAGCAGGATGAAACAGGTGAGACATTCGAGATTCAAAAGACCCAACAGGCCAGGTGACTCATGAGTTGGACGATCGAGAAAGAATTTTAGAAAGACGCCACGAAGAAAACTCCGAACAAGGAAAGGCATTCCAAACAAACCAACGCCCGAATACTCATCGAAGGGAGATTTGATATAACGGTGTTCATTCGTAAACGAATGTCAAGAATATATTGTATAATTATTGCCTTTATTTTATCGGAAAGTACCTTCCTTCTTTATTACATCAGTAGTAAACTACATAGGCCTCTTTCTTCTGCAGCTACAGCCATAAGTACTTACATCTACATCTACGTCATACCCTGCAAGCCACCCAAAGGGTGTGTGGCAGGGGGTGCTTTCGCACCAGGCATGCATGAATGATATGGTAGAACACCGACATTACATTAAAACCCGTGTACCACACATGCAAAGCGCCAATTAAAAATCTAATACCCAAGAAACATTCTATCTTCAATCGTTCCAAAATGCAAGGGATACAAAGACTACTATTACATATTCAAAATATCATGCATAAATAAGAACATCAATATTTACATCATGCATAAATAAGAACGTAGAGAATATAAAGAGAAAGATTTACTGTCTGCCTATTGTCACAATTCGAACTATTCATGACGACGATCACAGCTGTTATGGTCCCTAATGGTACGCGGAAAAGTCATCTTCTCCATATAAAATTGTGCGCAGCGTTCAAAATCAGAGCGGAGTCAATAGGGATGAAGGCGCAAATAATTTTGCAAATCGGGCAGGGTCCATTAAAAAGTGAGCCACAACCTCTGATTTCTGGGGGGGGGGGCTAACCTCCCCCACAATCGTGTGCTTGGGGGGGGGGCAATGCCCCCCTTGCCCACCCCCGTTGTTGCGCCCCTGTCCGTGAGGAGCGTAGCACTCTATGGATCGGAAACATGGACCATTGGAAAAGCTGGCCATAGCAGACTACAAGCCTTCGAAGTCTGATGCTGTAGGAGGATGTTGAAGATATAATGGACGAACAAAATAAAAAATGATGAAGTGTACAGAAGAGTAGAGGACCATATAGAACACCATACGGAAAAGAATAACCAGATGGATTTCACATATCCTGAGACACAATGGGTTTGTGAAGAACATAATTGAAGGTAAATAGAGAGAAAAGTCCCCAGAGGAAGACCCAGGAATAAGGACCAAATAAAGAGGAGAGTATATACATAGGAGGAGATACCAGGAGGTAAGGGAACTAGCATTAGATAGGGAAGAGTAGAGTGTCGCAGTCAACCAATCTTAGGATTAAACGATCAATGATGATGAAATCGATTGATAAAAATAACTTAGCCTACCATTTAAATTTACATGCACGCAACAGAGAAGTTGAACTGAAGCATATCATGTAGACTAATTAATGCAGAGTAAAGTTTGAGAACGGCACTTTAACGGATCGAAAACTAGCTGAGGTAGCGAGTAACATAGACCGATTCGTCAATGTTTGCTTTCTCCTCTGATGCGAAAGCTGAAGTTTCGGCAAAACGCAGTCATCTCCGAAAATTTTGTGATTGCTCCACTGGCTCAATCTCTCGCATGACAAACCGCAATCCAGAAGATGGGAAACGACTGCTATCTTCAACTTTTACGGATCCGAAAATCTCACCAATGTTTGCCATCAATGCAATCAAGTCTCCAATCAGCCATTTCAAGTTTGCGCATCCTAGAATAAATCAAGCCACGCAGACTGGATACATCTACATCTACGTCATACCCTGCAAGCCACCCAAAGGGTGTGTGGCAGGGGGTGCTTTCGCACCAGGCATGCATGAATGATATGGTAGAACACCGACATTACATTAAAACCCGCGTACCATACATGCAAAGCGCCAATTAAAAATCTTATACCCAAGAAACATTCTATCTTCAATCGTTCCAACATGCAAGGGATACAAAGACTACTACTACAGATTAAAAATATCATGCATAAATAAGAACATCAATATTTACATCATGCATAAATAAGAGAGTAGAGAATATAATGAGAAAGACTTATTGCCTGCCTATTGTCAATACTCGAACTATTCATGACGACGATCACAGCTGTTATGGTCCCGAATGGTCCGCGGAAAAAATGACATTTTATACCTATCGGTTCTACAATCTAGCTCTCTAATTTTATTGGCGCGATCTAATCTGCCGTAGTACGAAGGGGTTAATAGTATGTTTTTTGCGTCGTCAGAGAAATGATTTTCCTGAAATTTAGTTAGGAGGTTAAGCCTATAATTCAATCTACGCTGTGATAGCGATTCCCATCCTAATTCTTCTAACAGTCCAGACACACTATCCAACCTATCGTAGCATCAAATAAAACTATTCTGTCCAATTGAACTTCAATATTGAAACGCCAGCTTGATTAATACTACCGAGCAATACTTTCAATTTTAAAAGCACCTTTATCAGTCACGGCAGAAACGCGCAAAGGTATTTTAGTAATTACGCAGGAACTTACAGTTTCCTCTTTCCATCATCATAACTTGTAATTTAATGTAACAGTCTGACATCGGCCCAACATAAGCGGAAGAAAGTTACACTAGCCGCCTGAGAAAAAGAGAATTCCTTACCAGAGAATCAGGCTTGCAGAACACGTCAAATTACTAAGCGAAATCCATAATTTAAGAATACAATTTTGTATTGAATACTTAAAGAATACACACACTTTATGTGGAAAAGTACAAAATTGTATTCTTTAAAGTATGAATAGAAGAACTAGGATGGGAATTGCTATCAGAACGCAGGTTAAAATTTAGGTTAAATCTTTTAAGTAAATTCGAAACAGAGTTGTGCACAGATGACGTTAGATATATATTGAGAACCCCTGGGTATTATGATAGGTTTGACCATATTAACAAGATTAGAAAGATAGATTGTCGCACCTATAGATTTAAAATGTCATTTTTCCCTCGTACTATAAGAGAGAACAATAGGCAGCGTAGCAAAGGGATAGGTAGGTGAAATATAGTTAGAATAGTCTGTAGTGCATGATGCATGTAATAACTACCAATAATCCCTTTCTTATTATGTAGATACTAACCATGTGACCCTATTATCTAGCATGCCTTCATTAAATATCCTAGTTGCATGTCAATAGTGCATGTTTGGTTATCATTACCCCCTGCCACACACCCTCGTGGTGGCTCGCAGGGTGTCACGTAGATGTAGATATAGATGTAGAATACAATTAACTTCCATGAAGTATGGCCTGAATCTGTAGAGTGAATAACAAAGTGACAATTAGGCTGGCAAAAGCAGGCCATAATTCCATTGCTAATCCTAAAAAAGGTTGAATTTATTGCAGAGAAAAGAAGAACGTAAACAATAAGAAGATAGCCCATGATATCAGCACTAAAGGCAAGCCGTTTTGCGAGCAATGAAATGAGGCAGGTAGAGCGAATTTCAGCCACTAACTTGGCTCATGGATGACGTAATCGAAGAGCTGGGGAACATATGGTATGACCTATTGACGAGAAACACGCTAACCTTGAAAATGTCGCGTGGGTCGGCAATCGCCTTCACTGCAAGACACTGGGCACTCCAAGAGCGGCCTTCGACGTGTCCAACACCCACAGTAGTGAAGCAAAGTAAGGTTTCATAAGAGGCAAACTTTATCATAGATCGAAAACTAGAAGTTTTAACAACAATGCAACTTTTCTATTTAATACCAACACAGTAATTTACCCAGATTAACTTCAACTTTAAAAAAAAACATCGCGGATCATCAAATTACCCAACACCAAAAAAGGAACAAAATACCTCAGCCCTTTTAGGAAAATTATTCGGTTATATAAGGGCGGTAGCATCAAACACCGAATGAGACTGCCGTATTTCAATTATAAAATTTATTTTTTAAAATAATTATGACAGACGTGACAAAAAACTTATACATGGAGTAATCGGCAGACAGAAATGTGTCTTACAATATTGGCAATCGTTATTTTTTTCATCACATAGCACCTACACTTATAACAAACAGTATTAAATCTGTGGTATTACGCTTTTTCTTCTTAATATTGTTACGTTTGTTTTTTTCACTATGAGTCGCATTGTAGGTAGGCCGAATCCAGGAATGAATAGTTCTCGATTCTGTGATCGAGCATACAGAAACGCGGCATAAACTATGCCAGAGTATTGAACCCAAATTCGGTTGTCGGTCTGACGACCGCGAAAAAGCGATTAGTACAAATCAATTCATTAATAAACATGCACATGAATTAAGACACCAATCAATAAATATACCTACACGCTTTTCAAGATGAACAGAATGAGTCAAAGCAAAAAACATCCAAAGACTTTACATGGAGACCAATCACACTACGAAAAAATGAGTACATTCTTGCGAAATCCGAATTACGACAGAGCCGAGAAAACGTGTAAAGGATTTAAGATTTTCACAAAGCGCCTCCAAGCGTTGGATGATATAATACAATCGCTGTCTCGAAAGCACCAGTCCATTCGACTTCCAGAAAATGTTTTCGCCACAGGTGGATTTGAAGGACATGGAGAGAATCTCAAGATGCAGAATCGAATTAGGTTACGGAGGTCGAAAGGTCAAATTATCGACCGTGTCATCTCCAATGCGCGGCACGCGACTGCCCTCACGAGCGCCGCCGTAAGGGGTTCAAAAAATAAAATGCGTACACATAACAACGCGGCAAACACGACGGATTAGGCGAGACGCATGTCATATTCAATTGCCCTATAAGTATAGATTTTGGTGGAGAGAAAGTAATACACAATCATTACATGAATTCACCATTCTTATGTGTGTCTTTTTTAACAGTTGATGCATATATTGCGTACCAGCTGTTATATTATACTAATTTACAATAATCAATTCCGATCAAGAAAGTTTTCCTACCCTATTTCCTGGAACTAACCGGTCCTCCATTGATAGCAACTAATAAAAGAATCATATTAGTATTTTCCATAGTTTTAATCCCCAATATATGTTATCATTTAGATAATGAGCATGTAGTTCGCCAGCGGTCGTCCATTTTAACCATCAGACATAATAAAAGCTACATTATCTTACACTTAAGTTACATTTAGTGCTTCGGCTGAACGAGCTGTATTCCTTAAAGTATGCAAATATATAAATTTTCCGACCCTAATTCCAGCCTCCGACCGGTTCCTAACAGCAACAAATAGAAGCATCAAATTAGTATTTGCCATATATATAATCTACATTATATGTAACCAATGTGCATACAGCTCACGAGAATCCAAATGGTCGTCGATTTTAAACATCGGAGATGATAAAAGATAAATCATCTAACACGAAAGTCACATTTAGTGCCTCGAATGCACAAGTGGTATTTCTTAGCGTATACGCAAATATTCGACTGCCAATACTTCGCTCTGTTGGAATATAGAAGTCAATTTTCCAATGGTAATATTCGAAGCGAAACTGAATTCCAATTTAGATAAGACATTCAACCATCACAAGGGTAGAATCATCAAATGCCTTCGAGGAGATAGTCAATCAAGTTGACTCTAGATGGAGAGCTTTTTCCGGAGAGAGAATTGATCGAAAAAAAACACCATATGTAATCTCATTCTGAAATCCGTGGAAACACCGTTTTATGAAATTTTCCTCATTGGGGAAATAATCTACATTTTTTTTGTTTGACTCGGTGATTTAAGCAACCGCAAATAAATCCACCCGCGAGCGACTTCAGCGGCACATTTCGTAATGCAACCCATACAGCTTCCACAGAAGGAAGGAATTCAACATCAAAGCGATTTGAATGTACAGAAAAACATTGAATTAATAAATAATCACAAACACTTTTTTGTTAAATAGAAGAAAACTGATGAAAATATCAACAGTTTTCATCTGACCGAGGCACCCTACTTCTCTAGGAGAAAGCGGGATCTTAATAAATTACACATCCTTCCAGAAAATCTAATATCCGAAATTTCTACTCTAATATCATCAAAAACGCAAGGATGATGCATCAACAAATATTAAAACAAAATGAATTCGTGCGTTAGAAGTATAATTAGCGATAATTTCATCTTAAATAATGAGAAGGTAGTCCAAATCCAATGCACAATCTGTTTAAAAAATGTTGAAAATATTCCTTCAAGATACCGAATGAATTATTCATGATCGACTATAAGCAATAGATCAATAAAAGGCGGCACAATCTCAGTTAATCACATGCACAACACGACATAGATGAAGTGACATTTTATAACGGATGCAGTGACAAATAAAATAGTAAATTCCCATATATAAACTCTTTCAAAAGACCCTAGAAATAGATTGATAGACTAGGATCAATAATTCATGAGAATACAGAGCGGAATTGGGAGCAATAATTATGCATACAGAGGTCAGTCCATTTTTTTAACGAGGAAAACGAGTGCCTGAGGGAATATAAACATTCAGCAACATTTCGAGAGGATTTTTTCCAAAAAAAACACAATCGAATCCTGCATGGATTTAACTTAAAATTCACGTTAACAATCCAGAACATGAATTTCATGCAACAAAATTATCTAATTTACACTCATGAACACCATTTATGCCACTAAAACAGTAAAATGAGCAAATTCAAACGAAGAAAATAGCATCGAAGGTGGGCACGAAACTGCACTAATTCGACAGTTTTGCAACGCTGCTGGTGGCTGAACGCGTTCCGAATCACTTTACTCTCTCCCGGCTTTAAAAACTTTAAAACTGCGGCGCAGGAATCGACGGCGAAAATCGAGCGCATTACTCAGCAGAATAAAAAAATGAATTTAAAAAAATGCCGAGCGGGATATATACCTTGATGATCACGGATCTGCACCCAGCCGAACCCATCATTAATTACCGAGGGCCCACTCAAGCTGAAGAGGAGAGAACGTACACACAGATACCTATATGAAGGTTTCCCTTTTTAATTCCGTACATTTTTTTTCTCCACTCCGAGTTAAGGACGTCCGAGAGTCAACAACTCACCCCCTGCCCTTTGTCACTTCCCTCTGCTTCGGCTTCATAATCCTAGTGCGCCAAGAGCATTTGCGACCCTGCACATAAAATGATAATTCCTGAACTCCATTAAATATAGAGAGAAGCCTAGTACTTAGTTTAACTCCGCGGATTGGAAAAAAATATAACTATAGGACGAACGGCAAAGAAAGCCACTGGAAACCCAAGAGTTAGGCTAAGATGACAAAGAATTTCATATGTCGCGCGTTTCAGGTCGAAACGGAGAATGTTATTTATAAACGAGGGATAAAACTATTATACACCATCGGACCGATGCGTCGCCGCTGACTTCCCTTTTTCTCTGGCTTTGACTAATTACGATAGCTTACGGTAGTTTGAGCGAAATATCATTTTACCTAAAAATCAATGAATTTTGTATCATTTTAAAGAAAACTTTATCACCTTTCCATTGAGACCAAAATTCACCCTTACCACATTACTTATCGATATATTTTCCAGAAAATACCTGCCCTTTTACATGGGAAGTGGTGCGTGTGTGCACTCCAGAGAGATCTTATATTAAAAATGAGGGCTTTCCTACACTTAGATCTCGTCAAAAAATCAAGTGCGTAGTGTGTGTGTTTTCTCAGCTATTTTTGAAAATAGATCATATTATCGCCGCAGTAAATTCTTCGGGATCACAATAAACCTTCCATTTTGAAAAAAATGAGTCAAGTTAGAGACTTATTTAGATATTTTCAATGAATTCTTCGGGATCACAATAAACCTTCCGTCTTGATGGAGTTTCAAACGTACTGCGTGAAAAAAATGAGTCAAGTTAAAGAATTATTTAGATATTTTTATTTGATTACCAACAATTTCTGTTGTGTAAAACTATTTTGTTGTACCATTAATAATGCAATATTTAATTCGTGTGTCTTACAGTTGGTGAAATTTAAAAGTATATATCGGATATGGCCTCTGTAATGGTTAGGGAACTATCTCGCTCGCACTACCTTAGCAGAGAGCCGATCGAAGCCTATTAGGGATACAACTTACAGAAATTACAAGGGGGAACAAATAAACAACTGTCTAAAAGGTCTCCAAAATTTGAAGGCTGGCTAAAAATCAAATTCGAAAATTTGATTTTTGGCCAGCTTTTTCCAAATTGGACAAATTCCAAAATAAAAAATTTCCACAGTGCGTTAGGACTGAAAATTTCTCCATATTTCGCTCTATTATCGGCGATAAAAAAACATGGATCACGACACTATTCCACCAAAACACACATCAAATACAATGTTTTCCCTCCCCCAGCCATGTTCAGCTATCCTCTCCGTTTTCCTTGGCTGTCATCCTAATTTCCCAGTCGCACACCCTAGCAACGGCTCGCGAGAAAAGACGAGGCGGTAGATGTACCCTTTGTCACTTGGCTCTTGTTATGCGTCAGGTGTCAAGAACGCTGCAGATATTTTCAACCTATCACGGAAACATTTAATGCCCTAACGTCACGAAATACTAAAGAGAGTCGAGACTTGTGTCATGAACTGTTCCGAGCGAACAGAATGCGCGGCAAAACTATAGGAAGGGGCTGCGTCATAAGCCGCTCGATACTCAAGTATTTAAAGAACGGCTAAGATAACGAGATAAAAACAGTTTACAGAATTTCAAGGTTGAAATGAAAGATATTATTTTATTCTAACATTAATTATACCAAATTCACAAAACGGAAAAAATTAAAGAAAGTCTGAGAGCCGTGGGTATGCAGAAGGAAGGTAATTGTTACCTGGATAGAGACGAAGACAAGTTACAAATAACTGAAATTGAAAGAAGAGATAATGACGCTGATTGGCGAGATTATGTGGAAGCGAAACTGCCTGGAGGATATATTGATGGGTAAAGACATAACGACGAGGATGATACAGAGGAGAGAAATGAACAGGCATGAATATGGAGTAGGTGAGCAAGTTTGGACGGTTTTAAGGGAGGCCGAAGATACGACTAACTCACGAACGTTTTATTTTGAAAAATAAAGAGTTTTATAAAGGAAATTTTAAGGAAAATTACCCGTCACCGGAATTTTTTTACCACTATTTCTAACTGGGGCAATGTCTATCGACCTGCCATTCATTTGGTAAAATTCCGAAGATCATGATTTTTCGATGCATTTGAAAAAAACGCTCCTTCCATGATTCATTTTCCTGAAAAACATTTTCCCGTAACATTCACGCGAAAAAACCGTTTCCGAAGTTCATTTTTTTCATCCTACACATCACAATACGGGCGGGAATCCAACGGCCAGAAATGTGTCACGCCCACTTCCAGGAGTTGCAAAGCCGAGGGCCCAAATTAATAGCGTGGGGGGGACCGTGAGCGTTCTAATATATCCACCCGACCGAGCTCGGTGAATGTCGTTGACTGATGGACTGTCAAGTTTCCCAGGGGGAGGTGCCCGGGACGCGGGTGGCCCGCTGCTGGGGATCTCCGAGATACGACGATTGGCAAGCGGAACACATCACGAGCCGCGTGCCATTCATTCGCCCACGCGGGGATCGCAACAATATCGTCCCCATTCAACGGTTCGAACGAATTATTTAACGCGCGAAGCCTTCGATCAATCAAATGGCATCCATCACACGGCACACGAATCACAGTCTGGCAGGCCTCCCCCAGGGAACTGGCGAGAGCAGTTCCCCGATTGAGACGAGTGGAGACGAATCGCTGCGCTTTCGATAACGGAGAACGCAAATCGACGTCTCCGGCGATGATTTAATTTGGTGATGTGACGCGTCCAAGATATCGGTATAGAACAGAGACCGACGGATTGCAGTAGTGATCTAGTACAATTATGGGCATCCGATTAAATAAATCACATTGATGCAGGCTTCGATGGGTTGCTTGAATTGTAACGAACTTACAGAACGTAAATTAAAACGTAAAATTGACACAGAAATTGCACAAAAATATTCAGCTAATTCTACGATGGTGCTGCCATACCGTAGAGACCTGATGATACTACCTCAAATCAAAATCATGAATCATGTTTAAATATTATCATGGAATTTCTGTGACACTTCACTCGTTACCGTAACCTGTTTTCTAATGCTACTTCTAGGACGTAAATTAGAAATGAAAATTACACTCCACGAAAAGTGTAAAATAATAATTAAAGGCTACTGAATAAATATCATTTTGTCTCAATTTCCATTACAAATACAAAATTCCATTACAAATACACGACTGCAGAATTAATTAACTTATTAAATCAAAATAATATCACACAGTGTTCTCAAACTTTTGTTGAAACACCGACCATCCACATGCATGTCCCTATCTGACAGAAATAAGGCAACGACACTTTTTTTTATTTATTCCAATGCAGCCATTCAAGAACTTACCTAGATAGGTAGATAGAATCAAGATAAGTTGGGTGGTCAAGAATGTCGTGATACCAGCAGCATTTCCTCGAACACCTGGGGCGGATCTATGAAAAACTAAGATTTCCCAGCTTCGATACGATCATCTACGAAAGGATGAGGAGTCTTTTTTTTCAAATTTCTTCCTTTTGGGCACTTGAAATTGTCGTCAGTCGAGGCACCACCGGACATTTGCGCGGCGGTCCACGATCCAAATAGCGGACATCCTTCCACGGGTACCACCGCACACGGTGGAAAAGGCATCATTTTTTCATGAGTGCACCTATTGCTACGACACCAAAACTCTGTACCGGCAATAAAAAAACGCAAAAGTAGGCATAGTAAAGAAAAACCTTCTGGATATAGAAGAGAGGCTAAAAAAACTTGTGAGGGTACGGAAGAACAGTTTTGATGCGAGTCGTAAAAAACATGAGTGTCACAGGCGATCGAAAGTCGCGAGGGAGTGGGTCAAGTGAGATGGGGGGAAGGAAAAACACACACCAGGAGATGTAGAGGACCAACAATTGAATTACGATATTCCAACTGCAGAAACCCGTGGATAACGATCAAAACTGTTGTCGAAGTTAGGACCAAAACTAAATTTTTAGGAATACACATCAAACTATTTAAGGTAGTTTGAGCGAGATAGTTTCCTAGTCATAATGGAAACCATATTCGATTTATATGTTTTAATTTGAGCAGCTGTAGGAAGAATGAATTAAATACTACATTATTAATATCTAGTGCAATAATATACTTGAGTATGACTGAAATTATAGCCAATCAAATAAAAATATACGCATAAGTCTGTGATTTGTGTGACTGTGGGTGGAGTAAACATAAAATCTTCAAATACAGTAAAATATCTTGGAATTACCTTAACACCAGATGTATCGTGGGGATTACACATGAAAAACATATGTGGCACAGCATTAAAGAAACTGGGTGGTATTAGACGTATAATAGGAAGGTCCTCGGATGAAAAAGTGAAAGATATATGCTACTTTGCTCTGGTTAGGCCACACCTCGAATACGCCCCGAGCATTTGGGACTCTGGTCAAAAAGATTAATAAAATACAAAAGACAGCAGCGCACTTCGTTAAAAACTGCTACAAGCGTACGTATAGTGTCTCACAACTTTTAGAGGGATTAGGGTGGGAGCCCCTACAGATTCGGCGGCTACACGCTAGGCTTAGGTTGCTTGAGAAATTCAGAACTGATATTTTTCAGAGCGACACAGAGAATATTATCATGACTCCTCACTACATCTCTAGGTGAAATGAAATGACGAGATAAAATAAGAGAGATGCACTACCGAACAGATAGGTACAAAAACATGTTCTTTCCGCGCGCAATAAGCGACCGCAATAAAAATTGAGCTTCACTTAACACACTCCTATAATACGTGTCACCATTTCATCTCCCAACAACTTACTTCCTTACAAGGCTGGTGACCTAACACCCCCTGCCGCACGCCTATTCGACGGCTCGCAGGGTATTATGTAGATGTAGATTTGGCTCATTTTTTCACGCAGTACGTTCAATACGTCACAACGGAAGGATTTCTGGATTCTGGAAAAAATTACTGCGGTGACATTACGATTTATATTCAACAGTAGTCGAGAAAACATACCAAGTACAATATTAATTTTTTAACGAGATCTAGGTGCTATAAATTCCTCATGTTTTCAAAAATAAGGTCTCTCTGAATTGCGTATACGCATCATTTCCCATGCAAAAGGGCTGGAATTATTTGTCAAAAATTTCGGAAAGTAGTTCGACAAAGGGTTGAAATTTTTGGAAGAGTAAGATATGTTTCGCTAGAATGAGACCAAATTCATTGATTTCTGAGAGAAATGAAATTTCGCTCAAACCACCTAAACGAATTAATGGTGATAAAACTACGATTTTATTCAAAAGATTACGGCTATATGGCGGGGAATTTGTACATGATTAAGAACTAACTGTGATTTGAGCTGATGTATCTACACATTGGTACCAAAGTCGTGGCCAACATTTAATTGATGAATTTAACATTTCACTCGTGATCCCTAAACCACTATACTTCAATTTTGAAATGGTTACCCGGACCATTTTGACTTTAATCGACACGTTTTCAAAGGCATTTCAATGAAATTAAAAAGCATTTATAAAAGCATTTTGAAACAAAAGAAAAGGTGTACTGTGAAAACCCTTACTTAAAGAAAATAATTGCTGTTTTTAGAACAACATAAATTTGGCACAAACTCATGATGATGTGGTACCAAGTGTTTCAAAATGAAAAACTTTTCAGATACGAAAATCATTCAAAGCTCGATTAAGCATCCGTAAAGCGGAAGTTTTATAACTTGATGGGAAACGGTATGATACCCTCCAGCACTGGGAGCAGCAATGGGAGTGGCATCATGGTTTGGAAAATTAATTTATCACAACTCATGTCGTGTCACTAGAAAAATCCGCGAAATGTCAGGAAAAATGCCGCACGTAAAAACGAAATATGTTGTCCGTAAAATCGAGGGTTCCTTTACGCAAAAAGGACATATTTTGTACGTAAAATCGAGGGTTATTCCTGGATTATTTCTGGAGGTAGAGATTTCAAGGAGCACTTCCAGTTTTCAATTAAACTAAAACAAGGGACAGCCTTATTGAACCAGAATGCATTGAAATTTCAGAATCTTTCACAGGAAAATCACATTTAATTTGAAAAAAATGCTCAGCACATGCACTCTTCACTGTAGTTACCTGAAGCATTCAGAATTCAAAATTATTAATGCAAGCCGAGCCGGGGGAAATGGGTGGGGAGGAAAAGGACCATCGGGGTTTCAGCGTATTTGAGGCGAGCATGAGAGGGTCGAGACAGGAGAAGCCACCTGCATTATAAGAGCAGCGCGGGGTACAGATGAGCACGCGGTAGGGGTATGGCCCGGGTATTATAGGTTTTGTGTGACCGAGAGAAGCGGGCCCTGGAAGGCAGGTAGGCAAGCACAAGAAGAGGGAAGGATATGCAGTTACCAGGGCAAGGGGATGAACGGGCCCGGCCCAGGGTTTCGGCGAGGATGCCGACGACGAACCGTTCTGTCAAAGGAAGAAAGACGGAGAGGGACGAGGATTAGCAGGGGCGGGAGAGTCAGCCGCGCGTGAGGGCAAAGGGAAGAGAAATTTAAACTTGGTGAAGCCACGGGGTGTAAAGGGAGGAGGCGAGAGTTCCGCAAAGCATGCGCGAGGGAGAAGGGAAACCTCTTCCATTCCCGCGAACTTACACCGAAGTCAGGGTTGCGGAATTTAAAAAAAAATCTCATTTTCAGCCTTAACGACGATAAATTAAATATCAAAATGCATGCATAAAGGTGGCTATACAGCTGATCTTGTAATTATAAAGGATAATCTACCGGATAAGTTAAGTTTAAATGGAAGTGAGTCAAAAATTCGCAAGATTTTTTCATAAGAAGAAACCAATTCATCTGCAATAATTCTAGCTTCATCTCAGCGTACTTCCTACCCTCTTGCATTCGAGCCAGGAAACTTATTCTCTTTCTCCTCCATCCCCCAGGCCCAAAATTATCCCCTTTATCACGGTCTTAAGCAACCATTCACTCCTCCTAACCATTCCCAAT
The DNA here is from genome assembly GCA_963169105.1 of Ceriagrion tenellum. Lineage (NCBI taxonomy): Eukaryota > Metazoa > Arthropoda > Insecta > Odonata > Coenagrionidae > Ceriagrion > Ceriagrion tenellum. Next base: position 125,020,403 of record OY720634.1, on the reverse strand, counting down.
CACCTCCTCTGTCTACTCCTAATCTCATCCAGAATTTTCGTTTTTCCTCCAAGGTAACAAACATAGAACGGCCTATAGACAGCTGAGGAGTGGCCAATAGACGGCTGAAAAAATAATGGAAAAATATAGGATACACGCTATAGTTCCTAACATAAGCTTTAAGGGTAATCTACTGGATAAATTAGGTTCAAATATAATTCGCTACATTTTTTAATGAGAAGGGCCATGGTTATCTATCATAATACTTCCTTTATCTCAGCGTACGTCCTACCCTCCTACATCTCATCCATGAAAAATGTTCTACCTCACCCTAAGACCAAACATTTTCCCCTCTATCATGGTAATATCAAGTAACCATTCGCCTCTCATTTCAATTTCCAACCACCTACTCCACCTAACCCAAATCTCATCCAGAAGTTTCCTCTTTTACCCATCGTAACAAATATTGAATAGACAGCTGTAGAGTGGCCGATAGAAGGCTGAAAAAATAATAGAAAAAAATAGAATACACTCTACAGTTTCAGGCTTCACTTCGTGGAAGTTTATAGCATCGCCAGTCCGGGAAACGCGCTGTACCACTTAAATAAAATCTGGAAAATTAAAACATGTATGCGTTAAGTATGGATTGAAAAATATAGTGCCAAGTATCACCGTCGGTATTCGGACCAATGAATGGCGAATATACATGTCCTAGCACATACGTGTCAAAACCCTTAGACGGAGAAGTTTTTCCTCCAGTTTCCTTCACGAAACTATATATTTTTCCAATATTACATCCTTAAATAAATTTATCGAATCCTATATACCCCATCACACTGCCTAAAATTCAAGTTTCTTCGACTATTAAGGAAAACAATAAGCACGTTTACCCAAATACAGAATATTTCCAATATTCATCACAACTAACTTACGAATGAAAATAATTTTAACCGCAGAGATGAAGAAAAGACCGTCTTGTTGAACGGATTTGTGGCGCTCGAGTTACATAAACAAAAAAGACAGAAAGGAAGCATAGACATCCAAAGAATGAAGCACCCCCAATTTATAAGGATGTATTAAGGAGGAGGTAGATAAAAGAAGTAATAAATACGCATAGAAAGAATGAAAATGGAAAGACATTGGGAATTCCAGCCGACCGATATTTGGGTTTACAACTGCCAATGATCCTTTGATGGAGGGACAAATTATTCCGACACGGCAAAACGTGACGAAAATATGATCCATCATTGAGTTGCATAAACTTATATCGCAATCAATATCCTTCATCTTTCAAATGGTCCCAATAGTTAATACAATTTAATGGATGGTAATTAACAGGCTATTCGGAGGAAATGTTTGGCCGTCAACCCTGGTTATCGCCGAGTAACGTTCCAAACAAGGCAAGGACTCTTGACCACAAACGGCATCATGACAGTCCGTTGACTGACGACATGAAGGTATAGAGATAAGCTTGCCCACGTTATTTTTTAAGTCGTTAAAGTATTTTTAAAACCTGGAACCCCCTATGGAAAAACTCTACATATTTACAGCTTCAATACATCCATCCAAATTTAATACCACATCGTGTATAAGAGTATAGCAATCGCTGAATGTATATCCATTAACTAGAACACAAAATGAAAAAGTTAGTACTCATTGGAGCTAATAAGAATACGCATTTCCGACGACTGGATGACAACGATAACTCGGTGAACACCTATAGACTGAAATAATTTTGTCGCGTCACGGGGCCGTTGTGTCCCGCCCGAAATGCAATTCATGCAGGGCCGGAACTTAGCCTTACGTTTACAACGAAAAATAATAAAAGAGAAAAAAAAAATGAGGGACTGGAAACCAAATCTTAAATAAAATGGAAAGGAAGAAATGAAGGGGGTGGAAAGGAAAATAAGGAAGGGAATCCCGCCTTACCTTGGCTTCCGCCGAAATCTGCACCCCATGCGTCCGTCGACGACTTGTTCCTCGCCAGAGCTTCGGCGAGATAACGATGCCTTCCTCTTCGCCTTGACACAGGCGAACGAATGCCTTCCTGTTAGGCATGCACTCTTCTTCCTTGGCTTCTAGAGCCCTCTATATGCGAAGAGTTGCAAAAAAAACAAAAAACCAAGGCAGGCGGGAAAAAGGAAGAAAGGAGGGAAATTCAACTTAAAAGAAAAGAAAAACATAAGGCTGTTCCGGCCCGAACATACCGCCCACCTGAATTTAAAAAAAATTCATCTCCTTATAAAGAAAACTGAAATAAGCTGTATTCTAAGTCCTATCCTAAGAGTTTGGTTTGGGATGCTATAGCTTCACTTCCAGAGGCCCATCTGGAAGACTTACTACAGGATACAGGTTAGGCCTTGGATAGGGAATTAGAAGGAATAAGAATGTTAAAACCGAAACTAACGCGCAGCTAGCGAAAAAAAAAAAAAAATCTTACACCCGATCTATCACAAATATAAACAAAATCTATTCTGTTGTTGGTAAAGGCACCAACTTAACCACTGGCCTTTTTAATATACCTGATGCACATTGTATTTCCGCGACCCTAATTATGCCTGTGGAATCAGCAAATGTTTTAATGATACGCCCCATTATCCACTGAGAAGGGGGAAGGTTCGGTTCACGTATTAAAACCAATTGACCGATTTTAATATTTGGTGACATTTGCGTCCATTTCGATCTCTGCTGTAACGTGTGCAGATATTCCCAAGACCACCGACGCCAGAAGTGGCGATAAATTTGCTCAACCAGTCGCCACCTAACGGGAAGAGGAAAACATTCTTCTGTAATGTGAGCAGGCAGTCCTATTAGTGGACGGCCTATCAAAAAATGGCCAGGCGTTAGGCAGTCGATCTCCGAAGGATCGGATGATATTGGAGTCAACGGTCGGGAATTTAAAATGGCTTCAATTTTACTAAAAAGCGTCGCGTATTCCTCGAAATTTAGAGCGTGGCCATGAAGGAATCTGCGCAAATGGTATTTTACTGATTTAATGCCAGCCTCCCAAAGTCCCCCAAAATGGGGAGCGGAAGGGGGATTAAACTTCCAAACGATACCCGAATCTGGCAAAAATGACGTTAAGGTCTTCTTGTGGCCCTGTGAACGGATCATTTGATACAGATCCTTTAAATATCTATCGGCCCCAACAAAATTAGTGCCACAATCTGAATGTATCACTTTAGGGATACCGCGTCGGGATATGAATCTCTGAAATCCCGCTATAAAAGCTATGGTTGACAGAGGTGTCACTAACTCTAAATGAACCGCCTTAGTGGTGAAGCAGATAAATAGACACAAATAACATTTATCATGTGCTGCATTTCTCCTATTACTTAACTTGTAGGTGAAAGGACCCCCATAATCTACTCCAATTAAAGAAAATGGTGGGTTAGGGACAACCCGCGCCGATGGTAACGGTGACATAATGGGCTGAAGGTGGGCTCCTCGATAACGTGCACACACAATGCACTTAATTATTTCCGATCTCACAAGTGCTCTACCAGATATAATCCAAAATTTTCTGACGATTAATGCCTCTACCATTCGAGGTCCCCCGTGCAGAGATGCAAAGTGATAATGCCGCACAATCAATCTAGAGAGATGACTCTCTTTAGGCAACAAAACAGGTTGTTTTTGTGATTGAGGCAATGCGGAATTAATGAGCCTGCCGCCCACCCTGAGGATCCCTTGATCATCAATAATAGGAGAGAGACGGGCAAAAGTCGAATGAAGACACTTGTTTCGAGAAATCGAATGGAGGACATCCTTGAAATGACATTTCTGAACCAGTTTTATGATGAGGTTAAGAGATTCGGTCCATTCAGATTCCAAAATAAGAAGATTGGATGGTCGCTGCACTCCCTTACAACCAGAGATAAATCTACGCACAAATACAACTGTTCGTATTAATTTCAAGTAGCAGGAATACGCCTTCATCCAATGACATGAACATCCCTTTTCATCTTGGATGGCCCCTGCCCATTGCGATTGAATCTTCACCTCCGGTAGATCATTGGCATATTTACTTTCCGAAGGTATAGAGGGCCACTTTGATTCATCCTCCCTTAGAAATTCCGGACCGGACCAATATAAGTCACATAGCAGTAACTGATTTGGCATCATTCCCCTCGAGACACAATCCGCTGGATTGTTGGATGATTCAATGTGTCTCCACGAAGAACTGGGAATTGAAGCCGTAATGTGGGTGATTCTGGTAGCAACAAAGGTCTTTAATGAATGAGGTGACATTCGCAACCACGCCAACACAATCTGAGAATCGGTCCAAGCGTATATTTTGAGGATCTGAAATCTTTTGTCCAAAAAAGATGACAAACGGGATAGAAGCTTAGATAATAAGTACGCTCCCAATAACTCAAGCCTTGGAATAGATAAAGTTTTCAAGGGAGCAACTTTACTTTTAGCCGCAACTAGATGAACATTAATTTCTGATTCTGCGACCGTTCTTATATACACCACCGCACCGTAGCCGCGCTCCGATGCATCACAGAATCCGATCAGCTGCGCCTCTGAAGAAGACCGGGGAAATATATATCGAGGAAACTTTATCTGCTGCAACAACTGACTCTGCGAGACAAAATTATCCCATTGATTCCTAATGCCTTCTGGAAGGGAATCATCCCAAGATAATTTTTCATTCCACAGGGATTGCATCAAAACTTTAGCCCATAAAGTTACGGGAGACAAAGCCCCAATCGGGTCAAAAATTCTGGCAATGTTCGAAAGCAGCTTTCTTTTTGAATTGACCACAGCATCAAAATTGACATGGTAGGAAAAAGTATCGGATTTTGGTGACCAGTACATTCCCAAAACTTTTAAAAGGCAAACATCGCTCGAATCAAAATTTAAAATTGATACCCGTTTCTCCTCGGGAATATGACTTAATAATTCCGGAGCATTGCTTGCCCATTTTCCAAGAGAAAAGCCTCCTGACAAAAGCAAGGAAATTAATTGCTTTTGCAAATTTAGTGCCTCTGAAATCGAGCTCGCTCCCGTGACGATGTCATCAACATATGTATCATGAAGAAGCACCTTTGAGCCTAAAGGGAAATTTTGTCCTTCATCACTGGCGAGCTGATGTAGAGTTCTGATCGCTAGAAAAGGTGAAGAAACAACTCCGTAGGTCACCGTATTCAATTCATAATCCACTAATGAGGACGATGGATCCTCTCGGAAGACAACGTGTTGATAGGTGCAATGGTCGGGATGTAACGATATTTGTCGATACATTTTCGCAATGTCGGTAATAAACGCGATCTTATGCGTCCTAAATCCAATTAAAAGGTCAAAAATGTCCCTTTGAAGTTTGGGACCAGTTTCTAAGACGTCATTTAGTGAATTACCGAGTGATGTCTTCGCCGAGGCATCGAAAACAACACGTATTTGACCGCACTGGGAAGCATCCTTAAACACGGCATGATGGGGCAAATAATACGATCCGGGACTCGTAGACCTGGACATATGTCCCAGCGATTCGTACTCGCTCATGAATTTATGGTACTCGCCTTTTAACCGCGAGTTCCTTGACAATCTGCGCTCCGTGTTCATCCAGCGCGTGATAGCATATCCATGAGAATCTCCCAGAGTGGGAGGATATGCCTTAAATGGCAACATAACCTGATATCTACCGTCTGGCATACGACGATGCGTATTTTGAAACCCCACTTCGCATTGCACGTCTTCAGGTCTCGGTCGAATTTCGACCTCCACTTCTTCCACCTCCCAAAACCTTTTCAGTTGATTGAGAAGAAGTGTCTCCCTCTTACAAATAGCCAGCGAAATTACCTGAGAAGGATTCTGGGGGGCAATGATTGGATAACTTCCCATTATAACCCAACCGAACACAGAATTCATAGCTATCACATTGGCGTAAGACAATGATTTCCGCCCTCCAAGAAGAATCCTAGGAAATAAATCCATACCCAATAGCATTTCTATAGGGGCCGGTCTATCGAACTCGGGATCTGCGAGACGCAAATGTGAAAATTTTTTGAAAATATAGAGCGGGAGAGGAGTTGTTGGAAGTTCATTTAGGACCTCTGATACTACAACCGACTTCGTAGTGAGTACTGGGGTTGACGTATGTCTTGGAGATAAAGAGCATAAAACTTGACCATGGGGTTGCTGCAGTGGAACATGAGCTAAGCCAAATAGCTCGCCCTCGTAAGCAGATATGGGTAAGGATAATCGCCTTACAGCCGAGGATGAGATAATAGATAACTGCGAGCCAGGATCAATTAGAATTCTAATGCGTTCCCACGCCCCATTACCAGCCTGAATCAAGGCAACCGCTGTGCCTAGAATAGTCGAATGCTGCCGATCACTCCGAGTGCATGACGATATGATAGCAGGGGGTATGGGTGAGGTGGTAGATGTTTTTGACAAGGAAATACCCTCTTGACTATCGTCACGCAATCCGGTGGAAACCTTTCCTGCGTCCTTCGCGCCGACTGAGTTCCCGTCTTCGGCAGAATTATGTAAAGACGTGTGGTGATAGCGTTTACATCTTTGACAGCGCATACCTCGCGCTTGACACTTGGGAGCCCAATGCCCCGGCCTTAGGCAATTGAGACATAGCCCTTTTGAACGCACAAAGGTTGAACGTTGATGACAACTCATTTCAATGTAACGGGGACATTTAAATAAAGGATGCAAAGAAGAACACAATGGACAATTAACACGTTTCTCTGAATAATTAGACATCCTTGAAGAGGCTTCGTTGGCTGAAACTGGCAGAGAAAATTTAAATCTACCTCGAGAATTCGTGGAGGTAAATTTATAAACCGTTCCACTTGATGTTTGCAGAATTTTAATTCTTTTCTTTACAAAATCAATTAGATTTGTTACAGAAGGGAACATGTTTCCACTCAGCGATCCTTCAAACTGGGATAATATCTCTGAATTCAAAACTCGAGCGGCTAAGCGGAATAAAATAAATTCTCCCAAATCTGGAATATTCAGGGTCCCTAAGGCCGCATACATTTCTGCAAACGTTGTCACGAATTGTTGTAACTCTGCTTGATTATTAGAACTTTCCGGAAACGATAACATTTTATCCAAAAATGAAAACCCAAGAATGCGAGGATTATTATAAAAATCGTTTAATTCTCTCCAGGCGGATGCATAATGAGCTTCGCCAAAAGGTACAGAGGCAATTATTGCCAATGCCTTGCCTTGGAGAGAGGATTTAAGATAGGAAAATTTTTCAATTGCGGATATATCATTCCGGTAATGCACCACCGATTTAAATATATCACGAAAAGCTGGCCATTCGGAAAACGACCCCGAAAACTTCGGAACATCAATGGCTGGGAGTTTACATTTTTGAAATGGCACAGGGGCTTCCCCGTCCACATCACTCGTGGACGCCCTCAATCCATCAGAAACAGACAAAATAAAATAATACTTCTCCTCGAACTCCTTTGCCAAAACGGAATCTATCTTATGCACGTCCGCGCGATTGCAATTATTGCAGTGCTCAAAAATTGCCAAATTTTCATCTAAAAAACCACGATAAACCTCCTTTAGACTAGAACACCTGGCAGAAAATACGCCAACATTAGGATGCTCCCTGACTTGCCCCTGGTATTCACTCAACTGACGTGCCAAATCATACGCGACCGAAAGAGTGGCCTTGGACTGGTCCCGTTTGAATCGCAGAAGGGAAAGACGCGATTCGAAATTCTGTCTCGTGGTTATTACACTTTCTGTCATAATTGCACTGAACGCTCTAAATTAATTAAAATAGAATAAAGCCTAATGATTTCCAAATGTGGTCCCGGGTTTCGGCACCAAAAAATGTCGCGTCACGGGGCCGTTGTGTCCCGCCCGAAATGCAATTCATGCAGGGCCGGAACTTAGCCTTACGTTTACAACGAAAAATAATAAAAGAGAAAAAAAAATGAGGGACTGGAAACCAAATCTTAAATAAAATGGAAAGGAAGAAATGAAGGGGGTGGAAAGGAAAATAAGGAAGGGAATCCCGCCTTACCTTGGCTTCCGCCGAAATCTGCACCCCATGCGTCCGTCGACGACTTGTTCCTCGCCAGAGCTTCGGCGAGATAACGATGCCTTCCTCTTCGCCTTGACACAGGCGAACGAATGCCTTCCTGTTAGGCATGCACTCTTCTTCCTTGGCTTCTAGAGCCCTCTATATGCGAAGAGTTGCAAAAAAAAACAAAAAACCAAGGCAGGCGGGAAAAAGGAAGAAAGGAGGGAAATTCAACTTAAAAGAAAAGAAAAACATAAGGCTGTTCCGGCCCGAACAAATTTAGTGAAAAACCTATTACTAGGAGAAGAAATGAAACTGTATACACCCGTACTCATTTACCACCAAGAATACGCCTTGCCGTCGATTTATAAACTTAAAGCCTCACCAACTTCACAATACCTTTCTTTAACTTTCCAGGATATTTGAAAATTGATAATCTTCCTCAAATCCAGCTTGTAAATGATGGAGTAAGGACGACTTCTTGCCACATGGTACGCCATACACTCCATCCGTGAGCTAAAATTCAGATACTTGAGGCCGACACATCCGAGTATGGCGGGAACAACCTTCCAACGGCAATCCCAATTGAAAAGTAGAAAGGTTTAACAGCAGTCGGAACGAGCAATGCAAATCAACTTTTAGCCACGTTTCTATGCCATGAATCAAGTTTGACCACACCTTATACCTGCGGTAATATAGGTATGCAACGGGTTCGGGGAAACGGGTGGGAGCGGTTCAGATGCGCATCTGTTAGACAATTGGGCCGAACGAAGGACCCTTAAATCAGTCTAGGACCCTTGCCACGGACTAGTTTCGTCAAGGACTCTCCCGACCTAGCCCAATGTCCATTTTATCGAACCCTTGTGTGAAAGTTACAAAAAAAGAAACTCACGAAACACTTGAGCATGCCTGCAGCAATAAAGTGGATTTTCTTTATTTTAGTAATGTTCCGGGTTAGTAGGTTTTAATGGAAGTGGGTAATAATCCTCAGGTGGAACCTATCTACAATTAAGGTAGTGCGAGCGACATAGTTCCCTAATCATAACAGAGACCGTATTCGATATATACGTTTTAATTTCACAAACTGTCAGACACACGAATTAAATATTGCATTATTGATGGTGAAATAAAATATTTTTAAATGACAGAAATTGTAAGTAACCAAATGAAAATATCTAAATAAGTCTTATACTTGTCTCATTTTTTTCACGCGGTACGTTTGAAACTCCATCAAAACGGAAGGTTTATTGTGATCCCGAAGAATATACTGCGGTGACAATATGATTAATTTTCAAAAATAGCTGAGAAAACACAAAAACCACACACTGTTGATTTTTTGACGAGATCTAAGTGTAGGGAATTCCTTATTTGTTAAATAAGCTCTCTCTGGAGTGCATACATGTGCTATTTCCCATATAAAAGGGCTGGTATTTTTTGTCAACTATCTCGGAAAGTAATGTGGTGTGGGGTTGAATTTTTGATGTCAATGGAAGGGTGAGATATTTTTCTTTAAAATAAGACGAAATACATTGATTTCTACGTAAAATGATATTTCGCTCAAACTACCTCAATACTTCTTTATTTATCCCGGCTTACGTCTCCACTTCCTCACTTCGTCCATAAAACCTTTTTCTTCCATCTCCCCGATCACCCAACATCCTCCCCTCTATCATAGCTTTAAACATCTCTTCGCCCCTCATTACTTGCTTCAGCCATCTTCAGCCTACCTCCAGCATTCATTACATTTCAAATCATCTGTCATTCATTCGCAAAGCAGAGCTCAAGAGACGTTTAACTCTGCTGACTCATACTTGATTCATTTGAGTAAGCATCAAAGTTTAAAATATACAGGATGATTTTTTTAAGGCAATTCGTAAGACCGTAAAGGAGAGTAATGTTTGCCAGACCTCAAATATGAATTGGTCGACGTAACGTATACTGTGATGAGAAGCAGCTTGTGAACGAATTTCCAGTTAAACTTCAACGTCAAAGATAACATCCACTTTATTTGTAGAGAAATGAGTCGCCGCAGAGCGTACTAAGGCAGTTTCTGTGCATGGAGAATGAAGATACCTTTCCGGAAAACTTAATTAATACCTTTTTAGGTTCCCAACCGATTGAGCAAACTAAAAAAAATGGATAATTTCTTTGCCTTTAAGCATTTACTGGATTCAATTAGTTATTTGAGGGAGTCGACCGACAACTGAGATCATTCGTATCATAGAAGACAGGTGGGTAGGTAAGTAAGGAATAGGAATCAATGGGAAAAGGAAGAAGGGAGGAGAGAAACCCGGCGTCGTTATTAGCCTCTCATTAACGAAATGCTCCCAAGAGGACCAGAGTTTACTGTCCCATCCGATGGACGGAGGACGGTGCTTGAAAATACTCTCCAAATACATAAGACTTCAAGTGGAGGTCTAAAATACACACAAAAATCTCCGCCACTGCCGCGATTCAAACCCGGGCCCACGGGATGGGAACCCAGCACTCTAGTTATCAAACACACCAGATCCCTGCTGGATTCTAAGTAAACTAACCAACATTAGAGTAAATACCTAAACTCCGTTCAAGATAATAGCGCAGTCGAGAAATACTGATAGATAGATATGAACAGTAAAAATTTTTTCACAATCGTATGATTCAAACCGATTCAACAATTAATGATTTCTTCGGTCACGAGATTCTTTTCCCAAAAAGGCATTGGACATATTTACCAATTAGCTGCATTTCTAGTTGTCAACTATGCTATTATCTTGGACGCTCTCTTAAATAGCCATACAAGTCATTTCAGGGAAAATCTCGGTCATCCTCAAAGAGGAGATATATTTTTACCAGTCTTGATACATTTTCATCTCCCTGAATGCAACGACAACACAGCTCATGGGAAGCGAAGCACGCCCAGCAATCATTTATTGAGCAGCGCACCACGACCCACGGCTTCCAGAGCTGAAACCGGACGGCTTAAACTGCAAGCCCACTTCATTCCACGCATCGCACCGACGGCTGGCACGCATGGATCGCTTTGAGATACCGCCTCCGCCGATTGCGCCCGTACCAGGGACGGCGGGGAGGCCTTAAACGGGAGACGGAATGAAGAAACGCAGACGGATAGGAGGATGGAAATCGAAGGCAATCGGCGGAAGTAAATAAGAGGAAAAACATGAATAAGAAAATAAATGAGGGGAAAATTTGCGTCAAACAGCTGGATAAACAAACGGATTAATGAAAGCCGGAAATCTTTTCGAACACCCCCAAATCGCGCCCACAAAATAAGGCGTAACTAAATAAAATTAAGTTTTATTAACCATAATGGCGAAAAAGTATTAATACCTCCCAGAACATGACGTTTTAACCACGACACTTGATCAGTCATATTCCATGCCAAGAAAAAAAGGGAATCTTGTCCTTTTCAAATGGAATTTGGATTCATGTTTCTGTTTTAGTAATTGCCTGTACATTTTTACAACACTGAGTTCTATTCTAAACACTGAGTTCTACTCTAAACACTGAGTTCTGTTCTAAAAGTTCAACTTTCCCGCAAGATAGTCTCCTAAATATAATTGGATTGGATTTTTGGGAGGCGACCGACTTCTATGGTCATTTGCGCCATAGGGGTTAGGTAAGGGAGGAAGGGTGGATAGAAATCCGGCGCCGGCATTAGCTTTAAAGAAAGGCGCCAAGAGGACAAAGGTTTAACTGTATTTGAAGTGCCCTCCACAAGGCACTCAAGTAGAGATCGGGTTTCCTCTCAAAAACATCCTCCTCTGCAGGGACTTGAACCCTGGCCGCCCGTATGGTTAGCCAGTACTCTAGCCACTAAACCAACCCGATGCCGTCTCCTAAATATTAATAAAATAATAACTCTCATCCTCCCTCACAAAGAGTTGGCTGTACACGGAATCATAACACTCAGAAACGATGAAAAGTTTCGCACATGGGTATCTTCAACATGATAGCCACTTCGCTCATCCACGAACCTCTTTTTTAAACAAAAAATTCTTATATAACTACTTAGAAATTACACTTGTTTTACATTAATAAAGAAATTACATCGACAAGCAAACTTAATGCCCTTCTTGGGGGCCCTTACCGCCAGACCAATTTACTTACGGGAAGCAAATCCATTTCCGGATTCAGAAATATTGGAAGAAATTAAAAATGCATTTTCATACCCTAAGTGCGCATCTTTGACTTTATTACCATGTACATAGTAGCTCACTACGTAGCATAGTAGTAGTATGCTACATCGGATAAGCATCACAGTACGTATCTGCCGACTACAGTTCGTAACCATGACAAATTATCAAAACAGTTTGTACCTGGAAAGATCGAATTCTAAGCAATTCAGAAGTAAAGAGAGTATTTTATTAGGACCTATTCAGCTAAATCCATTCTCAGATTCAGAAATATTGGAAAAAATCAAAAATGCATTCATTTGCCTTGAGATCTTAAGATGCTCTTTTGATCAATATTACCATGTTCACTGTAGCTCTCAGAGCCTATGATACGTTACATCGGATAAGCATCACAGTATGTATCTCGAGACTACAGTTCGTAACCCGGACGAAATATCAAAACAGTTTGTGCCTGGAAAATTCGTATTATAAGCAATTCAGAAGTAAAGATTGTTGGTATTTAAAATGGGACTCTTCAGCGAAAATCATTCCAAGTTAACCATAAAGTCATAATAATGGATACGAGACGAGGTTGAAAAGCGAAAAATGAACGGAAACGAAAAGGGAAGCAGGTATGGTATATAATGAACTCGAAGGAGAACGAGGATCAAAAAGTAGGCGAGGTACCTATTCGGGACGGAAAAGGGGATGAAGAATGGAGGAAGAGAGCAGGGTGAAGGCATTGTTGCGTGGAGAGGAGTGCGTAGGTGGGGAATACAGCTGCGGGGGCCCGATGTAGCCGCGTGCACCTCAGAGTTCCTCCTATTCTGCCTCTCTGCCTCCCGGATAGCAATGCGTGGAAGACAGGGAACTAACTCCGCACTAGCGGCGCGATGAGGCAACCAATAGACGTTCCCTTAATGGGCATAAGACACCTAAGCTCGATGAGTAAGACGACCACGAGGGAAAAGTCGCCTAGGCGGACACTATTACTGGGCATAGGCCTTATTCGGCTTAATACAATTATCACCACGCCGTGATTCAAATTAACACTGCAATTGCTGCTTACAACAACTGAGATGGGAATCGCTTTGAGACTCGATTAAAGATCAGGCTTTTCTTTCTGAGGGGGGATCTTTGATGCGAATTCAAAACCAATTAATTTTTTTACAAGTTGTTAATATCTTACGGACTCCAACAACGGTATATAAGATTGTGAGAATAAAATTAAGAAACTGCAGAACGGACTGGTTTAAAATGTCGTTTTCCCCGCGATCGATGAGCGGCCATAATGGCTACCAATTATACTAGGAAGTAGGTTAGCCGACAGGTAGTGTAGCTGATAAGTTGATTTGCGCCCTAATGCTTGTTTCTTAATCAGCTACGAAGTGACATGATTCGCATGGCCCCTACATGACTCTTTTATCTATTTTACGTCGCTGAAATTTAATACAATAGTTTCTGTAGCATTGGAAGACTAACTTTAGTGCATGTTGTTGAAAGGTTCTGGTACATTATAGTGCACATTGGTGATAACTCACCCCCTGCCAAACATCCTTGAGGTGGCTTTCAGGGTATTATGTAAATGAAACACACTAAGGTACTCTATATACCCTTCACGCCGTTCCCTTTCGATCACAGCCAAAAACTTTTTACTCTCAGTGATAGGTCTACAAGCTGATTCTGCTTTTATAACTTCCACCATATTGCCCGATCCCCGCTTTCCTCTTTTGCTCAAATTACACTAAAGCATTGCTATAAGCAACTCTGAGACACGAGAATATAACTGTTTATTAAGAGAATAATTGTTTGTGAAGAACACAATTGAAGGTAAAATGTAAGGAAAAGTCCCCAGAGGAAGACCCAGGAATAAATTCATAGACCAAATAAAGAGGAAAGTCCATAGGAAGAGATACCAGGAGGTAAGGGAGCTAGAGTAAGATAGGGAAGGGTGGAGGGCTGCAGTCAGCCAATCTCAGGATTAAATGGCCATTAATGATTGCTATAAGTACGTCTCCTGTTAACAATAAATAATACTAGTATTCTTTCCCTCAAGAACATCTACCACCACGTTCAACCATGGCTCTCTCAGTCAAGCACTTCCTCAAGAACGATTCACTCCTCTATCGTAATCCAGTATCATTATTTGTTCTCATCCATTTTCTCAACACGGCCAAATGAACATAGACGCTCCTTTCACATGTCCTTAATTTATGAGTGAAATGAACTCCTGAACAAATACTTGCAAGCTTGGCTAGGCTTGGTGACTCTGGTCCATATAGAATCGCGACCCAGTCAGTAAAATAAAATTATCGATTTTCGCTATCTCGATTGTTTTTCTAAACAGAAGTAATCGTAAATGGGCGATGTAATAACAACAACGAACATGATTTTTTACCACGATTTTACTCGAGAGATAAACATGGCCATCCAGTTTTTAGAATTCCACCGAATGGAACAAATATTCACGGCTAATTTTTTTCACAGACTAATTATTTCGTATTTCACAGACGCTTTGGTACATAACTCCTAAATTACATCAATTTCATTGTCAAAAAGACGTTGGTAAAAAAATTTTATATAATTTTCAAGCAATCTTCTTACCGCACGCACGAGAGAAATATCCTCATACACGAGGGAAACTTGTAACAGAAAAAAGTATTACTAATCACGAACTTCTCCTTTGCTGGAGGAGGAGGAGGAGAAATGGATTCCTTCGCTGAGAGAGATATGTACAATATTATGTTACAGCTCAAGTACGACTTAAAGCATTAATAGGAATTCCTCAGCTTCAAACACCATCTCCAACCAAGTCATATCTTTCGATCTCGTACGGAAAGGAGTGACCTTCCTTATCTCTGGGCCATCCTGCCCTTCTCACTACCTTGCCTTCATTCCGCGAGGGCTCACCCGGAGAGCATGGAGGTTCGTATAAAAAAGGGTCACGCACTGACCTCTCGCTTCCCACCCTTCCCCTATTCCCTGAAAGAAGGAATTCCCACCTCGCCAGGTCACTCTCTTGGTCCAGGTGAGGCAAAGTGGTGCTCGCTTTGAATCATTGAAGGGATGTGAAGTACTGGGACGCTAACGTCGAGCCACTGTATCACTACAGCATTACCCGGCGAGCATAGCCTGATTCCCAATGGATAAGGATGTTTAGGAAGACGTCACAGTCACAATTTAATGCTCCCCGGTGCAGCGTGAGGTAATTGGAAAATGTCAAGAAGGCCAGGACCCGGAGAGATATGCGCACCCCCGATCAACAGAAAAGCACAACAATAGACTTATCGTAAAATCAACCTAACAAATAGATTGCACCAGCGAGGTTACATAAAAAATTCGCATGCGGTAACACCGCCAAATTTTTTTGTTACATACCTGAAAAGGCTTTTATTGGATCGGAACGCGGGTCTCGACACAGTTGGCTTTCTAATTCAAACATGACTATCAATCAGACTTTAAAGATATAGTGGTCGGCTATGATCTTGCGTCTGAAACTTTTAATCAGAGAAGACTACGATTGGGTTCCTAACTTAATTCAATCGCTTCGCACTTCCAGCATAAAGGTTAGCATGCACTGTGGAACCAAACATTTATCTCCAATCATGATTAACCCTGTTTATAATTGTCGCAGTTCGCCTTACATATAAAGTTATATCGATTTCGAGACAAATTTTGTTCAATCAATGTCTCCGGTATATATTTCATTTCTCTGCCATTATGTCATGATTACGATATTTGTATCATTAATTGAGTTAATGATCAGATATTTTATTCCTCCTTGCAAGGAATCGCCATGCTCCCACTAATTCAAATAAATACTTTAAAAATATTAAAACATGTATGGAATTTTAACAAAAAGATTTGAAGAATCTCGACGTCACCATAAAATACAACTGTCATGAACTATTCCTCCATTTCCCTAGCCATCGCGGAGTTAATGCTCATTTTCAATTCCGTAAGCAAAATATTACTTGATTTTAAAAAGAGCAATAAACAGAATACTAGCACCATAAGCTCGTAATGAAAGTAAAATTAAGCAATATTTATCATTGTCAAATGAATTTGATATCGAAAAAAAACTGCAGCCTGAGAAAATGAATAGAAAATTTCTAAGGAATGCCTTTAAGCTAGGAAAGTTATCTATGCGAATGGGCAAAATATATCCGTTTACGATAGCAGCTTTTAAGTGGATCTCATGAAGGAAAAATTTTCCCTCCGAGCAAATACCCTTCCGTCAACGGCTCCCCTTCCCGCGCACACAGATTCCTTCCACACCAATGCTTTCATCTCGCTGCGGTACGAAAGTTGACGGGGGGAGAGAGTTGTGGAGTGGGGAAGCGGAAGTCATTGGAACGCGCCATTGAAATATTTAACCCGCACTGCAGACGGCCAGGCGGGGAACGAGTGGTAGTATATACGTGGGTACCAACCTACTCTACATGCATTACGGTCCAGCGTTGAAACACAATGGAAGCGGGTAGTAAAAGGTTGGTTCGCTTTCCGAAGAGCCACGGTCCAGATGTGACCGTGAGGTGTTGCGATGCTCTGAGCACGCACATACACCGAAGTGGCCAGGATTTCATTTATAATATTTTGGCGATGCAAACTTCTAAATTAATACAAAACCCACTTTTTTTGTTCAAACAAATTATACAAACATTTATTCCATTAAAGTTTTTTAATGTGAATAACAAATAAACTCATCATTTTTTGTTCTAAAAAAAACAAATGCGGCATTCAATTTTAGTACCACATTTAAAAACTAAATTCAAAATTTTAGGGGCCCAGATCCCATCGACTTGAGATTAAAGAATGTCCTAAGTGTGATCCCTTTTCCAGTACCTAAACCCTTGGAATAATATATGTACCACGGAGTTACCAACGATGCACATCTTAAGTCTTACAGTAACTATGCCATCTATCAGCTTCAAAGGCATGTAAAAGACGTGGATGCCTACGGATCAATAAATATAAAACATTGAACTGATGGCAGCAGGCTTGAAATTATAGAAATAATGGATACCCATCATTAAAAATAAAACTTTGTGCCTTCAGCACACATTTTCAACGAAACTACAAAGTTTTTCTTGAAATGTCAATAAAAATTAATTAAAATAGGCTAGAAATCATTCTTTATCCATTCGACATCAAAAATATTTTTCGAACACAGACAAAATACAGTCGATTAGATAATCATAAAATTGTTTGGAGGTAGACTGCCGAAAGGACAGGTTTAAAATACCATATTTACCGAGAAAAGGTAGGTAGTACAACAGCTGTCTAAGAAAATGGAAAGTTGTTAGTCAGGAGACCTTATGTTAATGGTTAATCAAGTCCCTCTATAAACCTTTTCAACAGGCTAATCACTTCGAACACCATAATACGTTACTTATCTCGAAATTTTGATTTATGCATACATATTTGTTTGTACGTATGTTCATTATCCGTTAATACACGTTCACTATAGAATAGATCCTAAAATTTTCTTATAATTTAAGTTACACCTTCAAACAAGGCAGAGGTAACTATCGTGATTGGTTAGTCTGTTAGTCAGGGAGGTGACCGAAAACTAGAGTTCTTTCCACCATTGGTGACAGAGGGATATATAAATTAGGATGGATTGTTTGGAGAAAGGAGGCAGGGAAAAAGTAGAGAAACCCAGGGATGGTAATACCTTACTCTTAACGACTGAAGACTAGGGGACAATAGTTTTACGTCCCATTCCAAGAACGGAATACTGACTTTTAATGGCTCTAAACACATAATCCATCCAAATCAAAATGCAGCAGCAAATATGTCATTGCAGGATTTAGAACCCAACACACGGGTTTAGAAGCTATTACTCTCGTGACTGGCAGTAAAAGTTGTTCAAAGTCCTCAGACTGGCTGAAGCTATTTGGAGATGGATGATATTACTACGTACCCCAAAGCATAAAGGCGTCTGTAGGAGATAGTAAACGATTAGCTTTCCACTTGTATTGTGTTACCATATTAACACACGCATATCCTTAAGAAAAAAGAGTCCATGTGAATAAGGACGAGGAGGAATGTCTCAGGAACGCAAGATTCGCTGCAGTCATCCTTTTCTCAACTTGCTTGTGAATATCTCGCCGCGTCCTTGAAGCTCCCTGCTTTGATTCCCGAAACCAGACACCTAAGCGTCCCAGAGAGACGAAATCCTGAGATGACCACCGTTTCATTGCTGCCATAAATAAGTACGCCAAAGAGTTAAATTAGGTATGCGGGGGAAGGCAACCTTAGGCCACGGCATGACATTCTTTCCTCGTTCCGAAGAGTCACTGGCATGCGGATGCCAAGAAAATAACATAATTTATAAATATAATAAATCTGCCAAGAAAATAACATCCTTGGCAGATTCTTCCCAAAGCGTTTCATGACCCATGAAAATTCTTTTGACGGCCATTTTGGTAATTTATAAATACTAACAAACAGTAACAAGTACAGTTTAAATTAAATCTCGAACAATACACCATTCATCGCTTGGTTATCTGGGGAGGCGATCTGACCGCTGAGGTCATTAGCGACAAATTAGACTTCTGGGGAGGTCGGAAAGAAATTGTATTTCGAATATAGAGGAAAGGGGGAAGTAAAACCCGGCGTCGGAATTACCTCGCTAAATATAGGTGCCAAAGAGTCCACAATGAAACTTTCCATCCGATTTCCAGAGTACTAGAAGTTTTCTATACTAGCAAACATCGGGATTCGAATCTAGGCCTTAAAGATCCTACACCGGAACTTTGTCAAGTACACCAGCCCGATTCCTCCTTCCCATTCTTCCTGAAGCAAACGATTGATGGATCATGGTTGCAAAACAGTTCGGTAACGTTTACTGTGGTCGGTACATTGGAAGTTTTCTCTCTCTACAACTAATCACCACTGTTACACGCTCTTCCGATTTTCGCGGTACAACTATTGTAGAGGATGATTTTGTACCTAAGATAGGACAGAATATTCAGGCAAGGGTGATTCACAACTTTGATGTCAACTTTGAATGAATTTTTTTTCAGTTTGTGATGAATGCGTATTAGTAACACATCGCTGAATTACCTTATAAGGAAGACGCTAAAACTAGTTCGATATCTGGAAAAAACATTATAAAGCACAGGTAAGTAATCCTATTCGTTGATCACCACGTTCAATACTCTAACCAAATATCATTATCAGCCTCTATTTGCGTCTCTATATCTTTGGCTATGGTTGAAGCATCGTCCATGCTTAAACAAAATGCGAAATGTCGAAACATCTCCAGCCAAAGATATCATACAATAACGTCCCGTTTTCACCTTTCACTTACGAAATATGTCCATTTTAACATATATCATGAGACCAACTATTAAATTACTTAGCTATAAAATGCGTCCAATACAAACAATCATTACAAGAGCTTGAAATCAATAAAATAAGAGAACTTGCAGAGTTTAGCAACCGTGGAGAGGTCATAGTGTTTAAAACATCAGTTCCATCGACATTTATTAAATCAAAGACGGTGACTTAAGGTATATAAAACGCTATTCAAGCACGGCAGTTAAAAGGAGAGCCAGAGGATATGAGGAACTTAGGAAAAGACCTGAAGGCGAGCAAAAAAAAGATCTGAGGCAAGTAAACGCGCAGGAAAAGAAATAAACACCTCACGTAGGAAAGCTAAGACTGTCCAAAAACCCAACCGATTCGCCAATATGACAATCCGACGATGATTTTTCAATCCACTTTCTAAGTTCAATTTTTCCATCTGCCTACACCAACCGTCGCATTTGAGGCCGAGGACGAAGTGGAAAGCCATCGACAGCCAGATAGGACATGAGACGACACCCACGAGAACATAACTTCCATGCATCGACGTCGCCTCCTGCGCACACCGCTCGCGCCATGAAGGCAATGAGCACACACCATCATCGCTGCCGACACTTTCACTTGGCGCTCGCAAAACGCGAGTTCGACCGTGGGCGTCGCCCCCCTCCCGAGCCCAGCGGTCGGCGGAAGGTTCAGAGCCCGGTCGGGGTCCCCGCTCGCTCGTCCATGGGCGTCCCACGCCACGGGAGAGGTCGACAAGCGGGATGGATCAAGGACGGAAAATGCGCACTCGGGGGGGATGGAGAACCTGTAGGCAGTACTCTTCCCTAACCTGTTTGGACTTTTCCAACTGATCGCACACAGCAAGCAGTCATCGACGCCATTAGATCTGACATGATGGTCGATAGCAAGCTTCAGCATGAGCATAAGAAATCACAATCAGTGCGTGAAATTCGGTATGAAGAAAAATCAGTGAAAAATTAATGACATTTTCTAGGATAAAGAAAGTAGAGCTGATCATCAAAGAGAGAGAGAGAGGACAAATTAGAGCAAGTAAAACAGTTCAATTACTAAGCTGTACGTTAGAATTACTGAAAATTATTCTTATGACAAATACAACAAGAAAACGATGAGCTACCAGAATCTTCAACTGAGAAAAATCAATAAACATGAAGTACCAAGACACTACAGTTATGAGAGTAAAGCAACTAATTGTATTTGCCCCAAAACTATTCAACAATATTGGATGTGATTTCAATGGCAACAATATTAGCGATCATATTTTGTTTACTTAATTCGCTTTTAATATTACCACTTTAATAAATAAATGAAATTAATTCGTAACAAAATTGTTATAGTAGCAAAAGAGTTAAATTACTTAGTTGTACGTTAGAATTACTAAACATTATGCCGTTGAAAAATCCAAAATGAAAACGGTGTACTATCAGAATCCTCGGCTGAAAAAAACAAATAAATATGAAGTACTAAGACACTACACTTAAAGGTTTTTAGGCTACCAAGTGTTTTTGCCCCAAAACTGTTCAACAATGTTAGAGATAGCTTAAAAATTAGGAATAGTAGTTAGGAAGGGAAGTTAAAAGAAGGGTAAAATAATTCTTGATGCAAAAGAAGTTCGCTAATGCACTACTGACAAGTTTGAAAAGGTACCTGCTGATAAGCCTACAATGGTGTAGCAGGGCCTATAATGTTGAATAATCATATCCAAATGGATATTTTGTTTACACAATTTGCTATTTATATCATTTCTTTAATAAATATGTATAATGAATTTGTAAAAGAAATGGGAATAAAAGCTAGGACATTAGGAGGAGAATTGCATTAGCGAAAGAAGCGTTAAGCTATAGCAAGGAGCTCAGAAGGCGGGGACGTTGGGAAAGCACATCAAGAAGAGGCTGGTGAAGTTTGGTAAGGATAGTAGCATTACATTGGACAGCAACGCGAACTTTGAGAAAAGATGACGAGAATAGGCTGCAGGACTTCGAATTGTGGGGTTGGAGGAGGACGGAAAAAGTGGCGAAGAGGTGGACGGAAAGGAAGTCAAACGAGGAAGTGCTAAGTATGGGAGGAGAACAAACAAAACTTCCGGATGAGATTTAGAGGAGGCAAAGTAGACGACTGGAGGAGGTTATGGCGGTAAATAGTAGCTTACGGTCGTTATAAAGGGAAGTATGCTGTGCAGACGGGTAAGGGAAGGAAGAGAATAGGTTTTATGGACGGGAGAGACTGACGCTTTGCTGAAGAGAGAAACTTGACACGTTAATAGGGGCCTGAATTCGTAAAAATCCAGAGGATTCCTACTGGTATTCACCTAAACCAACGCTGAATATACAAGTTAAACTTATTTATACCACGCATTTTGAGGAACAACGTATCTGTCTACCTATGCAAAGAGAGGGAGAAATGGAAACGTTGGGTCGATATCGTCAGTGTGATCATCAACGGAATTTCCCACCGGTCTCTTCCGGTTTATACGCAAAAAAGCGAAAAGACACGTGACCAAACTGCACTTTTTTGTGGCTGAGCTTCATTATTTTCAACAATGCGCGTTTGGCTTGGCCAGGCCGGAATATTGGATGAATATGCATTTCATTCCGTTTTGCATACGTAGACACTTTTTTGTGAATATGAATATGAAAATGATAAAAAACTCTTTTAATATGAAACGGGGAGAACATTTTCAAAACACGGCTTAAATTAAAACACAAGCTACGATGCGTGAGAGATCATCAAATTCACATTAGCGCGTTGGGTGGTACAATTTAAAGAGGATAATGGAGTAAATAATGCAAGTTCTTTGTTAACTTTGTGGTATTCCATTTTATCTTTCAGATGATTTAATGGTTACATTTACAAAACCACAACTTCAGCGTCATCTTCAACCTGAAGATGACGCTCAAGCGTTGAAACCCGGGTCGGGTGTGTTTTTTAAGTTGTGGTTTTGTAAATGTAACCATTAAATCATCTAAAAGATAATGGAGTATACTTGCGAATAGCTACCTTGCCTCCTTCTAAAGCAAATTCTAATATGAAACAAATTTATTTACGACTTTACGTCTGACTGACGTAAAATATAATCTTTGGTTGAATGGTTGGAGAATATTAACACAAAAGAAAAAAACTTAGAATGAAGTTTTCGAAGCGAGATATTAAATTTGACACGGATACAAAATGTTTTTAACAAGTAGATGGGTGAGTGTGTGTGTGCCTTTCGATGATATGCGACTGTTAGGATGCAGGGATACAGCCACGAATGATTTAATATAAAATTCAGGACAACTCACATCACTTGTCCATGCAATCGCAAGATATTATCCATCCCTCAAGTTTTCTCATTGCATCCCGACTCCCATGAAGTAAAACCTATTAGAAAACGGCAAGTACAACATTCGTTTTATAAGTTCATAAATTTAGGAGGGCATGACCATTTATTTCATGCGCTAGCACGCCATTCATGTATGTTTTTCATGTATGTAACATTTTCATGTATGGATGTGAAGCGTGGACATTAGGGAAGAGGGAAAGGAATAGAATAGAAGCTTATGAAATGTGGATGTGGAGAAGGATGGAAAAAGTAAGATGGGTAGATAAGATGAGAAATGAAGAGGTTTTGAGCAAAGTAAAAGAAGGAAGATCGCTCCTAAAGGAAATAAGGAAAAGAAAAGGAAACTGGTTGGGCCATGTGATGAGAGGGAAAAGTATAATAACTGTGGCACTTGAGGGTTCAATTGAGGGAAAGAAAAAGAGAGGAAGGAGAAGAATTAAATTGGTGGATCAGGTGAAGAACATCTGCTATGATGAAACAAAGAACAGAACTCGGGACAGAAGCGGATGGAGACAGCAGTGGTGTACGGGACCTGCCAGCAGGCAGAACACCAGATGATGATGAGCACGCCATTACGACCATTGAATCAGCAACTTCATTCTCCTCACAATGAGTCGATAAAAACACGGTCACAAACCGGCATCAAACATCTTTTTAATGTATTTCACCAGTAATAATTCATTCCGCGGGATCAATAAAAAAAAGCCTTCAGTTACATTTTTTCCTCACTTCTCAAGCACAACAAATTGACTAATGACAACTTTCGAGCAGATTGAGGTGCGATATTATCGAGAAAAGCTGTTGCGACAATTTTTTTCCAGAACAGTGCAAACCAAGAGGGATTTGGGGATGGGGGAGGGGACAAAATTTGTCAAGTCGCTTGAGACATATCGTCAAATGAGAGGCCGTGTCAGCATGCATGCATACATTCATACATAGGCAGACCGGTTTCCACGAGGAGACCAAAACCGGCACTGTTCGCCGCGCGGAGGGATAATTGAAGCGGTTGTCCCTGGAAAGGGCCGCTAAGTGCACTCACAATCAGAGAATGAGAGCACTTAAGCGCTGCATTTTCGACAAAACAGTCGTCAAAACAACGCTGAAAGGCTTGAATTCAAAAAAGAAAAAAACGCGAGGGGCATGAAAGAGCACCATGCGGAACTATGGGGACGACCGAAAAGCCAGCCAGATGCACAGAAATTCGTGTGCGAGTGGGAGAGAGAGGGCGGGTCAGCTGGCGGCGATACTCGCCAGACGCAGCCCTCCAAAAAAAAAACACGCACGCAAGTAACTGTGATGAAAAAAAAATTAAATTAAAACAGAAGATAAGAGAACGGAGTGAGTCTCTCGCATTCCAAGCGAACTAAAAAAGCCAGAAGAGCAGCGACAGATAAAGAGAAAGAAGGAGGATCGTCATTAAAACTTGCTTTCAGAGTCAGTAGCGGCATTCCTCTTCATTCGGCATGCTCCTGCCAATTATTAAGGCAAAAAGTAACGACATAAGAACGCACCCATCAAAACTCGGAAGTTTTCCAGATAATTTTTAATTACCCACACTCTCCACTTCTCCGATCTCAGGCTACGCGACACTTTTCGCGGCTTCGAACGTCACAAAAATGTTGATCATGTGTTGAAGCCGCAGACTTTGGTTTTTTTTTGGCCCTCCAACTGTCTTTTTTTGTATCGTTTCGCCTAATCAAAAACCTTGAGCACACGGAAAACATTAACTCCATGCTAGATACTGAATTTGAACGTGCAAACATTGAGTTTGCCGAACAGGCGCCCAGCCAGTCTTGTTTCCATGGCCGGCGTTTTATAAAGATATCCGTCATTTCGCTATTGCAAACTGATCCCTGAAGTGATTCTGCACGTCGCTGGGAGAAAATTATAAGCAAAAAACAATGTCCTCATCACGATAATGCAAGTAACTGAAGAGCTGAATCTTGCAATCCTAACCAAAATTAGACTAAAAAAGCAATAGTTACCGCTGAGAGAAAATGTGGTCCACTAGCCTTTCGCAAAAACTTACATTAAACACAGGTTAAATTCAAATTCTAGATGATATCCCACTGAGTCTCGAACTGATTTAGTTGAGTTTTATCATGAAAACGGACTTCTGAAATAGACAAACGAGTAACTTCAAATTGTCGTGGGTATTTTCCCGACACAATATTCACCAGGGTAACCGACTGCTTAGGACACTGTAGCAGGTAATCAATTAGGATTATAGGATTTACTTAATTCATGTTCGTACCTTTTAGTACTCATAATTGAAATAAGTACGTAATTGAAGTACAAGTAATTTATTTACGTACAAAGAATATCAAATGAATTTTATATATAGTTTTTTTCTCTCGCGCTCAGGTCGAACATGACACATATTCTATGCTGCGGTCTGGCTGTTTCTTTCCTCACTCAAAGATGCCCCAGTAAAAATTGACACAGATAAATCGAAGTTAATTATGCGTGATGTGGATTTGGTCAAGCTATTCGCATCAACGGAAGTTTTATCTCTTATATGCAAATAATGCTGAAGATATGCAATGGAGATTTTTTCAAAATTATTTGAACTCAAAAAAGAAGCAGTTAATTTCACAGTAGAGCACTCTAATCTGAGAAGGGCTTCTTCATAAAAGAAACTCCGTCGAGTCTTAATTAAAAGTCAACATCGGCGCTACTGGAAACGAGTGGGTGACACAAAAAAGAGGGCTTTTAAGCTCTACAATATTCATTCCACTTAATCGTTTTCTTATTTGACAGAAACCATATCAGTGATAACGTCCATCCCGATAATTTTTTTAAACATGTCCGTCTTTAGAGCGCTTGCTTGCGCTTTACGGCATCCAATTTCCAGGCCTCTCTGTTTTCCCAGTCTCCTTCTTGCAGGTTTCTCTCCGCCATAGCTCTGGCTATTCCGCTTCTCCATGAGTCAGGTGGCCTTCCTCTCTTTCTCCTTTCATAGGGTTTCCACTCCATGATGGTGCGGGGCAGTCTTTCTTTGAGCATCCTCTGAACATGTCCGTACCGCAGCAGTTGTTTTGACTTGATTTCGTCCAGGATGGTTGTTGTTATTTTCATAATTTCTCGAATTCTCTCATTTCTTACTCTATCAAGCCTGGATTTTCCGGCTGCCCTTCTGAGGAAGTCCATTTCTGTAGCTACAAGTTTCTTTTCGTCACTCTCATTCATTTTCCATATTTCACTTCCATATGTAAGTATGCTTTTAAATATGGTGTTGTACATGTATCTTTTATTTCTATTTGATATACATTTGCTCCATAGTATTGAATTTAATATATTAATGGTTGCTCTATCTTTATTAATCCTATCTTTAATCGTTTCTGCGCTCCGAATTAAAGAATAATAATACGGAACCAAAATTATAAATACCGACACACGGATGCAAGGGATGTCTTTACCAATCGCTATTACCACCGACAGTAAAAATATTACCCGTGAAGTATAAATGAATAGCGTCAGTCATTCCACTCCCGGATATACGAGTATACTTTAGAATACGTTAGCAGTAGTTGATTCGACGTGATGGCGGAAAACATGACTATGCGGAAAACAAAAATAATGAAGTGCACGCGCAAAAATGATGACGAATGATTCACATAAGAAGTGATACGAAGGTCGTGTAAACACAACATCTAGGAACTATCACATTTGCTATTTCATTAAGGATGAATCACGTTCAGACAGAAATCGCCCATTGTATCCACAAGAAATCGAACATTTACCATTACCGACGGATAAAATAATATGTAAAGATGAAAGGGATTCAACGAGATTCATTGGGAAAAAAGCTTCATATTAATGAGAAACCCAATAAATTCCGGAAAAATTTTAAAAATTCTCAGCCTTTTGCACATATACATAAAATTTAATTCGCATGACGGAAACACATGATCCGTTTTCGTGACATGAGGATCAAGTACCTAATCGAAAAACACGGAGAAATTAGAGCAAAACAGCCGACATTAGTTGAGCCTTATTGGATTACACTGAAGCTCATGGATCTTTTTAGACACAGGCGCATGCAACTGTTGACCAAAAAAAAAACAAACGAGACTAAAACTTCGGGACTCTAAAATATCCGACCACAGCTCCATCTCGGGGAGAGACGAGCAGGGATGGAAAACTTCCGCGTTTCCTTTTTTCAATCAGCCAACCCTCACTCGGAAGTCGAAACATACACAAAAACTCGCGTCGAATAAGACTTCGACGGAAAGTTGATGCTTCGCTGTGAAGCGAGTTTTCCAAGGGGCTGGCAGTTCCCTCTCAGACTTAATTCCATTAGCATTTCTCTGCAAGCTTTACAAGATTTCTCATCCCTCTCTCACGCGAACGGTCTTTCTTCCAACTTGAATGGATGAAACACGGGACCGCGGACGAGGAAAAATAAGACTCCTGCACACGGTCTTTCTCACACAGCTCTTTCTCCTGCGAGTAAGACAAATCCAAAGCTGATTTCATGCTTCGGAGGGCAAAATAGGTTTTCTCCGCGAAAATACTCCAAAGCCTCTGTCTTCGGAAGCCTGCGCTCAAGCACGCCATCAAGATTCAAAATCGATAAGGGCAATATTTTTCAATTTGGCAAAAATGTTGCCTCCCCTCTGCACCGGCGACTCAATTGTATACTAACATGTTTTTGGTAATAAGAAAAAAATTCATCCAAAAAGTAGTAATAAGATTCCGCATTCATTAAATAGGATCCAAGTCACTAATAGCAGGCCATATCTCTCTAGTTCCCAGTGAAATTCTCCCCGTTGTACAGCAAAGTTTGTGAGATATATAACATTCCACTATCATCTCTAACAAAGGAGAGCAATAAAACGACCACCTATCCAAAGATTTGCATCGATTAAGTTAGTTTGAGCGAAATATCATTTCACCTATTAATGAAAGAATTTGGTCTTATTTTAACGAAAAATATCCTACTCTTCCAGATACACCTAAATATCTGCGCCTTCTCGAACTAATTTTTTAGATTTTTGACATATTATACTAGCCCTTTTGTACGGGAAATGGTAGGTGTACGCAAGCCAGAGAGGCCATATTTTGAAAAATGAGGCATTTCTAACACCTACACCTCGTCAAAAAATTAACAGAGTGCAGTTTGTATGTTTAATCGACTATTTTTGAAAATAAATCATTGTCACCGCATAGTTTTTTCAGAATCGCAAATAAACTTCTGTTGTGAAGGAGTTTTGAATGTATCGAGTGAAAAGTATAAGTCAAATCAAAGACGGATGTGGATATTTTTATTTGATTACCTAGAATTTCAGTCATACACAAGTATATTATTGCACGATTAATAAAATAATATTTGATTCATGCTTCCTACACTTGCTTAAATTAAAACGTATATCTGAATCGAATATGGTCTCTATTATGACTAGGGAACGATCTCATCATCAAGACTGTGAATCGGTCACATAAAACTACCTTAAATTAGCTGTTCTAGCTAAGCTAGCTGAACAATCTGTTCCACTGATCACTCAAACTAAAGAATGATTCCCACGGTGGGAATTGTGGGAAGCCATTGGGAATTCCTCGAGTGTTCCATTTGCATTTGCTTCCACTAAGGCAAAACGGCCCTCTTTGCAATGGCTATTACGTAAGATGATAGTTGTCCAACAAATATATTTCCCATAAACAGGACTAATAAAATTAATATTATATTCTTGGTCGGGGTCGTTTAACCCTGAACTGTACCAATATAATTTTCCCTGCCGTCGAGGCACAGAGATACAGAAGCGGAACTCCTACGTTTAAATTTTGTTGATTTCCAGAACTGAGACGAACTTATTTTGATCAAAAACACCCAGCCTCCAGCGACGCAGGCCCCTACAAGACGCCAACTGCGTAAAATATTCACCACCCCACACCATTAATTTAAAACCAGACCAATAAAAACGACGAGTTTTTTTCTGGACTGGAGTCGTTTTTAATCCTGATATGGCGCCAAAATCATTTTCTCCGTGCCAGTGATTGCCCAAACTACAGAATAATTCTCGCCAGAAAAACATTAGGAATTCCATAACTGAAACGACCGTTAATTTCTGCGCCGTGCCACAATAAATTGGAAGTAGAATCAACGATTCGGGAAATGAGGAAAGTGGACAGACTGGATGTTGCTCCTTCTTCAGTCTTCGCGCCAAACGGGGCCTTCGCCGTTAAACTTGCTTTCATCTCTTCCGCATCCCAAAAGACGGTGACCATAATGTCAGTGAGAAACGATTTTACCCGAAAACTCGAATTCCAAACCTCCACTACGAATAGCACGACCAAAGGATCGGGTGAAGGCCATCCACCGAGATCGCCCGCTCGACTAACTGAGCGGGTTTGACGGAAGGAATTCGACTCGAAGAAGGGAATTGGTCCTTGCGATTTGCATCAAGACTGTGAATCGGTCACATAAATCGCGTCAGATCAATGGCCAATGCCTATTTTCACTCCAATAGGCAATTTTCAGGGTCGTGGCAATTAGTTTTCCTGGGAGGCGCATGAAAGCTGAGGTCACACCAGCCATGACGGATCGTCGAGCAGCTAAGACCATAAACGAACTGGAGTAGGGAGAAAAGGTAAAGAGGCACGAAGCCTTTCGCAATGCGTATTATCAAGAGAACTACCATTTTTATATCTTAATCAACAGGATGGTCAGCCAAATCAAACTGGTCATTACTGATTGAATTACGATTATATGTTGGTCCACTCGCGACACGCCGCCGCACAGTGGGCTGAAAGTGAAAAAAGCAGGCCAAAATCCCAATAAAATTTTTTCAGTGAGTAAATTTAAAAAAATATATATGCATGTTCACTCTGTATTGAGCACAGTTGATCTGAGTTGGGCGTCATTTTCCTCACTCGCAACTCATTAAAAATTAGTATAAACTCCCAGCTGTACACCATCAACACAATTTTGTCCTTTTAAGTTTCTAAGTTCGATCCTAAAAAAATTCTATCCATGAAAAGAAATCATCGAAAAAGCCAAATGCGATAGGGGAAAGCCACCAAAGTACACGACTGGATAAGTTCTAGTAAGGCCGGATATACGACTGGTTTCCAGAATGCTGATTCTAGCTAAGACTTTCTCGATAAACCACCAGAGTCCCGCAATTCGAGACGACAACAAATCATCCTTGTACCTCAAGAGTACTCCATACACATCATCAATCTAATATAAAATATTTCTTCAAACGATAAAACTAACCACAGGCTTTTGCCAAAGGCATGACCACATCCGGGGCGTATCAGGAAAATCATCCGCCCCAATCTGACTAAGATATGAAGCGAAAGACGAAAACAAAATACGGCGTAGGAACTTCCGTCGACGATTCGGGAAATAGCCGGAAAAACTGGAGCGAAAGGAGGAATATTAACGACAATGTGAAAGCGCTTGACACCTATGTTCCATACGAATGACTCACTTCATTAGCCACGGAATTAACCATCAATTTCTTCGAGATTAGAGACTTCCGCCCCAAAACCTTTCCCCAGTCACTCTACTCTCTTCCCTTCGGGCAATGCCTTTCCCCTAACCTCATCGGAAATGTCCAATTTCCTTCTTCCGAGCAGCGATAGGCGACGAATTCGGGTATAAATTCCTGATTACTTGTTGAAAATAACCTAGAACATAATGCATCAGTGTTTCTTTTCCCCAATTCTTCCCTTTCAATATAGTTGAGAATATTATGCCTCCTCCCCGAATTCAATTATCAAATAATATTTCAATTTCACGAATAAAAATAATGCCCATATTTAAGAATCAAGTTAAAATTGTGGAATTCAGATAACTTAAGTTTGAGCAAAAGATCATTTCACCTGAAAACCAACGAATTTGGTATCTATTTAAAGAATACTTACGATACAATCTCACTATTCCAAGGATATAAAAATATCAGCTCCTTACCAAACTGCTTTCCGAGATTGTTGACGAAAAATACCAGCCCTTTTACATGGAAAATGGTACAAGTGTGCACTCCTGAGAAACCTTATTTTAAAAATGAGGAATTTATAACACCTAGATCTCGTAAAAAAACAACAGTGCCTAGTTAATATGTTTTATCGGATATTTCTGAAAGAAAATCATAATGTCACCGCAGTATTTTTTCCGGATCGCAAAAATTCCTCCGTTGTGAATGAGTTGTGAACGTACCGTGTGAAAAAATGAGTTACACGAAAGACTTATTGAGATATATTTATTTAATTACTTAGAATTTCAGTCATACATGAGTATATAATTGCAACATTAATAATGCAATATTTATTGCATGCCTCCTACAGCGCGGCTGAAATAAAAATGTATAATTCGAATATGGTTTCCATTATGACTAGGAAACTATCTCGCTCAGATTTTACATTATCTACAGAACATAAAATTTTACTGAATAGTGGTCCCTGTTTTCCCAAACCCTCCCAAACAACCCCCCGGTAGGGATTGGTCATAATAGCTTGGACCAACTTAGTTGAGCGAGCGCGTTGGTTAGCTACGAGGCGAAGAAGCTATTTTCCGTTTTTCCTTTCGATTCTTGATCCCATGCTAAGATGGGAGGCGATAAAAAGACATTGTACAACTGGGCTAAAAGGCCAAGTAAAACACAACAGGTGAACTCGAGATGGAAGAACTCAACACTCCTAAATGACACAAAAAGGGTACATATTAGCAGGTCACAATAGGTTCATTGCTCAGACAAATTCGAAATAGGAAGTACTCATCTTTGCAGCCAAATCGCTGAATTCCAAACCACACCAGGAGCCTTCGAGGTTGCGAAAAATCCCCTCATTCGTGATGCCTACCCTGATGGCTTTCGAGGCGTTTTCGTAAAAGAATAAAATTGAGCGGGGCACGGCCTCTGGTCGATGTATTATGCTAACATTTTAAACACCCTTGTGTTCTCTGGTCAATTGATATTGGACTTGGGAGAAGAGTGAAAAATTTCCAGAGTTATATTTTCTTGACCTCTCTCACGAACATTCTCGTTATTCTCTCCTCAACTGCGAACATGACCAGCGTTGTCGGTCAAATAACCAAGCAAACAGACCACCGCTCCAACTGACAATGGGATCAAATAGTGTTCCACAAATCTCCCTTCGAGTTCACTCCAACGAGCAAGAAGTTCCACATCCTCTGCCCAGAGGGAGCGAAGACAAAAAATAACTTCAAGGGCTTTTGCATGGCGACCCGAGGAAGTCGCTAATGAGATAATTTTTTTTTCAGTCTCCTACTCGGCTGCTAAAAAACCAACCGCGCGTGAACAAATGCAGGCTGGTTGGATTTCTTTCTCAAAAGCCGGTTTCCTGCAGTGTCGCTTGTTCGGCGCACAGACGCGACCGACTTTCTAACTTAACCCCCGACTAACGAACGCTTTCAAGTAAAAGCATCCTTTGGTGAGGAGTGTTATCCGGGGACTCTTGCGACGAAGTCCGCAAAAACATTTCGGCTTGCAACCTAAGGTAAGGGAAACATCCCACTTCTCCCTCGTTAGACCTCATTTAGAAAACGCCGCAGCCAAATTCGGGATCCTTACGAGGCAAACTTCAAGTCGTTTTCGCGAAATTAACCTATCTCCAGTCATAATTTAGGCCATATTCCATATTTTTTAATTCAAGCATTTGAAAGAAGACGTAATATTAGTAGCAGAAGAGGTACTTGCTGTATATAAGTAAACACAGAAGTATTAAATCAGAAAATACTTCGTTGCATGTATTTAACCTACTCTGAAATTAAATAAACAGGTTTATCTGCATACTTGAGGCTATAACAGGACCATTTTCACGCCGCACTGTGAAACCCATTCATAGCTTATGGATTTTTTTATTTTATAAAAAATTATCACGTCGAGTAAAAGCTAATTTGAAAAGTGATTTAGAAAACAAATGAACAACACAATTTTACATTTCCGTTGCAACGAGACTAGAGCTCTGGTGCGACTCAACTTCCTCATTTTTAAATTATGTCTCTCATTCGCACAAAACCGTATGAAATCACATGAAAACGGTTTCAATTTCTTGGAATACATCTCTCATTTTATAACAAAATTGGCTGGTGTTTTGGTATCAAAAATGACATGAGACTTTTTAATACTAATAATTGCCTAATATGCCAATTTCACTTAACATTATACGTAGTCAACATGTAGCTCAGACAACCTTAGATACAAACCAAATTTGTTGAAAGTAAATGGGAGTTGTGAATTATAAATTTTATGTCTATTTATTTATTTATATTTTTTACAAATTTGTAAATGGTTTACATTAATTTAATTGTTGGTTGTTTACGTATTTCTTTACTGTTTGGAGTTGATATTTACTTTGTTAATGTTCAATATTAAGCTCAATGGTGGGTACATTTTTGATTCTTTAATTTGTGAACTAATATTTGTATCATTACCTGGCTGCATGTCTCTTAGTTTTGTGCTGTAAAGCCCAGAATATGTCAATATATTTAGCGAGGCCTTGGCTGTGAGTTAAATATATTACTGACCAAATATTCAAGGCTCTTATTATTATCTAACTTGGATAAAATTAGAAGGGATACAGAAAACAACTTGACGGTACGAAAAAGTTAGTTACGAGATTTTAGGAAAGTCACAAGCCTAAAACAGCAACGATTCGAACATAAGTCACTATCAGAGTTAAGGCAACATTTCTGACTCTTTCTTACGAATAAAATAACAGAATTGGTTGGTTGGACAAGTTGTAGATAAATCTGAATGTAACAGAAAGCGGCAACAGAACCAGCCCCATCTGGTCTGAGCACACGCTTTAGAGCGCCGAAAGGACTTAATTTTTTTTGAGAAAGAAACCCTCTTGACGCAATTCAAGAGTCGGGCGACACTCAAACCGCACACGTGTTCCTCATTTTTTTTAGTCACATTGCCAAAACGAGCAGAAGAACGCGCGAATATAGTCATTCGTGAAGTCGGAACTCTTAAAATAGGTCGCTGCGTAATCATCGAAAAAAATCGATTGCAGTTCTCTACAAATGTTTCAAGACACCCTTGATAAGATTAAGGGATGGCTCTCCAGTCATACTTACTGCGATCACACGCCCATTCTGAAGCATGAGGAGTATATTTCCTCCTCCGACACTTGACGACAGCAGAAGGATGATACGAGGAGTCAGGAGTTCGTTCACCCACGTCCTAAGCAATGGTCCACGCAGCGTGACATTGCATGACACGCGTTCCAATTGGAAAGCAAACAAGTTACTTACAAGCAATGGATCACTTTCATTATATCTACATTGCTTGTAACATTGAAAAGCAGTTAATATTATCCTCTGAAGCGGACAGTATCAACTCACCGCAATCTCATACATTTCCCTTCATCAAAATGCACGTGCGCCCCAGCAAATCTGACGTGGAGATATATGTAATATTATTGAAAATAGGGATGGCCATAGACTCAATGGTATCAGATGGCTCATCCTTTATTGACTGATCAAAAAGGATATGCGCTTCCAAAGTTCCAAAAATATTTATTTTTTCCGACCGGTTTCAATACAAGGTATATACCATCATCAGGCCTAATGATGATACCTTGCATTGAATAAATCCACAGATATTTATTTTGTATTATAACTTCGCAAGGACATTTCTTTTGTGATAAATTATGCCCATAAAGTAAATAGCTTGGTTCATTTAACCACTCCCATCAGTTAAAATTTACGAAGATCCACTGAACTCTTATGGACAATACAAAAGCAGATATCCAGTGAGAAAGGGAGATGGATTAATACCCATACTAGCCAGATGAAACGGAACATAGAGCAGAAGAGCATTCAGGAAGAAGGAGTTCACAGGGAATATTGGGAGTTCGGAGGTTTGCATCAAACAATGTTAGGCGTGATCTAATTAAGACATAATAACGAAGAAAATTTACAAAACAGCAAATGAATCCATATGAATACAAATACGAGAATATGTTACATAAAGGCCGAAGAATTATAATTTATTCACTTTAGCCATTTCTCCATCCTTCTCCACACCCACACCTCAAATGTCTATAGTCTGTTCATGTCCTCCTTTCTGAGGGTCCACGTTTCTGATTTTTACAGCACTACGCTCCACATCAAGTTCTTAACCAGCCTCTTCTTCACATCCTTCCTCAGGAGAGGATACGATAGTTTCAAATTACTTGAAAATTTCAAATCTGTAGTGACTGGGTGACGCGGAGGATATAATTTTAACAGCACACTATATTTTTGGAGATGACAGAAGAGATAGTATGAGGAGTGCACTGCCAAACTACCACGGAATCAAATCCGTACCTTATTTCCACGCATCGTAAATGAATATAACAAAAACTTAACGAGAGGCTATGACTCTCCGTAAACATACAATTTATTTTCGTCTCCTTCCTCGTCCAATTATTTTTTCCTATTTTCTTCCGCTACATGAATCATGCCTTATCACCTTACAATGCCTAATACACCATGCGACGAACTGAAGGGTAATGTGCCAAATAAAAACCAAATTCTGAAGCTTTTGAATGAAATAAATTGACAAATTGTGGAAAATACCAAGTCTGATTCATTCACTACATTTACCAATCGAACTCAGATCGATATGAACTCGGACTGATCAGAACATTCTAAGCCAGCCGACTTGGATCGCCTGGTTTATCAATGCGAAATCGATTGAAATATTGATTTGAATCGGTTCATATCGATTTGAAATCTCAGAATGGCAGAGAAAGCGGGCCGAGGCAGCCCGCTTCTCATATCGATCCCAGTTGCCCATTGCATTCACCATACCGAGCTGAACCGGCCAAATCGATCTGATTGCTATTGGTAAAAGTAGTGATTGTCATGCAAAGCAGATGTCGAAAGTAAACTCCCAAATTTCGCGGGTTACGCTCCAATTGTTTACGTAATTAGTCAGAAGATTAAAGTATTTTGAACAGACAGTAGATGCAACGTAACCTCAGCTGTTGAAAAGCAATAAAAAACAATATCAACACGACCACTGGCCACATCAGCCGAGAAGCGTGCTCCACTCCCCGACTCATTACTCACGCCCGAGTATTACCGCTTCGAACCCTTACGGTAATCGGTCACCCTCGCATTTTTAAGTGGATTGATTACGTCCAGCCGCGTCGACGGCGAGACATGTCCCTTGGGCGAGACTCCTCGACCGGTTCGAGACACCAGCCAACGTCTGAGCCACGGGCACGATCTTAGTCACTCATCTCCCTTCTCCCCCGTCCCTCCCCCCCCCCCCAAACACACGACGTCGTCCTCCTGCTCCTCATCCTATTAGTAAACAGCCGCTCACCGACGCCGCCTCAACGCCTCTTATTTTTTTCGCCACCTTCTATTTAACCCTGGCTTGCGTGCTTCCACGCGACCCCGTAACGAGCTTA
Source organism: Ceriagrion tenellum (assembly GCA_963169105.1). Classification (NCBI taxonomy): domain Eukaryota; kingdom Metazoa; phylum Arthropoda; class Insecta; order Odonata; family Coenagrionidae; genus Ceriagrion; species Ceriagrion tenellum. The sequence continues at coordinate 124,984,267 of OY720634.1, read as the reverse complement.
TTTCCGCCAAGTGAGCCATCGGCTCCCATGACAACGCTCTTATCCCACAACACACACATTACGGGGTTGGCCAGGAACTCATTTCAAACGTCGTCCTGGCTCTCAAGAACACGAGTGCCTTGAGCCTTCACGCAGAGCATAGGTATGAACTTCCCCGAACACGTGGCCCCCACTGACATGCGCTAATCGGCAAAGAGATTTCCGGACAAGAAAGCGTTATATTCGGCACCACAGTATTAATTTTACCACGTAAGGCCTGTTTACACGATGACTCAACCCACAAAGTTTACGCGTACATGTATGTTTAATTAAAAATTTAATTTGTGAACAAGACTTCACTGATGCATGCGTACACTCAAGAAAACAGGGGCTGTCCATAACCCACGTAGACACCAAACAGGCGCGGGGAGATACGAGGGTTGTCAACGAACCCTTGGGGGATGGTTGAAGGGAAGCCTACGTAGACGATGGTCGTGGTAAATGACAGATTATCATAGCTGCAAGAGAAAATTTTCTTTTACTACCTTACTAACTTTCCTTAAAATCAGCCTTAAATTACAGATAGCCCATGACAGTCAATTACTAACCATTCGGGACCATAACAGCTGTGATCGTCGTCATGAATAGTTCGAATTGTGACAATAGGCAGGCAGTAAATCTTTCTCATTATATTCTCTACTCTCTTATTTATGCATGATGTAAATATTGATGTTCTTATTTATGCATGATATTTTGAATCTGTATTAGTAGTCTTTGTATCCCTTGCATGTTGGAACGATTGAAGATAGAATGTTTCTTGGGTATTAGATTTTTAATTGACGCTTTGCATGTGTGGTACGCGGGTTTTGATGTAATGTCGGTGTTCTACCATATCATTCATGCATGCCTGGTGCGAAAGCACCCCCTGCCACACACCCTTTGGGTGGATTGCAGGGTATGACGTAGATGTAATAACTCGTTTCACACTTTTCCCGCAAAAAAAAGAAAAGTCTACATGGACACCAGGGGGTTCACGATGAGTGTCCACGATGGGGGTTGGGAGCCAAAAAAAATGGCCTATTTTTTTCGACGTGGATTATGAACAGTCACACATTCACTCACTGTTTTCGTGAGTTTTTTCACGCATAAATCTGCACACTTCCATGCATCATGACAGCGACAACGCTACTGTTACTATTCCCGAACTGAGAGTCACCAATCCCAAAAAGGTAAATATGGTTTTACAACATGTTCACCCGAATCTACCTCAGGAAATTGAGGAGAGACGCCATTTGAAGATAGAATACTTGAGAGATTGCTTGAAAACTGACCCTCTCCTATTCGATCACAAATGATTACAGAAACCAATGCATATATCCACCGCTAATATAACATAAGGTACTATAAGTTAAAATTAAGTAAGACAAACTATTAAGATCCACCGATTTTCTACAAAAAAGAATTGTTAGAGTGATCTTAAAAAAGGGTCGCTTTGAAAGTTCCTTACCTCAATTTTGTTTCATTGGGTTGCTCCCCTTAAGTCATCTATTCATTTATAAAGTTTTAACGTTGTTTTTACATGAGAAGTGATAATAATGGGCTATTATAGTGCAATCCCTCTCCCTGCACCATACGTAAATAACGTATTTTTTTACCCAAGCTGAACCTGACGTTATTCAAGCGATATTTCTAATACGTAGGATCTAAAGTGTATATTGTACTACCTGTTTCATGTTTTAATTAAAAAATCTTAAACACAACAATGAAAAATATACAATCTATGTTCTTTACTTAAGAAACTCTTGAGGATGTTTTCTCATAACTGTAATATTGAGTGATACATTTACAGTAATTTCAAAATGCTGTATTTCCTTTATATTTGTGTGCATAACCCATTCTGTAAACGATGGTAACCATAATTCAGATCTACCTTCAAGGTTACCTAAGGTTACTCCCCGATTTAACCGATGGTATTATGTTGGAAGCATTTCTGTCAGAGTAGTAAAATATTATTATTATATTCTCAATAGCTATTTACATAGTTCAATCGAGTATTACTTAAATTCAAGCAACAACAAAAAACCACAGAAAAGATCGCGGTCCAGTGTAAGTGACGAAGTGCCCTAATCCTCACGAGGTCTTTTGAGAAAAACTTACAAAAATATCTGTAGACGAAAAGAATAGGAAGCTAGAACGATTTTTATCCAACCTACAATTGCAGCAGGAGGAAAACTATCAAAAAAAATCTATTTCGACTTCCATGGCCAACATATGACTTCCACTTGAAATCTCTACAATTCCTTGAAAAAATAATAATCTAAATATTTTAATGCCTAAACCACGACTTAACCATCATTCCAGAGAGAAATATCAATTGGAAGAAGAAAAAAATCTAATCAGATGCGTAACTAAATAAAATTAGCGCAGCAGCACCCTACGGAACAAACCAATGATGAAATTAAACCTATTATTAAATTTTAAAAACATTAAACTTTTTATCATTGAAACGGGAGGCGGAAATATTGCGAGATTCACCTTCCAAAATGGGTCATCAAGTCTCTTTCTTCGCGATTCAAAAAATAAAATATTTCTAATTCACCATCGATATCACAGAATCGGGAGTTAATTTTTGAAAACCCTCCGAGCCGTGATGCCACCGCGTTAAAAAAGGCCAGACCATCCGAAGAGGGAGCTGTGTGTCACCACCCCGCGAAACCCCGCATTTTCAGGACATTCCTGCAAATGACACAAACTCCGACCCACATCCCTCCGCGACCGAATCCATCACCCGAGTGGCTGACGAGAACAAATGGTTTTAAAAGCCTTTTAAGGTCCACCCCCGTTTTCTTGGTTTATGGCGGGGGGGTCAACCGCTCTTTGATTGCGTGCAGGCGCGGAGACATCAGCCAGTCCTCCGACCGCCTCCCACTCTCCCCTACCCTCCCTCAAGGTCCACTTTACATGCCTTTCCAGAGTCCACGCGGCGGAACGTGCCAGCCGCAGCACAGCGCGCCCGAGGACGCAGGAGTAAAACAATCCCTCTTATCAAGAGACCCAGAGAGGCCATGTTGGCGGAAGTTGGGTGAGTAACAATAACCCTTTGCAAAAAAAGTTGAGACATCCACTGGCAAAGTGACGCACTCAACGTTCAAACTTTTCCCCATCTCCCGTCACTAGACTTCTCCCATTGAAATTTCAACCTCAAGAAAACGAAGATAAAAATTTCAAAGTTTAACGGCTCTAATTTGCGGCATTTATGTATTTATTTATTTATTATAGAATCAAAAACAGCACGATGGCCTTTTACATTGATACATACATATATATTAAATATTGAGAATTAACGAAAACAAGTCACACCAAATATTAACAGATGAGAGGCTCTTAGGGAACATTAGTTCATTAGAACATGAAATTTCAACCTCAAGAAAACGAAGATTAAAATCTCTAAGTATAACGGCTCCAATTTGCGGAATTTCTGTATTTATTAATTTATTTATTACAGCCCCAAAAACAGCACGATGGCCTTTTACATTGAAACATACATAAATATTAAATTTAGAGAATTAACGAAAAGGTGTCACGCCAAATATTGGCAGATGAGGTTCTTAGGGAACATTAGTGTATTTGCAAAACAACACAGTTAAAGCTGGTAGCTGAAGAGAAAATGTCGACGGAGGGATTTTTTTGCTGTAAGGGAATTTAACACGGAGGGGGGCCTGCAGAAAAGAGAACGTTGGGGTACAGAGGTACAGAGAAACGGAATCTTGGAACGTGTACCTACGGGATTGGTGTTGCGGGTGAAACGAAGAGGCACGCGTATTGAGAAAAATGAAAGAAGGTCATTGTTCCGAAAAGAACCATTTAATACATTATACAATAATTTCATGTATGCTATCAAGCGGCGTTGACGTAGGTCACGAATGCCAATGGTGAAATCTATATGCAAAAATAATAAAGGAAACAATTGTATATACTTCTACAAGTTACTTCAATAATAGCAGACGGCAGTTCCAAAACGAAACGCAAAACTAATACAATAAAGAATCCTCTAAAATATTAATTGAAGTCTTGATAATGACACCCCAGCACTGAAACCGTGGTCGACTAGTATTTAAACAGCTTATGGAAGAACAGTGTTTTTTTTACATTCAGACTGATACCTTATGAAACCCGTGATCGGCTGAAAACTCGCTATAAATGAAAATCAGCGGAGAATCAAATGACATTCAACTCATTTACTGGACTCAAACAGAAAGAAAATCTCTTTTTTTTCGAAAAATACGATGAAATTTTTGTAAGAGTGGAGCCACCACCCAATTCGATCGAAATTAAACCTCCTCAATATCTTCTTTGAAATAAGGCTAGGACGATCCAAATGCTCGCGACTCAAAATGGGCAGTTCGAAATCAATACGCATTCGATCGCATGATACCGAGAACTTGGGTGAATTCGATAAAGTAAGTTAAATTGATTAAGTATGGGGAAGACGATCGACAGCATGCAAATGTATTACAGGGAAAATGCTACCATTGAATGTATGATAACTTCTGAATTAGATCTTTCGTAGCATTAAAATTTTCTTACGAGTTATTCATTTTTTTTTCTTTTTAATCTATGGTATCATGTCTTCATATTTTAGCTCGGGGCCTCGAATAGTAAGCAGAGTAAACTGTAGAAATGTCCCGACGGTCATGGAGCAATAAACCGGATAGAAATTCAAGAGGCTTTCTGCAACTGCACTCACTGGGAAAGTCTGGAGTCATTCACCCGGTGTTGGAACTAGCCTTATCCTGACGAAGATTCATGCATCGTGAAAAATCACTCCGTAGCCATACATCCCCAAGGTTTTTTGCTAGATACTGGTTTTTTGCTGGCTCCTAAACGCATTACAGAAACAAATAAAATTGAACGGATACCAGAACTCTTCAACAGCACTTGATTTCCTCTGAAATCCAGGCGAAAAACTCCAAGCACTAAGAAGTACCTTGGAACAGAATACGCAAATGCAAGAAACTCTATCTGTAGAGGAACCAGGCATATGTCAGACCAAGTCGAGCGCCCACGAGGAACTGGTAGGACTGCAAGTAAATCACCCGACACCGAGTAAAAGAAACTTGAGCAGCGATCCGGCTGACGTTTGCTACTCCCGAGAAGGAAGATGAGTGGGTGGATATATAGGGGAGGACCCAAACGACGCAACCTCCACGGGGTAGAGGAATGCTCAGGCTGGAGCCACTATTAACGGTGTTGCTCCGAATGGCCTTGAATGTCCGATAAAAAATATCACCCCGACCCCCAGAGAACAAAAAAAATCCATCCTCAGATTAACATTAACATTCCAAGACGGCTCGATCTTCTCCCAGTGTGTGTAATGATCTCGGAATTCCAGGAATACCACACGTAAGGTTTCAGGACGGCATTGCAGAGAGCACATTCCTGAAACGTGGTGTAACCAAGTCGCCGTCCCGCTGCCATGCGGGCTTACCCGTGTCGTAAGGCTCTACACGCCGCAACACTTAATTACGGACAGAGTAATAGGGCGAATCTCATATTTCTGATTAGCTAACACTCTGATTGGCCTGCTTCATCGATTTGTGGGCGCTGCGGCAGCGGAAAAGAAAGTCATGGGAGAGCTAATTTTTCCCCTCCCTTCAGACACCTAAACAAATCTTGGGAATTGTTATGAAACTTTACGGGTAATAATCGGAAAATAAACTCAGTTGCTAACGGATAAGAAGACGGATATTCGGGTAAAATCGGGCGAATTCACAGGTTAAAAAAAAGTTACAGCGCGGTTGGTAGATTAATCTCGACTGTTAAGTATATCTCGAATTCTTACCTACAAACGATCGGCGCGAAATTTACCGAATAAACTTACTGCCTCGGATACCTGAATCGATGAAGAGCATAGGTGCCACTTAAAGGATGTTTTTATTGGGTTCATCTAAATATTACGAAACTATATAGTAGTACATTATCAGCAGTCATCAATGCGGAGATTGCTGTCGGCTGATGATTTCCAGATCTCAACTCAAATAGAAGTGAACACAGCACCTTTCCCCAACAACTTTACACCCTCCTCCAACCGCCCTCATGCCGGCTAGCAAGATCTTATGTAGATGCGAATAAGATATGCGACCGCTCCTCATAAAGTTTCGAGGACAAAAAAAGCAATATCGATAACAGATTCACCGGAGCATCTAAATTAATTTTCATGCATACAAATCGAAAAAGAGGGTACGAAAATTGGTTAGGCATCCAGAGAGGAGGGTGTATATAAATTACCTTCCGAGTAAAATATGGACAAATATAAAGTTTTCCGCAGGCTGAATTTATACTCACCCAGGGTTTCGCAAACCACCCGCCAGGGGAGGATGATGGGGAAAAAGAGGAAACATCCTATTTCATCCGCCCACCATAACTTAAAACGCAGAAAAGAAACACCACGACAATCCGTATCCTAACACTCGCTGGCTAAAAAATATTATAATTTCAAAGTACGCACGTATCCAAAGTGGATGACTGAGGTGGTTTTCTGGACCGACTCGCGGACGTACACTGGGTCAGCGGGTGAATTAATGCATCCCACACACGCTAACTTAGTAGGGGTCTGCCCCGCCGCGATGGCGATACCATAAATAACGCTCGGGACTTGCGTTCTCATAAAAATCCCAACGTACGAGTATACCCACATCTTGTCCGATAAAAAAAAGTATGCTTGCAGAGGGCCGAATACCGTACCCGACCCTAATAACTTAGACGGGGAGTATGAATGTAAGTTGCTCGATAGATGGGGAAAAATCTCGGAATATACACTCAGACTCACTTTGCTACTGGCTACTTCAACTGACTGGACGTTTTAGGAGGCATAAAAATAAACCAAACGGAAAATGGGACGAAAGGTAAATAGAAATTTTCTTCGTTTCAACGATGAAACCGAATCAGAATACGCGTATACGCCTTGCACACATATCACCGATAAAATCTCTCTAACTTGCAAATAGTAAACAGCAAACAGGACCAGTATTATAATCACTAGTAATGTATTAAAATCGAGCATTTTTTGTTCGAAAACGTTCACAGGATGCGGCAGTGAAGAATTCACTATCACCTCCCTAGGCTCTCGGATCGGCAACATTTCGCGAAGAAAGAAGCTGGATGCAAAACTGCTTCCGAAATTCAATATAAGTTTACTTTAACAAGGGGTTAAATGGGCCATATATTACGAAAGGACGCAACCGTTCTTAAGACGTTAATTCAAAGATAATACCGAGGTATTCAGACAGTTGTAGGGCACACCAATTCACGAAGAAATTCGCGCGTCTACAGCCAGGCGCTACGAGAAATTATTAGAAAACAAAATTAAGGGAAAATCTTCCCAAAAGTTTTTTTAATTTAAAAAACAAGCGACGAAAACGCCACAAAAAATACGCAATCTCCTGGGACCAATGAACTATAACTTAGACTATTATGTTCGATGATCAAAGAATATTCTTGGCTCATAAAAATATTCACATCCAATACGGACGTAAGAAATCCTACTTAAACCACTTCGAGAGAACTAAGCTATTTGATTACCAGAAATGAGTCAAAGCTACCAATATGTGACTCTCTCCGGTATCTCCGGTTGATGTGGTTAGCGTGAACTAAAAACCTTATTATCATTTCATAGCCATCTTCCGCACGACCTTTACTGGATCTACAAATTTTCGATACCGGTTTCAAAGCTTTTTAAGAGAGAACAATGTGCTCGCTAAGAACAATTCAAAAATTATTTATCAAGAGAGACTCACGAGATAAACGGTTTGAAGGCAATTGATGAATCTCGATATCATTTTCTTCTCAGTTTCAAATCAGCAGCAAGGAAAGCAACGCCCATTGTCAACTCTATAGCAGACTTAGATTGAAGTAATGATGAGAGTAAAAGTAGTACTGAAGGTTGGCTGAGTAGATGGAAGTAAATTTTTCGCATTCAACGACTGCATGCGATTCAAGTGCCAATTCCACGTGTGTGAACTGCGTGGATTCCGTATTATAACTTTTTCAAGAAAAAAAAATTTTCACTTTCAACAGAAAATTTTATCTCCTCGTGCATTCTAATTAAAGCCATGTAATCGAACGAGCGCGAAAAGAAATTTCAAATGACGAGGTTGGATCGTGATTTCGAAATTTCTCCACTGGCCCTCCCGGTGAAGTCACCGCGATATGCAGAGCGCGTAAAAATTTCTGATGCGCTCATTGCCATTATTGAGTCACGGCGAAAAATAAACTGCGGGCTGAATAATTCTTTCAGTCTGCAACGAATTCCGTCTGATAAATAGGTATGGAGGCTTTGAGGAGTAACTCGGTGAGATTCTTTCGCAAGAATACTAAATTGACTTCTGTGAGAAGGTGCTCAAACTGTTATCGACTCCATTTTAATCCTGAGGCGAAAAAAAACCGATATATACACCATAGACGATATTCCAACCCGTGACCTCGGATTTTCCGAGCCGGAAAATCCGAGCGTAACTGACCTGCTACCATTGATTGATCTATATCCATCGAGCTTTCTCCCAAGTCTAATTCCCCATTCCTTAAAAATAAACTCGAAACTTCACGCGTCTATGAGATAAATCCAGTGCAAATGAAGGTGAGCTAACTCATTCCAAGGGAAAAATAAATATCACCCTATCATATCGTTCTATATTCTTTTTATATCATTTCCCGGGGGCAACCTAACAGCAGACTGAAATATGTATGCTTAACGCCTGACGGGTTTTCCGAAGTGCGTACCTCAATCTATCAGATTCAAACCCCACTATCTACACAGCATCCTTCACCCGAGTAGGAATTCGAAGCAACTGCATCGTGTCTATACGACCTTCTCTATGCTGCTAAGCTACCCCTGTGTAGTTGAAATAGGATTCCTGAAGAATAGCGCTAACATATTTAATGACACCCTAATTTGCTAAATGCAATCGATGGCTAGATAGCATTGGTGACAAGTGTCCCGTTTATCCCTGAGAGGGACCTCTTCTTCGCCGCGCAGATCTTAGAACCGCATTTTTTTCAGAGAAATTAACACATACACTCATGCTGCAAGCTGAACTAATAGTGAGCATAAAAAAGGAGGTGATTATTGCATCAGACCCAAGCACATGCCATCATCACAATCTTACGTTCACGAGATATTAATGCCTGAATCAGCAATGTCCAAGGTAAGAATGATTTTTCACGTGAATCTTTGATTGCAATGAGTTGTCGTTCGGGATTTCTACGAACAATGAGTCGCATAGGAAGCCACAAGCACTACTATTATCTCCGTGAAGTACTTTCAACATTGAGAGAGATGACCAAGTGTCTACTGAAATCCATCCATCATCATCAGAAAAAATACTGGACAATCATAGTGTGTAATAAAAAAATTTTCTACACTATCACCCCTCAATAAGATAAAATGTAATGAACTAAAATTTACATCACAGCACGTAGCTCGGCAAAAACCGATCCCAAAAACGGACCACTCATCACCATGACAACGTGCTGCGAAAGTAAACAACCTCTATCCCTCTTTCTTAGACCAATCACTGCATCTGATATAAATATATCTGCTTTCATAAACACATATATTTGTTTCCATACCATCTATCGCAATAAGCAATCACGACACGGTCATGATCCACGATATCAAACTTCGAGTATTCGAAGATCAAAATACGACGATCCACTCGGTGGAGGACGCGGCGCGAAAGGTAACCGCAAAAAGAGGTCGAGAAAAGTAAATATTTTCTTGAGAAACTTCTTACCTTTCCAGTGGCCTTCTTGTACCGTACGATGGCCTGCCTAATAAGGTCCTTAACCGGGATGTCTCCATCGCCGCAGGGCACCACTACACGAACACCGCCGAAACACACCGTCACCTTCATTGTGTATTACCCAAGGGAAAATCCGGAACACCGATGAATAACACACGTTAGAATTACACACTTACTGAAGCACACGATGAAATTAACTCACAGAAACGTAATGACATGCGATTGGCATGTATTTATCTTATCCTTGCAAGTAGTAGAAATGTCATATTTCAACGGGAAGCTACACGAATTTCCTACGAGAAAAGTGTAACTTCAAACGAGAGAACCTCACAATCCTCACACCATGACTAATAATTACGAGACACTCATGCATCCACCGGACGCACACGAGCAGAATGGAATACCACAACCTTCAACTGCCTTCCCTCTCCAGCCAGGATCCTGCCTTAATTGCAGGTAACAAACCACAACCGGTCGGGAATACTAAAACGAAATCTTAGCCACTCAGCACAGTAAACGGCTGTACTCTAACAAGAATGAAATTTGAAAAAAAAAGCACAAGGTTCCCAGGAGAGAGCACTAGGTCGTGCGCTTCTCAATAAACATCCAATTCCGTTGCAAAATAAATTCTCATTATTCAGCATCGATCACTGCTCGAAAGCATTCAACTTCTTAGTTCTAGTCTTTCCCTTCCGTAATCTCCACATTTTCCAATCGTGTCTCGACGAGTCTATGCTGCAGATGATGGTTATTTCACTCTCGATTGCAAAAAAACAGCTTTCAAAACAACACGCACCGACGACAATTGACAACCGACGTCCGTCTGGATCGAACGCGGGCACGTTCGACGTCGAAACACGGGACGAGTTCGTCCTCAGATAAACACCCGAAACCTCACGAAATCGAACAAATATTTACGTTCATATCCAGAGAAGGAGATCGACGCGGCAACATAATTTCCACACCTGATTCTCCGAACGCCACACTCGAACACACAAAAACGCACTCGCGAGAACAAACAACTCCGACCACGAAAAATCCTCACGCGAATGCGAGAGACACTAAAGCCGAGGACGAGCACGATGGCCGAGGGACGTTGGCGATGAGCTCTCGGCCGGTTTCCTCCCGTCCATACTATTACTACGGCGACCCTCTTCCCTCTCGCCGGAGCAACCGACGGCCGCCATGGCTACCCAAAGCCTCACGGCGGAGCAACAGCGAAAAGAGAGGGAGAGAGGGGAGCGAGAGAAAAAAGGTAGGTATGGCGGCGATAACACATCCAACCACCTGGCAACGGCGGGTCTGCCCAGGCGGTATCCACAACAGCCAGACCGGGTCAAAAGCGTTCGTTCCCTCGTTTGAATGCTCGCTGAAGAATTCGTCTGCAATGGAGACTTCGATGCGGGGAAAATATCGCTCGGACTCCTTAACTTCGTCGTTTAACTTTTTTCTTGTTTAATCTTCTTCCTCGCCTTCACGCGTAGCAACACTCGTCAAACAAAAAACTCGGAAGCGTTTAGAACGAGTAGATACGGGGATTGTAGTAGTAGTGATGATGTGTGTGTGCACAAAGGGAACACAAACACCCAAGACTCTCCATGTCAGAGTCCTGCCTCCCGCATTCCTTCAGTAGTAGTCGTCTTCTTCTTTCCCCCACCTTCCTCCTCCTAAGAGGCTCCTCACACACGCAGCACAGCCTCCCTCTCCACGCACGCGGTTCAAGGAGAAACGATGTTGGAAGGCCTCCTCCTCGCTCCCTCCCCCTCTCCTCTGGACTTCCGACCGCCTTCACTCGCCTCTTTTCCAACCTCGCTTCTCGACTGTGTTTTTCTTCCACCCAGTCCCCCCACTCCGTTCCGAATAAACCGCCTCGGTCGAGGAAACTCCGACAACTGGCCATGCGACGGCGTTACCTGCGCGCTCTTTCCCCCCCCCCCCCCCCTCAGCGCCTCCCCACTCTCCCCACAGTTACGTTGCCGCTGAAATTCCAAAGAGCGCTCACGTCTGAGGCGGCGCACTGCGGAACCACGTGGAGCGGGTAAAACTCGTAATACCTCTCTCTTTCGGAACGAACTGTGAAGCGCGCGCCCTTTCGAAGTCGCCTCCCGGCCGTTCACAGAACTGAACAAATGAAACGCGCCTTTCCGTTCACGGTCTTGAAGATAGCGAAGATAAAAACACGTCATCCAATACGAATGAACGTAAAATGGAGCGAAAAATGCAGCCGAAACGTTTGCTAATCTATCGATAATTTTTTAATCTTTTACCACCCAGACTTCAGCACATTTGGCTAATTTATATCGGATGAATAACAATAACATCGGACAAACGTAAACACCCATGCCCTGATTGGTGATAAGTCCACCCAGGCGGGATTCGAACCTACGACCCTCTGCACGGCACATTGCAGAACCGGGTGAAGTGGATAAATTCGTAATACCCCTCTTTCGGAACGAACGGTGAAGCGCGCACTCATTCGAAGTCACCTCTCGGCCGTTCCCAGAACTGAACAAATGAAACGCGCCGATTGGAGCTTCTTATTCACGGTGTTGAAGATAGCGAAGTTAAAAAACATCAGCCTATACGAATGAACGTTAAATGAAGCGACTAATGCAAGTTTACCGTTTGGTAACCTGTCAATAATTTTTTTATCGTTTACTACCGCGAATACAGCGAATTTGGCCAATTTATACCGGGTGAATGACAGCAACATCAGACATGAAACACCCATGCTCTGAGTGGTGATAATTCCACCCAGGCGGGTTTCGAACCCACGACCCTCGGGTTAGGAGGTGAGGACTTTACCCCGTCGCAACCGAGGCCGGCAAAAATGCTCTATAGGAATACAACAGTCACGGCTGAATGTTTCAGGGATAGTTATTCGAATTCGTTCAAAAAGTATGTCAGCATTTCATAACTCATTTTTACGCTAATATTGATTAAAGTATGCAAAATACAATGGTGGATGCGAATATCTACGTTACGTTGAGTTTTAGCACACATCTGTTACATCTTAAAAAGGATGGAAAAACTTTAAATAACGTTTATCTCAAAAATTTTAGTAATACCTTTAGCCACTGGTGTAGGTGTTATCCTCTTCCACTAAAAAGCAAGCAGCCTTTGTCTATACGATAATTAAATTAAACTGCAGAAGTTGTACTGGCCACTTATGTTAAATATTAAGTGATACACTACACATGTTTCAACGCACGTTAGGGCGTCATCATCAAGAATACACAAATTTGTATTCGTGTATACGTGATGATGACGCTCTAACGTGAATTGAAACTCACACAATTCAAAATTTTTTAAGATAAAATGTCAGATGGAGGATACACATACGCGTCTCAATTATGAGGAAAAATTGCTTTTGACTGGTAAACCTTAGCAGCGGCTTTCATAGCGGTCAATAAGGCGTTTTTTTGGATATTGATTCGGAGAATATATTTATGGTTCACACATATCCTGGATTATTTTCATTTAAAAAAGACAAGTGAGAGTTATATTAAAACATGCTGGAGAAGTTACGAATTTGACTTTAACAAACGATTACCAACCGGGTATTTTGCAAACATAGAAAATGTCAATATTCGGAGTTTCCTTTAAGATAATACATATTATTATTATTATTAAGAATTTGCTACAAGTAGACCATATGGTCCGGTGGTAACACAGATACAGAGAAAATACCATTATACATACATGTAAAAATTAAAACAATGACATTACCAAAAATACAAAAAAAAAACAAAGTTATTACCTTAGAAAAATATGGGGGAAAACCCTCACAGTACAACTCCCCTCAATCTCGTCATTAACGTCAGTGTCTTATTTGGGAAGGGCTCTAGCACTTTCTTGAACAACTCATTCCAATCCCTTATCCCCCGGTGCAGGAAGGAATATTTCAGTGTGTTTGAGAGCTGCCTTGGAGGCTCTATCTTATATTTGTGATCTCTTCTCGCCAGATAACTAGGTTTTTTAAATCTTTCAGATATATCCCTCCACGCAGGATCGCCAATGTATGCCTTATGCATGCACTTGAGACGTGCTTTCCTCCTCCTCGATTCTAGTGATGTCCAGCCCAATACCCTCATCATCTCCGTTACACTAGCCTTCCTATTAAAATTTCGCATCACAAATCTTGCGGCAAGACGCTGAACTTTTTCTAATTGCTTTATCTCCCCTCCCAAATAAGGGTCCCAGACTGACGCCCCATACTCTAAAATGGGCCTAACAAATGTCTTATAGGCGAACTCCTTGGTTTTCTTACCACTTTTTCCAAGGGTCCTCATTACAAAGTATAACACTCTAAAAGCTTTTGTCGTAATTTTTTCAATATGTGGCCCCCAATGCAAATCCCTATTTAAAGTCACTCCAAGGTAATTACAGACTATAGATAGACTTTAGACAGATAATTACAGATTATAAGTATGTTTAGCAACAATAAAGCAATTTGGTTTGCCAATTTTGCAACCGTCAGAGGTAAATATATGAAAAAAAATACAGATGCGCGATGTGAACAATGGATGAATAGGAAAATTAAGACAAACATTTTGTAGGATATCATTTAATGTACAAACTTAGTTTACCAATTGTTACATATTTTCACGTTATAAATGTTTTCGTCAAAATAAAACAGCAAAATTTCACACATATTTTCTTACTTCTCAAGTTCGTTTCCAGTTTTCTGCATAATGCATGTAGATATAACTAGATATACCATTATGCATATAGATATAACCTTCTAGGTGAATTACAGTGATATATTCACTCCTAGCAATGAATGCACGGGAGAGTTTCAATGTATCACTGGATGATTCATTACATAATCATGAATTCATAAATCAAACTTATTGAAATATGCCTTTCAATAAGTATTTCAATTTCCTGAGAATGTCTGAAAATTATCGACACAATAATTACTCATAAAGTACTGAATGTCTGGCTCTTCACATGAACCATAAATTTAATGTTTTTGATGAAAATTGAACAAAAAACAATCGTATTTTAGAGCAGCAGATACTTTTACAGTTTGAAATGAAAGATAATAAAATTATTCAAGTGAGAAACACCTCCTAACATCAACTGCGAGTCCTTAAATCGCTAAAGTTTTCTTTTGTACTCTCGTATAGCAGTAGGACGCCACTTACTTCGATTACACTACATTTAGTAAACACTGCTTTAAAACTCAACGAGTATTGTTATTTCCAGCGCAGTGCATCAAAAAGATTACGTGCTGTTTTTTTAAACAGCCAACTGGAGTAATATGCTTGCATTAATTGTTAACTTACTTATCAGCAATCTCCTTTAAAAGTATCAATCAAACTTTATAAATACACTTTCACACACACATCAATTTAAGTAAATATACATGGACGGAATATGATAAGGCTTGGCTTTTTGAGCCGATTCACTCTTTATTCTTTCACACCGAAATTAACAGAATGGTAAATCTCCACAGAAAGTTACTCACAAACCTTAGTTCTTCTAGATTATAGACGTCTGCATTTATTGACATTCATAAATTTTGTTTTTGGTACGTAAAACTTCATTTATTTTTATAAATATTTCCGCCAAATTTATCCGACAACTTTTCCTTCTCCAAGTTTCCACTTTGCTAATGCACAGTAACAATTCCACTTTAATTAAGACCTAAGTTGAGACAACAATAACCATCACATTTACACCTCTGATTATAGAACATAAATTGTATTTTTTTTACCCAAGGTTTAACGTCTTTTTACGGTTATCGTTAAATTTTCTTGATCATCTACCTGCCTCAACCTTGTTGGGGACTCCGCCCCGGGGGTTGGGCGTTACGTATTATACGGTCACCCCTTATTATGTCCAAAGGACTCTTTGAGCTAAGAATTTATTATATGGACTTTAATTAAAAAAAAAGAAACTAAGAGGATTCATTCAGCAAAAGAAAATAAGAAAGTTGATGAAAATATAAAAATAATGTAAACACTATGCACTCAAATAAGAGTTGTAAACAATCACAGTATTTTTAGTTTCACAGATCCTGGAAACCACACGTCCTTGGGAATTTGATGACTTTGGAATGTGAAATACAAAAAGTTCGTTACTTGGTTAATGTAAGATTGAAAATGAAAAAGAAAAGTAAAGATTGGAGTTTTATGTCAACTGAAACTGAAAGTTTGAGTTTTATGCCTATAGAATTTTATTTTTAGCCTATTTCTTGGTTATGACTGGGGATAAATAATATAAAACTGTTATGTACAGACAAACTCGTATGAGACAGATAATTCGACCGATTTTGAAAATCTACCGATTACGGACTCGAAGGCCTCCGCGGAGTCGTTCAGACGGCAGTGAAGGCTTTTCGGGCCCTCCTTCGCGTATTTCCACTGTCGTAGACGACAGAACACCAGGGGGACATCAAAAACAGGCAGCTGCGCAAATCGGCTCCGGCCGAACATACCTGGAGTGCACCTTGCCACAGCATGAATTTTGAAGAGGCAAAAATTAATCGCGAGAGAGAACTGCTACTTCCTCACACTGATCAGAGAATCGGGTGAAGTCCGCAGTGGAATCGATTCACTTTTGTGGAGAGAAGAGCCACTGGTGGACAATTTGCCAAACGCACCACTCCCCGTGAAACCCGATGGTAACGGTGTCATTTACGCCTTCGCTTGCTCCAACGATCCAACGAACCCGTGTGGCGGGAGAAGACCGGCGGAGACGAGCTTCTCTTGTTGTTCGTATGAGAGCCACGAATGACTGCCGGCAGGGGAAGTAAGCACACACACAGGCAAGGGAGGCTCAGAGGAGCTTTCTTCAATAAAGTCGAATTTGGTCTTCTAATGGCAATAAGTAAAAAACAGGTTTCTTAGTTCACTACGCGGTCAAATTAATTGTGAGCGGATTTTGAATCTATCCTTCTTCAAAACTAGTCCTTACCCTTTTCCCCAATTGTTCGGAGCCACTACTTTTGCCTATGGGCTGTTCTACGGGATTAAGTGCTCAGCACAGGTGCCAGGGGATTCTTCCGATGAATCAATTGTTTCCATACTACTGATCAGAGAGGCCATCGAAATCGTGAAAACGACCAAAAACATTGACAGGGAAGATTATCACACCATCTTTAATGATTAGAAGAGAGTTTTGACGAAGAAGAGAACAGCAACCAATGAGAGCGCACTCGACTGAATTGACGGGAAAAACTGTCCCCATATACGATGGATACGAGCACCAACGTCTTCACGACAGACCTGAAAATGATATCTGCAATGCCATCGAAACTGTCGTCTACGACATTGTAAATATGCGGAAAGCCTTAACTTAACCTTAAAGCCTTCACGTAAAGCCTTCACTGCCAATCTACCGATGACGAGTCGTGACGACTAAACTCCGCTGTTTTCCACCGACGAAATCAAAATTCGGTATGGATCATTATATAATGATATTCACACGGTCATATTTCACAATATACAGCAAGATACCAAATTGAGATCCTTTAATTCAACTTTATTTACCTCAAAGCCACATGCAAGAGCTCGAAGTTTTCAGAGTATGGATTACGAAAGTCTTCCATACTCAGGAAATAAATGTATTCTGTATAACTTTACCTGCCGTATGGGCTGATAAATGTTTTTGAAAAGCCCTTGCATAAAAAAATATTGCAAGTCAGCCCCTAAACCTCACAGCTTCATCACGAGCTTCGAGAGTATTTGAGAGTAGTTGTGCTGAACGTCCAAAGTGGGCAGGGACACATCGCCATCCGCTTCCGGTAAAGTGACCATGGCGAGGACCTGTAAAGAGAAAAAATTCAAACGTATGCAATATGGACAACTCTGATACAAATTAACTTCAACAGCTTCTACGCACGACACCAGAGTGGCCGTTCAGATTAGAAAGCGTATAGCCCGTCTAACACGGAGCATGAAATTGCACAATTGGATGCATGTAGGTATGAACGTGCATTTCGATTTGTGTCTTGTTAAGCGGCGAATTGCAAGAAAGCGAGGTGGCAAAATGGACCCTGCTCTAATTCAATAATAACTGCTCGGCAGACTGAAAAAATATACAGCTATAAATTACTCATTTTCGTGCGACGAGTGAAACGGGCGAGAGGGTACAAAAGAATCAATTCAATTACACTAATAAATCTTCCCTAAATTTCTATTGCTATATTTATAATCTGGGTTTGCTATCATTTAACCTTTTACACTGTTACGTTGTCCAAGGGGATTCGTAGGGCAAGACTAAAAAGTAGAAAAGGCAGTCTTCCCAGTGTGGCAGCTTTGAAATATACTGAAAGAAGTTTTGAGTTATATTCGTAGATGTTTAGCTATCATTAAAACGAGAGCATGAAGTAGTCTAGGTAGTCTCGCCTAGTAACGGTAGATTTTGATGAATACAGAAGTCCAGCATCATGCTCAGTCCCTCCTTGTAAAGAAGGTAAGGACTTTTTTTCATTTTCTTCATCTCAGTATGCTTTCTCTGCCCGAAGTAGGAGATTTGCCTCACCATCCAAGAAGCCTTCTCCTCTGTCATCCCCTTCTCCATTTATCCAGTATCCTCCCCTTTATCACTGTCTTCAGTATCTTTTCTCCCCTGATCAACTGTTCACACCTACTCTGCCGCCTTTCTTTTATCTTCTCTTGCAGCCTCATCGCATCAACTACCATGCTGAGCACATCTTTATCTGTCATCCTCTCAGCTCACAGGAGAATGAGAACACTTTTGGTTGAGCGAAATGGTAACCAAAGGCAAATGACAGCCAGCTGGAATGGAAAATGTTAGCAGTTTCGTCCAGAAAACTTTCATAAATTTACTCTAAAAATTGTTGGTAATCAACAACACGACGATTATGAATCCATTTTTAATGTATTCGAATAGACAGGGGCAAAAATTTACAGAATTAATTTTTTCCGAGAGACGCTTTAATCTTTAAGAGCATTTGCACCAGGTAAACAGCCCTTCCGCATTGAGGACTAGACCAAAACTATAATTCATTCAAATGTCAACAAGTTTTCTATCAATTCTAATAAATATTTGAAGGAATTGCATATTAATCACATTCAAACTACACAGTTACCCTCATTAGAGTAACATTTTTTTGTCAACAGCATTTCTATGGAATACTAGAATTTACACATATATTTTACTATTATCACTAAAAAAATACGTCGGTGAAGAAAATTTATTTCCACATGGTGGTCAAAAAAGTATTAAATCATGTACAAGGATTGCAGCTCAAGAGCTATGGAATTCATGGTAGAGCTGGTCGATTTCCTCTAAGGGTTTATAAAAGGAGAATATTTGTTATAATTCTGTTCGCTCATGGTCAATATGGTTTAAATAGGGTCGAACGAGAACCAATGCTATTGCCTGCAATGGTTCATATCAATGCAAATACTAAAGTAAAATATTGAAAAGAAATTGGGTACTTCATTTTCAAGAATAATGATGGTGCCCCATCTAGCTTCAGTTGAGTAAATCACATCTCATATCTCCTACCCATGAAATTTAACAATTAAACAGACCTGATCTGTAACACTAAGGTACCTTTTAACCTCCCAATGGCCTAGAAAGGCCATTAGTAACCAAAGAGAATTTGAGCGGACTCCTATTCCCGTATTATAATATGTGCGGAGGCTGAATAAATACTGTCAAATAATATCACTGGCAAAGGAGGCTCGCAACTGCTTTCTTCCATAAAGCGGACTTTGGGCTTCTGTGCCAAACTCTAAAAACCAGGTTTCTTGGTTCACGACGCAGTCAAACTGATTGTGACCGGGTTTTGAATCAACCCTTTCCTAAAGCCCTGTCCCAACCCTTCCCTTATTGGTTCGGAGCTATTCCTTCCTTCGCCTATGGACCGTCCCACGGGATTAAGTGCTCAGCACAGGTGCCCGGGGATTCGTCCGGTGAATCCATTCCAATTATCATTAACTGTCACATAATATCAGTGCTGCATAACTCTTGGGAATTATAACTCGAAATATTGTTTCAATAATCATGAAAAATATTTGAAAAGCATTACACTCCACAGTTCATATGCACTATATTAATATTTTAAGGACAGAGAGTTTCAGGAAAAAAATAAGTATGCAACGGCAAGAAAAAGTCTTCCGCAACGGACGGCTGAATTAAAAGGAGTGGAGAAATGTCGCTATTTTAACATATTGATCAGGAAAGCTGTAAATCATTGACACAGGTTAAGACTGATTCGTAGTCAACTGACACGTTAATGTTCTTATTGTGTTCCACCTAACTTCCACCAAACCAGGATATTGTGTGAAATGTTAAGGGAGGAGATAATTTTCAACGTAAGTAATTTAGGCTACAGATCATTGTGAATAACGAGCCAATTTCCAAAGGTTCATTTGTAACGAACAACGATAACTGCGTACGAGAATATAAAATTTTACAGGCGTAAAATTCAGCATAATAAAGCGTTGACTGCATAAATCAATAATCAAGCGAATACGTCTCACTGTGGTTTGAAAAATATCTAGCAAGAACCGAGTGGTCTAACGTTGAATGGAATCAATACGGAGGATATACTGGAAGCTTCCCTTTCTTGGTAATGACGTTTGGCACACATAAGAACGCAACGGTGGACTATAAATCTCACGAACGACGATGAATTGAACGCAATGCACGGATGAAACGTGAAAATTTGTCCGGTAACCTCACGGTAGGTGGCAGTCTTATCCTTTACACTCGGTTGCGAATAGTGTAGAATTGTGCTCCGCGTTCTGCGACGCTGAGAAAACTAAGAATATTAATATATGTACAAATATTTTTTCATTCATGAAACAAATATACGAAAATTCGCTACTTGTAAATAATTTTGCATAAAAAAAATTTGACGAAGTCTTTCAATCAAAGATAGTCTAGCGCGTTCAATTTACAATGGCTTGATGTTTTTGGAAAAAATTCTTATTTCAAGCTTAATATTAGGGAACAGTTGGTTGAATAAAAAAAAGGGTTAAGAGGATGCTAATAAAATATGGAAAAGGAAGCAGAAGAAAATATGAGACGGAACAATGAGGAGTTTTTAGAGAGCCTAACAAGCGAGCAATAGTTATGCGTAGGGAAGGTTTGGATGTATTTGTGGAGAATCAAGTAGGTACTGTCAAAAAAATTCCAAATATTAGGTAGAATATAGAATGATGATGACGATATCTTTTTATAGGGACTAGAGGCGTGGCGACAGTTTTAGTGGTCCGTCAAATGCCGCCCTTCATGTGACAAGTTCATTAAACGTCGTAAACATTAATCATAAATACATGCATACCAAAAAAACACAATTTAACAAAAAAGCTTAAGGAAAACATGCGCGGATTTCCTCTGTGTTTCATTTGCTTGTTGAATAAAATATTTCAAGTAGTTGTACAAGATTACTGCGAGGAAAATAATAGTTTGATTTTGATTTGCAATTAAAAAAAACTCTATTTGGAAAAATTCTTCATGGCTGATACGCGTTAATTTTTTCAAAATTGTCATTTTTTAACTGCCCCGACCGTAATTTGTGTGATAAGTTAATTTTGCTGATTTTAAGTAAAATGATTGAAATATCAAGAGGCTTGCACTGTTTTAAACGACCCGATTTTATTCCACGAATGGAGAAAAACAGTATTTCTTGCATAGTGTGGAAAAAAACATTGTTTTCCTAAGCGTAAATTTACAGGGTGACCGATAAGTCTCGCAACACAGGGACAGGTACATGGATGTTTAATTTATTTAATTTTATTAATATTATATATAGTATATACATATTGAAAACAGTAGTTTGTAACCCTTACGGTGCGGAACGTTTCAAACACCTTGTGTTTTACGAGTGTGATCAAGAATGGGAGGGTAAATTGAAACAACCAACCAGCTCACCTGCGGTCCGTCAGTTGAGTCCTTGGCAGAGGGCAAAAGGGGCCGGATCGAGTCCGCCATGGCGCTCACCAAGCAAGGGTCGTCGTCCCGGACCCCGCCGGCGCCGGCGCCACCGGCGGCCGACGCCGCGGGCCACGTGGTCGCCTTGCGAGGTCTGCGAAAGGAATACACGTGCATGAATATTACAAGGCGCGCGAAGGTGGGCAGCAGCAATTGATCGTTTTGATGAGGGGAGGAGGAGAAGGGACGGGGCTTTTGGAGGGAGTGGGGGGTAGGACGGAGAGGGAAAAGCGTGAGGGGTAAGAAACAAGAAGAAGAAGAAAGAAAGGGGGGACACGGGGAGTAATCGAACCAACAGCGACCGCCATGCGGGGACTTCGCTTCTTGTGTTGTGCCAACGGTCTTCGCCAGTTACCATGGTGACGCATCGCCGCGACTGCGGGTTAAAATGACCACAGTCCCTGTCGAGGCGGCGTATTATGGGGAGGGAGAGAGGAGGGGAAACAAGGAATGAAAGGTGTGAAAAAAGTGATGTAAAGTAGGGGCGAATAGAATAAGAAAACAACGCTTGGGATTGGTGGAAAAATGAATCGAGGGTTCGTCCCTCTCACGACGTGACGGGGCAACAATTCTCCTCCCATTTCGATATGCAGTTGTAAACAGAAATGCGCCATCTCCAAAACATTTCCAGAAGATTACATTTCCGGAATTCTAAACCTCATAACTATCCAAACAGGAAAACTATTATTGAAGATTTTCCCATCATGAGCCATTGAAATGATTTAATAATAAATTTGATGTTGACAATATATTATGATGGAAAATATGGTGGAAGTTTGTTTGAATTAAACCACCTCTTGTCATTAATATGAACTTTCTTATCAATAATTTTTCCAATAAACTCTTTATCATAACAGATACTTCTCTTCGTTCTCTAAGTCCACAAAACAATAAAATAGGTAACATATTAA
Source organism: Ceriagrion tenellum (assembly GCA_963169105.1). Taxonomy (NCBI): domain Eukaryota; kingdom Metazoa; phylum Arthropoda; class Insecta; order Odonata; family Coenagrionidae; genus Ceriagrion; species Ceriagrion tenellum. Next base: position 124,961,655 of record OY720634.1, on the reverse strand, counting down.
TTAACACAATATAGTATCCGTTAAATGTTTGGGATGTTAATGCTCAACATATTAGGGAACATAATTCATTGAATGCCGAATCTCTGTGGTTAAAAACATGCTAACCTTTCTTTTCCGGGGCCAATCGGATTGATATTCCCGGATATTCTAGGCTAACTTCACAATGCATTTTTTTAAGATTAGCTGATTATTATTTAACAGAGCAGCATGGATATTTTTATACTGAATAAAATATTTTTATTTTCATTTTAGATTTAAAATATTTTTCTCCCCGTACGTACAAACCTCCTTTATATTTGAATAGAATAGTTTAGGGTTATTATTGTACCATTCACATTCTACCAAGCTCTTTTGAAAATAAAATCATAAATATGTTTATTACGGTATATTCACGGTATCCTGACGTCCGTCATTTTAGAACTCCGACTGTATTTTATATCTCAGTTATTAAAAAACAAGCAAAGCGAACGTCCAGACAACATTTATTAATTCATGACGGTAAATGAATTTTTTTAAGTCTTCCACTCGTAAACGTTTGATGTGCCCGGGATAGATGCTCGACGTCATATTCAAGCCGTAAAAAGTATCAACACAGGTGGATATAAAAAATCTCTCAATGGGAAACGGCTAAAAGCACTTCTTTCGCTATATACAAATTCCATCACATTAGTCCCGAGACAACATTTTTAGCAATTAAATTGCCGACTTCAAAAATACAATCACAATCGTAAGTTTCCATTAAGTTGGTCACTTTTAGGTAAAGTACTCCTGTAATTACCCATTTTCTAGCTTCTCTCCAGTGGTACGATCAGCGCGCTCAAAACTCTTCATATCTTTTGCCTGCCTTCATGCTGCCTACAAAATTAATTATTTTCCTCCCATCCCGCCAATACTCAATATTCTCACTTTCATCTCCCACTTTAATACGCCGTTCCGATCACTATTCCTGTAGCCATAGTGTTCCTTCCCTTTTTGGCCTTTCCCAAAATATTTAAGTTCCTATTCTTTATTTGTGTTTCTTTCCAAACAAAACACTCTCTTCATTCTCAATTTATAAAATATACCCTGAATATTTGGGAAAATATTCTGAGTATATTTTATTATTCACAAAAATGGACAATACAGCACTGCTTTCCAGTAAGAATTTCATAAATAATATTTTTTTAAATGTTTTTTGCTCGGAGTATCATATCAATTCCCTAATCAATTAAATTCCAAATCGGTAATTTCTTCTAGCCAAAAGACAAGATTCAATCGACAGATAGCACATAAAAATTTCTTTTTATCAATGCGAATATGAGACCTAGTATCAATACCTCTCCCGGCAGGAAGAGCACCGATAGAATTTGGAACGACCTAGAAAAGCAACGTGAGGTAGTCAATGGTAATGCTCAAAGTATCTTGGACGTGAAAGTATTACGTTTATGAGTCCACACATTCTGAGATAGTGCTCTAGAGCATGGGTTATGGATTGGACACACCCTGTGACACAAAGTGTTTATGAAGAATATAATTGAAGGGAAAATAGAGGGAAAAGTCCCCAGAGAAAGACTCAGGAACAAGTTCATGGACCAAAGAAAGAAGATAGTTCATAGGGAAAGATACCAGGAGTTAAGGGAACTAGCATTAGGTAGGGAAGGATGGAGGGCTGCAGTCAACCAATCTTAGGATTGAACGACCAATGAAGCTCTAGAACAGACTCACACATGGACGCTAATAGAGTAAAACTCTTCATCTCTGCACAATGTTTTAATTAATTCGAAAGCTAATTAAGGTAAGTAGAAATTGCCAAGAGAAAAATTGGCCTGGACTGGTAATCAAATCAAGAACCTTTGGCTGGCCTGGCCAATGCGTTGACTACTGAATATCTTCAGACGAATTAGAATGCCGAAATTTTAAGTCGATGAAGTGAATTTATTAAGCGAACACGATTGTCTAAGTCGTTGAGCCCGTAACTATCTAATATTCCACATTCCTCTACTCCCTCTTCCATAAAAAGCAACTGGAATACCTCCTAAACCTCTTCCCAACCTCACCATTTACTCTCACAATAGTCACAAGATCCTCATCTCAATATCTGTACTTCCCAGGACACCGAACCATAACCTTAACCATTACCATAACCTTACAAAAGTCATTCCAAGTTGCCGGTGCAAAACTGTGGAACTCCCTACCTGAAGAATTAAAGGAACTGCAATCTCTGAACCAATTTAAAAACCGCATTTATAATATGTTATTAGTAAAAGAAGTTTTCCTTTCTCCCCTCCATGAACATATATGTATCACCCAAATTTTACATGTCAGCTTGTGTGTTTTTTTCTGTCAGAAATATTGTTTTCATGCTCAAAAAATTAATGATCTATTGTTGTTAAATTGGAACCTTGACTAACTGTTTTGTAGTGTTCTTGTTGCACTCAAGGGACAATGCCAGAGTGCAAAATAAATTACCTATCAATCTATCTAGCTAGCTATATAATAGCTAAATTGACAGCATGGAACTCTGAACAGACTGAAGGGCAACTCAAGGACCTTTCCCCACCTATTCCCACAATGCTTTCTGCAAAGAAAATAAAAGTTGAGAAACGACCGGCGCTCGAAGAAAGCACTTTTCGTTTGCCAAGGTAAACGCTAAGGTGGGAAAGAGGAGAGGCGATGGTCGTTCCATCCCGGTGGTCGGCTGGAATTCCCTCCGTTTTTTTTATTTCCTCATTACGATTTGTTCAGGAGGCCATTGTGCAGGATCGAGTGGCAGGGGCATGGGAGACGATTCGGGTGAGATTCGATGGAGTGATTACCTTCATTTCATGCCCCGCGTTGCAATCTCAAATTCTTTTCTTTCTCTAATCTCCGACTCAAATCACCGGTCCACCAATGGGTAACGCGAAGATGCCGCTGTTCGGTATGTAGCGGCTGAAATTTCACCACGCCGTGACACAAAAAATATCGACAAAACTCAATTGAATTCATGGCGTAGCTTTCACCGGATAAAACCGCAAATAAGTCCGCGGTGGAAGTCGGGAGAACACCTTACCCATCGTTCCAACTTGAGGTCAGACACGTGAGAGGAAATATCAAGGACACGTAGTCGATAGAATTGAAACGAAATAAGTTCACTCAATAGGACAAGGCAACCTCATTGCCTTCACTACTGTCGCTGCAAAAATTATGTAGACTCGAGTTTGGAAACTGATTAAAAATGAACCATAAAACCTGTCTGAATGCAAGATACATCAAACTTCAGCTTATTTTATCTTGCGTTTAACTAAAGTTGTCAATTATATTTGCAATACACCTCCGATTTTTCATGGCGATGAAAAACAATAGAGCGAAGGTTTTTTTTTCGTTTTCATTGGAACGATCTCTTTGGCATGAAAAAATGAAGATACTTGACGTTTACTCGACATGAAACTGTTATACTATGTAGGAAAAATATGTGTTTGAGGTAGCTTGAGCGAAATATAATTTCTCCTAGATATCAAGGACTGGGTCATTTCTCTTCTCTCTCTTCTGCAATAAATATCCAGTCTATCTCTTTTCCATGTTCAAATCCAAATCAGTCTCTGTTTTTAGAACCACAAGAACTGACCCCTCCTATCTCTTACGCCCTACACCTCGGACAAATAAATACCTTACATCATTTCTCATCTCTGGTTTTAATCTCTAGAATTCCTTGCCATTATCTATAAAAAATTCTTCCTCGCTGTCTGTTTTTAAGGAAAAACTTTTAATTATTTCTATAAGCAGCATATATGCCAATCATTGAAAATTGTATCCTGTTATAGAGTTGTATGTTTCCAAAATGATCTGAGAAATTATTGTTTGTTTGTTATCTCTCTGTGATTGATATGATATTTTCCATTTTAATTTATTATATTTTCCATTGAATTTATTGTTAATTATCTGTGACTGTGAAATTTTTTGTTTTTCATCACTGTGAGATGTTGGCCAGGTATATTTTTTTTGTTATTTTTTCGTTCAAAGTAGAATTTGATATGTATTTTCATTTTTTGCTCTTATGGGGAAACCCAGAGCATAATAAAACTTATTATATTATATTCTAGAAGACCTTCGTCTAGTTTTTAAGAAAAATACCTCACTCTTCCGAAGATATCAATCCCTTAAATCACTACTTTTCGAGATATTTGACGAAAGATACCAGCCCTTTTACATGGAAAATGGTGCGAGTACGCACTACAGAGAGATTTTATTTTAAAAAATGAGGAATTTCTACCAGCTAGATGTCGTCAAAAATATGTCAGTGTGTAATATGTATATTTTCTTAACTATTTTAGATTATAAATCATATTGTCACCGCTGTAAGTGTTTCAGGATCACAAGAAACCTGCCGTTGTGAAGTAGTTTCGAACGTACCGCGCGAAAAAAAATGAGTCAAGCCAAAGACTTGTGCGGTTATTTTTATTTAATTACTTAGAATGTCAGTCATGTTAAATTATATAATTGCGCCAATGATAATTTAATATTTATTCATACTTCCAATAGCTGCAGAAAATTAACGTATGATTCGAATATGGTCAACATTGTGATTAGGATTCTATCTCGCACAAACTATCTTAAATGTATTGTATTGTATTATCTTAAAAATAGCTTAAATGTGTCTTAAAATACAGTTTTTTCAAACTTTCCATAAAAAAGTTGCTATCAATTTAATAAGATAACTTTTTCTTGGTTATTAATAGTATTGGAAGTAAGATCTTGTCGGGTTGGTGTGGTAGCTAGAGTACTGGCTAACCATACGGGCGGCCAGGGTTCAAATCCCAGCAAAGGACTATGCTTTCCAGAGGAAATCCGATCCCTACTTGAGAGTCTTGTGGATGGTGCTTAAGTGCAGCACTCCGTCTGTCAAATGAGACGATAAGCCATGGTCCCCCTGGCGCCTTTTGTTAAGAGCAGGCTAATGCCGACGCCGGGTTTCTATCCACCCTTCCTCCCTTACCTTCCCCCTATGGCGCAAATGACCTTAGCTGACGGTCGCCTCCCCCAATATCCAATCCAATCCAGTAAGATTTTGTTCTTCTTTTGATGCTTTTTCAATAGCTTTTTTTTTTAACCATTACCACAGTTAAGCCACATTGACACATCAATCTTTAGCGAGTTAATCAAAAAACAAGTATTTTAGTGGGCTTTATTTCCCTCTATTTTACTTTCAATAATGTTCTCCACAAACCTATTGTGCCTCTTGAAGTGTCCAATCCAAGGCTACGTCGCTTGCTGCGATATATCGTATGTAGTGACTTTAGCGTCATCTACTTCAGGCGCAAATTAATAAAGATCCTTAAATAAGACGATAATAGGTTATTAATTTATTAATAATTATTTTAATTGTTTTTACTCAGTGAATTTGTTAACAAAAAACTATGTTCTGATTTCGTTAGGAAAAAGTCAGATGGCCTGCATGGTCCGTATCAAAATAACAAACATGGCGGCAAGTCGTGAATGTGAGAAGCGACCCGGGCGGCATTATTGCTCAGCCAGTTGGTGCAATAATTTTTCTGGCTGCAGATTAGGCAAAAAAATTGCATTTTTCAACTTCCCGAGTGATTTAGCGAGGTAGGTACGGTGTGAATAAGATGGTTAGATGTTTAACAGTTATGACCGAAGCCTGCTCTTACTTTTTTATTGATATCTAATTAATTAATTTGGCCTATGGTCCTATAGTATGGCTGTGCGAGGATTTATGTGATTTTATGCCAAGTTTGAAAATGAATTCCACTTCATTGTTTCAAATGTTATGTGGAAGTTTTTTTAATAATGTAAATTGTGTCTTTAGTATCATTATTTACAATAAAGTTTGTGTGAATTCCATTTGGTTTCTTTTCATGGGAAATTACGTACCAAACCTAAGAAACAATATCAAATATCAGGAGACGTCGTGAATTTTCATCATTTGGACCAATATCGGAAGAATGCAGAGGTCATGTTATATGCTATAGCTCCAGGTTTCAGTGCTTTGGTTTAAATTTGACGGGGTCATCGTGGTTGGGAAGCGCCTGACCGCTAGAGTGCTCTGCTAGTAAAGCATTACAGTTGAGGGAAGGGGAGCGTCGCGGTCTTGGCCCAATCCATCTGGTTTTCCTCTTCTGCATGGTGTTTCATATGGTCCTTTCCTCTTCTACTCTTATGTACATTTCATCACGTCTTATTTTGTCCGTCCACGAAAGCAGTTATTGAAGTCATAACTGCATCTGTGAGCATTAATGTGATGTCAAAGACGCTTGATTCTACTCTTTGGGCAGGAAAATGTACGTTTTACAGATATTTTAGTCCACTGACCAGGATGCTTATTGACTTTCTTTTGCCTCCCAGTAGATGAGGCAAGTCATCGGTGAAATTAGTGTTCATTAAGCGTCACAAGGAAAACGTGGGATTTCTCATTACTCTTGCCCCACGCTGCCGCGGGAGAACTTTCTCCAGTTTACATCTGGGAATTCCTCCGAGTAAAATCTTGAGATTATTTTGAATGAAAAATAACAAAGTTATGAACTCCCATTCAGATTTTTAAATGAGAGAAGAAACTCTGATGTGGCTATATTTCCAACCCACAAAACTCGCATTGGTAGTACGCCAGCCGCGACATATCCATACGCGAGAAAAAAGGAACTGAACCTCTAAAATCACTTTGACATGGTTCAAGATTAGGCATTATGTGCATTTGAGATAATAATGTGTATTAGTGCAGTGCTGTCAAGGTGAAAGGGAAAATATTAATGAAACTCAGCGGTAAAACTTTATTTGAGATATCTAGCATCCAACTCCGAGTATTGAAAATTATAATTTTTTCTAGATGAGATAGAATATCTGGGATGAATTGATGCCAAAAGCTGGGGAAAAGTCATCGCAGTATGAGGCTAATATCTAAAGAGATTGCTGATCTATTCAAGCAAAGAAAAGCTTTTTTTAGTTTGCCATTTTTTGCTTTCTGATTTGCTATCCATTCCACTTTATTATAAGGAATATAAATCACATATACCAGGGTGAGTAACAGAGTACGCTAAACGCAATGGATATGGGGTACCTACCTGTAAAAATGTTTGCGGTCTAAGAAGGAACGATAGGGTTAGTAATGAGTATGTCACGAAGGGATATGGAATGGATTCTTCGGTAATGGAACATGTGTGAAGGGGACGTTCATCGATGACTTGGCCATCTCGATATAAGCCGAATAGTGAAACACATTAAGTGAGTGAAAATGGATGGCGTGAGAATAAGGGATAGAGCCAGAAATCCAAGAGTAAATTTTGGCGAAAGAATCCTCATTTTCATTTGGAATTAGCAGTCTTAGAAACGAATGGCGTGTGTGAAGCCACGCGTGTAACTGAAAAAAAAGTGATGCAGGGATTGGGAAGTATGGAAGAAATTATTAAATATGCCAGTTTTAAAGACCTGAGTCCGAGTATTAAACTTATTTCATTCTGCCTACCTCAAATGAAAGCGGTGCTCCGTGGCGTTTTGTAACAGCATATGCGAAGGCCTTTCCTTAGTCCCAAGAGAAAAAGAAATTTAGGAAAAAATAATTACCAAGAAGTAGTAATGGGTAGGAAATAATCGACTCTTGTAGTATACCAATTTTAAGATTGAAAGGTTGAAAATAATGCCTGTTGTTTTTCAATATTTTTTTCTTCTTTGTTTCTTCGCCAACGCCTGGTCTGCTAACATGACCTTGGGAGTGTCCGTAATGTTATCTCTTAAGCAAAAGTTGAATGACCCCTCTAAAACCATAGAAATAATTTTATTTCAGAATTAATTAGCATCTCAATTTTTTCCACCATGGTCCTCATAAAGATTGCGCTAAACTTCTTTTTATTAGTAGATAAAATAAAATATTTGTTCTTAAACGCGGTAAGCTTTCTTCACGTTCTGCTCAAGCCACCCATCAATATACGCTATGATGGACCCGTGATGCGTGGTCCCACTGAGAGAATTATGAATGAACCCTCGAGCTCTCCATTGCTACACTTTCTGACTACGCGCAAATATTGGCCAAAGGTAGGCTCCATACAATTTATTATACCAATCGACTGTAGGCTATTGCTTCATGTTCAAGGTAAAAACATTAAAGCAGATATGATAGCCTTTCCAACTCGAGAATGACACGGTCAGTTTTAAATCGATGAAGAGGGATAAATTAGGTAGATTTGTATGATATATTTTATATTTTCTAATTGGGCAGAAAAAAACGAGGAAAATATAATTCTAATAACTGATACATTTCCCTATAAAAGGGAAGTATGAGGCGTACTAAAGGTGAAATTGGTAAGAAAATGTTGGTAAATACTCATCGAAGGTACTGCGTTTTTTGGTTTCTAAGCATTGTCTTTGAGGAAAGAGAATGATTCTAGGTTGGAGGCGGTCGAAACGTGGGTTCGGTGTAGAATTGAAAACATGAGCTGAGCAAAATGAAAACCAAGAGAAGATGTATAAGGCATAGTTGAGTATAATACGTTAGAGGTGATTCGAAGGGAGCAGAAGAAATAGCTATAGGATGCAATAAAGGGTAACGAGGAGTTTTACAGAGTATGGTAGAGGAATAGGGGTAAGAGGCGAAGAGTTGGAAGAGTGGGCATTTCTAACGCCATAATGGTGGCTTGGACATTTTGGTGAAAAGTTTAGGATTGAGATAAGATAGTACTTAATAAATAACAAGACTTAGCACGTGGGTGATTTATGGGAGCATTTGATGATGATGGAACTATCATTATGAAGGTTCGAAGTAAGTTACGTAGATCTTCTCATTAAAAAAATACCCTGAACGAATTCTGTAATAAGGTTCTAAGGGTAACTGGGCTCGGGGAGAGATCGGGTCCCGAGTTATTTTCCACAAAACCGACCAGGGACTTCAACTGACAGCAACTGCAAATACTGCATTGATTTTTCCAACAAAATGAAGCGAATACTAAAATCTAGGATACACGAGCAGAGGAGTGGGCCTAAGTATCAAATGTCGAAAATTCAAGGTCTTTCATCGCCATTTGTTTCCTTTTTGTGCAAGCATGACATACACGAAATTTGGAATCCATCAATTCCCGGCCTCCCGTGCCGCAGTGGTACCAAATTTGCAATTTTGGCGGGTGATATATATTTTTTTTCAATCTCCGATAAAAATGGTAAATGCCGATATATTTTCCCTATGAAAGGTGCACCCTTCTACTATAGACATTTTGTAAGGCTATAATATGTATTTGCAAATTACCGTCGTGAAACATTTGGATGGAAAACAGAGCATAAACCACTTACCCCATCCCGCTAAATAATAGTCCAAAAACGTGCCAATCGTTCAGTTAAATTACTGACTGCTTAAGTAGTTATTTCAGAAGACCATCGAAAACTGAGACAATTTTTGCTAATAGGGATTAGTCGCTAATTAGGATAGCATTGGTAGAAAAATCTAAAGGGGTGAGGAAGGGTAGACAGAGGGACGCCGCGCCGTTAGGTAATCCACTGTTTTAAGTCCCACTCGTCTGACCGAGTACATCAATTCAAGTTCTCCCCACATGACATAACAAGTAAGTAGAAATGAGAAAAATCTGGGGAAAATTTCCGTCAATGCCAGGATTCATACCCGGGCCCTCGACATGGAAAGGTAGCGCAAAGGTCACCCCAACAAACCGTCTAAATCCGTAATAACTAATCCATCTTTTTATACGGTCCTGCTCATGAATTTTTCCTTCAGAGCCCAAACACTGGGGAAATAATGATACAAGGTCCAAGAGGCAAATGGAACAATGAGAATGCATATGACTTAATCATCGTTCTCCACTGACCTGCCTCTCCTGACCGGTGCGGGTCTCCTTGGGGCTCCGTCCTCCCCCTCTCGCGCCCCACCGCCCCCGGAGGCCTCCTCCTCCGACCCTCCGAGGGCCCGGCCCCGCCTCTGCGCCTCGGCCGCCACCCGCTCCACTCCGCGGAAGAGGCTGAACAGCAGGTCCGTGTTGGCCGCGCTCACCAACTCCTCTCGTTCCCGAACGGCCTCTCCAATGGCAGCCACCGCCCCCTCCGAACCTATGCGATGATAGAAAGAGATGAATTCATGAATTATTTAGGGTTGTGAATTGACGGGCGATTGATTTTGGCGTGAATTTTTACAATCATTAAGTTATCTCGGGGCCGGGTTGGCCGAGGGTTTCGGGTTCTACCAAAGGACGGAAAAATTTTCCCTGTCTCCGGAATTGAAAAAACTTCGAAACGTTGGCATGTTATCCCCTACTGAGGGCAGTCTCAGTAAAAGGCACTGATGGTGCAATCTAGAAGATCAGACCGGGATCAACAGCCACAGCTTCGGGCGAGGGTGAAGCTCACGGAATCGGGTACTGCAATGTGGAAGGAGCGGGGCAACCACCACATTAATATTCCTTGAAGACTCCTTGCATTCGACCTATGTATGACATGATGGCATTCCTCCCTATAAAATATTCCGGAGGTAAACTGTTCTCCCAATCGGATCTCCATGAGGGGACTACTGGGAGGGGTACAAATCAGGAAGGACAAAAACTTAAGTAATCTACCGGTAAAGAAAGGTTTTAATGGACATGAGCAAAATTCTTCTAGATTTTTCAAGAGCAGGGACCCCTCGGCCAATAATATTTATCTCTCCATTTCAGTGTAAGTCATTTTAAGAATTCTTAATTCCGTCCACAAAATAAATTCTCTTTCTTCCCCTTTCCCGCTTACCAAACATCCTGCCCTCTGTCACAAGCTAAAATAATTCTTCGGCCCGTATTACCTCCCCCGAGAATCTAATTTGCCTCTTTATAATCTCATACAAATGCTTACTTTCCGAATCCAACATAACTGGCACTTCCTCATCAGTCGTCATTTCCGCCCACGCCCTCTCCTTCTAACCCGCACCGTAAAAAATCAATTGCACAACTGGAGACCAGGAAACTAGCTGCGATGTAATGTTCACAACGTGATTCATTCCTACGTATTAACTTTTAAAATAATAACACGATTGAAATAAAGATATCGATCGATCGGGCATATAAATATGTTACGATCGAGAGCTTCAGTTGGTGCTGTGCAGGCGTAGGGCGCAGGTGGTAGACCACAACGACTGGCGGCCATTTTTGGCGCAGACGAAAGTTTCAGAACTGTAGGTTTATCTCGTGATTCCGATGTGCTAGCGCTCTGATTTTGGTCCCAAGCGAAATAACTTGTTTTGAGCAGTATGGTAAGCCTAAAACTGACATTTCACTTCCATTTTTGTGGACGATTAAAATACTCAAATATACATTGGACATGGATACACCAGTCGTTGCCATGTAACCGGTTTTATAAAAATTTTAATCAAAGAGTAAAATAGATTAACATATGCTTAAATTTATTATCGTTACCGATAGTGCTTGCAATTTAATTCGAGGGGGAGTTATTTTGGCCAGCATTAACAGGCAGGTGACAGACAATATCTATGATGAATGACGTAAAAGATTCTTTGCAATAAAATATAATAGACGACTGATAGTAAAGATAAGAACCACTCTGAAGAGTGAAAGCTTACAAATAGGTTCGAAAATAGCGTCAGTAGTTTGATTTGAAAACCTGCGAAATACAAGCCTTGCACGCCAACTCCCACCTGGAAACTATGCCTGTAAAGCCCAAAATGAGATGACCCCTTAACTCTCGAGATATATTTTTATTGAAAAGTGATTCAAGATTTCAAGATTCGCATTATAATCTTGAAAATACACCGTATTAAACTTATATCACACCAAAGAACCTTTAAGGACGTGATTATTGGCCACAGACCAACGAATATAAAGCGGAATGGAAACAGAATCGGGGAGAGTGGTCCATCTGTGGCGAAGATGGTAAGGTAAAGAGGGGTGATTGTGAAAAATGAGAAAAACGATATTCGAAGCACATTAGCATAAGGAAATAAAATATATGGGTCCGGCGAGATGCGGGGAAAGATTAAGAAACCCCGACGACCCCTACTCCACTTTCCCCGAAAGTAAGAGGAAATCGATGTCTGCGGCTCCGCATATTTTTTCTTTTCTGCATTTTCTCTGCACTTATTCGATTCGCGCGTTTTTTTGCGAGTCTTTTTCCGTGAGATGGCGGCCAAGTCGATTGGCTCACGTTGTAGATGCCGATCTCTACTCTTTCGCTTCGTGGCAAATGACGGGCGCCGAAGAGTCGGCTGATAGACCTGCACGGGCCTCCTGGAGGTTTTTTCTCGGACACTTGCCGAGTCTCAGGTGGTTGGTGGTGGAATTGAATCTCCTTAGATTTGGGGTCCTAATTAGCTAACTTCATCTTGGAGTCTTTACTGTCCAGTGCGTGGGAGGAAACACAGGAGCAATTGGATGCGCGGACGAAGGTGGCTGGATTGAACGGAATGAAGTTCATGGATAGAAGAGTGTGTTCATAATTACAACCAGAAACAAAGGGAGGCAAACGAATGGTCTCATAATAGCGAGCGAACCTCTAGCGAGGATAGAAAGTTTCAATTACCTAGGAAATGTAGGGAAAGAAAATGGAGGAAATGACAGAGAAATAAATGGAAGGGATAGACAAGCAGAAATATTTCTGAGAGATGTCAGAATCTTGGTATGGAGCATAGATGTCCCACAAAAGAGCATAGGGATTATCCAAAGGGCATAATATGTCCCCATTCTGACGCATACTTCGGAAACATGGACTATGGGGAGAAGCGAACTGAGTAGAAAATAGGATGAAATACCTCGGAAGTAGAGCAGGAAAAATCAGAAAGGACAGGATAAGGAATGAAGGAATCAGGGAAATAGTAAAGGAGGAATCCCTTCAGAAAAGGATAGAGACATCTAGGATGGAATGTTATTGGCATATAAAGATAATGGAAACTGACAGAATGCCAAGGAAGATACATGAAATGGAAATTCAAGGGAAGCGGCCACGAGGAAGCTCACGGGATAGACGGCTGAAAGCGTGGAAGAGAGCGTAGAGAAACGGAAGGATTGAAGGAGAGTGAGACAAGAGAAATGGTGTGAAGATAGAAGAGTGGAAAGGCAGGAAATACGAAGCATGTCCGGCCAGTGGCTGGAAACTCTGATAAATGATAATGATTGCCAAGTAATTCAGGGACCTTATTCAATCAGGGTTTGAAATTTTAATTCGTCGACAATATTGAGGTTATGACATCACAACTTTGACAAGACTCGAAGGTGGCTGCACGCATTGAAGCTACTTCAATAACGGTAGCATTGCATGTCGCTTGCAAGCTTGCAACCTTGATACATAAAAGAGGATATCTATGGAAGTTGCGGTCGATAAAGTTGCAGTCCGAACACGATCGACCACGATTGGCACTGACACGGAAGGTGGACTGGCTTCTATTTTGACGGCAGAAAATATTTTGACTCGGCGATAAAATCGCACCGTATCTCGCGGAATCCAGATCATATGATTTCGAGTAGCGGTTTAAAAATGTTAAAAATGAAAAGGTTAAAGCCTTGCATGCTACTTAAATAGTTTTACAGTTTATTAAGTGATCACTTTAAGGTAATAAATATGATCAATTTCACGTTGAGGAATAAGAAAAAACCAATTTGGCTTAGGAGAAAATGATAGAAAGCGAGACACAGCGAAATAAATATGACATCTCTTCTGGCCCTTACAAAGTCTCCACAAGTGCCTTGCTCTAGATAGACCCATCGCTATGCGCCAAAGAAAAAAACCCTCGATCTCATATGATCCACGACGTTCGATTCGCAAAGAAGACATAATTATTAACAAAATTATATTTGCATGGAAGTTCGTGATACCTTCAGGAAGTGAAAAAAGGTAGCAACCAATTCAATGCTGAGAAAGTCTCATGAGTATTGCATTATCAAAGAGTAATAATATACGCGGTATTCAATAAAAAAGCAAATTGCCAGTTTGGAACGCGGAGTGAAAAAATTGTTGGTTTAATAATAATTTAGAGTCAAGAACATTAGAAACATTAGCTTATCAGTCAAGTCGTTTATAAATATTTACGCCTAAAAATTACTTCATGTACCATAACATACAGGCTGAAGGTTAGTAACAAAAAAGCTAATTCAACAATTTAGAAATAGTACACTATGAAACGAGTGCGATTTATCAGTTAATAGTGCACGTGGGCGGCATTGGGGAGCACGAGCGAGGTGAGAGCGACCAGCCGCCCAAGTAGCGCTATTCGTAACTATACCGCAAGAGTTAAACACACTATTTAAAATCATGGATTTATAAATACATACATTCATACATGTATGCAAATATTATTCATTTAATATAGCTAAGCCGTAAAATGCCCGTGAAAAATTCTCCTTATTCTATACTCATTACTTAGGTGCCGAAGTGCCTTGAAATATGAGAAAAATTGATAATGTTTTCATTGAAAACGTAATTTTTTTTAACTCAAACGAGGTGTATAACAAACTTAATTGCGATAATGAAATAAAACATTCTTTCTGTCATCCGAATGAGGAAATTTGAACACTAAATCGTGACTCCAATTTAAATTTAATTCTATTTAAAAAAACGAAAAAAAAATCTGCGCTGATTCCGATGCATTAATTATGGGAGTAAAATAGAAGCCCACTTTGGGGCCCTGGAGCTTTTCCAGCCGTGAGGTCTTTGATGCCATGGATTCCTCTTACCGTACAAACCTTAGATACCGAATCTTAGGAGAAATAGTTCGGCAGTTTTCTAGAAAAAATTCACATACCTATGTACAAAAGTAAGAGATAAGCAATTGAGAGCCATTTTTTATGAACGCGCGCTCTTCAAGTAGTAAGAAATAACGCACGCGGTGCGTGATTGGCCATTTAGCATGCGGAAAACCCCCTGTGTCGTATGGCATTTTCTTAGAACGTAAGACAAAAAAGAACAAACGGTTGGACAAGGTGCAAGGATCACAGATGCAAACATTTTTTTTGCTTAGTTCAGAGAAGGAGTAGACTATTTCAGAAAACCTAAGTATATTTGAAACCGAAAAGAGAGTATCGAGGACCAGCAAACTGCGGATGAACCAGAGTTGGTTCATTGGCTTCCAAGTATTGTAATACATATGGAGTAGTGTCCCAAAGGTTAATCCAATATACCACGAGGGGAATGCATTTTAAGTGAGTCGACCCATTAGTATTCCACAGCGCCCACCTACCTTTACCCGCTTGGTCGTTAGCCGGGACCTTCTCCAGGAGTATGGGCAAGGGCAGGGGCGGCAGTGCGCAGACCGAACCGCCCGGGGCGGAGGACGGGGCGAGGTTGGGCTGCTGCCAGAAGGACTGGGGCAACGCCCTCATCTTCATCGGAAGAGGATCTGCGGGCGACAGAGAGAGAGAGAGACAGGACACTTCTAATTAGAGATTTTAAATGAAGAAAGATGATGACACAGGATACACAAGAGTAAAACATTATTAAGCAATAGGGAGAAATCGTTTAACGTAAGTATCACTTTAACAGAAAAATCAGAATGAAGTGCATAATCATTTCTCTGCATTTCATCATTACCGTGCCACGGAGACCTATGGGTGAATTAACAGTTCGTGAGCAAGGAGAACTAATACATGCTCACAAATTAAAATTAGTAAAGAAAGAAATCCAATAATGTTCCATAACGCCATATTCATTCGATCGACGGCTAAATATCAACAGAGAATAATTGATAAAAGCTCAATCACATGAGAGAATATTACAAAATTCAGTAATGTATTAACATTACTCGAATAATAGTTTTATTGAACCAAGGGTCTAACTTGAGCCTCCAAAGTTGGAGAGCATGAAAGGGATGAGGTTCGCATTGGAGGATGCCGCCCAGGGAACATCAGAAATATACGAATCATTTGCACTCGACGCAGAAAGTTAAGCATTCGCCAGAGTCAAGGCGTCGCGACGTTGCGGATGGTATGAAATCTGCAGTTGCTCGTTCCGCACCGAGGAATTAAAGCGGCTTCACCGAAAAATTAATTGAATGTATAACATCCGCACTCTGTCTGTCCATGGGGTGCGTGCCCTCAAATGGGTGTCAACATCATAACTATTCATTTCCCCGCTACTTAATTCTCAAGTAGAACTTGAAATTATGTCGCCAAATACAAGAATGGTTTAATAAGGATACATTTATTTCTTCTACCTCATAAAAAACGCTTAAGACTGTTCTTCAGACACAAATATTTGTAGGGAATTTAATACAAATAAATTTCAGGCATTTATTCGATGATATTAGGCTTAACATTGTGAAAATCCTATATGATAACATTCAAATAGCTAGGTAACTTAGAATCTTTCCAGATTCAAGAGCTTTCATTTTAATTAAGTTTACTAGTCCTCTCCGTGTCTAGTCCTCTCTAGCTTGGCAAAAAGAGTTGAAATAGTAATTTGATTTGGCGTGTATTAAATTTGGTTGAATGTTTTCACCTCATTTTCACCTAAACTCATCGCCAGTGGAGGTAGAGAACACCACATCACCCTCACGAATCTCACCGAAGACACTCAATAGCTTTCGAGAATTAGTGCTCATACAGGGACTGAATCATGTGCTCATTCAAAGGGGATATTTTAGTTTCCCGTCTTGGTGGTTATTTGTCTTAACATCTCATGAGTTCATATTTATAGTCTTAAATCAACAATTTCTGATTTAAATTATTACAGTGATTTGCTATTTGCCACTATTAGCTGAAACAGTAAAGTGCCTGTGTGTTGGTTAAATCAAAATAACTTGGTAACTTTATCACACTGTGTTATTCTCAGGCGACCGGTCTAATCTAATAAGCGACATATCATGGTGGAGATTTCGCGTATGCGATGAAACCGGTCGTCGGTAAATAATAAGATGCGGTAAAGTTACTAAGCTATTTTGATTTAACCAACACAAAGGCACTTTACATGTCACTGTTTCAGCTAATACTGGCAAATAGCAAATCACTGCAAGAATGTAAGTCAGAAATTGTAGATTTAAGACTATAAATATGAACTCATGGGATGCTAAGACAAATAACCTCCAAGACAGGCGACTATAATACCTCCTTTGAATGAGCAAATGATTCAGTCCCTGAATGAGCACTAATTCTCAAAAGCTATGGAGTGTCTTCATTGAGATTCGTGAGGGTTCTGTGTTCTCCACCTCCACTGGCAATGAGGTTAGGTGAAAATGAGGTTAAGACATTCAACCGAATTTAATACACGCCAAATCAAATTACTATTTCAACTCCATTTGCCAAGCTAGAGGACAGGACACGGAGAGAAGCAGTAAACTTAATTAAAATGAAAGCTATTGAATCTGGAACGATTCCAAATTTGATTCGACTACATGGGAACGTGGGTTACCCAGCTCGATTGCAAAATATTTGAGTGATGAATATAAAATGAGTGCTGTACTTAAAAGCTTGTTTTTTAAAAGAAAATCCCCCCCTGTTATAGGATAGCTGACCTATTTTCCGTACAGATAGGAGTGTTTTATAAAAAGATTATTCTCTGCAACAATCTAGTAAGCAATACATAACCATTATCTCGATGTTGAATTTTCATATATGCGAAAGCTCCACAGGAAATCTTGTTTCTCATCATGTTCTTACAAGTTTTGCATATGAATGACAAAATATAACGCTTTTTCAATACAAAACTGATGAAATTTATATCAATAACTTTATAGGTTGAAAACTTAGAATACCGGGTACGGAAAATATGCAAGAAATTACCATAAAATACTGTTAAATTCATAACAGATAATTCGTTGCGTATTATATGTATACGAACGTATTCCATTATCATATATATTATTACAAAAAGGTCTTTTTCTGTCATTCCATATATGCTCCGTTAATACTGCACCTACAGTGATAAATGAGGTATCATTTTAAACGTTGAATCACCGGCTTCTGATGAAAAATACAATCTCAATCTCAAATTTCACTATTTACCCATTGATTTGACTTAAAAGTTTCCATTTTTCCATGCCGATTACTCGATCGAGGTATATCGACTCCACACATCATCATATATTTTATTTCTCAAAGGTTTTTTTTTGTCGCAACGACATAACTCAAATAATTCTTCATCAAAAGTAATGATTCAAACATCATTTTAAAGCTTAAGTTCCCCGCTATTGGCGAAAAATATACAAAAAGTTTAAAATTAAAGTTTTTGGCCACAAATTCAAAATAAAATTTTTTGTTAACAAATGATCAAAAATTAACAGTGCCATCTGTGGAAAATATAATCAACTAATATGTTCGCTATGGTTACGTGCTTATAATACTGTAGAAGGCGCCATCTATTAACACATCGTTTAGTTAGATTGTTTACATTCTACATGCAATCAGTGTGACCATTTACTGTTTACGTTATGTATCTTTAACACAAACATTAACAACATATAATTGTCCATGGGAAGAAACAGATAGAAGAACAGGAAGAAAGAAGGAAGAAACAGGAAGAAGCTGCATACTGAGCGAAATATTCGACAGGTAGAAGAACAGGAAGGAAGAAGGAAGAAACGGGAAGAAGCTGCATACTGTGCCAAATATTCGCGCGGGTCAGCTAGTATGACATACATCTGTACACCTTTACAATTTTCCAAATAGTATATTGCCACCACAATCATAAAAAAAAGTTTTTGGCAAAGAAACATTTATCAAAAAAAATCATAAATAAAAACTCTTGATATTCATTCAAATAACGATGCGTGCATAAAAAATTAAATGCAATTACATCCGTATGATTTGCCGTCTTAATTCACTGCCAGTTCATCATACAAGGTTTCAGACGAAAGTTGCTCCCAAGAAATTACCCAAGGCGTGTAGAGACGACTCATGAGTATGGGATCGCGTCCACGGATGCCTTCATTAAAGGTTTCCAATGTAGAAGAAGAAGCGGTCCCATTTTCACCCCAGACAGGCGGGAGAAAATAATGGCACCCTAACAAACGTATTTTACTCTGACTTCCAAAAAAAATGACTCATTCACGCTTTCCCTCGTAAACCCTCACGCTAAACAATGTAAACATAAGTTTTGAAAATAACCGCTCATTCATCAGAGTCACGATCAACTTTCATCGTAGATTTTATTAACTGCTTGATAGAAGGAAGAATTGAGAGTGAGGGGAAAGATTGAGTAAAATAATATGAAATTTGGACAGCAAGACAGGCAAGATAAACACTATTAGCTGATTCAGAAAATAATGAGGATGGGATGAAGAGCTCCGAGGAAGGTAATTTCCTTGATTCCCTCGGCGATGAACACATAATATTACGCCTATCATTAGTCGTTCAATCCTTAGATGGGCTGACTACAGCCCTCCATCCTTCCCTATCTAATGCTTGTTCCCATACTCCCCGGTAGGTCTTCCTATGAAATTTCCTCTTTACTTGTTCTATGCATTTATTCCAGGGTCTTCCTCTGAGGACTTTTCCCTCTTTTTTACCCTCAGTTATTTTCTTCACAAACCCAATGTGCCTCAGAGTGTGTCCAATCCATCTAGTTATAGTGTTTCATAGAGTTCTTACCTCTTCCACTCATCTGAAAACATTCTTATTCTTCTTTCCTATTCCTATTCATCGGTAAACTTGCTTATCTTTCATTTCTTATTTAGTCCGTCATTTTATCTTCAGCATTCTCCTCCATCAACAGCTTCCGAAAACTTCTAGTCTTTTTTTGGTCCGTTTTTCCAATGGTCCATACCTCCGATCCGTAGAGTACCACGCTCTACGAGAATTTTTTTACGTGGTTTCCTCGTTTTTAGTCCTATCTTCTTTGAATAGAGTGTTGTCTTCTCACTATGGATGCTATCTTAGCCAAGGCAATTCTTCACTTGATGTCCGATGTACTTCTTCCGCCTCATGTGATGGTGCATCCAAGGTAGGTAAAGGTAAGAGATTTTGCTTATGTGATATTTGAATACATCGACATTGGGACATGACTGAAAAAATCCTTGGGGAAATATATGACCGCTTTCCAGCTAAGAGTGACAGTTGATGTATTGCCACTACAAAAATGATATACTTCAGTAAGCTCATTTATAGAGACATAAATACCCATCTCACCACTCCCTTTTGGGGAAGGTAAAGTAAAAGAATTGATTTATTGCCACAAGGTATAGAAAACTGGTTACCTTTAAATAACTTCCTTCACAAAGTCCTTCAAAAAGCTTCTCTTATACCCATGCATTGCTTCGCACACGCTTTCCTTGCCTAAATACTTCTGAAATATTTCTCCTATTTAGAGTCAATTCCACCATGTTCACCCATGACTATTGCTGGCTACCTCTCTATCTAACGCCACTCTACCGTCATACGTTTCGTTATTCGACTACCTCCCATTCTTTCAAAATTAGCCCAGCCAATGAAGCAAACCCATTTTATATATCTCCGTTACTGGAGCTTTCAATCCACATTATTTCATCATCCACTCATTCCTCACCCTATCCTTCATAATTTTGCCGCAAACGTCTCTCGAGTACCCAATTCCCATTTCACTTCGACTGCTCTTATGTTTATCCTTGCATTCGATTTGCATTAATCGGCGGAGCAAGATAAACATAATAACAAAGGCGACATTCGAGTATTAAGGCGGCTTGATGCATGGAATATGACTTTATGAAAGTAGCGAGTGTAGCGATATCTCGAATCGTATCGCCACTCGCAGGGCATCTTGCTGCTAACACATAACTTCCGGCTTTTTCCAAACAAATGGATGACGGAAGTAAACAATGAATACGGTAATCACAAAAATCGCCCAAATTTGGCAATAATGGCGTTCGTATGTCGCTGTTTGAGTTCCATAGACATTCGTGGGTTCAATAAATTTGCATGTATTACTTTCATTATGCATGATTACGTTGAATCAATTGTGACAGTAATGATAAGCTCCTATTTACAGATAAGTCATAAAGCTTACTTGAGCATTAAATATAAATTTTAATAAATAAATAAATGGTTCTTGAGCATTAAATATATTTTCAAGCACAAATAAATTTTTACATAAGTAACAATGAGTCCTCCTCCAACTAATTCATTCGTTGTTTTCATTTTAAATCTCCGTTTGCTGTATTGTGGCCAATATTTCACCGGATGCGATGATACGATGCTGCGATATCGCAGTATCCATATGCCACTTGCAGGAAAAATGGAAACCAAACTGTTTTCTTGCATGTAGCAACCGCGGTCAATTACTACCACTATCGATCCCAGCTTCCATGGAAGTCCATGCTTACACAGAGAAAAGTCGATTGCAAGCGACTTCCAAGGCTACTGTCATGGAAGTGACTTCCATGTGCAAACCCGCCTATACGCCTGACGGAGTTATTCACTTCGATTGATAATTCGGTCAAATGAGAGGAACAGTATGAAATCGAACCAAAGAATTTCGTTGAAATTGTTTCCTATATTCTTTTCCCATCCATAAAAAGGCCTCCATTCCCACGATTGCAAATGATGAATGGCTGAGATGAAGCATTTCAAGCAAGACTTTCGATATTAAATGAATTTTCCGGTAAAAATTGGTTCAATTTGTCTTTAATATGTATAAAGAACACAAATTTGTCATCTATCTGCATCTAGGTTTTTCTAACGGACTTTTCTCGCCAGAGTTTCCAAATCCAAGACTTATCGGGAAGGGTCCGTTGTATCAGAGTCTTAAGATCACAAGTCATTTCTCTGCTTCATTCTTAAGCTATTAAATTCGGTTCTGAGTACACACTCCTGACTTCTCTTTCATGTCTTCTCCTCCATACTCTATCTTCAAATACGGAACTTAAAGAGTCATTCCAAGTAAAATGATCCAATATAAAAGTAATTGCTCCCTCAAAAATTGGGTTCCCCGGGGAACACTCAAAAATGGGTGAGTCGACCATATAATTTAAATTCAATTTCCCGCTACTTTACAATTGCCATAAATCTTTAATGAGCAGAACCACATAGAGAGCTTTAAATGCATGTTGTACGGACCCGGGAAGTCAAGGGGTCTATGTAAAAAATCGTTGTTTTGAGAAAACTTAAGTCAAATTTGAAAATGCTTGGTACAACCCACTAAGTAGATAAGAGGCATTACCCTAGATAGCATCACCTGTCAAAAAAAATCACTTGGATCCCTTTACCACCTAAAAGGTTTATATTTTCACATCCCATTCCTGTACCTAACTTATTTTTTTAAATGTCACTTAGACCCCTTGACTTCTGGGGTCCACATATGTATTGTACCCAGTAGTTTTCACATATTTACTCGCTCCCCCAAAGAAGAAAATAAGCCCAAAATGGTTCATATAGGCCACGAATACATTTTTGTAAACTTCTTGAAGATAAAGGGTAATTTTCTCACTTAAAACACTCCCTGAGATTATCCTTTTGCTTTATTACTTAAAGCCAAAAAAGCTATCAAATCTTAGATTTCCTTACTTTGTAAATTCTTCTCGAGCCAAAAAAACTGGTGTTGGGTCGGAAAAAATGTTGTCAAGTTCAATACAACAATGAAGAAATATATTAGAAGAAAATAAAATTTAAAGAAATGTTTTCCACATAGTGCAATATCTATGTTACAAGTATTCCTTCTGGGTCAAGAACAGTTCTTCTGTTATTGAGTAAACATCAAAGTAATAAAAAATTTTCATGCAGCATCTTGGAAAAATGGCTGCCACGAGAAATCAAGAAGGAATAAATAAAATTTAATCAATTAATTCATCTAACAATGCATGTAAGTATGTGCACGCAAGAAATAGATTTTTTTTAAAATGACAATGCGACCATCACTGGATCATTTTAGATGGGATGACCACAACAAATTATCTTAAAATCTCACTCTCGAAGACAAGTTCCTTCTCGCCATTCTCGTTTATTGCCCATTTGAGCCTGCTCCATTGAGGAAAACCATCTGCTCAGATAATGATAGAGTGTAGTTTTTGTTTTACCATGAATGTTAATAACATCGAAGCAAAAAAGCCCTTGACTCCCCAGATCAATACGCAGATCTCTACGCTATCCAGAATCCCGGATTCAATGTGGAGATTCAAAAGTTTTTGCTGGATAATCCAAAGTAACTAACTGTCACATACACAAACGACGATGACTCTGATTAGGATGAGTCGTGTCCATCACAGTTATAAGCAAATATTCCCTAAGATATTTCCAATAGTCCGTCAAAAATCTTATTCCTTTACAGACTAAGTAATTATTGACCTTCCAATCAATAATACAAATGCGGAGTGTAGAGCATGAGAGCTACACTATCGAATTGTTTCACCGTAGATTTTACTAGAATTTAACAATAAACGCAGTGGGAACCCGAGAATTCAGCCTTTTCTCTATATAATTGGTTAAAAAAATTTTAAGTTATTTTTCAGACTCGGAATCTGACAAAGTATAAGTTTAACAAAGTAAAAAGAGTTAACAATGACCGTAAAAATTGGCACCACTCGTCAAATAAACCATATTGTAGTGTTGGTTTGTGGGAATGGGAATTCCATAGCAGAGACCAACCACAACCTCTCAACCAGAATACCCTCTTGAGGTGGTTTACGGGAATGTTAATGTGACCACCACAGACACACACACTCAACCCAATTGCAAGGGCTAATGGGACCCCGCTAAGGATTCCTGGGTTATAACCTGGGATCCTTCACAGGGCTAATGGGACCCCACAAAGGATGCTTGGTTATGAACACAATCACACTCACAAGCACTCAAAATCGCTCACTTACAAAAACAAGAGGGCCCTTATTCTTCAATTTCTGGGAGAAACTCGCCCAAAAAGAGCGCAGTCAACAAAACACACAGGAACGAACGAGGGTGAGCGTCGGATACGCGTATTTCGGCCGCAAGGTGGTCCTCTTCAGCGAGCTGAAGGGAAAGCACTTGCAACACGAGGTGGTAAGTGAAAGAGGCCGTAGAGTTCAATTTTCCTTGATTTAAAGTATACGTTAGCTTTGCGAGTGCGATCGCAGAGTGATATGCTATCCACGGCTTCGAATCTCGAAGGTCCATGTTCCGTCTCCCAATCCAGGGGTGAGTATTTAACGCCATGCACAATGACAGCCGCATGACTTTTGAGTGACAATGTGATATCATTAATTATTAATATCTAATCATAAACCGCTAGTGACAGTGACCGCTTTTTACTTCCCTAATCACTTCACAACACAACAGCGGTCTTAATTTTCAACCCTCTCAGGCCAAGTGCATTTGTTTGAAGAACCTCTGTCATTTAAATAGAGTTCCATGCATAATAACGAGCGGGATACCTATCCAATTGTTTCCTAAAGTGTTCGTTCGCCATGGACGTCTAATTGTGAAGTACTATTTGATGTGCACATACATTGATTCATGTGCACATACCTCTACTTGCGATTTCACCACAGCAGACGTTGGCCCACATTGACACGGAGAAGGTGTGATCAGGCTCTTTCGCTATATTCTGGTAAATATGCTAGTTTCTCTAAATTGCTGGAAAATTTTTCATTATACTAGACTCTTCGAGAATTTACCCTATCTTCTAATCCGCTAGCTAGCGGCCTTCGTAACAGGTCGAGAGCAGAGTTGATGTTCGCTTAACAATTAAAGAACTTCAAAAAATCATATCCGTGATTGCTAATTTTGTAAAGAATACTAGTGAAGGCATCAAACATTAGTAACTTGAAGTTTGTATCGTCTACTAGCTGACCCGACAGACGTTGTCCTGTCCAAATTCCAATAAATTTGTTTGTGATAATTTTGCAAATTTGTGAAAAGCTATTGGAATTGTGTAAACAAAGTTAAAATAAGAAAAAAACGTATTTCTGAGAGATAATATTATCTATTCACAATAGCTTACCCGACAGACGTGACAATTGTGAAGAATGAAAATTCAACTGAAAATGGACAATTGATTCACTTTGTTGTTACTGTATAACCGTTTGTCATTTCGAAACTCACTTATTTCGTAGGTAAATCTGTTAATTTTTTTGAGATAAAACGACGAAACTTAATTCATTCCATAAAACTATTGCAATGAACTTACAACAGAATCACAGTTCAACTGATAAAAAACAACTGAATCAACTTTTCGTCACTATGAAACCGATTGGCTTGATTCACAAATTGATAATCAGCTGTCAAACGACATTTGCGCACATTGCAGCTTCTTTCCTGAAAACTTTTCCGGGACCAAAACGAACAAAACAAAAAAATAATTACGCATATCCATCGTTCGAATCGTGAGTTACGGTCCTGAGTTCATACAAAAATCCCATAGAAGAAACCACTTTCAGTTTTTCCCGAATTTTCCAATTTGCCGGGCAACTTTTCCATTTTTTCTTTCCATAAAAACCTTATTTCGGACTATAACGAACATTTTTTCTAATTAGTCAAATCGGTCCAGCCATTCTCAAGTGATGCACTCACCAATGAATAGCATTTCATTTTTAATTTTATAGATAGATGAGGTCAAAATCTTACGTTTTTTGATAGATATTATAAGTAATTCATCGGTTTAAACAACTCGTTTTCTTTCGGCCTTAAATATTTTGAACCAAAAGAAATATTCCTACTAATACTTTATTGATCGTTATGCCACGGAACACCGTTACATTCTCGCGGTTTATGGGCAATGAAGCACACTGCCTATCCATGTCAACTTCAACGATTCGAATGGAGAGATCCCGTTGTAACGCACTCATCCAAATGTAATGCCCTGGAAATCCTTTTCCCCGAGCAATTTACAAGATTCCAAACAGGATTTCAATTAATGATAGATGCTCCACCGCATTCCACCCATCCGGTGATTAGAATACTTGGCTCTACTATCTTCTTGAACTAACCTCTGAACCGTGGTTTAGGCACCTTCTGCTGGCTCGTCTTGCCGTCCTTCTTCACCCTCGGTCTCACCGCCTCCTCCGGGGCCTTCGAGGAGGGAGCGGCGTTGCACTTGTCCCGCCAGCCCCTCCTCTTCCTGGGGGGCGCCTCCGACGCCCGCGGCCGCCGCCTCCTCTTGGCGGCGAGGCAGCCGTCCTCGTCGGCGTCCTCGTCTTCACCAGGCGGCGCACGCCTTGGGGCCCTGCCGCGTCCTGACGCCACCCTCCGCCTGTTGTTGGACGAGAGGGCCGACGGCACACGACCTGCGCTCATCTCCTCCAGCCCGGGGTTCACCAACGCGGTTCAGCGAGTCCACCGACAACCCTCATCGAGTCTGACTCTCCCGGCCATCAACCAAGTGGCCTCCTCGACCCGTGACTATGACGAGAAATAAAATACCTGCATTAAACATACCATCGGGGCACCAAAACGTGAACGTGAAGTATTCGTTGTTCAATAAGTAGTTCCGCTAGGAGGAATACGGAAGTCTCCTCCTTTGACGACCAGTGTTCTCAAGGTCTACATCTACATAATATCCTGCGAGCCACCACATGGGCGTGTGGTAGGGGGTGTTAGGTCACCAGCCGTGTAAAGCTATAAAGAAAGAGCTGTGTAAGGGATAAGGTTTTGGGAGTTAAAATGGTGACATATATTATAGGAGTGTATTTAGTGGAGATCAGTTTTTATTTGGTCGCTTATTGTGCGCAGAAAAAACGAGTTTTTGTGCCTATTTGTTCAGCAGTGTATCTCTCCAATTTTATCGCTTCTGTCAGACCTAGAGATGTAGTATGGCGCCATGGTGATATTCTCTGTCGCTCAGAAAAACATCATTTCTAAATTTCTCAAGCAACCTAAGCCTAGCGTGTAGCCTCCGAGTCTTTAGGGGCTCTCTCCTTAATCCCTCTAAAAGTTGTAAGACACTATATGTACACTCATAACAGTTTTAACGAAGCGCGCTGCTTTCCTTTGTATTTTATTATTTTATTTGGTTAAATCTTTAATCCCAGGATCCCGAATGCTCACATCCAATCGCAAACCTTTGTTAATAATCTTTCGTCTTAGGCGCGATTGGAATTTGCTTGACGTTTATGAATGATAAAATGATTTCGTGATTCAACAAACATTTATGGAACACACGACTTAGGTTTCAAAGTTGCACGTAATACTAGGAGACTTTAATAAACAACTACAAAATGGCCAAGCTGTTATTCAAATCAACTAAATACTCTCAATGGCATTCATTCAGAAGGGCTTCTCTAAAGATTTGCGAACTTTAACAGCGTATTTCAGAGCTGATTTTTATGAATAATAAACGCTGCCATGTAACGTACTTCTTTCACTATCCCCACCTCTCATACATACTGGCAGTGTTGCCCATGATGTTCCATCCTCTTCCCTACGCTGATTTCGCAACCCCTTCAATCGCCTTGCGCCTTCCCCATCTTGGCGTTTCCCAAGGCGCAGATGACTGACACCGAGTTACTCCACAACTATAAAGCTCCAATCATATGATACCAACGAAGAAAGGCGCTTTGAACTGATGGGAAACATGGATAAAATTTTTCTCTCGCATTTGAATAGTTCACACGACTCCTTTTTTCCAATAGTTCTCAATACATTGCCTGCTGGCATTTCATGTTTGCCTTTAGAAATATCAAAATGATTTTAGTAATTCAAGTTAAAGGCATGTTGATGGCACAACGTTATATCAAAGCAGAGCTTATAAGCTACAAATGCATTTCAATTGAGATGATTAGGTATCTTCCACAGAGGATGTGAGAGCTACTTTTTTCGTTAAATTAGGTTAAATTAGAAAAAAATTCTCATTGAAATGCCTTGCATATGATGGCAGACGTCCGCCAGATTCTTGATAACTCAATGTTTTCAATACGCGAGATATTGGAAGAAATTTTTAAGCACAACAATGTTCTTTGTTGGTAAAAATGTCCATGCACTGGACGATAAGAAATCCATATTGGAATAGTATCCAATAATTATGCAAATTCCACGATATAGGAGACATGGCAAACAGCGATCGGGAACAAGTGGCGGCTGGTGAAACTAGTAATAACTTGTGGTCCTTATCAGCGAGAATTTGCTACAAGAAAGAGATTAAAGTCACCAGCTTGAGAATCGAGTACACTGAATACTTGCGCTCCCGTGAAAAAAAATTCCACCAAATTGAAGTGAAAAAACACAAATCTCATGGTGAAACACATTCCGATGAGTTGCATAAGATCTCAGGCTGTACGCTCAATAATGCCATGAACTCCTGATACCTTGGATTTTACTTGAAGGACAAAGCATGGCGTGCAAAGAGAGTAATAAAATTAACAAATCAAATAGACTCTTCAACGCCGTCACGGATTATTTCACCTCCCGAATGATTTCCATTTATACTTTGTAAACTTAAAAACTTGTGGAATTATTACTTTTGCAAATTTCTGCCTTTCTCGCCACTCAGTCAATATTTCTAATGACAAAGTTCAAGGAAATAAGCCTCATTATCTGGACACTTGATAATACTAATTTCTGTGGCGTTAAATTTTTGTGCCGGCATTATGTCTTTTAGTTGAATGATTGTAACTTGAACCACCTTATGATTTAGGGTTAGGCGGAAAAGGGTACTAAATATTGGCCTAGGTAAAAAGGCATTTATCGATGTTCATTCATCTATTTTTAAGGCTTGAACTAGGAATATTCATACTGATAATATGGTAAAAGATCTTTATATGTGGCGCAGCTTTCCTTGGCTCCATAATCTTTTTGTGTCAAAGTAGCAATGAATGGCGCTGAGAAATTTTCCCAAATGTTATTTTTCAAGGCCTTTCCCGTGAACTTTTTCAAGTCACAAGCATTTGGGAGCACGTACTTATTTCTCTAATGTTTAAAGATCTAAATTTAAGTGTTTTTAAAGCTAAATATTAATGCCAGCATAATTAGTCAATTCTATTAAATAAAAGAGAATAGAAAATAAATAATATTTTAGCTTACAGAGAACAACACTTAAATAGAATTAGGGCAAAAAATTGCAATATATTACTGTTTCGTTATCTATATGCCCAGTATCCCCGGCACCGATAATTTCCTTTTCAAATAAATACGCTTTAAAAGAAAACTGTTCAAATCGAGGTAACTTACTTATCCTTTGCTCAAAAAAATCAATCATTCGAAAGAAAGTATAGCATTTGCATGCGACGAATGTGTGAATTAGAAGGGCGCAGTGATGAGCAGAAAGTGGAGTTGGAGTGGAATATCGCAGCATAAGGTCACTTAAGAGGTGATAAGGGCCCACAAGGGGTCGCGTGTTTCAAGCAACTAGGGAAGTGTGGTGTGCAACGTCATCAATTACAGGCGGCGCAAGTGTAAAATAAATTACGCACTTTTATCGGCCTCAGAGTTGAGCTTTTGCTCCCAGTAATCGACTTTTTCAGAAAGAGGCCATGAAGAACTGGAAAATCCTCCAAAGGAGAGAAAAAATTCTCCACTATAACGGATAAAGTAACATTTTCCTGGCAAATGATTTCTGGAAACAACAACAACGCGCGTTATGTATCCTATGCACGATATGAAGGTCAAGAAAGTCCTCTGTTGTCAACAAGTGTAACAGACTCTTATATTTAGCTTATATTGACTTTCAGGAAACAATATTGAAAAACATATAATCATAGGCATATCCATCTTTCACGTTTTCTAAATAAATAATACGAAATACGAACTTAATTATAATTCCAAGGAAAAACTGTGGAATTTTACAATTAAATTTTTTTTCGTTATGTGATTTCACAAAGTAAATCCTGATAAATTGATTATTAAATAATATTGTTTAACTAATTATACACTGAAAGGAGAATTATTTGCAACGGGGTCCAAATTATCGAAATGGCAAGCCTAATTTTCCATGAAATAAGTAACATATCATCTGGATAACATATTTAGAACCACTTTTAAAGAAAAGAATTATACTTCATCATAACCAGAGATTAGAATATTCATTCAATTACATTAGGACAATTATTTATCGTTTTGATCTTAAGCATTTTGAATTTTTTCTGATTTCATTCCGCGCCGAGAAACCTCAGCATTAACTAAATGATTACCACAGACCTGTAGAGAAAGCTAAAATTTCATACTTAAAATTTTAATGGAGAAGATTAACATATTTAACTACTTTTAAACTCCTGCTCAGTTTAAAGCTGGGAAATCCATAGTTAATAGTACTTCAAAAGCATGACAATTCAAGAAAATTAGCACTGAGGGTGGCTTAAATGTTATCTTTGATATATAAGATGCATAAAGTACTTGAATTTCCCATGTTCAGCATTGAAAAAAAAGCTCAAATTTTCTAAAGTTATTCACCAAAAATTCAGACCCACCTTCTGATTATTTCCATCGCCTACTCCTCCAATCTCAAAGCAAATCTTGCAGCCCGGCAGTAGGACAATATTTCAGGGGATTGAAAGTGGTACAAATTTTTTTCACGAAAATATAGGATTCTTATTATCTTCGCGAATATCCTTCACGTTGCTAGTGTTGAAGAGGATCTATAGACGATTCCAGTGACTGAGGTATAGGATCACAATAGCAGTCGATATAACTTTTCTTCAAGAGCGATTATAACAAGAGAAAGCCCCGCGGCGAGGCCCAAACGCCCGTGGTCTGAGACGCGTCATTATCGGCGTACTACACACGAATGTTGCCCCTCACGCTTCTGTTACCAAGGAGCGGTGACGTCAGTGCAGTGTCACGTGGCCGTGCATCGGACTCCGTGATTGGTCAACTCGGTGGGAACGACTGTAGAAGGGGGGGTTTGGAGGAAGGAGGGAACGCAGCGGTGTCCATTGTGGGGAGGGGAGCACGAACGTAAGAAAGGAAGCGATTAGGACAAGGGCACACGCACCCTTCTCAGGCCCTTTCTTTTTTGTTTTATTATTTGTTTACAGCATGAAAACTTTTCGAACCTCTCAACGGATTTCTGTTTCTCGCACCCTTTTTCGTATCCTCCGAATATTCTAACTTCCCGTCCACTTCGTTATAAATATACGCATAAAATACACTGAGATCTTTCCGAGAGATTAGATTTAATATTGTCCGTGACATTTCCATTTTCTGTTAAATGAATCCTTCACCGATAGCAATGAATCGCTTTCTCATTTTCACATATTTTTGGCCTCTTATCGAATATTTTCGCAATTCGAAAGGATAAATATAAGCTATTTTCATCCTTCTAAGAGAGCAATTAATATTTTATCCCCAAGTTCACTGCAATTCAGATCGAATATTGTATGGGGAAAATGCCGGCTATTTTTAATAAAAGGTAACCTCAAAAATAAATCTCTCTCTCTATTTGATCTGCAAGGCTGTTAATCAACTTTACTGCTCTAGAATTATACACTCAATACGCTTATTATCACCCATTCTCGAATATTAAAATTTTTCAAACGTGCGAAAATATTTTTGTTGCCATCAATGTTTATTATTACTTTTATTTGTCTATTTTGATGATAGCTGAGTATTTTAAGCTGTATATTTTGCCTTCACTTCATTATCACATATAATTAAGACACACTTGGATTCCGCAGTCATTTCATTCACTTACGCGATGAAGCAGATAAACGACCTGGATAAGAAAGAAAAACAGAGTTAATTTATCCATTAATATGTGTGTGTCCTTATCACAGCAACATAAAAATAAGGGCATATCTTGCATTGTGTATTGGAGGATATAAAATATTCTTGGTACTCTTTTACTAGATTTACTCGATTATCACGGACTGTGGAAACTTAAATGAAGAAAATGAAGTAAATAAATGAGCGTGGTGAGAGATAAAAGCCATGCACAATTTATTCAAATTTTCAAGTGCCTTTTTAAACAATAAAAAATAACTTTTATGGAGAAAACGTATGATATACAACTGAGGTTAGCCTGTAATTAATTTTAAAGTCGCCAACTTTGTCCTAATTAGCAAAAGCCAGGGCAACTGAAATTTATCCCGAACACTATTTTCGTACAATAGAATAAGGCTTCTTCTACCCAGTAAAAGTGGATCGGTCTCTTATGAAACAATATTTTAGTCCGAATAAGTTACGACAGGCTGAGGCTAAGAAACCAAAATATTAATATAGATAATTTTCACGACGTTAACACACGGGTGAAAGTTTTTGGAAAGTTCTTGGCAAAATATTCGCCGGAATTCAGCAAACATTACATTATTGGATGGGAAATATCACATTTATAGCGGAAGTTCTTCACTAAGAGAAGTCATTTGAAGCCAATTCAGCTATTCTGCCCTCAATTACCGCCGCGAAAGACTTACGGTTTATCTTTCTCATCATTTAGATGAGAAAACGGCGCCGTCTTTTTTGATAAAACTCAACTCGTGGGTCAAGTAGAAACTATTAACTCCACTAGACACAATAGGGAAAGTAAATAACCAAACCAGAAACAACCAATGAACGCCTAATGATTCCTTAGAACATCAATTTCAAATCAAATCAATTACGCGATAACCCTAAGTTAAGGAGCATCATGGAAATTTCAAAATTTATGTTTAAAATCCAACCCTTAAATCGTCTTCTTGAGGCCCAATCACTAACTATCACTGGCATCAGTGAATCGATTGGAGAAAGAGTTAATATGGGGGATCGGGTTGGGGAGGTGGCTAGAGTACTCGCCTACCACACGGTCGGCCAGGGTTCAAATCCCTGCAGAGGCGGATGTTTTTCAGAGGAACCCGATTCCTACTTGAGTGTCTTGTGGAGTACTCCGTCTGTCGGATGAGACATTAAGCCGTGGTCCCCTTGGCGCCTTTCGTTAAGAGTAGGCTAATGCCGACGCCGGGTTTCTATCCACCCTTCCTCCCTTACCTATCACCTATGGCGCAAATGACGTTAGCCGTCGGTCGCCTCCCCAAATATCCAACCCAATCCAAGAGTTAATATATGAAATTGCGATAAGATAATCAATTTGATTAATTGTGACGAATTTTGCTAATGTGGACAAAGATGGTGACTTTAATATTGTGAGTATAGGATAACCGCAGTTGCATACCAAACCTTTACTCCTTAGGCACGCACTTATGTACTATCTGTGATTCATTTTGCTTGAATCCAATTTCATGACAAATGCTTCCTCGCTCACGTGAAGACTTAACTTCTTTTCAAATGCTTCGATTGAATGTAGGTAATATCTCAGATCTGTTCGCTTGCATTAAATTATTGAATTAAAAGTGTAAATGTGACAAGATTAATTTCGACCTTCGTTAGTGCGTAGGAAATTTTATGATATTGCTTGATTTGTTGATTTTATGATTTTAGAGAGACATTAACTATTAATAACTCGTCCGAGTGAGCTTGTATGATTCCAGAATAAAATGAAATAAATAAGAAATAAAATCCTGTGAGGATTTTTTAATTAACGAGGTAGGCGTGGAAGATTTTGGGGTTCGAAAGAGTAGCACGTGCATTAATGGACTCCTATTCTCAGAGTACAGCGGAATACCCCATAGATCACAAGTGTACCTCTTATCCTCACTAAATGATGGATAAAAATGAATTTTTTCTTACAGATTAGGCATTTTTAAGAAATCATTAGTATAATTCTGGTTGAGCGTTACAATTTTGTAACGTTTTAACAGGAAATTTATTGGTAATTGGGGAGCTCAAAAATTTCCAGTGATGTCTCTCACCGCAATTTCCGATTTCTCTCCGAATTTAAATTCGATAGAAGGAATTCGAGGGCTGCCATCCCGAATGTTACGACAGGACATGAACCATAAAACTAAGACGAGTTATGCAACCGTACGCTTCATCTCAACATATCTGGTTGCGTGAGTGTAGGATGAGAAATGGACGCCTTTCATATTAGCACAAAGCTACGTGGTAACGATTATTGTAACAGTTAGTCACAGGTGCAAAGTTTTACCGCGTTTTGTATTGAAAACATATAAATTAGAACGAATTTTACCAAGGGTGAAAAAACTTTTAAAATGGAAGTAAAGAAAAAGGCAATTTATTCATGAGAACAAAGGTAACTCAGAAGCTGAGATACGATATCTGTAATAATTACATATTATACCAAACCGATCACCCCATTGTTAATCGGAATTAAACCGCTTTCTACGGTTTTGAAAAATGTTGATTCGTATAAGAACAATGCATAAAGCGCAGATTCGAAACCTCTTATCCAAAACTAGTTTGTAATAAGGACTGCATTTATTGATTCACCCTTACAATGCAAGGAAACAACATATCTGTCGGTAGTACCGATGGTTTGGTTTAAATAGAAGTGATTAGAATTGCCCCACTCTACGCTCCAAAGCAACTATTCTGGAGAAACAAGTAAACTTGGCTACCTGGATGAATTCAAAGCTTTATTAAGCAGTTTATCTTTTTTATATTGCCGTGATAAATAAATTAAGATCTGAAACTGAAGCGCAGGATAAAAAGCACACTTCGAGTAGTTATTTATATTGTTTCTCCGTAAAGCTTGATATTTCCAAAATTATGAGCAGAGAAAAATCATGCGGCCCGAATTCAGCAAAAGGTGCTCGGAGAAATAACACCAATCTTAGGTAAGCTAAGGTAGCTAAGGCCATTTGGTCAATAGCCCAGATTTCTAAATTACCTACCTTTATTCCCAGCTCATTTGACCAAAAAGACGTCAAGAATGAAATATAATAATGTAAGTCAAAAATAATACTCTAGAAAAACGATCACTGCGACCATTATCTGTAGAGAGATGAATAAAAAGCAGCACATGAGGCAGGGCAAAATTAAACGCTAAGGAAACATAAAGCTCACGCAAATCCCTCATTTTCAGAGTAAAATAATTAGGGCCATAAAATTTTTATCTCCCAATTCAATGGAAATGTGACTTAAGAAATTAATAACATTGTAACTCACCTTATAAATGACATGATTTATGCCGAAATAAATCAAAGGTTGAGATTCGCAATAATGGTCTTTCAATTTGCTCTAAAAAGTCAAAGAATGGATAATATGTGAATGTTCTTTGTCTCACCTACAAAGAGGTTCTAAAAAGAAAAAGGCTTTTTACTATTACTCGAATTTTTGTACAAATGTAATATCCAAGCTCCAGAAACATCTACAGAGCTTCGCATCCCCTATGCTACATGACAGGAGAGACATTGACATGAATAAATAAAATTGATCCAGAAATTTTTCTCAAAGAACACTGCATAAAAAGTTCAGGAAAACATTTGCGCAATAATATCCTTTCACCTAAAACATGAAGCCGCTAAATTATCCTCAGGATAAAATAGTAGAGAGATATTTCCTTCCATTGCCTGTATTCTAAATAACCCTAGTGTTCTTATCCTATATTCTTCCACCCCTTCCCTCACATATTTTGATAAGTGACTTAACATTCTTACCACTGAGTCCAAATGCTTTCATTACATTCCTGGGCCAAATTGAATATTCTCATTGGCTCTTTCTTCTAAGTTTATCCATTCGTTCCATTAGAAGTTTCTCTTTATTTTTCGACTTCCTGCTTACCTCAATTATATTTTCTCCGCTCAAGCTTACGCGGTGACTTAAATGATCTGTATTATTTTCATTCACTCGCTCTTTTATTCTGACCGACTATATCTTGGACAGGATAACCTAATCAGAACTACATTTATTGACTCACCCTTTCATGATATCCTAATTAGGTTATTAGATTATAATCAGTAATCATAACGTCAACTCAATACTGATTTTGTGGAATATATACGACAAAAGAGGAAAAACACATCGCAATTGTCCACTGATTTGGTTTACATCATTGCAAAAATGACGTAAAACATCAAAGACGGTCGCATAAACATTCATCAGTGGATAACTGCAAATAGTTCCCATTTTTTCATCGTCAGTAGTCATCAATCCGAAGGTTGGTTTTCTCAAATCCACTCTCCCTCCCGCAAACTACTTCATTCCTACATAATTTAGTATTCTATTTGACGTCCTATGCCATTATCATTATTTTAACAGTGACATTATAAGTCAAAACTGAATTCAATTATTAAAAAACTTCAGAATTAAAAAATGATACATCATTTAATTTAATTCACCTCCAAAATATGAAGATGATAACTTTAACTAAAATTACACAGTAGATTTCAGTTATGACCACAGCAAGGAGTGTTTCACGAGCCATTGTTATCTCTTTGGAATGCAGCTTTTTTAAGCCACTCGATTCATGAGAAAATGCACTTGACCATATCACCGTCCCTGGAACATATCTCACAATTCTGGACCTGACATACCTTTTTGCCGGTTTTATGAATATTTTTGACTAAATAATGAAGCGTCAATGGATTAGGGGAAAGAAAGATTATACTCCGTTTATTTCAAGTTTTGTCCGCATTTGCAATGATAAGTTTTCATTTTTTTGTCTAATTTGATTATACATTATATAGTCTTCCGGGAAGTTTTACGGAACTATTTTTACATACCAATTTACAGGCTATTCAACGATCGTGTGGATTCCATATATTTTCCATGAGCAATTAAAACCAGCTACGACAGACGAAAAAAGCAAGATATTGTTCTCTACTGGGAGTCAAAGCATGCATTCGACTTGCGGCACCAAAGTGCTTATATTACAGAATGTTTCAGGCGTTAAATGGCGGAAAATACTAGCAATCAGCTCTTTGAACGAGATGATGTGGCTGGTTTCCAATTATCTGATAACAAAAAAGGTTTTCTATCAACTATATCTTTGCCCCCGTGCTCTTATTGGAGGAATTATGTATGTATGCAAAATTTATCTAAAAAATGGCACTGAAGAATTAGATGAGACAATTAATTGTGATAGCTATAGATTCGAGAAACTCATTGGACCAGGTATGATCTTTGGGAACATTTGTGAAGGGATCCAGGAAAGATTTCCGGGAAAAATTATCATTAGCACAAAACACTGCTTTCAACCACTGGCCGAGCCAGCCGTGAACACGAGCCTCTCCACTGTTTCCTGTCCTCCCACAATTTCTCTGCTCTCACTATGCTTCTGTTTTGCAAAACACTCTTCAACTTCTTTTACCCATCAATTTCGTGATCTTCTTCAGGGCCATTTTCCTTGCATTTCCAGTTCATGTACCTTTCTATATATTCTATCCGCTACCATCCTTCCTGCAGGTCCGAAACTATTTCAGCCCATATTCCTCTATTCTCTCACTTAGTTACCTGATCTATTTCCCAGGCTCTTTCACTTCTTACCCATCCATCCTGGTTTTTCCTGCTCTGCTTCTGTGGAATTTCACATCACATGCCTGTAATCTGCTCGTATTTTATCTCTTCATATTCCATGTTTCCGAATCAGATATCAGGACGGAGACATAGCAGGTCCTGTAAACAATTCCTTTGCATTGTTGAGGAACCTCTTGGCTCCATATTAAGCTCCAGACACTTCTAAGAAACAATTTTGCTTGCCTAACCCTTTATTTTATTTCCCTATCATTTCTTTGATTTTCTTCCAGTGCACTTTCCCGGTACCTGATACTCTTTACTGTCTCAAATGGTTCATTGGCAATTGAGAGTCCAGTGGTTTGCCTCCTTTTGTGTCTTTATGTAATGACGAACCTTCACCTCTTTCCTTTGAATTTCATTTCATACATTCCGACCACCTTCGTCCACGCATCTAATTGCACTTGTACTTCCTCTTCAGTATTTCCCCAAGTCATCAGGACATCTGAAAAGGCCATCACTCTCGTCTTTTCTCCCCTATTCGATCTTCCACCGTCCTCACCATCTCATCCATTGCAACAACAAAGAGTACAAACGTAGAAATTACACTCTCCTGCTTTTAACCTTTTTATTGATGTCTCCAGTCCTTTCTTCCTTCTCCAGTCTTGGCAAAACTTACGCTTACTTCATGCATTTCCATTACCGTATCCACCTTGCATTAATTACTCTTACTTGCCAAAGCCTCCCGTACTTTGCTTCAGCACTCAATGTCATAGGCTTCCTGGATATCCAGGAAAGGCAATATCTGACCCCGGCCAAATCAAGGGAATCGATAGAAACATTAAGGCAAAGTATTTTTTCTTAAGATTTAAAATACAATAAAGTACACTTAAATACACTTAAAAGGTGGAGACTTAAAAAAAACTGCTCGCACAAGTTTTAATTTTATTTCTAAGCGTTTGATCTGACTTTTATTTACAAATAAATATAATTACGATAGCATATTGTTTACAAATTTATTTAATTATTACAAAAATAATATTTTGATCTTTCTATTGCCCTTTTTCAGATCTGTGGCGTGGTAATTGAATTTTAAAGCTGCCAATTTTGGTTTATTTACGGAACGGATGCCAAATGATGTAGCCGCAGAAATGAGCAACTTTTAGGCTAACGAAAATGTAGTTTTCAACCACCCTCCAAAATTGAATCATCCCAGTATGTATTATTTTTTCGTGAATTGGACTAAGGGAAAATTACAATGCAATCGAAGGTCGGCCTCCAGATACTTATTATATTATAGTCGAAATCAACATTACCCTCTCTTATTCAACCCGCTGAACTCAGAAAACCTTAGATTGCCATTCATCATCATCATCATGTCCTTTATCTCCTTGTGGAGCATAGGGCCTCAACAAAAGCCCTCCACCGGACTCTGTTTCTGGCAAGCACCTTCACCTCCCCCAGGACTTCCCCTCCTCCATCGCCTCCTCTATCACTCCATTCCTCCATGTCTTTCTGGGTCTTCCTCTTCTTCTCTGGCCCTGAGGGTTCCACTCCAGGGTTCAGGCTGACGAAGTACACAGGCCAATCCACCTTCATTCCTCAATCCACATTTACATCCATTCATTTCCTGGATTTTATTTCAGTTTCTAATGGCATTTGCCCTGTCTGCCTCCACAGCTCTTCGTTTGAGATTGTGTCAGGCCATCTTGTGTTTAGGATTCTACGTAGACATCTATTTACAAAGACTTGCATTTTTGTATTATACAGTTTTGTATTATGGTTTTTGTAACTTTCAAGGTTTCACATGCATAAAGGAGCACTGATTTTACAATTGAGTTAAATAGTCTTAAATTAGTTCTGGTCATCAACTCCTTGGACTGCCAAACGTTTCTCAGTTGGGAAAATACTCCCTTGGCTTTTCTGATTCTACTGTTGACGTCCTCGTCAGACCCGCCTACCACAGATACCACACTACCCAGATACAGGAACTGCCCCAATGCTTCCAATTGCCATTAGAAGCTGGAATTATCCGCAGGTTCTACACATTTTTCCTGTCTCTAATCTCAGAGGAGGAAAGCTTTCTCCAAGGGAAATGTTTTACGAAATTTAGGTCGGAGTTCACCATGATGGAAGAAGTACAAGCTCGGCAGTTCCTTCCCATTTATTACCGTTATTCCGCAGCTCGGCGCTCTCAACGCAACAACATCTTAACCTGCCATTCTGCCCTGAACTCTCGACTCGGGCCCATGGCAGGGCGAGAGGGCTGTAACGACCCCAACGCTCCGAGACAGGGCTATCACTCAACGACCCTTGCCCCTCCAGCCGGTAATCATTCGACGTAAGCCCTCCCCGCACTCCTTTAAAAGATCCGATCCCCCACTCCGCCCCCGTGACCAACGTCGCCTCGGCAGGGCGAAGAAATCTTTTCATCTCGCCCGCATTTGCATACGGAGTCATGCCACGGCCGACCTCGGTCACGGAGGAGGTGAGAAGAATAAGGTTGATGGGGAGGAGGGGTGTGCACCCAGGGTAAGACCGCATTGAGGAGGCGATTCTCACCCCGTGCACCCCCTCGAGCCCCTTAAGAACCCTGCCTTATATCCCCAGGTGAATTCAAGGGAAAAAGAGGACGATAACCCCTCCCAAGGATTTCTCAGGAGCGAGAGAGATAACAACATGGCGCCCAATGAGGTCGCAATCGAGTTAAGAAACCACTATTACAATATAATATAATGCAATCATAATTTTCTTAACTTATTTAAACTGATAAAAAAACAAAGAATGCATTGCATTGTCACGCACGCCGTTGCAAAAGGATTATACATATAAATGAGGTAATTCGCTGCGAAAATATCGTTTGACTCGACCGTAGCTTGAACTCCGATCTCCCAATTGTGTTCAGGTATGTTATCAAGGATTTTTGGCGTATCTGGCGGACAAACTAAACCGGAATTTGAAAGACTCGGGTTTAAATCCTAGCCTAACTCTTTCTAAAATGGCGATTTTCCGCACTTGTTATCTTTTTCACATGTCGTGGGCGATAGGAGGCTGGACTAAAATTTATAGGGGTGAGCAAAGAGACATTAGCTCGTCACGTGACTTTACGAAAGCTAATCAGGGAACTGTAGGTGAGGCGCAGAGCCTCCAAAATTCAGTTGCGCAAACGGCGTCCGCACCCACAAATTATAGTCCAGCCTCCTAGCGCCCAAGATATTTGAAAGAGATAATAGTTGCAATCCTACTGAAATTTCTCAGTCACTTCGGTTATAAGCGTCAATGACTATTAAAACCAGTCCTTGCCAAATCTTTTGCTTGAACGTCCACCAAAGAGCGCGTTTTATATTAACAATCATCACACATATGTCATAGCTACACCGTGAGTGGAGTTAACATAAAATCTTCAGATCCAGTTAAATATCTTAGAATCAACTTAACTTCTGATATACCGTGGGGTACACACACACAAAACATATTTGGCACAGTATTTAAGAAACTAGGGCTTGTTAAGCATATAATTGGAAGGTCCTCGAATGAAAAAGTAACAGAGAGATGCTACTTCGCTCTGGTTAAGCCACACCTCGAATACGCCGCGGTCATTTAGGACCCTGGTCATAGAGATTTAACGAAAAAATT
Organism: Ceriagrion tenellum; assembly: GCA_963169105.1. NCBI lineage: Eukaryota > Metazoa > Arthropoda > Insecta > Odonata > Coenagrionidae > Ceriagrion > Ceriagrion tenellum. Next base: position 124,921,057 of record OY720634.1, on the reverse strand, counting down.
AACAAAATACAAAGAAAAGCTGCACGCTTCGTTAAAAAAATTCTACGAGCCAACATATAGCGTTTCACAACTTTCAGAGGGATTAAGGAGGGAGCCCCTAGAGACTCGGAGGCTACACGTTAGGCTTCGGTTGCTTGAGAAGTTCAGAACTGGTGTGTTTCAGAGCGAAACATAGAATAAAGTCATGATGCCTCACTACATCTCTAGGTCCGACAGAAGCGATCAAATAAGAGAGGTACATTGCCGAACAGATAGGTACAAAAACTCGTCCTTTCCGCGCACAATAAGCGACCACAATAAAAACTGAGCTCCACTAAACATACTCCCATGATACACGTCACCATTTCACCTCTCAAAACCTAATCCCTTATACAGCTGGTGTATCAATACCCCCTGACACACGCCCATGCGCCGGCTCGCAGGATAGTATGTACATGTAGATTTAAATTTGATACGATCACCACAAATTGTCCATTTGAACTTATTCTTGTGGTTCCTCGCACCAAGGCACGCACCGGCAGATTTATCAAGGAGAAAGTTTAACATCGGTATGTCAATTAAATTTGAAACATAAATGGTAGCGAGGCGAAGTACTGTCTTTTGGTCCTCACTCAGACTAGGTACAACTTTAAAACTCGGGAAAAGCGATAAATCTATGGATTAGGCTATTTTCTTGTTTGTTTAGGAAGAAAACCGATAAATAAACTCATTTACGGGCTGTTAGCGGGTTGGAAGAGCGGGTTGTTAAGGATGGGAATACACAAAGGCTGGAAAAAATCCCGGGGTCGATATTGGCATACACTTAACAAAAGACGCCAAGGGGATCATAGGATTAATATCCATCCAACACGACGAGTACCACACATGCATTGTACTCAGATCTCTCCCTAGTAGGGATCGGGATTCCATAGAGAAATGAACGCTTCTGCCTGGATTCGAACTCGAGTTCTCGGAGTATGACGCTAGCCGCCACACCAAGACAATTCACATTACTTATTGAGCGGAGTATACGTGAAAATACTCGGGACCATGGGATGCTGAAATTACGATATGCCATAATAAAATGGAGGTATCGTATTAATTTCGATAAGAAACTCGAAATGTCATTGCATCCATAAATATCTCAATTTTATAGTAATAGCAGAGAATGCACATGATTCTCAAAAATATACGGTGTGAAAACATTTTTTTTTTATTTATCCAATATTAACGGAGATATATAAGATTAAAATAGTCAGAACTTCATATTTTTTCACGTGACAACGAAACGAAATCTGATTGGTGTGGCGTTATTTTCGTGGAGCGAGAGAGGAAAGACGCTATAGCACGGGAAGAATTGACTGTACTGAATTCACTTGCATAAATTTACTTAAAAAGATTTATTTATTTATATGCAATCACAATGTTTGTAATAATTGGTTGTATATGGTTTGTATGGTTGTATGGTTTGTATGGTATATGGTTGTATGGTTTGTAATAATAAGCTGGTACATACATTACAATGGTCTTCACATAAGTAGAATTTTGTTTTGCTGCGGACAAAATCCCGGCGTGCCGCTCGAAACTGTAGTTTCTTTCTTCTTTCGTCGTTTGAAAGATGAATAAATTTCTTGTTCGTTGATTTTACTGATGTATTTGAACAGTGTGGCATAAAATACAATCTATATCCCTTAGCTCTCATTGCAAAGGCACATTAAATAACAGGAAAATAGCGTTAGGGAATTTTACCACACTTGATTCCACCGTAAGCATGAGGAAACATTTGGGCCTGCATGGAAACAGCGAAAATGATCTCACAGATCATTCGGTTATTTTCGCAGAGTGCTCGGGAATATTCGTAACCTTCAACTTCCTTTAGCTTATAAAAACAAAATTAGAATCATTTGATGAAAAAATTGTTAACTGACAGAATAAGATTAAGTAACAAAATCACAATATCGAAAGATTGAAATACGTGGAAAATACCCAATTACAAAGGATAAAAAGAGAAATAAATGATTTAGTAATTAGACTAGTTGCAAGTTCAAAGAAGATCTGCGATGGTCATAGAAAAACTACTTTGGGAAAAAGCAAATGAAATGGGTAATTGGATCATCTAGGATGAGAGTTTCCCCATCCCCGCAGAAAGCAACCAGGATTTAGATTTCTAGGAAGTTGCTGGCTTATGACACCGGCGACAATATTAGTCTCCCTCACGACATCGACGTACTTGACCACTGATGCAAAATAAGGGAGACGTATAGATCAAACCACTGTTTTTCTCTTAAAAAACTTCGTGGACGAATCAGAGAGAAGGAGATAAACACATAAAAATTGAATGAAAAATAATCACATACCCAAAACATTCTTTACTTCAGTTAAAACAACACAAGTCGCAAGATATGAATTTATTACAGAGTAAGGTTGATCCAGTAGCACTCAATGTTTGGGATGTTCGTAAACCACGAAAAATTTTATTGAAATCAAATCATTCCAGACCCTGATAGCATGCATGTGCTAGCAAGTTGACGCTCAGCAGAAAGTCAAACTGATCTGGAAATCCTCGTTTTATAGAAATTGTATTTCTTTGATAAAAAAGAACTCACCGAGTAGGAAAAGTACCTTCAGCTAATTGATTTCATCGATTGTCAACACAAAAATGTTTGCATACACGGTGCTTCGTAAAGTAAAAAAAATAGTCCTCTCGAGCTAACCCAAATGACTTAATGGGAGTTGGATGGAATTGATAATAACTAACGAAATCGAATTTTCAAAAAACCACGGAACTAGTCGCGTAGTTACTTCAACTTTGTCACCCGCTAGTGATCACACAATTGTGTGAATTTCACAGTGGAAAAAATCATTCGCCTGGGCTGGGAATCGGTTAGAGCACTCGGCAGGTTCCCAGTCCATGCGAATAATTTTTCCATTGTGAACTTCACAAAATTGAACGATATGGAAGTTTTTACGTTGATAATGTTACATTCATTAATTATCCTGCATGAGGTATCGAAGGTTCTTTGATAGAGTAGAGAAATTCTCTTGGTTCCAAAGTATTTCATTTTTAGTCATGACTTCTATATTTTCAAGTTTTATACATATCCCCCAGAGTTTTGCATATTCCTAAAATCATATTGACCAAAAATCATCATTATGAGGTTAAGGAATCCTAGTCCTACCCTCCTCCACCCCACTCGTAGAGCCCTTGAGGGTATTATTGACTCATTTTTTGTTACAGAATACAATATAAGGGCCTTATTATACCTGGTAAAATGGAGGAAATGGCGCATATACAGCATCTTTTGGAATTACAGGAGGCCGTTCTCTCAGAACTAATCTGAGTAAGTTGCCAGGATCAGCCAACAAAACAACATTCTTCACAAGTACCGACTTTTTCTAACAGAGGAGCACATTACAAAATGATTACTTCCAAATGGGTACGCATTGATGAATGTCAGGAATTGGAAAGTGAGCTTCTCCGTTTCCAGCATTTTCAAGTATTACTTCTCGATTGCAATTCACGTGCAAGTGACGACCACGCCTAACTAACACGTTGAATTTTTACTCAGGTGACTATAGACCTTTTTACGCATGATGGAATGTTAAAAAAATACGAAGATAAAGTCTACTGGAATACCTATAAGAAAACTGCAAAATACCCGTTAACGAAAACCTAATTTAAACGATTTCGGGGAGAGTAAAAAAATTTTTGCTCTGGAAAAATATAGAATTAATAAACAAAAGATGGTACTAGGATGTGGCACTTTTTGAATTTAAGATACAACGGTTGAAGATGGTTGGATGAGATTATATGATTTGATGAGAACAACGATGACTTACATACACATAGATTCCGCGCAGACGTTAAAAAAAAATTGTCCAACAACTTTACATACCTCGACAGACAAAAATGCAGCAATTTTGAGAGGCACATATGTGATGCAAAAATGTATCTAGGAAGTGAAACATTGAATAATTATTAAAACGTTTAAATACAAAACTAAGGAAAATAAACTAATATTAATAAACATATTTGAAACATGATTCACGTCAAGGATTGTTCGATTGAATTTAAGCTACTGACACAGTTGTTTACAACAATAAATGTATATAAATAAACATCGTGAAGAATTTAAGGAATTCAAAACGGTCGATGAAAGGAGCGCAGATATTTTATGGGAAGAATGAAAGGTGAAAACACAAGATGTTGAACGCCGCTTTAGTCACGCAATCGGCTGCGAGTTCTATCGTCAGATGGGGTCATTGCCTCAGCTCAAGGACCCACTTGACAAATATCCCCTCACACTTTCTTGGACAAGGATCCACCACTTTTAGTGATGGATGATAAAATAATTTTCTAACCATTTTCGTCGTCTCCAACCAATATAAAACGCACGAAAAGTATCTTGAGCATCCAGATATCCAGATTTCTTTTGTTAAATATAAATAAGGGGCCCATCTTGGCGTCCGTAACAAGGACAAAATAATCCAGCAAAATAGCAATACTTTTACCAGAAACAGCGTAGGTTTTAAGCTCCAGCGCTTATGTAGCAACACGTAATGCTTCAAATTGTGGGATATGTTGGTAATCAAGTTGCAGCACTGACTCTCCATGCTAGTATCGAGGGTTGTAAATTCAGCAGTGAAGAGATTTTTCTTTGGAATCCCGATCCATGAATGGAGAGAAGCTCTCCTTCGTAGAACGCCTAATGTGAACTGAATCGTCTCACTCATGAAGCTTAAACTGCGGACTCTCTGGCACATTTTGTTCAGATTTGGCATTACGAAGCGGAGTTATCCTCCTCTAAACGTTTAATTTATCCCCAAATATTGTTCCATAGGGGATAGAACTCATCCAATCTACATTAGTTCATGTGATATAAGCATTAAGTCGCTGAATCTTGTTACAATTACCCAGAAATACATCGACCTATTTGAGTAATTATCTTTAGCTTCACACAGCCCTGCTAAAAGTTCCTTAGAAGCTGTTCTGCAGAGCATAAGGAATTCTACAGAAATTGACTCTTTTTCTTGCAAACTAGTTCCTTGTCTAAGGATCTTTACGGAACATGAGAGCCAGACTCTACAGAACAGATGTTCAGTAGAGTGATTTTCTGCAGAGCAAAATAACTCCTTACAAGGTGTTCTGTAGAACTTCAGCAACTCTACGGCAATATGTGAGGTTCCGTTGGCCCTGTTCCTTTTCTAAGGACCTATATGGAAAAGGAACAGGGAGGTCTTGTTCCGTCCACAGAACGTCCTAAGGAATTCTGCAGAACGTCCTAAGGTATTCTACAGAACATCCTAAGGTATTCTGCAGAACTTCGTAGGAAATTCCGTAAAATGGCGTTTCAATACTTTTAGGAATATCTACAGAACTTTTAAAGAAATTCTGTAGAAGTATTTATGAGGAAACTATACAGAATTTTTTAGCGGGGAGGTCCCAGCATAGCTTCTGAAAACTTTCGTGCCGAATGGTAACACGCATCAAATGTTCGTTCACTAAGCAGAGCAGCCCTCTGATTTCTACCAATAGATAATTGGATTCGGATGAATTCCAACGGGCTAAAATCTTTCTATATCTTTCGAATCCGCTGAATAATTCCACCATAGCCAATGCACTTTTGGAAAACCATTGTTAATCAATTCACTATCCCTAAATTACTATGGTGAGGTCACCAAGAAAGCCAACACTTTCTATAACTGAAATACGTGAAAAATGCCATCATATTAGAGTAGGTATTAGGTGAGAGTTTGAGCAAAATGAGAAGGTTGTGACAAACTGCACGAAAAAGAAAATAACCGGAAACTATTACCACCGATTACATACCAACCGTAATATTTTCAAGCTTTCATAGATAAGTCATGTAATTTTAAAAAGCAAATAGCGGGAACATTTGCATCTGCTGCCGTGATTCCCTTATAAGGATATCATTAAAAAAAGAAATAATTAAAATTGGAGTATTGGTCCTATAAAGGGTGGCCTTTTTGGCTAAACCACCACCAACGTTTTAAGAAATCAGCATCGACAATAAAGGTTATATCTAGACCTCTGAAGCCGTAAGGGAACTTATATTGAACCGGAATGCAAATAAAACTAAATTCATTTACAATTTGAAAACAAATTTAATGTTTTCAATCGCTTAAGTGATAATTACGAAGGCAAAATACCATATGCAAAGAAGATTTATGAGCTGAATCCACATTATTATACCAGCGATATCTCGTTTGTGACCTTTTATTTTCCTGACAATTTGATTGTCTATGAGAGATGTCCAAACGTGACGTATTCCATAAATATTCCAACGCATGGATGTTTGCCATTTACTCTCTAGCAGAGCAAGAACTCTTCAATTGATCATGAGCTTCGTGGTTGTTTCGATAACCGTGCGCCACCGTGGACGGAAATCGAAATATTTGTCCAACTGAGGCGGTCATGATTTATTCAACGAATAATGGAATTCATCATTATGTAAATGATCTTAAAGAGATATGGCCAGGGTATATCTGATCACTTGATCGTGAATATCGAACCATGAATAATTTATAAGACTGGTTGCTATATTCTAAAATCTGAGGCTAATTTTAGTTTCATACGCATGCAAGTACCCAACAAAAAATCAATTATTTAAACACCCTTTTAGAATTTCCATTTCATGCCGTCAATTCATAACATATAAAAAACGGTGCTGAAAAAGATGATTAAGCGTGAGCCTTAAGAATGAAATATTAATGGACATTAGACAGGAGAGGAAGCGCCAGATTGTAAATACAAGATCCCCATCGATAGCTGGGGCAGAAGGCTTCTCAAGAAAAGGGAGAAATAGGTTGACACAATTCCATTAATAACTTATTTAAATTATATATATGCGTTCAAGCTCCTCAACTATTCTTACATCGAGTAAATCCAACGACTACCTTGCTGTATCAGAATAAGAAAGATACACGGGATCAATTTGATGTCTAATATGTTGCGTGGGAATGTTTCGAGCAGAGAGAGAATAATGTCATAACTAGTACTCAATAGGAATCGGGCATTTGAAAAAGTTTTCAAGAATGTCTTAACTAACTTTTTTTCATGAATGTCTTACCTAACTTCAGAGAAGTCCAAATGGAAACTAACAAAATACGGGGAGCAGCTTATAGCTCGTTTGAAAGCTCGTGGCCCCTAAATGCGCGGAACCATGGCCGTCTTTATAGAAGACGTTAACGAGTGGAGGGGTGGGTGCGCTTGGGGGAGGAAACTTGGAGGGGAAGGCAAGCCTGCGAATTCGAGCTTTTAGCAAAGGATAAAGGATAGGTTAGTATGGTGGAAATTGTTGAAGCAGAGTTAGGTGTACAAATATGTATTTATGAGTGCAACCTTGTGACTGTGCCGGAAGGGAACGGCGTGATTGGTATGTATATATGTGTGTAAATCAAGCGTCTGTAAGGGAAGTGGCTGAAGAAAGCTCTAAGGAAGGAAGTACCCAAGACTATGATAGAGGGAAGGAGGGTGGGCACATGGGAAATGCGAAGAATGAGAATAGGTTTTATGGACGGGATGAAAAAGGGTAGTTCGTATACTAAGACGAAGAAGGAAATACCACAGATTCATTGGCCCAATGTATCTCTGGTATTCTACGGGCCTGCAAGTGTAGAAAATTTTAAGGGTTCCACTGACTTTCAATGGAACCTCCATGTAGCTGGTAAAATACTTCCATGAACTTGCTTGGTTGATGGAAGATCTGATATGGTTGTTCCAGACTCCACTGAAAGAGGCTACATTTTCAATTTTTCACTTCAAACGGTGTCCGTGAGCAGAAAAAATGAACAATTCTAGTAAGAAATTTAGGTTCTGGAGGCGATGATAAATGCAAGTTGGGCCCTAGCCTCCCCAAAATCTAACGAGTAAACACTTTATACCATGTTATTTCCCGTAAGGAAAAAGAGGCTATGGATATCATACCAAATCTAGACAATTCTGCGTACAATTTTGTACGTGGAGTAAATATAGGCATCAGTATCAATCATAAGTTAACAATCACCTATCCGGAGTATCTTCCTTCGCCGGTTTCCGCGACCTTGATGCGAATGTTCCTCTATTCTCGGGTTTTCACGGTGTAGGTTGTTTTTCTGGCAATCGTTTCGCCTGTTTCCCCTTTGACCTGGAGATGCCCGTTGGAAGACAGGGAAAACGGCTGTCTGAAAAAATAACCAATACGTGAATGGAGGAAAATTCTCTAATAATATGATTTGTCAGCTGTCGCTCTCCACTTCATTATCCTTTTCGCTCCACATTTTGATTCCTTAGGAGTCTTAATTTAAAAAAATGCGTAATTCAGCTAAATATTGAGATAATTAAATGAAATTCCATTTTACCGCAAAACCTTGATTCTCGGAACAGAGAGACGGGATCCAGGTTAATCATTTGGAAAACGAAATGTACAGGAAATCATAAAAGTCCGTTCAAGTAAGATCACACGGTGTGTTATAGCTCCTCAGTTGAATTGCCTTAATGAAAAATCATGTGGGGATTAAGTGGTTGGCGGGTAGGAGAGTTGAGTGGAGAGCTTCAGCAAACCAATTTTCGGATTGATTGCCGCTGATGGTGATGATTTTAAGCTAAATGTTTATCATTTCCGACTTGCCGGAGTGGATTCCGAGGGAGACAGTTTCCAAATTTGTTATCTAGCTAAGAAATCAGAGCTATTTTCTGACTCGTTCAGAACTACTCTCCAGGCCACTGGCATTCAATAATTAATCGCGCACCGTGGCGAACTTCTCTTACCGCACCGCCATTCAGAATCTAGACTCATTGTTACTCATGATATTTGATATTTTGGGAGAACTTCGAATAAAGGAAACTTACTGATTTTTCTTTAATCAGATAGAACCATATCCAAACGGACTTAAGGAAAGCAAATTTTTGTTGCATTACGAATTGCAGTGGAAGCTTTATCTGGGTAGAAGTCTCCTCGTACAATTTACCTCCATTTCTAATCTACCAAAGAAAGTTTCTCGACATCTATGGTACCTCAACGCCCCAATTGTAGACGACAATTTAATGAAGATAAGTCGCTTCTTGCTGATGATTTCACCAGTGAAAATCATTAAATATGTGTTGCAGAATGGCAATTTTTGCAAAAAAAATCATTACGAAAGAGACATTTCTCTCCTGTAAAATTTTTAGCATCACACTGATTGTTTCTAGGGTAAAAATTGAAATGTATAAGGAATTGTTTGGAGAAAATGATGACCTATCATGCCATAGCCAGGCAGTGGAACGGTGCGTCAAGGATGACTGCTGCATCAATTGCTGTATTTGGTTATGACTCCCGATATAACTACAATAGTGCTCGATTGGTGGACAGGAAATTATTATCAAAGTTTGATACCCAAGCGGACTTTAAAACCTAAATAGACCAGTCTACCCGGGTGGATGGGCGGTGTAACGTCGTGCGTCCTACTTCTGCCCTGAATGAGGGGTTTGATTTTGTTTAATGTTTGAGTTGTTTTATTATTTTATTATTATTACTTTTACCGTGGGTTGTTTTGTTTAAATTGTTTAATGGCCAGTTGCAAGAAAATTTAGTTATGGAATCAATAGTTATGAGATCCATAAAGTTATAGAACTCATAACTACATTCGGGTTGCATGAACACGTCTATTAGTTACTTAACTTATTAACCAATAGTTAATAGCCTCGAATATTTCATCCAATCTTCCACCGCCGGATGAAAGTTTAACCTATTGATAATGTTTGATTGAAGTTTAATTGATAATGCACATTATAATTAGTCTGTAAGAGTAAACAAACTGGTCACTTGTCTCAAAACAACTCTTTAATCAAGTAATTAAGACTCCAAGCGGTTCAATGCGCATCTCCCATCTTGGCTACTTATGGAACTCATAACTCCATGCCATAAGTTATGAGACCAATGAATTTATTGAATGTTTGTGCAACACTTATTGAATGGTTGCCATGGCATATGGGTCCCATAACTTTATGGAATACATATGTTACGTTCCTGCAACTGGCCATAAGTGGGTTAAATTATAATTTGACTGTTTTCTTAAGTGTTTGTTTTGGAGTGGTTGATAAGGAGTTATTGATAAAGAGACGGGAGATTGTTGAGTGGAATGAGAAGAGAAGTTGTATGATGTATTGAGTGAGAAATAAAAAAGGGATACGACATCACAGCGGGCGGTTCTCGATTGTAGCCACCTCATCGCGTTGAGTGATGAATAGCCGATTAGTCGGTAAACTATGAACTGCAGTTTACTTTATTTCCTCTTAACAAACCGTCGTTGGTAAATTCAAGTCGGTGTGGTCGAATTATTAAAGCGGGTCGTTGCCTACTCAACATCCGTAATATTTCGGTATATATGGCGTTTTTTGACGAATTTTGGCGAACTAAGAAACCAGTTTCCCTTATTCAAACACACTAAATCGTTAATACTGAGCAACACACAAGCAATAAAATGTAATTTTTTGCCATTAAATCACCCCGGAAACATCGAGAAGCCATCAGGAAAAATATCATATTGTTGACATTTTTTCATAAAAATTTAAAATCTTGACTAAAAAGCTCAGTCTGAAGATATAATCCGACGGAGTTGGAATTTTTATGGGTTATAAGGACCACAAACCACAAACTTTAAGCACTAACCGTAGGCCGATTTCGAACAACTTTGTTTTTCGATCCACCCTAATATACAGGGCTTAATAAAGGATGGGCAATTCTCTGCCATGTCAGTGAAATAAGTGAGAAAAAAAGGTGTATTCGGCGGCAGTAATATTAAAACGTGAGTTTAGTGAGACTTAATTGTTAATGCTACACGTTATGCAGTCGTTTTATATGTTCTTCCATAGTATGATTAAATATTACGAAATGAAATTAGATTTTAAAATGTTAATTTTCTTCTAACCTGATGGGCACAAAGATTAGTTGCTATTGAAATACAATTGCCGGTGGGTACAGCTCGTGGCCCGTGCGCAGAAACCCTTTTTTGACCTGGACGAGTCTATTTTCGCGAACGGCGCTCGCTGGGGGTTTTGGGAGGAAGTTTTTATCCTTTGAGAGAAAGCTGAGGATCAATGACTACTCGCACAAAGATCGGAAAAAAATCAAAACAGACAGGTCTGTCTGAATGCTTATAAAACTGAATAACTTTCCATCCCAGAAGAAACAGTGCAAGAACAGAAATCCATCTGGAAGAGACGTTTGGGTAGATTGGAAAAGGTAATATCAGAAGGATTGAGAGACGAGTGAAAGTATATACGAACTGAATGCGTCTGCTTTGACAGGTGAACACTGCGCTGGTAAATGAATGGGGAAAACGAATTAATACGACGTAGAATCACGAAAAAGAAGAGAGGGCGTGGGGAGACGCTTAGAGAAGAGACAGGCTACTCCACAGATTGATTGGAAGTAAAGAATGAAGCTATTCAGTCATGTGGATTGAAGAGAACTGTGAGACTAAATAGGGGAAAAAAGTAAAATTGATGAAACACCAATAAAACCGGGATAGCCTTATCCAAAAACACGATCACGAGGAGGAAGTTGGATGACACGGCTTCAGTGCATTATTGCATTGAGACAAAAAAGAGTAATGAATAGAACATAACAGGACAATCTATCATTACCATAAGGATTACCCCTTTAAACAACTTCATTTTCAACTGGTTTCATTCCCGATTCAAATACATGGGACTCATTACTTCAGGTAAGCTCCTCCCAAATTCCTCGCATTTCAACTAAGCAGCAATGAAAAACACGACAAGACTACTATTTTTCCAACAAAAGCGGAAGGTTTCATTTGCAGCTCTAGATAACATTCGTCACAACAATTCTACAAATATTCCAACGGCAATGGAAGTAGATAAAATTTTTCAGAAATATTCATTTTTCCATAGAACAATAATCATAGTGATTGAACTGAATATCTGATAAAAAATTGATATTAGGGTTCAAGGAGTACTAAGTCAAAGGGTGAATGGAAACTTCTCATCCATGACAGTAGCACACTGGATATGGTATCTAAGAAATATCTCAGAAGCTCACTCAAGAATGAGCATTTGATTTTTACTTTTTAGCTTAAGCTTGCCGTAATTACAAAGCTTAACGCTTTGATTATACAAGATATTTACTGAAGGGATTTAAACCGAATTTGTACCCTGGATACACCGGTCAGTAGCAAAACGCTTGACTGGCTAATTTATCACTCCAACATACGAACTATTGCCACATACAATATATAGCTTTTTCGCACTCAATCCAAAGGTCTAGGTTTATATTACTATTTCCGATACATAAATGTTTGCTACACCCTCTCAAATGCACCACATGTGTAATCTTCAGTTGTTCTCTTAAGTGTTCAAGTGTTCAAGAAACGCCAGAGATCCTCCTTGCTAGATAAAGGACTTTTCCAAACCAGTCTGAACTACAGAGAAGCATATTAGTATTTTAATTTTACAAGAGTAGTTATTACAAAGAAGGAAAACTCTAAAATCTCCTAATAGCCGCCCAAGAAACCACGACAAACAGTCACTTTTTGTCGGAAGTGTGAATAGCATCCAATAAATGGCTAAAAGGGGTGGCATCGGACCGGAGATACTAGACAGCGAAACAGAGAGGGCATTGCGAGAGAGACATACATACATACATACCAATCACGCCGTTCCCTTCCGGGGTAGGCAGAGTCGCTAAGTTTCACTCAGAAGCCAAGAAAAACTACGGAAGCAGGCAAACCGTTGTAGTAGGGAAAAGATTCAGGTGATAAGGGAACGCAATGTATTTTGCACTTTGGCATTCGTGAGATTTAAGAGCAACAAGCAAGGCCAGAGAACTACGCAAAAAACAGTCATGATACCTACAATGAAGTAAAAGAAAATGTGGGAATGCGAGGAGTGTGGAAAAATTCGCTTCATTTCACTTGCAGCACAATTTCTACTTGAGATATTTAATAAACCGTTTAAAAATAGAGCGAATTACTACTTCGGCAATGAAACTGCGAATGCGGTTGCGGTGATTAGGATAAGGGATTGTTGCGTTAAATAAGGACAGATAAGGTTAAATACGGATTTTTGCTTACTTTTTGGATTTCGAAAATGCTTTTGACAGAGATATTGGTAAAAACTAATGCAGATACTAGTAATTGCCTAATGTAAATACGTAGATTGGTAAGGTAGGAGGCTTATCCGAAACTTGAATATTATGTCCTAGATGGCGCAGGGTAGGGTGGCTGAGAGTGAATAATGATAGGCAGTTGTAGGCCGCGGGATAAGGTAAGGGTGACCGTTGTTCTCTTTCGCTTTTCAACATTTATGCTGAGGAAATGGGAAGAGCTAGATGTGGGAATGAAAGTAGCAGGCCAGCTGATAAAGTCGGTTAGATCCGCAGATTATCTGGCGTTGTTAGTCAATCTGCGACGGGGTTCCAATGTTGCATGCTTCAGTAGGTACATTAGAATTACAGTACGGGAAATATGGAAGGAAGGTGAATTTTAAGAAAACAATATTTATGACATTTTCTCGGACAAAGAATGCGAGACTTTTCACCAAAATAGAAGGGCACAAACTAGAGCAATATAATTACAAAGGTAATAGGCTATAAGAAAATTGGTTAGGTAGGAAAGACGTTACGAGGAGAACAGCACTCAGCCGAAGAATTGTTCGGCAACAGGAGGACGCTAATGGCGAGGATCTAGGGTCAGGATATAGAGGCTGAGGAAGAATTCTCTATGGAGTGCAGGGTGCGGAAACGTGAACTCTGAGGAAAGGGGACGAGAAAAGGCGCAGGCGTGGGTGTGGAGGAGAATGGAAAAGGTGAGGTGGACGGAAAGGGGGGCATTTAAGGAAAAGCTGATGATATGGTTAATGAGGAGATGACACTTTTGAATGAAATTACAGGGAGGCAAAATTGGGTGCTTGAAAAGTAAATGACTGGTGATGGGCCGCTTCAGAACGTGGTAGAGGGAAGGATGTTGAGCAAGCGCAAGGGGGAGAAAGAGAATGGGTTTTATGGACGAGTTGATGTAGGGTATGAAGTACGCTGAGGTGAAAAAGAAATACTATTGGTTGATAGGGTCCGGAAAACATAAATATTTGGAGGATTTCCACTAGCTTCCGTTAAAACCTACCATTAGCCGTTAGATCACATAAATGAATGTATAATCGCAATCTTCCTTAATATCGTGAACTATCCCAGTTGTCAGTCGCCTAACATAGCAACTAATCAACCAGTAAATTGTTGAACAAAATCATGTACAGAACTTGTCTCAAATTAAGAGGCATAGAGGCGCGGAGCACACTTGATCGTCCACTTGAGGATCTCGGGTTTGAAACTCGATGAAATCAAATGTTTAGACTGTCGATCTTCCACACTATGGTGTTTTTCCTTACAGCACATTTATGACTGCGTTGGTCTCCTGATAACTTACATTTCCTCATATTCACCTGCATTCTACCACTCCTCCCATTATCCGCGATGACCTCATCCTTCAAACGCAAGGCCTCATACGACGAAGGGAAAAAGGACACGTGTTTATCCCAGTCCTTCCTTCCACATTGACGCGGCGAAATGTCGTCCAAATAACCCCCTACCACGACAGTTCGTTCTCTTGATGCCTATCGATATCCCGCGATATCTTCCGTCCGATATAAATTGAACATAACCCAAACCGATGGCTCGGGAGTGGAAAAAATAATTTATGGGAGGAGTTCCCGTGACCCAAGCTCGTTGCCATAGCATTGCGTGATTATAAGGGAATCGATCCCTCGGCCTGTCCCACAACACTCACTCAACGGCAAGCAAAAGCAAAGACGAGCACATATTTAATGGGAAAAAATTGAAAACAGTTTGAAAAACCATCTCTCTCTCCAATTCTTTCGAAGCAATTATCTCAGCGAAGGCTTGTGAGAGGGGGAAAGGACAGAAGCGTCATTGCATTCTCCTGGTGTCATGGATGACGTTATCAGGTCCTAAATACGTCTAGGATAAGTATGTTCTTGTAGAATAAGTATATAGCGTAGTAATATGTAGATGCAACCGATTGGATAAGGTCATTTGCTATATTGGCGCTATTCATTAGGGTATTTTTGGTCTTATCTTTGCAATTAAGACGGCTCTGGCTGGACTATGAGTCAAGACAAATACTAACCTATACATTTTAAATATTCAGTTTAAAAAATTATGCTTTCTCTGATGATATGGGTCACCTCATGAAAATTAATACACAAAACCTGCAGAATACTTCACGAATATATTTCACATCGCCATATTCGTCCAGCCATAGGTGCCGACTGCAGCCCCATTTGCATGGAACTACCGCATTTTGACTTCAATTACGACAGTAATTACCTTATAACTTTAATAGTTAATTGTTAGAATGCCTATATTGTCCATTAATTATATTTACCAGGACTTTTAGCGTCTCATTAATAGTTTTAATTAAAAGCTTGAATATGCTTTCTTGTCCAAATTGACGTATTTCTGCCGTAAACTGAGCAATCTCCATGAGAGCTCATGTTAAAGTCTCCACGTTCAAGGCTGAATTCCGGTAAACTTAACACGGAAACCCCATTTTATTTTTATCTCAGTTTATAAAACACACTTCAAAGATGCTTTTTTCCCAGTTTCCGGAAAATATAGAATAAGTGACCCAGAGGCCAGAGCCACCAACAGGTAAGGTATTCTACAGGTAAGGTACAGGTAATCTACAGATAAGTGTAAATGGAGGTAGGCAAACATCCTGTGGATTTTTAAAAACGCAGAAAGCTATCTACTAACACCGTTTCTTTCTCGGTGTACATCGTATCCTTCTACATTTCGTCCATTGCACAGTCAAACCTCCCAATAGCGGACACGTTTGGGCCCGGAAAAATCGTCCGCTATGGAGAGATGTTAGCTATTCAGAAAGGACCGAAAGCACGTTTCTCTATGCAGTGACTACGCCGGTACATTAGAATATAAATGCGTTAATATATTTTATTTATCTTTTATGCCTTCACCTTTGAGTGCGGCATGACGTAAAATCACGTCATGACGCGAAACCACGTCATGGCGCACTCAAAGGGTCGATATTGAAAAATTACACATTTAAACAAAAAATATGGAGTACGCTGAGGTGAAAAAGAAATACTATTGGTTGATAGGGTCCGGAAAACATAAATATTTGGAGGATTTCCACTAGCTTCCGTTAAAACCTACCATTAGCCGTTAGATCACATAAATGAATGTATAATCGCAATCTTCCTTAATATCGTAAAACTCGAGTATCAAATACATTGTTCATTCATCCAGAGCGGCTGGTAACATATCACCAAAAATGTACTCGAATAGCTAAGATAAGATTTGTTCTGAAAAATTTCCCGTTTTTCTTTAACAAATGAGGAGAGGACACATTTTTAAATAATAGCTTGTCGAGTGTGTCCGTTAATGGAGGTAATTAAAGGAAAAATTATTTTTTGTTGTTCGCAACCGTTTTTGAGTGTGTCCGCTATTTGGAGGTATTATTTCCGTATGCGTCGATGTTCGACTGCCGGGGATTGAAAAACTGTCCATTTTTAGGAGATGTCCGTTAAGGAAGGTTTGACTGTACCTATTCTTTTCCTTTCCTCTTTCCTGCATACCCTGGATCCTCCCCTCCTATCACGGCCCTTAGAAACGCTTCGCTCCTTCAACCCCCTACTTTACCTCCTAATTTAATTCTGAAGTTTCATTTATTCATGCTCTATACCGATCACTTCCTCGTTTGCTTCCCTTTCCGTCAAACGCACCTTCTCCATCCTCCATGCCCACATCTCAAACGCCGGCAGCCCATTTTTGTCTTCTTTCTTAAGAATCCCCACGTTTCTACGCCAATCAAGGCTCATCATCATTAGTCATCAATCCAAATGTGTCTATCTTTATCTATATTTGTAGTTTGTAGCAATTCTCCACTTCACTCTCCAACCAGCCAACCACGTCATTTCTAAAAAATTATTTACTTAGGCGTCCTTCATCCTCGTCTTTATATATTCCACTCTTTGTCTTCCTCCAAAATTATGACCCATTCACTTCTCCCTCGAATAGCGTTTACATTAGGCTGTCATCTATATCCCTGTGAGCCGCCGCATGGGCGTGTGGCAGAGGTTGTTAGGACCATAGCCGTGTAAATATGTAAGGTATTGGGAAGTGAAATGGTGACGTGTATTACGGGAGTGTATTGAGTGGAGCTCAGTTTTATTGTGGTCGCTTATTGTGCGCGGAAAGAATGAGTTTTTGTATCGATCTATTCAGTAATATATCTCTTATTTTATCGCTTCTGTCAGACCTAAAGTTATAGTGAGGCGTCATGATACTATTCTCTGTGTTGCTCTGAAACCACCAGTTCTGAATTTCTCAAGCAAGCTAAGCCTAGTGTATATCCTCCGAGTCTCTAGGGGCTCCCACCTTAATTTCTCTTTGTTTTCCTCCATAATCATACCCATTCATTTCTCCCTCATATTCATTAGGCTGTCATACTACTCTGCGAGCCACCGCATGGGTCATGCAATTTGCGATCCCCTCGATGATCGACTAACCAACGCCAGGCCATTTGCGAATCTAGCCAACTTTATCGGCTGGCCTCCCACTTTGATTCCCACATACAGCTGTTAAAATGCCTATCGTAAGTTTCACAAGACATTAAGGCTTTAATTACAAAAGTCATTAATGACGAAAACCTAAGACGACAACGTCAACCACACTTCATCCCGGGGAGTTTCACATCTGCTACAACTCTTCTAAAGAGAAAGGTCAAAATAGTAAGCACAGGGGGCCTATTCCATTGATGTCACGTAGTCATTATACCAATTATATACCAATAAAGTGTTATACCAATACTTGAGCACTTATCACCAAATATGCAGGTTGTTATGTTAAATGGCAATTATGAACTCACCCACTTCCATTGAAATTCATTGACCTCCTGAGCAATCCCAATGTAGACATTCAGCTCTTCACATGAGCAGAAATTCACATGAGTAGGAATTTTCTTTAACCCTCAATAGTCATAAATTAAAAATATGTTATCCTCAGCAAAAATGTACTCACTATTCACAAAGCGCCTTTAGCTAATAAGAAACCTAGTTGAAAGAATGAAGCCAGAGAGCAACTTCCAGTTGCTTCAATCAAAACCTAAAAACCAAAAGAGTGACTACAGAAACATCAAGATTATTAAACATACTACCAAAGCCAATACAAATACACAAAACACCTACTTGGAACCCATAAGCACTCAAAGGCTCACGACATTTTGCATTGTACCAATGACTCAGCAGTTTTAGTTGCACCACTCGGAAGTAACTGTTAACTTCCGGAACCCATCTGCACTGAATTGCTCACGAAAAAATACGAAAAAACGAAAAAATACATAATAGTTAAATGTCTCATCGGGAGGATGACAATTGAAAAGGGCAGTTAAGGGTGCGAAGGGTACATTAAATTGAAACAAAACACGGCCAAAGGAGGTAATGGGCACCCTTGCCTTACCCCACGACCTACTGCCCACCAGTGGCAGATTAATGGATGAGGGCAGGAATTTGGTCAGATGGCCACCTCGCGATGATTTCCTCCCAAATAGATAGGATAGCTTTGAGGATAGAGTGAGAAGCTTCAACCATGCATTCAGTGTTGAAGTGGGATGGCAAAAAAGAATGATATATGATTTATTTATTACTCATTTAGTCAAGTGCAGAGTACAATAGTTAGTTTAATAATAGTTCAAATTTATCTTGTTCTTTTCTGGACGAATTCATTGTGCAATATTAAATATACAAATCTAAAATTCACAACACTTTCACAGGTAGATAAATAACAGCATATAAATTACCACTTTTGTAACAGGAATGCCACCAAAATAAACTTAAAATGCATTAAATTTACAGGAACTATGAATGAGAATAATGGCTTGGTTCTGAATTTTTGGTGAGTACAAAGTACGATACAAATGATAAAAATTATTTTAAATTAACACTCATCACAACTAGAAGTTAAAATGTGACAGGTTAATTAATTGCAAGGTTAACAAACATGAACAATATGGAATGGTATGCAGAACTGCTGATGATGCTTAATTACTTTGTACTCAAACATAGATAACAGCTTAGATTTATCTTCTCAAAATAAAACAGTAACTGCAGATCAATACCTACAACTTACAACCAATATAAGTGGGAGAATGAAATAATGATGCTAGGAAATGGATAATTTCTCAATGGACCCCACTCTCAACTTACAGATTTCTATAAGCACAACTGAAGATAACTTGAGAAAATCAAGTAAGAAATACTACAAACTAACTTCCAATAAGCAGATATAGGTACTTCGATAAGTGAGAGAATGCACAAAAATATCACCAAATAACAATAACAGGTGGAGAGAAGCATATATATATTCATCCTTCAATTCATTAAATTGGAGAACATCACTGTATCACATCATCAGTAAAATATGCAATGAAAATACAACTACAAGGGAAAAAGCAACCTAGACCTCCTTTGAAAATATTAGGTCATTTATCACCTCAACTCTTTCCATCAAACTGATTTCTTGAGGCACTGTTGGGAAATTTAATCTGGATATTTCTTTTTTTGCACCTAAAATACTTCCTTCTTCACACTTTTACGGCCAATCAATTCCATGTAGGAGGTGCTATAACTGTCAAGGCAATTTGTAAGTAGTTTTCAATTTAATTTTATATGCAAAAAAATGCCAGCAGACATTGGCTGGTGGCAATTTTTACATGGGCACCGAAGGTCGAGAGATCGACCCACAGGCAGAAAAAAAGGCAAAATAAAAGATTAAGGCCCTTCTATATGCAGAGTATAGAATTGAAGGATAATAACTGGCACTTGAGGTAAGGTCAAACATCTATGTAATAACTAGTTTACAAGGCCTAATTTTCAGCCTATTCATTAACCTTAAAGTAGTTTGAGCGAAATATCATTTCACCTACAAATCAACTAACACTGTCTCATTTTAAAGAAAAATAACTCACCCTTTCAAAGATAGCACGATATCAGCCCCTTACCACACAACTTTCTGAGATATTTACTACAAACTCCAGTCATTTTACATGGGAAATGGTATGTGTGTGCACTCCAGAGAGCCATTATTTAAAAATGAGGAATTTATAGCACTTAAATCTTGTCAAAGTCTCATCATAGTAGACTAAACACCAAGGGTATGAGTTATCTGAGGAGTGTTTGCAGAAAAAGTAGGATGGATAGAGTCAGGAATGAGTGAGTAATAAATGAATGTGGGTTAGATGCTCCAGTAATGGACATATATGAAAGGAGTGTGCTTCGTTGGTTTGGCCATGTTGAGAGAATGGATGAGAGTTGAATAATGGAACAGCTATATAAGAGTGAAATGAATGGTGCGAGAGGTAGAGGTAGGCTGAGAAAGTTGTGGTTGAGAAAATTCTTAGGAGGAGGAATATTAGGAGTCTTAAAAACGGGAGGGCGTGTATGAAGCAGTGTATGGGGTTAAATGAAGCAAAAGGGGTTTGCAAGGATATGCCAGTATGGAGGAAATTATTGAAGCACAGTTAGGTGTGCAAATATGTATTTATGAGTGAAACTTTATAAATTGAATACCATTTCCACTATGACTACGGAACTATCTCACTCAAACTACCTCAAATTTAAAGATCTGAATTATAAGTGACAGTGGGTCAGTTGTTACATCAACTCATTAATTAGGATTTAGTGGGTTCTGATAGATTTCCCTATTCAAAATTCCAGTAACGATTCAATACATGATTCAATGAGTATCATTCACCCCATGGAACAAAAAATGAAGGCATTCATAACTAATAAACTATGACTAGTGCCACAAAAGGAAAAGCTGAATTAAAAGTTCTATTATTACCCATGGATCAACCCTATTCCGCTATATCAATGGATAATTTCCTACAAGGCAATACTAGATGCAGGTTTACTCAGGCTCCCAGAGTGACCCTAGATCTTAACAAAGTATGCTACCATTAAGAAAGAAAAGAACTGAAACCATGGTTCACCACCCCCTTGATAAAGCACTATGTGGATTTTCATGAAAAAACAACATGGCAACACAAAAATATATGCTCCAATTTCTTTGAGAACAATGAACTTGTAAAAATAGTCAACACGTCCAAGAAAAATTCATTGTGAGACATGTTTTTCAAATAGTGGGACACACAGTAACTATAAAAATATTTTAGAAACTAGCCAAAAATCAGAAATTACATAACACAATTAAGATTAATCAACACAATAAACCTAGAAGCAAAGAAAATTAGAAATCCATTTATGTTTTCACAAACACTAGTCGAGTCTCTCCAGTAAAAATGTCAGATCGTGAATTTCTCTCCACAAGATTTAAGGCCAATTCCAAAAATATCATTCAAGCATCAAATAGAGTAATGAGATCTATCGGTCAAGGAAATATGTAGTTCCGCACATTTAGCAGAAAGGTCCAATATTATTATTGACTTCATAGGTCACACAACTTAAGGCCAGTGGCAGAAACAAGATATGAATCCAACTGAACTCTGAGATCTGTTGTTAAGTAGTGAACTAAATTAAAGTTTACTAGGAATGTTTGAAATGAAACACTAAACTATATCCATCAAGATTTCATTGTGCAGCACATCCACACAACAAAATTCAGGTATTATGTCTGGCATTATTGTTTAATCTATACAGTGACTCTTTTTCTACACTTGTAATCGGGACAAAGGAAGAAAGTGTAAATCATGGGAAAATGTAATGTGGGGGAAATCTTAATTTGCAGGAAACTGAAGCAAAATCACAACCAAATGCTTCATAATTTTATTCAATTTGAATGGATTACACCAAAAAACCTAGTGGCTGCAGCTAGCTGATGCAATTGGCAGGGGAAAATATTTTTTTTTTCAAATTTTCAAGTTAACAGGGTGTGAAGGGCACTGATTCAGCAACAAATGGATTTTTCTGTTAGTGCCCCCCAATCTTTGCATCAAGGGCATGCACTTCTCCTTAAAAAATACTATAAGTCACCAATGCCTTGGTGTTAGCAGCATAGGTTGAAGGCAATAAGGTCCCAATGTTCTTTTTAAAAACGTGGATTTATAGATTATCGGTGAGGAGAGCTTAGCTGCATTTGTCCCCATGGCAAGGATCCCCTTTGAAGTCTTGGGTCTTATGTGGCAGTATATCATAAAAAAGACCTTCATAAGTCACTTACGAAGTTTGAGATAACATTGCATGAAGTTCTAATGTCATTTGAGCCAAAATGCTTTTGGGCATTTGGCAAAATTTGAGCCAATTCTCGGCAAAGGATGGATCAGTAATTGGACAAACTCTTAAATAATCAGGAAATACAGTTTAAGATTATGGCAATTTCATATATGACAATTAACTGTAACATTCTACTTCCTCATGTGCAAAATCAACAATGAAGGAAAAATTGTTTGGACTGGACAAACACAGAACCCCTGAAATAAAATTTTTTATTTTACTTCAGGGGTTCATAAAAATGGCATTTTTAAAACCAATTTAGCTACCAAGGCCTCTTATTTCACGAACAAGTGAACAAGTCCAGAGATTTACATCTACATTCAGGGGCCATCCCAGGAATTTATTGTGGGTGGGGGGGGGACTACCATTAAGTCATGGCAATTTTCAGTCATCCTAAAAAAATTATAATACTGTTACATCATTACAACTATATAATAATGAGCATAATAATAACTATTATACTTTTTAGATCAGTGATCGGAGTGTTTAATGTTGTATTTGATAACTGCCTCAAGTTGTTAAAATTACTTGGTAAAACCCAAAATTTTCGGGGGGCATGTATCCCCTTTATCCCCCCCCCCCCCGGGATCGCCCCTGTCTACATTCATTATCATGAATTGCTTTGTCTTGATTTCATAATTATACCCTTGCCCATTTTAACCATCCATTTTACACTGGGTATTACATTCAGCAAAACACAAAACTATGAAGTGTTTCCTTCCTATATATCGAATGGAATAAGAGGTGACAATTCCACATTTGGATTTCTTACATCATAAAACAACACTAAATGCTCGTGATCTTAGATAAAAATTCAGTATAAAAATACATTTGCTTACATTCACTCATAAAATAAGATCTATCACTTTGCTGTATCACAAAAAAAGCAAATGAACACTAGGTTAAGTGGAATATTTAACGTATCAAGCATCAATGGACATGAGTGCTTACAGAGCAGGCCTTAGTTAAGTACTAAAAAGCCCCAAGCAACTCATATTAGACTATTACAAACAAAATCTTATTATCATCACAGTTATTGTGCATTGGTCCGGACTTATACACCTAAAACAAATGGGGAAAAATAACTAAATAGCATAGCAGACAAAATATGATACACATTGCCCATGCAAATGAATGGATAACAGAAGTGTATTCTGCATCCCATTCATTTCATTCCAACTTAATTGAAAATATAACTTGCACTAGGTCACATAAACTGGCACACAAAAATGTTGAAGTGTTTTACATTTACATATACAAATGTTCTCAAGTTAAAAAACATGATTTTAATAAAAGCTTTGTTTTTAAAAACTTATTAAATTAAAATTACTTAAGACCACTTTATGACAATAAAAGAAAGTTAGCATTATTTACCACTTCTTAAAAGGAGTATTAATCCAACCTCTGACAAGATTACAAACCATACTAGCTTCACAAGCATGACTATTAACATGAAGTTTGGACAAGCAACTTAAACTAAGCATAGAGTTGAAACCGAAATTAATAGCTGCTCAATAATTAGCCAAACATAATTATTTGCTTACAAATGTGAACACCCTAAAAACGATGAAAAGAAGTTTCATTTTAGATGACTATTGGATGATATTCAAAAGACCATTTCAGAGTAAATAGAGCCAAACATATAGCTTTCTGGATTTCCAATCCACATCACAACATTCCCCACTACTAGACAGAGAGGAAAAAGGCACACCACAGTTATTTAGCCAAATGTTAGACCCAGTAGAGCCTCTTGGGTTAAAACATTAAGTTTACAGGTTATTTTAAGAGAGGTGAAACATGTTTCACAGAGATAACTCATGGATAAATATTAAGGTAAACCTTGTAATAGTAGCAACTATCACCCAAGACTCAGTCAAGATATTGGAATGTATTGAAAGTCACCCACATTGCAAACCTAAAAAATTACCTCAAAAAACAGACACACAATTTCTTGCCCAAGAGTATGAGTAATCAGTGCTATAAATAGGATAAAAACATCCATAATACTTCATCCATTTACAACTTCTCAAATAAAAGGTAAGGAACAAGAAGTAATATCTCAAGAAGACTCATTTGATCTATGAAGTCTGGAGGTTGAACTCAATAGTAATTCTCAATTCTCAACATTTAATTCTTAAAAGTTTTATACCAGAAGTGAAATATTGATTATATGCTAATATAATGAAAATTAACAAATAATAATGCACATAACAAATAAAATTGCACAAACATTTGGATCATAAGAAAAAGGGGAAATGCAAATCATAATAAGAAATTATGACAGAATTTCTTCATGCTCTGAATTTAGTTGGTAGCACTCTCACAATAAGGCACATTGATAAGAGCACAATATTAAAGAGAATAAAAACTGTTTGTGGTCAGAACTATGGCAGAATGTGAACTACCCTGAACCCTAGGACATGTCTGCTAATAAAGACTGCTTTACATAGTATTTCATTGTACAAACAAATGTATGAACTCTTTCATAAGGAAAGTCATACTGTGTGGAGTGGTGAATATCATGATAGTCTAAATGGCTGAACAGATATTAGAAACTGCTTAATTCCATTCATTTTCTGATACAATCTATTGTACATTCATTTGTGCAATTAAATGTACCATGCAAAGCGGCCTTAAGGGTGTCCACGAATGAAAAATCAAGTGAACAAACACTATACTCTAACCATATTCAACACTACACATCTTGTCATACCTAATTTATAACAGCAAATACTACCTCTTCTATGGTATTTGAATTCTATGCATAAGGACTTCATTTAAAAAAAGAGCAGAGTACTCAAGCAACACCCCTGCATCTTAACAAATATGAAACTACACACACAGACTTTGAGAAAAGCTACTTCAGGAGCATCCTCCCTTCTTGAAGAGAGCATCATGCTGTCATTAGTTATGACTATATACCACTATACTTTGAGAAACTTAATGCTACATTAGGCACTTGTCATTTTTATTGCCATCTAACAAACTGGTGTAAATAGTAGATTCGATACTTTCAATGACCCTAACTACATTCCATTAACTCATATAATACAGTGGCCTTCCACCCTCTGCACAAACATCAGCCCAACCATATAGGGGAACTACTGGCCCCACTAGACACACAGGATTGCTTAAACCATAATGATTGGTTCAAGATAAATTTAACCTTATCGATGCCCGAAAAAACATTTTGTGACAAAGGCAAGAGTGAGGGTATTTCTAGGGTTAAAGTTAGAAAAGGGTCATTCTGAAAATTACCACTATGATTTTTGTAAAAATTACCCCACAACCCCTGAAAATTACCGTATTGTTTGGCAATATAAATTTAATATCAGAAAATTTTCTTTCTGATATATTTCAAACATATCCTTTAAGGCCAAATCTTTATATATTTCATTCAGGCTTAATTATGAATAAAGGCACAAACAACTCTTTTGTGGAATACATTTGTGACTTATATTATAGGAAAATTTGAGGGGCTATTGTTTAAACAGTTTAGAATGAAAATTATTCATACCACGGCAAAAGAGCACCGAATTGTTTGTGGCCAGCCATATTTGTTTTATATTTTCTTTAACCATAATACATTCATGTAGCAAGAGTAATTAAATGATTCAAATGTTGATAATCCATTATTATTTCTACTGGCTTTCATTTCAAATCCTCCACAAACTACAAATTGCTGAAAATTAAAAATTCCAGGCAAATAACAGTAATTTTTGAAAATTACTGCTACACTGCTACTAAAACAAGCTACAAATTGCTGAAAAACAAAATTCCTGGCAAAAATCAGTGATTTTTTAAAAGTATTGTAATTTACCATGGTAATTAACCTATCTCTAGTTATACTTATGGCAGGTGTAAGTACTATATGTACGTGCGAGAGAATGTGTGTGGGAATAAATGATCTCAGTTTTTATCAAATGACAATGCAAAGATGAATAGTAGTGTTTTCTGCCTTCATTGGTTTCAAATAATCTTTGATTCTCTGATGCCATACAGGGGAGAGAGCTCCTGTCTAGAGAAGGAAATAGAAATGGGAGATTTGGAGGAGGAGCATAACCGCCAAAAATTTCAGTCACCCTCAATCACGTCAAGGTTTGATGAGCTAAGTTAAGACATAGTCTTTTGTTTTCAATTTGGTAAACTAAAAAATCCAGATTTTAACAAAATGTTTCTTCATCAATAGATTTTGCCAACCTTGAAAAGACAAGGACATCACAAAGGCCTAGATAAGAACACAAGTTATCAAAGCCTACGTCGATTAGGATTAAACGATGAGAAAACAGAAAAAAAACTTGATTTCTCCCATTATATATATCACGAAATTTCACAAAGAGATTCCTGAAGCTATTAAAAATGCTGTCATGGTTATCACTACTACAAGTTAATACCATTGACGTGAGTACCTTTCACAGCATATCCCAATCCCTTTCCCTCAAACCCTCAGGTGGCATTGCACCTTTGGAAACATCTGGTAAGAGCCTCCTCCTCTGAGATCCGAGAAGGCATTTCTAATTAAAACATTCACATACATGCATGGGCATAGCCAGGGGGAGGCAGGAAGGGGGCAGCGGCCCCCTCCTGGATGAGACATCTCATACCAAATTTAATAAATGAAACCGGACAGGATGATGTCCTGCCCCCCCTGGCATATATCTACAGCTACGGATGGGTGACCTGCCCACCCTAGCATAAATCCTAGCTACACCCATGCATAAATGTCATTTAATACAATAGCCAATTAAGAAAATATTTGCATAAATGTATTACACCATAATTTCAAACTTCTGGGCAAATCACACAAAACACAAGGCAATATTTGGTTTAAGTTTCCTAGATCTTGCTTAGAAAATCGCAAATAGTTTTACGAGTTAAAATAAGTAAATATAAAAATACTGAGAATGATTCAGCTTCCATTTCCCTATGGAAGTAACGTAACAATCATTAAAGCCATTCTTGTGGTATTCCTTATAAAATTCTAAATATCCAACTTGCACAACCTCAAAAATACGGATTTGCTGATGCAATCAACAGTGATACAATAAGCATTTCCAGGCAAAATTCCTCACAAAAACAGTAAAAACAGGTACACAAAAGTACTAAAAATAAAAATAGATTCAATCCAAAGATTAAAGAGTGGATGGAGTCTTGACTTATTGTTATAAATATGTGGTCCTTTTTTTCGAAATAATTTCAATTTTGCATTTCTCCAGATAAATTATAACAGTACAGTGACATTTCTGGAACTGATACCAATATGTTGGGAATATCTACCTGCAGAATTGATCCATTCAACACGGCTGACTTCAACTTTGATGCTATCAATATTCCCTTGTGCTATTGTACCACATGGTTCACTGTCCTCCCTAATCCATGATTCCATCCACTGGAAAATGCATTACTCGTCGGCTTTCTCTAACTTTTGTTGGTGGCAAGCAAAAAGCACATAGCATTGAAATAACTCCTCAGAAGGCACAGGAGAGACAATTCTTATTTAAGACAAATAGACACCAGAGGTGAAAATGATACTTGGATGAGATGTCACTTCTAATGAATGAGGTGCAGAAGAGACCTAAGAAATAGAGAGATATGGGCATTATTGACAGCTAAAATCATACACATTAGCTTAGTCGATGATATTTAGAAATAGCAGAGATAGCAGACATGATTACGCTAATCTATTTCATAGAAATAAGCATCATTTTGCATTACATCAGTCATGATTCACTTGAACATCTTTTAAAGGACTCTTTTCCATGAAAACTCATGAGCTATCATCAGAACTCTTCCCTCTAAAAAAGTCAGATCACCTGAGAAGTTTCCTTTATTTCACTTCACAAAAAAAATAACTCAGCCAACAGATAATCTTCCTCTATCCTGCCCAAAGTATGTAGCATTCTTATAAAAGATAATCCCATCTTGTTCACAAGCAACTCAACTATACATCAACACACCAAATAAAATGTTCTTATAAACTGCTAGGTCAACTACAGAAATCCTAGGATCACACCATTTTGTCTATCTCATCTAAAATATGATGCCCCCAAAAATTAAGTCAATTAAAACACTAGCTACATTTAATTCTAAATAGAAAGACCTACAACAGGAAAAAATTCTCAATGGCTTAGATAATTTTTTTCTGACTAACTGAATTCTGCACATCTTTTCTCTGACATATGGCCAAATAATTTCACGTATAGAAAAACAACATTTGATAAGTTCTATAGCTTAGATTATAACCTAATAAACAATACAAATTATATTTATTATGTACCGAATAATTCTTGTTCTGATTGTGCCCATTACAAAGACAATCTGCACTATTCGTTAACCCTCCAGAAAACTGAAAAAGAGCAAATACTCTGAAAAAAATGCATGAGCCATTTGTGTTTGGCATCTACGGTTAACTGATTCCAAGGAAAAGAAAGATATGGGTTGTAGGGTGAGTAGAGATTTTCTGAGGAATCACTTTAGCCCACAGCATCAAAGCCTTATAAATTTATGATTGAAAAGAATATATAGGATTAGTACCTGGGCATTTTTTTCAGGAAAAAAGGTGGTGGAACTCAACTGCACACAATAGTTACATGTCCGTAAGTATTGCTCGTGCAATTTACTAGCAATGAATCAGAAAACTTTGTATTGCACGTGGTTTGTCGAAATTCCACTTCATAAATACATATTCCTTACGCAATGTACCAGTGGACATATAATTCCTGCATTAATTCAGAGAGCTAGTAAATTTAACAGTTCTAATGAACTTATTATAGTTATATAGAAATTAACGCAATTTACATGAACTAAAAAGGTGACGCAATGCAGTTCCACCGCATTCCATCAGAAAATAAGCCCTGGTTACTATAGACCAGTGATTAGAAATTTTCAGAACTTTTTTACATTTTTCAGGCCAAAATTTTTATTGTTCCAGGTGAAAGTAAATATTCTCTAATAAGTTGCATGAATTTCAAAGAAGTCACAAGAGAAGTAGCACAACACATTAACGCATCTACTATTCAGTTAATCAATGGCTCTGCGAACGTCCATATTATCCAGTTGCGAGAGGCTGTGGTTCAGGTGTGCATCAATAGATGGCAAGCAAGCTCCCATATTCATTCTCTACTAACTGATACATTGCACTGACTTAAGCATTTTTCAAAATACACAAATGTATCATAATGGAAACTTCCTGGTAACAGTTCTACCTGCTACACCAAAAATGCTGCATACAAAGAAATTTTTTGACATTTAGATAGTACCTAAAAATCGATTTCAAAGTTACATATATAGTTTTCCCTTCACCACCTCCAATACTACCTCCCCTCCCTTCTTATCAGATCTGCACCAGGAACTTAAGCTAGAGATATACACAAACGCTAGCACACAAAAACCAAAACGTGAATATGAAAATAATACATCCATAATTACCTGAAA
Source organism: Ceriagrion tenellum (assembly GCA_963169105.1). Lineage (NCBI taxonomy): Eukaryota > Metazoa > Arthropoda > Insecta > Odonata > Coenagrionidae > Ceriagrion > Ceriagrion tenellum. Next base: position 124,891,377 of record OY720634.1, on the reverse strand, counting down.
TTGAATTGGGAAATATGATGACGTGGAGGGAGAGCTCAATTGGATGAGCTGAGACGATTGCAGATCTGCAAGAGGTAGTGAGTAGTCCGCTGTATTTGGCATTTGCACTGGCATCAGGATTCCAGGTGAGACAACAGTTGGCCCTTGGCTGGGCACAGTTGGTGCCGCCTCATCAGAATCACGAGTTCCGGGTGCAACACTCTTCCCATGAACTTCTTCAACCACTAGCATTTGTGCACTTTCATGTTTATCACTGCTGACAGTTGGGACTTCTTCAACTTTTCGTGGATTAGTGAGAGATGATTCTGGAATAGATACACTGCTTTCTTCAGTTGAGGGACCATCTGCACTGCTTAAAGTCTTCCCGTGCTTTTTACGAACATGAAGCTTCAGGTCCCACCTTCCAGCATATTTTTTTGGACAATGAGGACATGCATACCGCTTATTTCCACCATGTCGCCACAGGTGCTCCGTGAGTCTGGTCTTACAAATGAATGATTTGCCACATGACTTACATTCAAAAGGTCGTTCACCTGAAACGTGCAGGAAAGTTTAAGTATTAGAGGGAACAAAGACTGAATACCACTGAAAAAAATAAATCCTAATCCAAAAGCAGGACCTGAAGGAATAAATAATCAAATTCCTTAAACCTTTCGCCGTGGTCAAACTGCAGAGACTTTCCACCCGTGTGTAGTGAAAAATGGAACGGCCACTTACGTCAGCACAGAAAGTATGTCTCTCACTTGGGACCTCTTATCCAGAGAATGTCTTGACTGATTTTGATGAAACTGACATCAAAACAGCTTGTTTTAATCTATGTGAAATATATATGAACAAAACCATTTCTACCATTATTAAATATTAGCTTTCCGGGTGTGAAAGAAAATCAGAGCTAATTTTTTGACCCCCAGAAGCAATGCTCAACTTTCAGAGATTCACCAAACTCTGACATTTGAGAATAACACTTGCAAAAGTTTGTCTTTTAATGTCTAATTCATGAAAATTAACCACGGCATTCTCTGGATTTTAGGTCTCAAACTCAGGGATGCAACTTTTCCATGCAAACAGATATTTTCCACCGAGGTAATGGAGAGGGTGATAATGGATTGTTAGACACACAAAAAAAAACACCAAAATTTGATTATACTTTTTTTTTACTGTCCAACCCACTTGTGATAAAAATTAAAATATTTTGAATGTAGCCCTCTATCCCCTGACAACTCCTTTACTGACAACTCTGAATCCTGATAAGGCTGAATTGGAAGTTTAATAATGAATCGTTTTATAACATTTGTTTAACACTGCACACTCATTTATAACCTGAGCTTTGAATTTGTTGACTTAAGTGATGAATGGATGAGAAAAAAATTGAAAAGGGCAAATTTCTGTATCACAACTCACAGACATGAGGTTTAAGGGCACACTTACCTGTATGAATCCTCATGTGATATAAAAGCTTCTCCTTCCTAAGAAATGTCTTTGAACAATGGAAACAGGTGAAGCGATTTTTGGCTTCATCGTGGCAATTGAGATGAGAATTTAAGCTGTTCTGGCTAAGAAACTTCTTCCCACACACCTAGAACAAAAGAGTTTACACCTAAGAAATGATTACCTCACCTCTTCTAATAATTAAGATATTTCAAAGCATGAGCATAAAATAATACACTGAATTCATTTATTCACAGAGTCAGGAAAGTATCATGTGAGTAAGATGACACAGGTACAAACCTTCACTCAACTCTTTTTAAGCATCATTTATCCAGAACAAAAAACAAAAAATAATGTTCATTGGTCAATGATTACCTGACAAAGAAATTTCCTTTCGAGACTATGGACTTTAATGCAGTGGTTTGTCAGATGAATTTTCTTTGGGAATGTCAGACTGCAGTGGGGACATGAGTAAGTCTCTTTGTCAACCTGACGTTCATGACGATTGACTTTGTGCTTTTGAAGAGAGGTTCTAAACTTAAATTTCACTCCACACTCATCACAAATGAAACTCTGAGCATCCCTGGAAAGGAAAAATGTACATGCTCATAAAAATAAAATGAAGATTAAGATAAGCATGAGTAAAGAGGAAGCAGAAAACTAACTGCTACTATCTCGCATATAACAAGTAGACCCAAGAAATGGTCACATGATAATACATGGGTGAAATTGAAAATAAAGGTAAGAGGATCAGTTACATTTTTGAAGGAGAGGGACACAATTGCAATACTTATAACTAACAGCTTAAATATATGATTTGGAAAGTTGATTCAAGTAAAAACCATTCATCTACTTTAACATACTAGTTAGACTACGTAGAGGGGCAAATATTTCAAGGTTCAAAGATGGACAATTAAATCGAATATCTAACATCAGAAAGTAAAAAGTGGCATTAGAAAAGCCATGGAACAGCAATTTGTTTTAATTGTAGAAGCATTGAATTGCATTAATGATATTAACTGAAGTTTTTTAAAGTCATTTCTTTGTAACTGCAACAACAAAACAATATAACTAACAAAAACAGCAAGAACAATTTTGTAGTAAACAGAAAATTGGCTAATTTGAGGAAGTAATCACGGAATCAGTAGGACTAGAATAAATAGTCCAAGAAATTAATACTCACAAAATGAAATATATTCCCAAGGAGGAGGCAAAATACCTACCGATGTTTCTTTTTCTTATGAAGATTGAGTTCCCGACGGTAAGCATATTCCGATGGACATAGCTCACACTTGTAAGGGCCAGACACACATCTAGGCAAGTGGTACATGATGCGATCAAGGCTGCGATACTCTTCTAAACAAATACTACACGCAAACCGATTAATTCTTGACAAGATTTCATAGTCTGTAATCACAGAACTTAGCTTCTTAGAGCCTTTTACATCCGAGGCATCATTTCCCACAAATATTTTGGATGTTAAATCCTTATAATCATTACAGCCACCACAATTTTTACTCAGTTTTCTCACAGTTGACAAAGGTTCCATTAAGCTTGCTGAATCTGCCTTTTCGTTATCCTGGAATCAAAGCAATTAGTGTGCAATGAACAATCATACCACTAGCAAACTAATTAACAATAAACATTACTTAGAAGCATAAGTAACACTTAAGATGGGATTTCTATGCTACAGCTGTAACGACTGCAGCCACGCGGCTACAGCCGTATGATCCGAGTCGCTCGGTTAAATTCTTATGGTGTGACTAGTGCAGTTGTATTGTGAATGTCATGACAGATGGATCATTTTTGGCTGTGTATCTTCTACTTGAGGAAGAGGAGGAAGAAGCATTATTACTGGCCCAGCTAAAAAAAACCCAAGCCTAATCCATTGTACTTGGTGAGGTGTGAAGAGGGGTTTCAGAGTATTCTAATTCAGAGACATCTAAAGGATGAATCAGTGTTTAGAAAGTTCTTCCGTTTGAACACAAGCCAGTTTAAATACATTTATCATGCATTGAAAGTGATTTAATAGGACAGTCATGTAATAGAATCATCCATGATTACAGACACAATACACTCGAACAGCAGTGAAAACAAACACTCCAGCCACCACGACTATGATTATACCACTCACTGAGCAGTTGAACCGTATGGCTCAAGCCGCCTCACCAGGGTTCACTTCAGTCGTGCAGCTCCAGATGCTCCTTAGGAAAGGGTTCCATTTACTTACAACAAGTAACTTTTCATAGCCGCGTGGCTGCAGTCATTACAGTCATAACATAGGAATCCCACGTTAAGGATATACAATAAAAAATTAAGGCACCCATTCAGTTTAATGGACCAAGTGTCTTAGGTTCCAAAGAGCGAGTCATCCAAAGGCAATTACAGAAAACAAGCAGTATTTATTACAAGCTAAATAAGGACTAGGCAAGAGCCAAGTACGGTGTCACCCTCACACATGGTGAGGTATCTCAAACCATGCAACAACAATGAAGCTAGCTCTACCCTCCCCTCAGGCTCCTTCCCCACCAAAGTCAGTGAATCTACTTGCTGAAATAATTTTAAAAACATGTCCCTTAAAAAACTTAAAAGGTATTATAAACATGTTTACCTTTCCATTACTTGATGATCTTTCAATGACTTCATCCAAAAACTCATCATCACCACTCCTATGAGTATCATTAGGATTAACACAGTTGCAAACATGCTTGTGGTAGAATTCCCAATCTTTGAAAACAAAAAAACAGCCTTCACAGCAAATAAAAGGAGTAACATCTGAACCTAAACATTTCATTTTCCCTAACTTCCAACAGTCCTCCTTGATGCTGTCACCAACTGTTACATCTCGGTTTTCCTTCGGCTCTGGTTCCACAGAAACTTTTTCAGGAAGTTCCTTGTCTACAGTTTCTGCCCTCTCCTTCCTCTTTATCTTCTTCTTTGCTTTACTCTTTGGCAGAGATGTTCCCATTCCTCCCTCGCACATTAATTCAATTGTATTGATAATCACAGGGTTCACCAAGGCACGCTTAGGTAAGTCTTCATTTGATTTTACACTGCCATTTTCAGCAATATTACAGAAGGCCTCCATTGACTTATCACTCAAATTCTCGCCACCATCACAATTCAAAGTTCTCTTGCAAGTTCCATTAGCTTTGTTGCTACTACTGTCAGCTACATTACTGTCCACAGAAGAATAATTACTTTCCACAAGCTCATCAAATGATTTATTACCTGGCTCTTTGATGTATGAGAATGTTTCTTTAATTACAGTTTTCTCAGAGCATATTTCATCATTCAAGTTGAAAGTACTTTTGCTCTCACTTTCCGATCCATTCGTTTCAAGAATGGTCGGGCACTCTTCCAACGCTGATGATTCGACAATTGCACAAGGCTCAGTTGCAATTTTATCATCCACTCTGAGGCTCTCTTCCTTAGGCACATGTAAGGCATCTTCAATTAAAGATCTGATTTCCGTTGAGTGTCGAAAGTCTAGGGGATATTCTTGACTCAGTTTTGTAATATTCACATTGTTAGAGTAACTAGGAACTGCGTGACTGGAGTTTTTAGTTATCCTTTCATGACAGTATTTACATATATTGGAATTTAATTTACATTCTGGAGTGAATAGCCTAGAAAGATGAAATCATATATTAAGGTTTATACAGCCACCCTCAGAAATCACAACTGCCAATAGTAAAAGAAGTTCTTACAGCTACTCAAACTTACTTATGGCATGACAGGCACTGTAAGGAACTGCAGGTTTCACTTTCAGAGGAATTATTAGAAATATCTTGTAACTGTAACTGATTAGGAATTAAGTCGGCGGATTTAGAATCAGAACTCCACAAAGAATCTGTAGCGTCAACATCTATGTTATCTTCTGTGATGCTTTTAGGAGAAAATAAAGGCATGTCACCAAGATCTGATTGAGGTATGACATCCACAGAGTTGACATCGGCGCCATCATCAGTGTTTCCTTCAGGGAGTTTTTGATCCTCAGGTACTTGAAGTATATCGTAAATTAATACACATAAACATCGGAATATATCAAGACAAAAATGCGAGAGAAAAGAACTGCAGATAATGAATACTCAGAAACGTACCATGACTTGAGTCGAAATTCTCACCCAAGGAAGAATACAGACACAACTCACTGGACTTTCCTTCAAAGGAATTCGCTTTCTTTTTGTATTCTAAAAGAAGTGCCTGCATGAAAAAAAATTTCAAATCATAAGTATTTCTCGATCTAGGGTAATTATAAATGGAATAAGTAGCATAGTCATGTAAAATGTCCTCCATACCTGCACTTCAAAAAATAACTCGTCAATAATGGGTATGAAATCACAAGATAAGCCACTCATAAACTCATCTTTCAGCTTGTAGTTATAAATCAACACCTCAAAGATGTCAAGAGATGCCACCTGTGGGATTTTAAAAGGTAAATAATATCAGAGGATTACATGCATCATGACAAGTTCACACGCAAAAACTGAGTCTATTTGTGACAGACTAGACTTTAAGAGCGAAATCATCCAGCATTTCACGATTCAAAATACTCGAGTTCTACCTTTATCAAAAAATCTTCCAATATTACAAAAATATTTCTCTGGGAGTTTTCCAGCGCTGCCATTTCTCCTTTTCGCGTATTTCTCACATAACGTTTCCTCCAGCATTGAACAATATCTCTTGCACTGGAATGCCTCTTTCACACAACTTCAACACACCGATTTCATCCCTTCATCCACCTGCATCGCTAGGCATTTCTAAAGTTTCTAAACCTCATCCCCTCAACAAACCTCAAAACAAATGAACAAATGACGGTGCGAACCCGAAATCACCGAATAATCGAGGAGGTTGGCGGAGGTTTCAAAGACCGGAGGGAAAACAACCAGCGAATACCGGGATCAGTAAAGTTACTTATATTACATTCCTATGCTGAAATTTTTGTGAAAGATTAGCCGTAAAACATTTCGCGAACTTCTAGCGAAAACAATTGCTGTTAGAGCGAAGTCTACTTGCACCTGAAGCACAATTTCCAGAATGGAAATAAAGTAGGTAGTCAGTACTAAATTAATACTGCAAAGTATTACCTTGGAAAGGAAGTATTATCTACAAGTCTTGGTAAGCATTCTGTTATTATTCTCATTTTAATGTTCGCTACAATTAACTAAGACATCGCGACAACGGGTGCAGCCATCAACCCTGCTGCTGCCCTCGTATTTACCATCTCCCCTGCCAACTTTTGCATGCGGTTACAGCTCTTCCGTATCACATCCTGTTTTAGCTGTCCGTCAAAGCAGTGACGGGACTAATTGTTGGGCTTTTACTCCACAACTTATCGGTGTCATAAAGTTTGGCCTATCCATCTGGACCTTTTCCTCCTGACAGTGCACCAACTGGCATTGTCCACTTATATTCTTCAGCGCATTCCCTCATTTCTGATATTAAATATCCATTTGATCTTCTGCATCCACTTTCAGCTCTAAGTTCTGGATCTTCAACAGTTTTCTTTCCGATGGTTCACGCCTCTGTTACATCAAGCTGAGTGCTACACTGTGGCCCCTAAAATTTTTCAGTTATTTTAAGTAATTACTATTTATATACAAGACAATTATTATGTTCAACTTGACCCAGGATCCATTGTTCTTGAGTTACTCTTTGATTACTCCTACCACAACAAAGGCATGGATAGATGGCTTGCTAATATTTTAATGGCTCGTACAATTTAATCCCCATATGCTTGCACAGAATTGTCACATGCTGCCCACAGCCAGGCCCAATTGTAGTTGACTGACATTAAGGATAGGTCTTATTGCCAAACACAACCAGCCATTTGAAACATTCGATCGAGACTTAATCTTATCTAATCAAGGAATCATTTCCCTAATAAAAAAACATCGGATTGGTCTGCCATGAGCTGCAATCTGTGAGGTGTAAGGCAATAATGGACTTCAGTAGGAGTATTCTCAATTCCATAGGAGCCATTCTGTTTTAGGACTGTTTTTCGGGGCTACACATTAAAAATTTCTTTGAGACAGTCTGGACACCAACTCATGCCCATTCCTACGAGTGGGAAGGGGTTGAAGTCAGTAGTGATGACTAAATAAAGTGCCGAAACATGCATAGTAAAGTTTGAGAATTAAAAAAGGGGACAGTACAACATCAAGTACCTATTTTTAATTCTTGGGAAGGGGTTGTCAGCATTACTAAAACCACAAAGGAATTGGAGGTTTTGAAGATACCAATGCTGATTTTGAGTTATGGGTGAATATCCAGGATCCTGTTTGAACATTAATGTTAGGTACCTAATTAGGTATACCAAGTCCTAAAACAGTTCTAATTCAATTTACTGGTAACTTTTACTCTAGGGTGAGTTAATATTTGTGTACTATTTAGAGGTAAGCAATGGCATCACTGTTTGTTTTTTGCCTCACAAGTAAAGAAACCAAAAACAAAAGTGAGAATCTTTTACACATTAACCTCTAAATGTCCTTCGAAGTCCCTCCCTGCCGGGTTTAAATTGGCTCTTGTAATGTTTTCCTGTAATGAATGAGCCAAAAATGGCACTTTCAGCAGTGAGAAGCACCAAATGGCATGCCAATATTGGCACTTTCGGCGTTTAAAGGTTAAGATGAGGAAGAATTGCTTGAGCTAACCACCTGTACTGAAGTCATGAATTTCATTCTCATGCTAAGGAGTTGTATGGTCAAATCAAATGCTTTTAATTCATATATGAATTATCTAGAGCACATGAATTTTGAATGCATAAATAATATGCACAGCACTTCGGCAAAAGAATATTTACCATTTTTTATGGCTAGTGACTTGTAAACTTTAAGTCAGTATGTATAATTATAGTTACAGAAAATTAAGAAAATATGTAATTTTGACTAATAACAAATATTTTTACATTTAACAATCAAAATATTTTCAGCTTCTTTGGGTTTAATAGAGAACATGATGAGATTTGTGCCACAATGAGATTTGTAACAAAAAGAGATTGGCGTATGCTAAAAGGGACTTCGTTAAACTTAAAACAGTGAACTTGTAATTTTTTTCGGTGCCATGTCTTTAACCCTTTTATGCCGAAGCCTCTCGATGGGAAATACTTCCCCTGCTACGAGTAACATGAGAATTTTCTGTACTCCTCTCTACGAAGCTCTCTTGTGGCAACTAATCACTCAGGTATGCCTTTCGCCTGTTTTGGAACCCCACTCAGTGGGACACTGTGCCCTTCCCCCAGGCACTTGGCTCGACCCCCCAACCCTTAGCAGTTCCTCTCTCAGCAGGAGGCCGCTGTAAATTTGTTGCATTAGCGGTGGATTTTTTAAAATAATCCTTTGCTCTTTACTCCAAATATTTATATTTTAAAAGAATTCCTAATGTTATTCTGAGCATTTTACAATTGTAACCAAAATTCCAGTGTTAATATTAACAACTTTAATGATATATAGGTATACCCACAAACTATTTAGAGTTCCACACAAGAACTCCGTTAGTATCAATGATAGAAATTTGTTTGAACTTTGCTAAGACTCTGTGAAAAACAAATAATTCATTTCTAAGTTATAAATTTTGTAGTGAGCAAAAAATAATTGCCTCGAAAAACCATTGAAAATGCTATAAATTAACCACGGATTCATGCAGCACGGAGGGCTACTAATGAGGTGGAGGGTCGAGCGCACTTGCTGAGGAAAGAGTCTGGGCTGTTGCTATGCTGGGTCGCTAGGGCTTACTGTATACCTGGGCTTATTGCTTCCTTATCAATCACTTCCCTTCCCTCGCATTGGCAATACCCAGCATTAGGTCTTTTGCGTCAGTTTTTCTGCGTCGGCTATAGCTGACATTCATTTGTTTGTGTAGGAAAATTCACGGCATCGCTAGGCACGAAAGGGTTAAAATAATTTTTTTAAATGTGAACTCCTTCCTAGGTCCCTTGCGATTCGCATTGACAAGAATTTTCAGCATAAATTATTAGTGCCATTGATGTTATATAAGTCTCAATTTAGAGGAAGGAAGAGTTATACTTATGTCACCACTGTTTTCAAAATGAATCAATTTATTCATAAAGAATCAATTGCTATATAATTGGCATTAGATTTAGTGGAGTAGCACAAACAAATTGTATCCTTGCTTGTTTTGATTGCTCAACAACCAGTATTTTATACCAATAAGTTATGGGTTTGAAACATTTCTTTGTCAGACAAACAAATAAAAAGATGAATCACAAAAGCCATATTTTTACACAAAACAAGAGATGGATGAAAAGTAATTGACAATTTTACCAAAAAATATGCTCAGTAAAAAGTACCAAGCTCGGCAAAATTCTACCGTTAATTTTGTTAGATTTAACCAATGCTCACTATTTATACTCATTGAAATACCCAAAATGATGGCCACCTATTGATCTAAGGGCAAAACACTGCTTTGATCTGACCTATAAAATGCTATACTTTCATTACAGTTTTGCCAGAAGATAATGAATTACTTTTTGTAAAATCTAAACAATGTTTACAATAAGGTCAATTGAAGAATGGTTACAGACATCCATGACTGATCTGCAATTAGGTATTTTACATTTAACAAAGGAGGCCACTTTTGGTTGTCACATCAAAAATATTCATAAAGAATTGTATGAATAACCACCTGTGCCATCGAACATTAAGAAAATGCATTTTCTTTAAAATCTTGAGGAAAAATTGGAATACATCTTTTTGGGACAATGACACAAATATGTTGAATAAATTCAAAGGTAGCCATCAGGTAGTTACAACAATTAAATTTTTAAAAGAGAAATATATAACAGCATTTATGAGTTCCACAGGTGCACCGATTCTACAAAAGACAAAGAAATCCCTCATCAAAAAGACAGTAAACCAACAATAATAAATACTGCTGGAACAAAGTTTCTTACAATGTCTTTGGCTTTCATATTAGCATAATTATTTACATACTTATAATTTTAAAAACCTTAAAGAGTTTACAACTACACACTTTTCTTCATGAAGATGATTTTTGCAGGACCCGCCTAAAAATATATATCAAGTTCTTTCCTGCTTTAAAAAGTCTCTTATTTACCCATATTTCTTAAAACAGCTCAGCTCGGGGATGAGCATTGACGTCCATTATTTTAATTAAATCATTGGGAGTATTTTTCTGTTTAACTTCAAAATTGGTGCATCAGAAATCAACATGTTCCAAAATATATGATGCTCACTATTATCACCAACACTGCTTGCACCCTTTTTATCAAGTCACACAACAACATTCTGAAGAAGAATCAACAATCTACACTTCAGTTGAACACTGAACTTTCTATTGAAAGGTTTCTAGGAATAAAACAGTGGTGGATACCATCAGCCTTATCAATACTACTCATCAGTCTAAAAGTAGTAAACCACTCTCCACTAATTGTCAACAATGTACTTCTTCATTCCACTTGAAAAAGTTCAAGTCTGAAATCGAAAAAAAAACACTACTGAAGCTTCGAAATCTTCCCCACAAAGAGAGTTCACTTCAAAAAAACACTGGCCATTTCACAAAATGAACTGTAACATAACTTAGATGTCATCGCTGTCATCTGGCTCATCTGTTTCACTTCGAGGCTGGCCAAAGTTCCGAGTAATGCTCTCAGACATTGAACGAATATTCTCAAGATTGTTGGCTGTGTCGTCTATAAACTCGATTCCTACTCTCCCATCTTGTCCTGACCTCCTGGATGAGCCCTCTAACCCTGAACCTCTCAACTGGGCCTGGCTGGACGAAGAACGGCCACTTGAGCGGTGAAGGAAAGGTAGATCATCATCAGATGAAGCTCCATTCCCCCTGAGAGTAAAAAGGATGGAAAACATATTGTTAAAATGCTTATCATGAAGTGCATATTATCACTATTGTCATATCATGAAGCAACTATAATACATTCGTGGCAAAAAAATTTGGTCTGTAATGCTCTGTTAAGACTAACATCTGATCAGGAAGTGGTATGTCACAGGACTGAACTGGTCCAGATTTTAAACGTTTCCAATCCTGACCAGAAACTAGAGATGGGCCAATCTAAAATTTACCAGGGTAATTTTTGAAATTTACTGTGGTATTTTACGTAGTTTACATCAGCTCCTGAAAATTTCCGTAAGTTTCTGTAATATTCACTTCTGTCTCAGATTTTTCATACTGATATACATTAAAAACCTGTTATTTTAAGTCAAGTCTATATACATTTAATACAAGTTCTTCGGGTCTCCCTGTGGGCTAAAAACCTCCCTCTCTGCCTCAAGCTCTTGCTTATTACCAAGCATGGGGGGTAGTGGGAAAAGGGTAAAGGAAAGGGAAGGGTTAGCGAAGCACAACCACTGTGAGGCCGACACCATGAGGCGGATTGATGTCAAAAGGACGACAATGGCCCCCCACCTCCCCACAGTCCTCGTAGCTGTTGAGTTCCCCCAACAATGTTGGACGAGTCGCCGTCAGTCTTGCTTACGCGAAGACTTACGGCTTATCTAATGAAAACCGGCGAAGCCCATTACCCAAATTCTTGGGATAGGGTGTCTGCCAATTCCCTTTAATGGTGGATGTAGTTTGGTCTGTCAGAGTACGTCATTGGATCGGGGTCCTACCAGACCAATGGATGGTCTATTTGGACCAATTCTGGTAATTTATAAAACCGTTCTCCTCGGTAGTACCCGCCCACCAATACATTTAATACAATATTAATTATTTATTAAGGCATGTACAACTCATTCGTGGAATATTTTTACATTTGGAATATTTGTGGAGATATTATTTTCAATGGCTTGAACGAAAATTTCTCATATGAAAAAAAACACCGAATTGCGTGTGGGCTGCCGTGTTTGTTTTTAAAACTTTCTTTATTTCTAACGCATTTATGTAGTGATAACAATGGTTTTAATTCCTTTAACCCCTTGTAATTGCTATTGGATTTCCAATTAATATTCTAATACCTATTAATTGCAGAAAATTAAAAATTACCACAGTAATTTACCTCAAATGAAAAGAACAGTAATTTAACCATCTCTAGCCATAACAGACAACCTCCAGTTCAGTTATTAATCTTTCACAGCAGTTACAGACCAGTTTCAGAACAGTTACAGACCAGTTTCAGAATAGTTACAGCCTAGTTTCAGAGCAGTTTTAGAACAGATACTTCTTACTTAGGATCACTCACCACTTTTCTTTTCATTGGAAATTTTAAGAATTGCCAGTATTTCATTGGTGAAAATTAAAGCCTGTTTCTGTTTGATACTTACCAATTGAATAAGTTCATCTGATATGAATCAAACACTGAAAGTCTTCTTCATACCATTTACAAAAAATGGGTAGCACTTCAAATTTGCTCCAAAATTAGAATATTGAACTCTAACTTTTTACGTTGTGAGACAGCGATAGTAGATGAATCCATGTAAACTGAAAATCCAGAGATTTATATTCTGACATGGGATACACACATTCAAAAGAGTAGTTTTAACACATCTTTTTGCCCATTGTATATACAACCACTGACTTCTTAAGCTTGTCTTCTCTGAGGATAAGGTTGATATTTTTTATAATCCCACAATTTTGTAAGAATCATTTAGATTAGAGGCTACCTAAGACTCAGACACCACAAACACAGTTTAGATAACTTGATGATTCAGAACACTAGAGTTTCAGGATGATAACAGGTATATTATATTATTGAGTGATAAGAAAGCCTAATAACATGAGGCCTGCCATGTCTGTTTTTACATATTCTATTATTCCTATTGCATTAATGTAGCAATAGTAATGGTTTATGTGTTGATATAACATAGTGAATCCACATCAAAGGTATTTTCTCACTAACCTAATGACGTACAGTGACAAAATCCTGGCTTTGAGAAATTAAAATTCAATGTTGATGCACGAATAAAAGTTTTTTCCCTCTACTAATATAGGGGAAGTTGTTCACGACCAAAGATAAACTTTGAGCAGCTTTCTACAGAGAAATATTTAATGCAAACAATTTTGACGTTTTCCATCACTGTCAAGGTTAGATCCAGGTATTTTAACATTTTAAGGAAGGGTTGGTGGGAAAGGAAGGGGTGGAATGAGTCAGGAGTCACTTTTTATGTGTATTTCATACGGTGTTATCCCATTATCCCTCCAGGAAATCCCCACCTCCTTATCTCCCCCTCTCTCTCCTTCCCATTCATTTCTACAGTAATCTGAGCAGTTGATAAATGCATACATTATTTCCTTAAGCAAGAATGGCTCATATAACATAGCTTTTTCATATCAAGCTTAAGTCACAACATTTTTTCTTTACTGTTTTTGTTGTTACAGCAATCATACCTGTAAGAGAGTCCATGGGGTGCTGATTCATACTCTGAATCATAGCCAAGGGAGGATGCAGCAGCTGCCGCAGCTGCTGCAGCAGCAACAGCGGCCGCAGTACCAGCTGCACCTCCAAGGGTGTCGGCCAGCGCAAGCACATTGCCAATGGCCACAGCATCAGCATCACCAAATATCCGTGAAGATGCACGAGAAGAAATACTGGTGTCATCAAGGTCACCTTCATGGCCACCATCAGCAAACACTGAGTTGACGTCGCTCAGAGCACCTGAAAAATTTTAGGCAATTTAAATATTTCGAAACATGTTCCGAACACAAACATGTACTTCATGGTTAAAAGGAGGTCCCAAATTATACTGATCTCAGAGGAAGTGATTGAACTTTTTCAAATAAATCATTGAGGAATAAACATTTTAACCCTTTGAGTGCGGCATGACGTGATATCACGTCATGGTTGTCTTTACACTGGTGCTGATGACGTGATATCGCATCAAAGGTACCGTAAGAGTTCCAGCTTTTATTCCAGAACTTTCACTAGGCCCCCAAGTGATAGCTGGAACACTCACGGTACCTTTGACGTGATATCGCGTCATCAGCACCAGCGTGAAGACAACCATGATGGGATATCACGTCATGCCGCACCCGAAGGGTTAATAAATTACAAATGATGATTTACAGTTAAGTCTCCAATTTGTGAAAAAAAATTTGATCATATTTCAATGGTCAAACACTCTCCATTGGTTTGACAGTCAAAATACCTTGTAATTTAGCAATTGTCCTTCTGTCTAGTGCAGTTGAGTTTCTAATTTTATTTTAATTTATGAACCTTAACGGAAAACATTTTAAGAGAGCATCTTAAAAAACATACCTTCAGCATCAGTGAGACCGGTTTCATTTAACATTGAAACATTTTCCAATGCTGGATCATCAGTGGTGTATCCCGTAGATTCCCTGTCAGCTAGAAGAGGTTCTGAAGCAGCTCCATCCTCATCCTCTTCTTCATCACTCCATTCAGACTGGCTAGTAACTTCAACCACAAAGCCCCCTCCAATTTCCTCCTGTTTTGCACTTTCTTCAAGGATTCGTTTCACTTCAGCTTCCTGTTTTGAGGATGGAACAATAAATGACTGCCTTAACATGTGATTTTAATTAACTTTTTCTCAGAAAAAAGAATGTCAAGCAAATTTGTCTCTCAGTTTATTGACTATAATTCACTAATGGAAATTATACTCTTTATTATGATTGCATTTTACCTGTAATACTCAAAGCTTTCTATAAACTAATTCTTCAATGAATTATCCCATGATTTCACAATTAATTTTTAACTTTGAATTAATTTTTTTCTCCAAAATATCTATGTTATGCTCTCTTCCCATTAAAATTAGGGAAGAAAATAAGGATAATGGTTCATTAAAAATTTTTCCAGAAGTTTTGACATATTAGATAGCCCAAGTATTGAAAATATTTTGCTCACACCCATTAATTTACAGTAAATTATCTTCTTAAATATGAATCTGAATAGATATGAGGCAAGAGACAAAATGCAGACAATCCATCCACTAAGTCCCAAGGAGAGCTGCTAAGAGCAAAATTTTAGAGCGACAATATTGAACTACCAGCAAATACAGCATTGAAAAGGTCAGAAAACCACTTGGTAGTTACATGAGTATTGTACCATCAAAGCTGAATACTGGCACTAAGAGCATCAGCCATAGGTTAACTAAAATTTTTCCTGAACTAGTGATTAACAGAGAGGAAGCAACTCCTTTCAGCTATGTTATATCTAATCTTTTTAAACCTCATTATGTGAAATGAAAACATCGTTTTTCACATTGTGCCAAAAATTTCACCATTATCGCCTCTTGCAACTCTTTACCTTGACAACCTTATTCCCTGGCTGCTGAAAGAACCTCACTGCTGCTCTAATCAAATAGACTTAATTGAAGAACAAGCTATGGCTATACCACAGTATTACATATTAAACAAAATTTTGTGAGCATGTTGTAAATTTCTCAGTAATGCAATATATGTACTCCCTAGTGAGATTAGTTATTTAATTGTCGTCGACCCAGTCTCAGCTCAGTCTAGCCTGTTCAATTCTGTATCTACAAATTCAAAATCGCGCATCCCAACATACATCATACTCATTTGCCCAGTCAATCTGCTGTACAGAGGATTATAAATAAAGAAATAAATTATGGAGGCATCCTTAAGACTTTTGCTTATCGAAACATATTTTTATGTTTTCTATGGTGACGATTGGGAAAAGAACTTAGTTTTGCAGGTTTTCAGCCCCCTTTCTCCATAGTTTGAAACCCTTCTTAAAGAATATGTTGAAGAGAGCTACTTCCACTTCCATGGTGAATATTTCATGCACACTCAAAGAATATCTATAGGCTTCCTGTTGACTCTAATTAGCACATTAGCTGCACACCATTCAAGTCTTAGACATCCCCTTAGTCTAATTGTACTAATTGTGAGATATACTAAAAATTACAAGCCAATATGATTAAGAGGGCTAATATTAAACCATGTCTAAAGAACATTGTCTTCATTGAATATTAATGATCTTCACTAATTAAATAAAATCAGGAAGGAATCAAATTTTTCAGGTCAAAGGAAGACAGATGTGGTAGATGTTTTGGGGTCAATACACTAGGATATTAATATATTATTACATTCAAGGTATTATGCAATAATTAAAAGAAATCAAACAAGGGGAAAATCTTTAATTGACACAGGGCATTATGTCCTGTAGCAATGACTGAAAACAGATATGCTTACCAATGGTCCTTTGTCTCTCTGATTGTGAGCAAGAGGAGAAAGAAGAAGACAAATCTTATTGGAGCACCATGAAGAGATAAAATAAATCATAAGACTAGCAAGAGATTTCATTTACTTTTAGAGAAATTTCGGATTTTAAATGTGATGATGTATAAGATGCTTAGGAAGTTAGCACTCTTTCTCACCGTAGCCTTGCAATCAGAAATTCTTTCAATCATGAATGCCATTAGCATTTCACTCTTCTCCACTATTCCTAACTCTCTCATAGTAAGGAATTTTACAATTATTCTTTTTGTCCATTTTGGGACCCAATTTTCAGAACACAAAACAATTTCCTTTACCAATGAGTGTATGTATTCAGGACCCTTTGCCTCCATGCCAACCCAAGTCCATGGTCAACAATTTGTTCACCCAGCAGATTGAAAAAAATTGTTCAATACTGAGAAAATGTTGACTAGGGAGTGTACTCAGTATGTTTTGCTGTTTGTTTACAATTTTTTAAAAGGAACTGCAGTAATTTCAAACCAAGTTCTTTGTTATGGATGCTCAACATAACTTCCCAGAAATTAACATAAGAGTTCCATAAAAATTTGTAAATGATCAGTTGAATGTAAGGACTGCACTTAGGAGCCTTCATATCCCAAGAAACCAACAATTTTCTTTTTGCTTTCAGTGTACCTAATGCAAAAAAAAATATGTTGTAGATTGTGACCACAGGCAATAAGTAGGGCTATCCCTAAGAGAAAGTGTAAAGATAACCCTGCCAGCAGGAAGATGATAGGGTCTTGCATCCAGCAAGGTTAGGGCCCCTAGTGACACCTGTGACCTATTTTTGTGCTTGCTACAGAGCCATTTTAACATAGTGTTTGTACAAATTACATAAAAAATCTGTACAAAGTTAACATGACATTTAGAGAAAAAGGATTAATAATTTCAGAAATAAGAACATAGTAATGAGCAATTATCAACAAGGAGATATTAGTCAGGCTTACTTTCTTATTAAACAACAAGGTGTTTTTATAAGTGATTTGAACTGTGGGCCATCAGCAGATGATTTGTGGCCCCAATAGCATCATGTTAGCATCTGAATACTTAAGTTAGTACAAATAATTTCAAATGTTTATCTTGCCACAGAACATTTTCTTTTTGGTTAATTACATATTTAATACTTTGCGACAACTTTCAGTCCCATGATTTGGCAAACAACCACAAGATTAACTTTTTTCCACTTAAAAGCATCTTTCATACAGAACCCTAAAGATGAACCTGAGAGGCCAGAACCAGCCAAATGCTGTGGTGGTTGATATCAAATAAGGTAAGATTTGACACATATACATGACAGACCCAGAGACCTAATTGAATATCTGTTTTAAAAAATAACTTGTGGGTACAGGAGCTGAATGTAATGCAATATTTTTATAAATGCCACATAACCAAATGCAATTTAATTGGTAAGAGAAAGGCAAGAAATGTGGTAAAGTCATTTCACACTCATATATCAATGAAGGATGCATCAGCTGAGTGAGCATTTTTTTCTTCTCTTGGACAACCATATTGTTACAAGAAAAGTAAGGGACACAAATAATTTTACAGAAAAACATGAAATTTTCCATGCTATGCCAGAGAGTGGTCTTACCATACTTGACATCACAAGATAAAGAGTAATGGTGGAAATAACTTTCCAGGCTTACGGCATCTCTAGTTTATAAATATGTACTCAAAGATTATAATAATGGCAGATCATTTGCAAATAGTTCTTACAGTGGAAGACTGGACAATGCCAGTGTTTTCCTTACCTGCCTGGCAACCTCTTCGGCAATCATCTTCTCTTCCATTTCAAAGGTCATTATTTCCTCCTTTTCTCGCCTCTCCTTCTCTGTTTCACTCTCCTCAGCTGTCCCCGAGAGCCTATTCTCTTTTACCTCAGTTCCCTTATTCTTAAGATCATCCTCTTCATCCTCCTCTTCCATTTCAGTGTTCAAAGTCTCAGCTACGTCACTGTCCAAGTCCTCAAATTCATTCCCCTTTGCCAGATTCCTATGAATAAATGGTTGATTACTCTTTAAAATATTATTTTTCAGTTAAGGTAACTGATCAACCAGAAGACAAACAATACAGGTAGTAGATCTGCTCGTAGGCATACAATGACACTACAGGAATTCATGAACAGCAAATGGTAAAATAAGTTGTGTCTGCCATGAAGCACACTGACAAAACACACAGGGAATTTAAGGCTGACTTTGGAAATGGAAACAAAAAAAGATGCAAACAACATATCATTAACTCTTTGGTCTTTAAAGCTTAATCCAATGACATAATTTTCAATGCATGCTAATTTTTTTTCATCTCAGGTAATTCTAAGAAGCAAATTTAAAACAAACAACACCAAAACAAATTTCTGGACATGAACCGTGAATGCAGCCAATCAGATCATGAGGCCAAGGAGAGTAACACTGTGAATAATTAGCTTTTTTTAAGAGTTCTGATACATATTAATGCATTTACAAGCTAGGTGTAACTCTCACAGGTCACGACAAGAAGCTGGGTTAATAAAACCACATTTTACAATGTTTTTGAATCACAGTAAATAGAGAAACCATAATTTGAGAAAAATTAAAATAGCCAATGAGATGAGTAGGAAGATATGTATTTTCAAAGGATTTTTTATGAGGTTGGTAGAAAACAGCTTAATATATATGAAAATAACTTTTCAGCTAAGACATGATAAAAATGCAGTTCAAAGAATTAATTTCCTAATCTGATTTTTGATGATGATGGAAATGGGGACAGACTTAAAGAGAAAAGTGAACTCTAAAAAAAAATATAATTATGTAAGAAAAGAGAGACAGAATATCAGAGAAATATTTCAATGCGAATATGTATTTAGTTTGCAGTAAAGGAAAAAAATGAAGAGTACGGACAAAACGGACAAGTAATAATCAATGCTTAAAAAAAATTAAATTTCTAATTATCTAATTAAGTTGATCATGATTAAGAAAGCATAAGAATTACTGTATTTTACTTTTGAGCAAATAGCTAATATTATCTATAGATTACTTCATATTGATACAAAAAAATATATAAAAATCCATGGATAACATGGCTTATGTTTGATAACTTCTACAAAAGTTAACAGAACATTCCTTATATCAGCTTTTATGAATATTTGCTCATTTTCAAGTTGCAGAAGTGCATTGAAAAAGAAAAATCTTATGCAATATGCTAAATACAGTGCAAATACTACAAAAACCTGTTTTTTTCCCAGTGATTTATCAAAAATTGTAGCATGCTTACACAACTTTCTTGCTTGAAGACTATGCTGTATTTCATAAGGCTATCATAATTAGTTTTTGGACTTGGAACCAGGCATGGAGGAAGTAACTTACCAATACCCTTTATCTGCAAGTAAACTTCATTCTGTAACAGGTATTCCAGCAATTGTATCATCTCTAACCACATTTTCAATTGCAAAACTATAATGATTCAATATGTCTTGTTAACCTTGTCAGGTAAATAAGTTATCTCAGTCATGGACTGAAAAAACCTAATGCTACCTAGGAGTTCTTCAATCAAATTTTTATCATTTCCACTGAGAACATTTGCCCCAATTCTTACTGGGAAAAATCAAAAGCATTTATTCTTTCATTGACAAGTAGGTAAGCTCAAACATTGTGGAGTGTCGAAGAAAAGAGTTTCCCATAGTGTTTGTTATATAAATACATGAACCACTGGAGAAAGTGTCTCACATAAATATGTTCTGAACTGATAATACATGCGACAGCTAAGAAAGAAATTGCATTTTTATACAGTCAATTCAATTAGCTCGTAGGCTTCTGCCGATGCAGTGTTGACTGTTCCCGAAAAAAGGAACAGTCAGTCAATTCAATGTTAACCCTTAACTACTAACGTGGTTTTTGGCCATGTGCATACTATCCTCAGGTCTTTTTTGACCCAATTTATCGAATTGCTCGAACAACAACCATCACCCAAACTGTCAAACAAGTTCAACACGCCTGCTCCCCCCTCTCACCTAGGATTACATTGTAGCTAAGGTTGCTTCGAGCAGCCGTTTTAAAACTACAAAAAAAGAACAAATTCAAAAAAGACATACCTTCAACAATGACTGGTATTTTCAACCAGTTGTCTTATCATCGGGTCAAAAAAGGCCCGATGATAGCAGTTAAGGGTTAAACTGTCTCACTTAGTTCATTATTTTCCTCACACAGTCAATGACGCTTAAATGTTACATGACTGTTACACACCTTGTCCACTGAAGGTATTTTACCTTCTGGGAAAAGGTAAGAGATGGTAAGACCAGATGGCCCAGAAAAATAATTATCAAGATCATGACAGCCTGCTCCACATTACTTACTTCATATACTAAGCATGGAGATAATAGTATTCATCATGATGTTACAAATAAATTTATAGGATGCATTGTGTATTTCCAATATTAATACAGATATTTTTCAAGCTTCATGCATTGATGCATGGGAGCTTTTGAGTTTTCAATTTTTCCTGGGTATACCAGTTGAAAAATCTCTTGTGCCAGTAGAGGAGACAATTTTGAAACCTGGGCATTGGAACCTCGACGAGATAAAACCCTCATGATAGGGTTCCTGAGGGAAAGTAACCACCCAGGTAAAACTATTTAGTCTGCAGCTGTTATGAAAGACAAATATCTGATCTGGAAAATGTTTGATAAGAGTTCTAGATTCCAAATATCTTTGAAATCCAGACAGGTTCAGTTCTGTAGCGGATCACTTCCAGATCAGATGTTAGTCTCTCTATGCAGCTTCAGAGCAGTCATAGACCAAATATTTTTACCATGGCTCTCCCTGCACAGTGGCGTTCCCCTGTCTCACCATTGCCCATGGCCTCTCCTCTCTCCCCTTCCATTTGTCACACCCACTGCCACCACTTCTCTCCCCCATCCTACTGTGCAGCTCTCTTCCAAGAACTTTCCCTGCATGAAATTTAAAGATACCACAACCAATCAAATGAATACCTACATGGAGTCACCCGCAAGGTCATGTAAATGTGAAATCCTGCAGAGGAATATTCATTCACCTTGGCCGGGATACATACCATCCCTCAATATCATGCCCAGTGCTTAAACCAGTTAAGCTTCCTAGGCATCCTCCACCTCTGTGAATATTTGAAGGCCTTAAAGGAACAAGACATTCAATACTGGTGGACATAAGATGTCACAGAAGCATTCCAAATTATGTGCCTAGTACTACCATTCAGTAGGCTAGAGCCTGACATGGAATGCGATGAGGTGTATGCTCTTACGTCAACTCTTTAATTATCTCATATCTTTACTTTTTCTCTGCATTATGGAAATTATGGAAGTTAACCCTTTGAGTGCGGCATGACATGATATCATGTCAAGGTTGTCTTTACGCTGGTGCTGATGACGTGATATCACGTCAAGGGTACCATGAGTGTTCCAGTAGGCTTTCACTAGGCTCCCTCGTGTAAGTTCTCTAATGAAAGCTGGAGCACTCACGGTACACATGACGTGATATCACGTCATCAGCACCAGCGCAAAGACAACCATGACGTGATAACACGTCATGCCACACTCAAAGGGTTAATGCAAGTACGGGGATCGAGTTGGTGTGATGACTAGAGTACTGGCTAACCATACGGGTGGCCAGGGTTCAAATCCCTGAAGAGGAGAATGTTTTTCAGGAGAAACCCGGTCCCTACTTGAGTGTCTTGTGGAGGGCACTTCGAGTACAGTACTCCTGTCTGTCAAATGAGACATTAAGCTGTGGTCCCCTTGGTGCCTTTCATTAACAGCAGGCTAATGCCAATGCCGGGTTTCTATCCACCCTTCCTCCCTTACCTGTCACCTACGGTGCAAATGTCCTAAGCTGTCGGTCCCCTCCCCAAACATCCAACCCAATCTAATCCAAGTATATTTATGGCAAAGTCAATGGACTAGCCAACAGTCAAAGAATATGATAAAACATAAATACACACGCTCATAATAAGTCATGCACTCCCTCAAACAGACAGAGACAGTTCTTGAGAAAATTTTATTCCTCACCTGAGACATTTCTCAATAACTGGCAAACGTGGATACTACTACAGATATTGTATTTGAGAGTGCACTTGACTATTTCTGTTTGCATGAATACCTAGATCCATGGTGAGTGATAAAATTCACCCCAGGCCCAAAATACATTAGCTTCTTTATTTTCTAACATGTAATACAAAAACTAAATGTGACCATTTGGGCTAAAATTTTGCCTACTTTTCGAGTTTTTTAGTGAGTAGATTTTTCGAGTTTTTTAGTTTTTGAGATTAGTTAGCTCTATAACCCCATATTATACTGGAACATTGTTTCAAATGGAGATTACTCCTCCAATCAAACTAGCAAGACTGAAGGAATACAAAAACATACCTAATTATTAAGAAGATTAATTATCTATACTTAAGATGATTGATTCAATTCAATAGAAATTTGTAATATCACCGTATTTGTAGTAGTATTCAGCCAATTGAGCAAAGAAGAATAATGGATAAATGACATATATTCCTACCATCATCCATTTCGTTCACCAAGTATACCATATTGTACCATAAAAATCATAGCTGTAAAAAACTCTGTCATAAACAAAAAAAAAAAAAATTTCCTGCACAATGTAGAAGTCTAAAAAATATTGAGATAAAAAACTTCCTCACTAATTTCTACAATGCATTATCACATCAATCTGTGGCTGATCAATCTTTTGACAATGAGATTTTATGATAAAGAAAAATAGATAATGAGAGCCTACCCTCAAGGCTGATGAAAAAATGCAAAAAGAACACTATTCTATCTGTAAGTAGCCCTTGTTTGAAAAAAAAATATTTCTATAGCCTAAGGGGTGCACTTTGTGATGTCTTCCACCTCCCACATTTTATCATATTATTTATACAAATATTCTGTATCTATAAAAATTATTGGGCAGGGATACCACAGTAGCTGGCAGTCTCTCACCCCAGCTCTAACGTGGTTACTTTGTCCTAGCTTCCTCCAATTCCGACATGCTTTTGATAGAACAATGCATAGAACTTTGCATAGAACAATGAAAGGTTCTGCTTTTCTGTTCCAAGAACCACTGTTAAAATAATCAACTTCATCCATCTCAATCAGTTTGCTTGCTTTCGAAATATTAATTGAGGTGAAGCTATGAATGTTTAATCCCTCGGTTAAAAGCTTAATGGAACTGATGAGTGTAAACAGTATGCAGAGTAAATTTGAAGTTATTCAGATTAATTCTAATGATTTTCTTCACATTTATTTCACCTTAATTCAACCAAGAAAAGTACTAAAGAAACTACCTCACTTTACTGGTTATGGACCTTTTGCTTTGTAGGCCAATGTTCATTACACTATGCTTCCAAAACTTCCTGATTTGGGTGTCAATTAGTAGGGATCTCAAGGCACTACATATGTATTATATCCTTTCGGTTCATCAAGGATGGCAATGCAAATAAAAAGATGTTTCTGATGGTGAAGCTTTAAAGAAGGCATTTATCTCATGCATAGGGGCTTCATTGGAAGCTTCCCTCAACCTAACTTTGCCATTCTTGATGGAACATAAAGGCACTGATTTCATTGAATCTAGCTTATTTTGTTGTGAACAAGAGAATAAAATAAACTATTTGGTAGCTAGCACATGTAATTGCCAAATAACAACACCAAAGTTCTGTGATTTCCAGTCCAGGGAGGATACTTTCTCATGGAAAATTTCTATATTATTATGTATACATTTCATTTCTGAACTTTTGGCAGAAGTTCACATCTTCTTTAATGTCATTTTAAAACTTTTTCTTATATGTTTAAAATTTAACTGACAATAATTTTGCATTGGTTAAGCACTAGGAAAATTCCTACATAACTCAGTTGCCTATTCAAATCTTAGCTTGAAAGTCTTGCATGAGCAATTAAATGATAAAACTTAGTTAAGACCACTGAGTGATTTATTCACTGTTCATTTCAGCATTTCATGTATCATGGATAAATTACTCAGCAGACATTACAAAGTTTTTCCTTTTAATTCCATCGAGATATTCCACCACATCTCGCCCAACATCATCGAATATATCCTACATGTGCTCTTAAAAAAATCCTTGAGACCATAAAAAAACAGTATTTCATAACCTGTTAGGCCACGCAACCTAAAAGCATTATATGACAGGGATACCAATTGACAACGATTTCTCCTATTCTATGAGATTAAAAAAACATCTCAATAATAAAGGCCCATTACTTAAATCAGATTGACCACTACAAAAATGAAGAGCAGGGTTTACTTTTACATTCTCCATCGCTTGTGGTACAAACTCTTTGCAGTACATACACCTGCATTTTCAGCTATATAAATTGTAGAGGCAGCAACAACCTTAAAACGACCTTTCATACTCAAATTAAAGCATTATATTGATATCATGAGGCGATATTTTTCTCTAAGTGAAGAGAATA
The DNA here is from genome assembly GCA_963169105.1 of Ceriagrion tenellum. NCBI lineage: Eukaryota > Metazoa > Arthropoda > Insecta > Odonata > Coenagrionidae > Ceriagrion > Ceriagrion tenellum. The sequence goes on along the minus strand of OY720634.1, from coordinate 124,866,356 downwards.
CATGGACAAAATACTAATTTAGTCTTATGAACCACCCTCTTTCAAAGTAAAATGACACAAAATTCAGAAATGTAAAAGGTTAAGTGAATAATTACATAATATGGAAAACCAAATAATGCTTTCTTCGGGAGCAAAGGAGGATACAGAAATAATTATAGAGTCTTCAATATTTCACCAAGAAAGTATAGATTTACTAATTGGGTCCAATATTTTTGAAAAGATATGGAAATGAATGATCACAGATGAATAATTGCAGTAAAAGTTGTAGCAAAAACAACAACAGCTGCAATTCCAGAAGAACTTCAAATGATTCCTTACGGAATAGGAAGACAAAAACAACATTATTTCAAAGATGCAACCAAAACAATATACATACTTTGTTAAATCATAATCACAGAAAAATTTTCCGAGCAAGTCATAGGAGATGGATGACCATAAACCATTCATTGACCATAAAAACACCCGCAGCAGAATTGACCAAAAGCTATCTTGAAATAAAATTGAAAATACTTTTCCCTACACATAAAGATACCAATGTTAAAAGTCTAAATGTAGCTCATCAGCTAAGACTTTATGAAGAAACTAGCACAAAAGACAACCCATACAAAAGAGTTACATGTTCACTATTGGGACAGGTATACCTGAATCACTATGAAGGAATTGACTTGTGAGAAGAGAACTGGCCGCCAACTTTAAAAATAGTTGAATTTCAAAATGAAGAGACATCCACTCAGATGGCTTGAAGTCACAAGTATGGACTAGCATTGGCAAAACATAAGTTATACACTTTAGTGGCTATATAAAACTGATGGAAGCATAAAAAATTCGATTATAGCCATGGATTAAAAATTCTAGCATACAAAAAAATCATGAGGCTCCCTTTCAAGATGATGTTTGTTGGTTTAAGCACTACGTATGAGCATTTAGCATGGGCAGTTTTGGAGAAACATTCAGAGAATTTAAAAACCAGATGCAAATGTTTAAAAGAGCTGAAATGTTAAGAAACCAGTAGTTGAACAAAAGCTAACCTGTAATGAAGAATGGAAACATGTCCACCTATTCGGAATCACCAAACGAAATTTGCTAAACTCCATTACAATGGCAGTAGGTGGTATGCTTTTTTTAAGTATAGAAGAAATCACTTTCTAAGGAATTTTCTCCAAGTACGCATTTTCTTAATTTCTCTCTCTCTCTCCCTCTCTTTTGAGTATCTTGAGACATGAAGGATTAGACTTGATTATAAACTTTGTTCTCCAAATGAGATAAGTATTTAACTAAATAAGTCCCTGATGCACTCTCCTGTACTACATTTACCCCAGTTAATTGATCCTAACAGAGGGTTCTCTCAATACCATTAAGAATATAATGAACCTGTCAAAATTCAAATCTTAGCAAAAACAGGGAAAACCTATGTTAAGTTTTTAGGAATCAAAGAGGAGAAAATAATTTTTCGAGCTCATATTTTCCATTTCAAATCCTATAAGCTAATAGAGCTTCCCCAATACACTTTGAGATCAACATGATTCTTGGATACTGAGAAGTTAGTCTCCTTGTACTAAAGCATGGCAATCATTAACTGCAGAACAATACACAAGCTTCTGAGCAATTGGCTTTTTAATATTTGTTTATTTTAGTTTTATATTAAGGAAGCAAATGAAGATGCGATTCATCATTTAAAGCAAGCCCTGAAAAAGATAATTTTACTTTAAAATATTTTAAATTACACCATGCTTGCATATTACTGAACTACATAAGATGTTAATTGATGGCGAATGATTATAACGTTTTAAACATAATTACAAGTAATTAATTGGCTAAATTTCCAAAATATTGGTTTTGAACCACACATAGTTGAATAATTTGGAATGTGAAAAAGATAATTCTTGAGATTATGGTATGACAAATTCCAAGCAAACAACATGAATATGGTCAAAAGCCAAAATAAAAGTAAAAAGTAAAATAGCACCAAAAAACTCTTTAAACAACTTCAAAAGAAAACATCTCAAACAAGGAAGACAAAAATCAGGGAGGTGAGTCATGATTAATGAAGATGAAAGTTGCCAAACCTGATGTGTGCGTGCATAGGTTAAAAAGCACTGCAATCTGTCAAATATTGACTAGAACAGCAAATCTATGCATGCAAGATTGTCTATAATGCAGGTGATAAAGCAGCCGTGTGTGCAGGTATATTTTTTGAAATAATTTAATTCAGAAAACACTAGCTTGAATTCCATACCAAGACATCATCAAGTAGAAATTCTCAAGAGGAGCCAAATGTCAAAAGATCCCTGATACTGTTTTTTTCTCAGAGGACAGAGAGACAGATACTTAGTGCAAATTCAAAGCAATAACTGGTTGAGACAACAAATGGGTCTTTTTTGAGGACCATGTTAATAAAGCCAAGGAAATCATAATTTGCAATCAAATATAAGAACTCATTCAAAAGTAAACAGATAAAAATGTGTTTTAGTGGAGGGTATTTTGTTGCCTTCTGTTAGGAAAAGAAGTTGTAAATGGAGGAAATCATAAAATTAATGTTAAAAATCATCATTGTTTGATCACATTTACCACTTTCCCCAAATTATGTTGTCCCATATTACAATAAGTCCATCCTATATGATGCCATTCCCACCTCATTTTTTTTATATATTTGTATGACAAAGGCAACGCAAAGAAAAATGTAAAAGATTTCTGGCCTGTGAGAGTGGTCCCAAGGACTATATATATGCAGCCACCAAAGAAATGGGAGGAGGGGGGTAAAATCACACTGAATTTACCTGAAGTTGGAAAACCATCGCACCTCCACAGGCAACTCCATCGGGAATTTGCAACCACGGGCGATGAGGGAAGAAGAAGAAGAAGTAGAAGGGGCTACGACACCGGCAGCGTACAACATTTTCTGCACAGTACTTCCCTTGGTATCCCACTCTTCCCTCTTTCCACCTCCTCCAACCCTTCTCTTTTCTCCTCCCCACCCACGGCCCACCTCCTCATCGCTTGCAACCTCATCTGTCTCATCGTCATCATACGAGTAGAGATCATCATCAACGTCATCATCATCATCATCATCATCATCATCGTCATCCTCCTCATCGTCATCATCATCATCATCGTCATCGCCATAGCCATAGTACACCTGCTCCTCTTGGATCGGCACACCCTGATGCCTAAACAGACCAAAACGAGCGCTCATCTGCCTATTCCCACCCATCATCCCGACCCGGAGCCACTCACGCCCGAGCCGTCGCCACTGCCGCAACCGGTGTTCCCCGACTACCCTCGGGGCCACCCTCCTCCCGAGCTCCCCCGCAGTGAAGCCCAGGAGGTACACATTGTTGTTGCTGCTGTGGTTCAAGGGAGGATTATTCACCCTGTAACCCATTTCCCCACGCAGCAGACCGCCTTTTACGTACCTTCCACCTCCTCCTCCCACCTCTCCTCCTTTCACTCTCCCTCCTTCTCGTCCACCCTCCCCTCCACACTCCCTTCCGCTGTAGATGCCGGGGCTCCCAGTTGAGTCCTTCCTTGAACCGGATGATGACGTCCTCCCCAGGGCACCGAGCATACGGTTCACGTTTCTCAGTTCCTCTACTGTCCTCTCCTCCCTCCTGAGCAGATCCTGTTCCTCCAGCAGCCTCCTGATCTCCATCTCAAAGTCCTGAGGGATGGCACTTGTCTCATTCGACGTTGTCAACTTTGTCGCCGCAGTCGAGGCACTCTTCCCATCTCCCTCCTGAGCATCCAACGTCAAGTTACCACTTTCCTTTGGCGCACCCTCTGACATCGCAACCTTCTTCTGGACTGCCAGAGGCTCCTCTTTGACGACGCCGAGGCCATCGCTGCCGACCCTCTCGTTATTGTTGTTGATGTTGTTGTTGTTGCTCGAGTCCCCGTGGCTGTTGTCCGACTTCTCCCCGGAGCTCTGTGAGGGCACCCCAACATGGTGGTTCTTGGAGCTCCCACTTGACTTGTCTGTCTGGCAACTCCCATCCCTGCGTTTCATACCTCGCTCCTCGAGGCCTTCTCCTGCTTCCATCATCTCCTCAGGCGTGGACTCGGATGGGGTCGCCAGCTCGGCCATTGGGACGACCTCCACCGCTGCCCTTGAAGACTCACTGCTCACACCCCTCCTCTCCAAGCTCTGCTTCTTGAGGCTGCCACTTGACTTACTAGGTGACTTTCTCCGGTCCGAGTGCGAGTGATGGTGGTGATGGTGATGATGATTGTTGTGGCCATGGTGGTGATGGTGATGGTTGTGATGGTTGTGGTGTCCGTGGTGCCGGTTCTGCGAGGACTGCTGCATGTTCTGGATCTGCAGCCTCGGCCTACCGGTTATGTACTCGAAACTTCCACAGCTATCACCCTTGCAGGAACTGTCACCTTCTGGGGGCAAAGGACTGGAGACCACGCTCCCTGATGAGTCCACAAACATGGCCAACTTATCCCCGTCGACTCCAGCCACTCCCACACCTCCATTGCTGCTCACCATGTGTCTCCTCCCTCCCCCCCAACTCCCCTCCCCTCGACCATTACCCGATTCCCCTCCCTTCCTTGAGCTTCCTGAGGACACTGTCCCCCTTGAAGCTCCCCTAGTCGGCAATGCAGGCATTGACGTGGGACCCCTCGAGGAGCTGGAAGAGGGGTTCGATGGGGATGGGAGATTTGGTGGGGGCGGTGGTGGTGGTGGGGGATGTGGGGTGGCATGGGAACTGCTCGTTGGGGATGGTCGGTGGTGGTTTTGCTGGCCACCCCTTGAGCTTTCACTCCCCCTTCCAGATGCACCACCTCCATTCCCAGAATTGTTACTGTCACCAGGTATTCTTGGGTAGAGCTGGCCACCGAGAGGTAGCATGAGATGGTCCTGGGAGGCTACTGGGGAGTTTTCCAGGGACGAAGGGTCCACTCGCACGTCTGAGGGATACAGCCATCGGGATGCTGGAACTTCCCCATTGTTTCCCAACGTTGTGGGAAGGGGTGGCGATGGAGAATCTGCAGCATCCGTCGTCCGGCTGAAACTCTCATCCGAGGAGCTAATGCTAGGAGAGTGGTTGAGGGAACTGATCTCATCCGCGGATGAATGTATCCGATGGTGGTAATTTGAGGCTACTGCCTGGGAGAACACAGCAGCGTATGGAGATATGAGTCCACCATAGTGAGAGCCTAAACCAGAGGCCGTCCCAGGCAGACTCTCATCTGAGTGATGCCTCTGCAGGCCACGTCTATTGCTGCGAATGCCACCCCCTCCATAGTCGTCCCGGTGGTGATGGTGGTGGTGGTGATGATGGCCACGATGCCGGTCGTGGGGGAGGGCAGGGAGTGCCGAGGGGTGGTGCCGTTGATGGTGGCCATGACTACCCCCGCTGCCATGATTTTGGTTATGGTGTCGGTGGCGGTGTTCCCTCCCAGGAGGTTTAGGAAGTGGCTTGAGGTAAGGTGGAATTGTGGGTGTGAGGTTGTTCGTGCCGTTGATCCCTGAAATTGGCACGGACCTTGAGATACTGCTCTGGACTGTCATTCTGTTCGATCCGCCATTGCTGATGTCTCCTCGTGGCCACGGTGGGGTGTAACGGGTGTCGATCATAGATGTCTGCATGATGGCACCACCGTTGCCCTGACGGCTCTTCCCAGATTTACTGCCAGGTATGGGAGCACTCCCTCCTCCATTGGACCTGCTGCCATTGTTGCTATTCTCCATGGCGTGGTGCCGTGAGAAACCTCCATTCCCTGCAATGGTGTTTCCACTGTTCTTTGGTATGACTCGCATGGCATTAGTCGCCTGGGGCAGTAATGGCTCATTCTCCCCATTTCCACCATTGCCCCCACCATCCGTCTCCCTGAGGGGTGCCAATCGAGACCCTCCCCTTCCATCATCAAGGCGACTTGAGTTTCCGCCTCTCCTGGATCTCACTGATGAATCTCCCCCATTGCTTATGTTTCCATTGCTATTTGAGCCACCGCCAGGAGGAAAAGCACCTCCATTGCTACTTGGACCACTCCCTGAACCTTGCTGGAGTTGATGGACCAGAGCCAAAGGTGTGGCAACTCCTCCATACATATTTCCTGTGAAATGGCCAAAATTAGATACAATAGATACAAAAAATCTGAACAAGAATGAAAAATGGCTTGAGGAAATGTTCGACAAGCTACCATTGACAAGCAGAAATATAGCCTATGATCGAGATTTTCAACATTACATGAGCTATCAGGACCTATTTCAAGGCACCACCTTGTAGATATACAGCGGATATTGATCAAACAGAGGAGGACATGAAAACAAACTAATCAGATGACTGCAGCTTAGAGATAAATTTAAATATTGTACGATGGTTGGCATTGCAAAAACATTCATAAATGATACAAAATGACCTTAATACTATAATAAATTATGAGAATTGTGTTCCACCAAGAATGATCAGTATTTTGAACATAGAGATCACATGCTCTATGGTGAACTTCATGGAAAGAACTTTAGAGGATTCCCATAAGCACCCTTTTTTAATGCCTATATTGTACACTTCTGCATGGCAGTCACTTGTAAACTAACATAACACATCTTTAGCCAGGCACATACACATATATCCTAAGCAGGGATTAAACTATCCAGAAAGATTTTGAGCAAACCGCCAAAAGTCATCAGATGACAGTACCCTGCCATCAACAAGGTGAGAAAAATTGATGTAAATAAACAGGATGTAAATGTCACATTATATCATCATTTCGAGATATATAAAACATTATTTTCATGTTAGTGGCTTTGAAGTACTTGATTGGGTAATCCTGGTTATAACTTAACCTGATTATAACCAGGAATGGTATGAGATTACATTTAGATCTGACAGCTCTGATTATGAATTGAAGGATGCATATATTTTCATGTATAATATCTGTTTAAATTAAAATTATTTCAGCTGCGCAAGTAAATATTTCACTCTCATTTCATTCTCACCATTGACTTTGGTGGGAATAGTAAATGATCTAGAAAATAATGGTAGTTATTCAGCTGTAAACAATAAATATTTGTTTTGATTATTTCAAAATATCAACCATTATAACTGATGGCAGATTTTGTGGAAGTTTAACTCACAGCTCAAATAACATTTCTTAAACTTACTATAAATACCTCTTTAGTGTGCAGTGCGACTCAAGATTGTTCTCATTCAAATTTTGCAATTAAAGGTTAAACTACACACAAGTATCCCTTTACGGTAGTGATATGATCAGTACGAGCTCCAAGTATTAGAAATTGTAAATATTTCTGGCGACATTTAAAACACTGTTCCCAATATAAATTCATAAACCTGAAACATTAAACAGGATTCGAAGAGATATATCTCAGAGCTAAGGGACATGTGGAAACACTGGGAATTGGGAGAGGAAAGTATGAGCATGAGGGAGTTGGGGAGAATGATAGGACACAGCAGGAATATCCAAGTGTGCACAAAAACTGCAGGGGGATGGCATAGAACTATAATTGTGAAGTCTTTACTTGGTAGAAGGCCAACATTGTATTAAACAAAACTTTGTGTCTTCCACAGATTTATTATTACAAATATGACCAGTTTCGGCAGTTATGCCATTACCAGGTACACTGAAATCAGTGCAGTTTAATATAAGGGTGCATAGAACTTAGGTGGAGAAACTTTTGAGAGAGGAAATTTAGAGTTGAAATTTACTTTTGGTTTTATTCTTACAATGATGAAGTTTGGCGGAAGATAAAACTTTTGCACAGAGTAATATCCTATGAGGAAAGTCTGCAATTTTTCTTGACCACTGACAAACCTTAGTTGTTGCCTTTGTGGCATAATGGACATTTTCGAGCCTATAAACTTCATTGCAAACAATATAGCAGCCACCGCTAAGCTCACAATCATACCATGTTTTGGTGCTGGGGGTATTGGCATCATTTACATTTTCTCACTGTGGAAGTGTGCATATAGTGTAAGATACAAACCATTAGAAATTTCGGAAACCTCAAATAAAAACTAATGCCCATAAGAGCGAAACGCCTGAGTGCTCATAATGTGCACTTCTGCTTGAATTTTTATCAATGGTGAACATTTATGGCAACTTTGGATGCCAACTATAAGTGCAATTACTTAATCCAGTCATAAAATTGTCGATCATAGATAAAAATTAGAGTAAACATGCACATTAGGTGCAGACAGACCTCCTCCTCCAGCTGCTTTTGGTTTTACTTGAGGTTTGGGAATTTTTTATGATTATTCTCACACACAAGGCACACATTTTCACAGCAAGATAATTAAAAATGTCTATACCCACAAGGCAAAAAAGTCGTAAAACTGTGAGGTGAACACCGCTGTAGTCACCATGTTGTCCATGTGAGTTTTAAATACACTCGCCAACACCCATTAAGGCTTCATAGGAGACAATTGGTCTTTGTTGATGGTTGACAAAAGCTACACACTTACCCCCCGGGGATATTGGCTGGTTACCAGAGTCATGACGAAGTCATAAAGTTGAGCAAGTACATGAACAAAGTCAAATTAGTAGATGCTACAATTAATCCTCTCCACAATTAGTTCTATTAGTAAGGGAAAGGATTCACCAGGAGAAAATGTGCAAAAGAGTACAAAATTATTGTAATAAGTTTCATTAAATTAGCAACACTGAAAGATGGTTTTATAATTGGAAAAAGCTGAAGTAGAATAAAGTTCGCAGGAAATTCTATCATTTTTTATAGCCCTTATTTGAAGTAAATATTGGCAAGCAACTCTCTTCTAAAACGAGGACTCACTGCATCCTTTTTTGTTAGATAATCCATGGAGGAGGACGACTTTCATTGCCTATCAACTAACATCTCCCCTGCAGCCTTGATCAACATTGTAAACTCTATACTACACTTCATCTTTCTAAACAGTTGGCCGTTTTTGTGATCCAATCTATTGGTTGTTCGTTAACCAAAGTCACTAACTCCTCCACTGCTCCAGAAGATTAGTAATTAAGACTTAGATCAAGTGCTTTAGAATCAAAGTTGCTAAGACCGTCTACCATATAAAGAATTGACCAGATATTGATGATGATTAATATTTGCTAAGCAAAAGAGCTACAGAACATCCTCCTAGAAATTTTAAACACTAAGTTTGCCCAAAAGCATTATCCTCTAACACCCCATTTGAATAATACCACTTACCAACTCCACCCACTCTGGTAGCAGGTAACTCCTCCACTCGCATTGTCCCAGGTTGTTTTCTATCGGTTAGGAAATAGGTTGTCATGTCTCCTTTCCCTTTGACTCTTACTTTTCCACGGCATTGGAATTCATATGGGAGATTCTTCAAAACTTGGTAGGCTTCCTCTGTCACCTGAATAAACATCAAGAACATTATTGGTAAATTATTTTTTTCGTAATTGTCTAGGTATTGAAAGGTAGCATCACATAAAGTGTTAGTTCTATCGGATATTAATAAGGTGAAGTTCTCAAATTCCATAAAGGCCCAAACTGATTCATCATAAGGGATAAGAAGGGGGGGCAAAATGCCCGTTGCCCTTCCAACTACTTGCATTCATTAAAATCACGGTCACTCTAAAACTTTAAAAAAATAATGGGATAATGGATATGCATACCCATAAAAAGAGTAGTCATACCAATGGTGGTAAAAAATAAAAAAAATCAATTTTAATATTTAAAAAAGTAAGTCTCTCCGCCAGCTACAGAATTATGCACATGATGGTAGGTCAACATTCATAAGGCAAATCTTCATATAATTTTATGAAAGCTTCTTATTTTGTGAAGAACGCCTCAACAATTCTTCCAGGGCCACTATCACAAGAATACATATTCGATTATACCAAATCCCTAGCACTATAGGGGCAATTGATAGGATTACCTGTGTGTGGTTAGGCAAGCCTGTAGAGTCCATCCTGCTTGCAACATTGACAGTGTTCCCCCAAATATCATACTGGGGTTTCCTAGCTCCAATAACACCAGCAACAACAGGCCCAATGTTGATACCTATGAAAAATTTGAAACAGAAATTAGAAATTTTTCAACTCCAAAAATCAGGTATCAAGCCGCTGTCGAATCCCTACACCTAATAAGGTGTTAACAGCCTCTTCTTCATCTTTATAGCATGATGTAGCTCATGAAAATACTCTCATATGCAAGATAAATGAGGTTAATGCACCTGCATGCTGCCATCTATCCACTGTGGCCTCACACTTGGGACACAATCAATGTCACTGTGTAACGTGAATGGGAAGAAAGAGAGAAAATAGCTGGCAGAACAGATAATGGCTATGAACACAAGCAATGAGTAAGTGAAGAACGAGTACATGAGAAATAAGCAACTTTCATCTGTGGCCGTCTCCCGTACACTGAAGACTAATAAAATTCATTCTTCATCAATCCATATTCCCTAAAATGATATCTAAGCCCTTTATCATAATAAAGGATATCTGATTCAGTAAGGGGAGTATTTACAAAAAAATTGTCTGACATTAAGATTATTGCTAGGCATTAGGAGTTGAGGTGCATCAAGCATCCATCTGAAGATATGTATACTATTACACTTGAAGTAATAATCACATACTTACCAACACGGAGCATGAAGTTGTTGTAAGAATTTTCATTAATATTCAGCAGCCTTTCTCGCATTGCAAATACAAACTCAACTAAATTTCCTAAATATAGTCCAGCTGTAACTTCATCATCTTCATCGAGTATACGTTGCTCAGGCATCAAACCAACAGCTGCCATGTATGTTGAGCCTACAGTCTTAATTTTATCAATGGCCTTAAACCTTTCTTCTCCCAAAAGCTACATGGAAATATAAAAGAAAATACAATAAATTAGGACAAAAGAGAATGAAAATGCCTTGTACAGTAGTTGCCTCACTGCACTAATAGTACCAAAGGCTCCCAGCATGATGAATGACTTTAGTTTTATTGTTCATATTGACTTCATACCATGTGATATGTTCACCAAAACTTCACTTTTGATAGAAAGAATTGTTGAAACCGCGACAGCTCTGCATGCATTTTGTTCAAATGAGAGAGGAAAGAACTGTATGATCCATTCTTAACAATTAGAGGATATGCTTGCAGACTATGCAGGAAGATAACCTCATAAGCAAGTGGGAGGAATAAGATATAACCAGTATCATTACACACATCAGGTCATGTTTTCCTGCCTCCTCAACAGATACAGAACCTCTCAACCATCATTGCTCATCTATGGCCCCATTCAAGAAAACCACCATTTCACAACCTCCATTCCAAGCAAAAGAAAAATTATCTTTGGACAAAAAAATACAGCCTTCCATTATAGCAAAATAAATACTTCATACACTAAAAATAACCCAGTTCTAAATGCATACTGTCTCTAAACATACACATTTAAAGCCATTGAGTCTTGGTCCTTTCAAGAAAAAAATGTAATTTGAAACCAATCAACTACTGTTGTAAGAGCACAGTATACCATTTTTCTCTACTGAAAACATCCACAAATGACTACCAAAAGCATTTTGCATTATCTGCACAAAGAAACAGGGCATTATCTTGCATAACCAGTTGCTCTCTGAATGAACCAAAGGTAAACTGATTTCCTACCCAATTTTATAAGCTCAAATATCTAAAACTATACACACTTGAGTTTCATAATGTCAATAGCTTACAAAGAAGGCAACATTATGTCAAAGAGAATAGAGTATACATATATTCATTACTTAATGCTAAATGGCAAAGGTTTTCCAAATAACAGAATGACCCATAAGGGTTAGAATAGATAGGGATGATCACCTCATATCTGGGTGTATGCACAACAGCAGTGAAGGTCCCACCAGGCAGAAACTGTGTTAGGTACTTGAAGCTTTCGTGAATTCTGAATTACGATGTACTTTTACACATAGTCTCAGCAATGAGTTATATGTACAAAATAGTGGGAATCATTATGAGAGTGCTATCATAAGAAACAATCACAATAACTCATTCAGTAAACTAGAGGAATATACCCACATAGCACAAAATATCTACTAGATATCTACAGCATGTCTTCAATGTCTTGGATATTTTAAATATCTACTAGATGTCTAGAATATGTCTATTTTGAGCGACGACTCTTATTATATGTCTAGTGCAATTAGCCAAAAAACACCAGAATTTAAAAAAAATGTAACTGCTATGCTTTTTGGTGGATGGATAGATGAAGTCATTGTACACATGTGCACCAAAAAAGCGCAAGGGAAAGTCTTCTGGCAAATGTTTATAAAAGCGATTTAAAGTTAAGAAAAGTCGTTTTTTAAATGATACAATGAAAAGTACGAAGTTAGGGCAATAACTTTTCCAACAAAAGTTGTAGAAGATAAAAAATTCTACGAATTGGTAGTAACCCGATCAAAATCCAACTATTAGTTAACCCAGAAGGTCGATTTAAACAAAGAAATCGCTCATTTTTCATTATTTAATTATTCAGCAGGTTTAAACCTCAGCATCTTGAAACAATAAAAAATGATAGACCTACGTAATAGCTATGAGATCCCAAAATTCTGGATATCAAAGTTGAATAGTTTGAACAAAATAACGGGTTAAAGGATAAATGTTTAAGCACCTCTATCGATGGCCATAGGGCAGCTGCTTTGTTTTAATAGATATTAAAATGAAGGTAAAGGTTTAAAATTATAGATTCATTTTTAAAAGTTTTTTAATTTTTAAAATAACCGGAGATATTTAAATTGTTTATTAGTATGTATTTTTGATAATTTTGCAACTCTGTATAAACTACATGTTGCTACTAGCAACTATTACTTCTACTGTTATATATGTTCATTCATGAACTTGTACATGAACACGTACGGGTTAATGTATCGTGTAACCAGGCCTTAAGACATTTATCCTGAATTTTCCCAGTGGGTCCAATTTGAATATGAATGTTTAGAAAATATCTTCTCAAGATATCTTGTAGATATAGGAAAAGCGGACATTCAGATATCTACAATATGTCTAGAAGATGTCTACAAGTTATTACAAGTTGTTTTCTAGACATTAGCAAAAGACGTATTAGATATTTTATAGATATTTTGTAGATATTTCGTGCTATGTGGGTAGTCTGCCAAAATCTCTGTAAAAATGTACCACTGACTCAGTAAAAGTAGAGTCCTCAGCAAGTAAAAATTTCCAATTTTTGATGGGTATTAGATTACATATTTCCCAAACAAGAAATCAGTAAAAAATAGAAGGACTGTTTTTCCCCTTCATATTAATTGACTAAACAATGATTGAGCATTTCAGCCATACAAATTCAGGACAACAGAAAGGGAAGTGATGACGATCAGATGCCTGTTGAAGTGGCAAATAGCACTTTTCATAAACCAAGTACTTGGCTTCATTTGATCATTGCATCACCTGTTTTTGGTATTGAAAATGTATAAAATTTCAACCCATAATTGCCAATTTAACCTGAGGGAGTATTTTCACTCCAACATGAAGGATCGTCTCTACACCAAATTCAATCCTCTTCCTATAGGGCTAAATGTTAATAAATACAAGATCTTAAGGTTAACAAATACATTATAATGTATTTACATTATTACAATGCCTTTACATTATAATCTGTTTGTTTTTACTATTTTTGTTAGTTTTGCATTCTTTTGGCCATGTGTTATGCCATTAATTAGTGAAAAATTCATCCTAAAATCTTAGGTGTAGGCAAATTAAAAAGAGCCATAGAAAGAAACTCCAACATCAAAATCAAAGCTTTTGTAACAGGGATAGAAGTTGAAAATATTAGGTAAAATCAACCCTTTGACAATATTTTTGGTGGTTTTTACTACATATCCAGTCTGCTTCAGGCGAAAATCTGTACTTGTGCTTAGTTTCAACTTTATAGAAAACTTTAAATTCCTTTGAACAGCCATGACAGACAGACATTAGCAAATCAGTTGTACACAGAGATATTACTTCTTGTGCATGCAACTCACCTCATCAAAGTCAGCAATTATCTCATTCAGCAGGCGTAAGCACTCGACTCCTTGATTATTTCCATCCAGCTCCATGTAGAACTCATGAAAATTGGTGATGGAGGCGAACACGACTCCAACTCGAGAGTAGCTTTGGTGATACAGGTCCTGTGGCAGAGCATTCTGTTGGGTCGGTAGGCAGGAACCCTCCCCCACCCACAAAGAGGGTGGATAGAAGTTGGGGAGAGGAGGGATGAACGGTACAGGGTGACAAGGAAGGGAAGAGAGGAGGAAGAGAGCAACCAGGCGTGATTGCATCGACAGGAGAGAAGTCGAGGAGGCGACGGCAGCCGCAGCAACAGCGGCAGAGAAGTTTTCGACCCCCAGCAGCCAGTGAAGGGTGCCGCAGGCAATGAGGCAGGGTCGGGAGTAGGCCCCAATCCCATGTAGCAAGCCATCCAGAGAGGGAGTTCAAAAGGTCGAGAGAGGGAGAGGGGCAAGAGAGAGAGAGAGAGAGACAAAGATGGAAGGAGTAGGAGCGGACGTACAAAAAAAAATTGGTCAGGAGCAGGATTGTGAGTGGAAGTGTATCAAGGTTGCAGACAGTTAATGTAAACAAAAGGATTCCGTTTCAGATGTGACAGGTGAGATGAATAAAAATATGCAATAGTGATGTGATAAGAAAAAGAATGAAAGAGTTTGAAGACATTTTTGTGTGAAATTGGTGGGAAGAGAAAGATTTCATTTTTGTTAGTTATTGTGATCAATGATGAGATATAAGGAAAATCACAGTGGGTCATGAGTTACAAGAGAAGGAAGAAGAGTGTGAAGGTATTAAAAAAAACAATTTTATACAGAATAGTCGTGCAAGTTGTTGAGGAAGAAAAAGTGAATATGTGATTGAGAAAGATTATGGAGAAGAAAAATGAATATCACACATAATATAAATGTAAAAAAAAACATAAAACAAAAATTGAAAAAATTGACATTTTGTGTAATTGATATGAAGAAATGTTCAACAAAGTAAAATTGTAAATAATTAAACAAACATGTGCATGTTTTTTGGGATAAAAATGAACAATAATTAATAACAAAACAAATTCAATACAACATTTTTGAGTCAAAATGATAAAAAAACAATCATACAAATAAAATAAAAAGGCAAACAAACACAAATGTGAATGTGTATGTTTAATTTTTAATTTATAGGGGTTAGGAGACAGCAATAGTAAAAGAGAGGATTCAAAGATACAGGATTATGAAGGATTGGGATGAATGGACAGGGAGGATGAGAAGCTTATCAGTGTACAAGCAACAAGCAGGACATTACAATACATCTACAAAAAATTTAATTTGCGTAAAACTGCAGCTCTACCAATGCCAAAAATGTACAAATCATTATAATTTAAAAATCAGCCACATTAAAAATGTTCATCATCCAGTCCAATACTGTACATGGGTCATCTTACAAGGGTATTAAGGCCATGGTCAGATGAAGGATGGGCTATCTACTCCCAAGCAAGCAAATCTCATCTTTCTAAAATGAAGGTAGCTTATCTGAGAGGCATCCAAAGTAAACATGTTGTGTTGTAGTATAAATGGACGATGTAATAAAGAAAAGACTACGAAGTTTGAAAATTAATCATCAATGCTACTTCGGTCAACATAGGATTCATTCATTATGGCCAAAAGATATTTTGGCGTGATATGTTTCACTGCACACAATCACAATTTACCTTGAGCCACTGAATACCAACACAAAGTCATAACAAAAGGTAACGTGAGAACTTAATATTTCAGGCAGCAAACTTTCAGGTGATGAGCATGAAAAAAGAAATCTGCAAGGACATTATTCAATGCGTTCATGTCCAAGAATCATGTCACATATTTACGATAACTGAACATTAGTCTTACAAATTATTCATATGTGATTCCCTAACCCTCATATTCCTATTCTCTGGAACAATGTAAGACCTAGTCTGCATTACAAGTAATTTGAAGTCGACTAAAATCAATAGAAAATGGGATTATAATCATATCACTAACCCTAAAATTATTGCCATTATGGCTCATATGAAAAATGTAAAAATTACAGGAGAGGGAATTGCAATTCGGAAGCACAATTAAAAATCATATACCCTTGTGTATTATACAACCTTATCAGACCGAAAGTAGGGGGTCACGCCATACATGAGTGCACAATACCTTTGAAGGGCTAAATCTTAGAACAAAATATGCAGTAAAACTTTCTCAGGACACTTAACATCGCCATAGAGCAATGTCCCCATCTTCAAATCCACCAAAGTCATGCATGGGACAGCAGAAAAGCATAAATCTCATGTTAAGTGACCATTATATTGATGACTATAATTTATATTCCATATTTTTTGGCTTGAAAGAGATACTTCTTTCCCATGTATTCCCTGTATTAGATACCTATGGCAAATTTCAAGGTCAGATTTTGCCTTAGACATCAATTAAGAAGCCTTCAGTGATGTGATGGTAGTAAACTGGATTTCAATGACTCGTGACTGAAATTGGCAAAGATTTACTTAAGATTTATCACTTGAAATACCTTTTTCCACAAGTATCAGCAGTAACAATTTATACCAGACATATATTCAAGTAATCTTCTTTTTGTAGAACATTTTGAAATAATGTATTTCGGTAGGCTATGAATCTTATGATGAGATACCATAAACACTAGTCTATAAGCAAACCTCATGATTAGTCTGACTCCTGATTTTAAAACAAAAAAATTGAAATTTAGATACGACTAGTGAATTGTCCAACCATAGGATTTTCTTATACTGGGGAACCCGGAATACACCGTAACCCTAGGTAAATGAGCATAAATATTTTTCAATTAGATATCTCAAAGCTCACAGCCAACTTCATTTTCTCAGTATGTTCTTACTTTTTAACATCACTTAATAGAGTTATGGTAGCTTTTAATAACAGGAAAAGTTGTTATTTTTGCCGTCTGAATTGAGAAGAAAAAACTTAAAGTATGTAATTCAATTTTAACTAGAAGATAGTAAGTTCAAGAACAGAGCATTCAGTTATCAGTTATTATTCTACGGTACAAGTCGTGGCAGATGAAAATTAATCTGATAGCAGCCCTTTGGCCGTAGATTTACTACATTTTTATGTGCAAAGATTTAAGCTGTCAAAAGTTTGACATGTTTATAATCCAACTCCTTAAATTTTGACTAAAAATTTTGTCTTCATAAATTAGACTATACACATGGTAAACAAAAATTAGCATGATGACATCATAGATCACGCTCTCTTGTCATATTTGTTCTGGTGCTAAGTAAAAGATCGCTTCTCTGTTTCACCATAAACAATATCTAACGATAATATAAAATTCTATGAAAAGAGGGAATTCTGTGGTGAAAACTAGAGTGCATTGTGCATTTCTGTGTATCTAAAATGCAGGCAAATATGTGTCTAGGTTCGAAATTAAAACAATCAATCAAAGTATGTTTATTGTTCGCTTCAAGATATCAATGCAATTAATACCGATCCTGAGCATTCAATGTCCCCAAATTAAAAAAATGCGACGTTTTCATATCGAAAGAATTCGAGATATTGATTTTTGAGTCCATTACTTACGAATAAGAAATTTGAGAGCTATGAAAAAATACAATTAAAATGATTAAAATGTTGGGAGAAATGGAGAACCTCACCTGGTGAGAAGTTTTTGAAATACTTACAATCACATATGCCTCTCTGTCTTAAATGTTAACAGAAAAATATTCCAAGCGCTTTATTACCACTAGATTTCAGGTTTATTTCAGAATGTCACATGAGAACCTCACCTGGTGAGAAGTTTTTGAAATACTCACAATCACATATGCCTCTCTGTCTTAAATGTTAACTGAAAAATATTCCAAGTGCTTTATTACCACTAGATTTCAGGTTTATTTCAGAATATCACATGGCTTCAAGGGCAAATTGTGAGGGTTGGCATTGCATCAAAGCTTGCTTGTGGACAGTTGAGGGTATGCTTAGTGGTGCTTTTGGAGGTGAGAGAAATTCGTATAGTTTCGGAGTGAGTTCATGTGGGGCAAAGCAGGCACATGTGAAAATAACTAACAGGGGTAAATGGAAAAGTGAGACTACGCAAGTGCCACACCAGCATAGGGTAGCAGTAGGGGGAGGAGGTGCCTGGAAATCATGCAACATCATGGAGTTGGAAGAAAAGAAAGAGATCCAGGCAAGAAGAAGTTCTGAGGACTAGAAATGTATGCTGTTTGTCTCTGAATTACCAGGACACATCTGCACAGATATTCAGGTGGTTTCTCGCAACAAAAAGCTATTATGACAAAAATGGCATGTTCCCCATACTGTGTGGAACAGGGAAATGCAAGCTGCACAATGAAGGTGAATTAATGGGAGACCACTCAGAGAAGACTCCCAAGGATTAGGTGTGAAAAGGAAACACAAAATTCTATGATTCCAATGCAGGTTAAGGCCTCTGCCCAATGGTAACACTAAATAGGTATGATTCTTTGAAAAGAACTATGTCAAATGTTTACTTATTTCATATGGCACTCAAAAAAACTATATGTTTTCATTACTGATCAAGATTTAACAGAGTAGTATTCACAACTTGACCGTACTATCTTTGTGAATGCAGATATCATCATGCTCCAATCAATTTGAAAGTAATTTAAAAGAGGGAGAGAAACTCTACAAACTTTATTCAACATGAAAGAGGAAATCTAACAGTGTCTTATATGATTTGAGAAGAAAGATATAGTGTAAATTTCTTTGACTCCCTACTAGGGTTCTCAGAGGTCTAGCTAAGAATAGAGAGAGGAAATCAAAATGCTGATAGTTTCTGTGAGTTATAACTCTGGCGGAGGACACTTTTATAATAAAAGGCAGAGAGCTGCATGGAGTTTAATTCATTATATTACCAATCAAAGAGGTTTTTTTCTTCAGTTTTAATCTAAATTTATAGATCAATATAAATTCAAATGTAAACCCCTAAGAAAAATCTCTTCATTATCAGCAAATTTATGACGATATTGATTCTTTTGCCAAAAGGCTGTTAATTATGGTATGTTTGTTTTAAACCATATGATTTGAGCTAGTAAAAAGATTATGTTTATGGCCTATTTTCACTGCAGTCATAGACACTTTGTTTAGAGTAAGTAATGTACTCGATTAATTTTTGTAATTAGAGAAGGAAATATCAAAATTTACTCCATTAATATGTAATAGAGCTTTGAAAAATTAGAAAACACACACTGGAAAGAACTTCATTGGTTTTAGAGAAATATCAACTCTTCTCTTTCTATCAATTATTTTAGAAAAATTGTTAATGGATTGCTAGAATATGAAGAAATGCTTCTGATCATGTATGAATAAGTAGGTATTTTTAGTATAAAAAGAAAAAATGAAAAGTTTTATTGAAGATGTCGAGATGGAATGTAAATAAAAACTATACAATATAAGTGCACATATTATTTCCAACAAGCAGATACTTTGGATACCTCAAAGAAAGCCCTCAAAGTAAGTTCTAGCCAGCATAGATTAATTTCATCACGCAGGTCTAATTTGAGCAGATATGCTAACTAGTACTGTACAAACTTAAGAATTCTAAGGGGTAAAAATGCAGGTTTACAGCAAATAATGGCACTATTTATTTATGATCAGCAGATTGATTATTTCCATATGCATGAATGAAATTGTTCGATTTTTCATGAATTTGATTCAGAGCAAATAAAAGTGAAAATTTATCAGTTTTCTGATTCTGAAAGGAAATTACAGGAAGTTCCATGATGAAACTTTAAAACCACAGAGGCACATTTAGAGTTAGTAGAATATTTAAGCCAGAAATATGTTTAGTACAGTTCTTTTATAATTCAATATAGCAGATATTTAATATGGTTTTAATTTTGCTTTCACTCGTACAATAATGGCTATACCTTGCCACACTTATTAAGGACATTTTAATGCAAAACACAAATACTAAATTCATGAGAAGAAGTCACACAAAGAAGCATACAAATTGTACATTTACAGCTCCCCTTTTTCAGATTAAATTAGTTGAATAGACAATGAGCTGTTCAGAGTTTTTTTCAGAATAAATGAATCACTACATATTGCAAATTTCTTCAATACCAAATGAAATCATTTAAACTTTCAATACATTTATATACGAGCATTTCCATTAATCTTGAACAAATATTTGGAGTGGAGCCACTAATGCTTCTGAGGGATTAATTATGAAACTATTTACAGAATGTATTTTCAACACTTGCTTTGATGCATGAAACAATGAAATGGAAATGATCTCCAAAGAAATGTTTCATCATTTATCAAAATAAAGATGTTAGCAAATATGACCCAAGGACATCCACAGAAATGATGAGTTTGTGGTAGGGTTCATAATGAAGAGCTTTCATAAAAATGTAAAGTGATGGAAGTAAAGGGTACTAAATTTAATAAGCATTTCCAGAGAATGGAAGATATGTACAAGCGTATGAAATAGTAAAGAGAGGAAAATAGAAGAGAAATGGGAAGAAAAAATAAACCTAATTTAACAATTGACTCACCATATTACTCCTAAACTGATTGTCTAGAAAATGAGTAGCAACATGGGCTGGTAGGAGATTAAACAAAATTCTTTTATTGCTATGTTGCAGAGCATCCATTTCCTTCTTCTCTTCATTTGCCTGGTCATATGTAAAATAGGATAAAGTTTCAGTAAACATGAAACATAAATACCAATTTAACTACATCTACACAACTGTATTACATACTTAAACAAAACTTTCAAAACAATTCACCGTAATAATTTTGACAAAGACATGTTAATACGCCTGCCCCGGTGGCGGCGGGGTGAAGTCCTCGCCTGCTAAACCGAGGGTCGCGGGTTCGAGTCCCGCCTGGGTGGGATTTTCACCACCCAGGGCATGGATGTATGTCAAGTTCTGTTGGTCCAGTCCCTGGAAAACCTGATAACAGGCTCAGCAGCCTATCGGGATTCCGGGGACACATGGACCAACAGAATCGTCCGGCAAGCAAAAAAAAAAAAATCTGTATCATGACAGGCTCTAATATGAAGCAGCAATGCTCTGGTATAACCTCCAGAATAATTACATGCAGGTAATAATTATCTGCCCTGATACATCAGGCCAGATTCAAGCTAGCTGAATTGGATTGACAAGCTTGTTTCAAGATGGATTCCACCACACTTTTCTAATAGTGCACTCAGTCATCGACCCAAGCAAAAAAATTTCATGGGGCAGTTTTAAACTTTTCACTCCCAATTCCATGAGCAGCATTCTATAACTAACAATGCCATGTTTTTAGTTTACAAGAAGGTAGTAAACAAACGAGAGGTTTTTTTAATGAAAAACAAAAAAATAAGACCAATACATCAATACTTGTTTGGAGAATGTTGCAAATGTGACCAGGATTATTATATAATATTGAAATATAGTGGCAGTTTTAGCAAATAGGAGGATGGCAAATAGATCACCCCTTAGTCACCAAAATGCCAGTGTGATGAGTTAAAATATTCACAGTACAGGATCAATAATAGAAATCTTGGATGATTAATAATGTAATTTTAGAAGGTAAAACAATTCTTCTGTCTCTAACCTGAACTTGCCACAGGAAGTCCAGACGAGCAGTCCATTCGACATGCCGGGCATGAATAAATACAGCCAACAGGAACATAAGTGCATAAACCACAGCCAATGAATGCTGAGGGACAGCCGCACTGAGGAAATAAAATTACATTTTTAATAGTTTAATGAAAGATAGAGCCATCACATGTAGACAGTTTAGTACCAACCACAAAGATGTAGAGGTAACAAACATGTTTCAGTGTTGAGTATGAGGTGTTCCATAAGAAAAGGGTGAGTCAGCCAATAGTCAGAAAAATTATTTCTGTGTTTCCATCTTATATTGGTTCTCTCCTGCAAGAGTAGATTATTGCCATGAGGCGAACCTGCCTGCATTAACACTAGAACGTCCAGACTTAGGAACCCCGTTGAATGCCAGTGGGGCATCATTACGACTCCACTTTTTTAGAAACTTATTTTTTCATATAAAAAAGTAGTCTCATGGGACCTGAAGCATTTTATGCACACCTTTACTTGTTTCCTATGGTATCGTACTCTTTTACTAGCTGTTGAAGACTGCTGATGTTAATAAAATCTCTAGAGCATGCCAAATCGACTGATTCCTTGATTTCTAGCCTTCTCCTTCGTGGCTTTGTCAGAATATAAAAATGATTTACTCCAATGGCAGCAAATCCACAGCTAGTGCTCTATAGGAGAGTAAAGGGAGCACAAGTTATTGCTTCACAAGCAGTCTGTCCACTTCTCAACAATCCGATTTACACTCCTCCCACTCGTACAGTGTTTCACCTCAAAATAGCAAGCTGCAATGGAATCAATTTAGGCCGAAGGAGGGAAGGGAGGGGGGAGGGGGAGAGAATGAGGTAGTCTGGAAACTTCAGATTGATGATAATATATTGACATATTCCTCCAAAACAAGTGTAGCAATTTAAAGCCCTCAGGTGTAGCAATCACCTTCATACAGCCAACAGAGCTAATTTGAAGCCTCTTCAGGATTCTAGGTAAATCTGTAATTTATGCAGACATGTTGAAACTTTGTGGTCTCAACTTTTTACACAGGGTATAATAGTGGTATTCTGGAAAAATCATGAGGGCAAATGGTGTAGCAAATGAAACTTAAAAAAATGCAACTATTTTTCTGGGCTTTGAAGTAAAAATGTTGCCTACAGGCACTCGTGTTAATTATCAGAGGGTCCAAATCATTCTGCAAAGTGTGTGCTGACTCACAAAATATATTTTATGCCATCACTACTGCTGGACTAGCTGTGTGTCACTCACACTTAATCTGGGTTGAAAGCTTGAACATTCATGTGAAGACATTTTTTGGCTGCATTTCATTCATTTTTGGAGAGTAACTCTTCCCCTCATGGGCAGCAATGGCAATTAATATCAACTGTGAGAGATGGGAAATATTCAGTATTGAGCATTGAGCTTTGGGCACTTTCAAGGAAGTTTCTATTTTTTCTCAGGGTTCTCTGATGCACCACATAATGTCAACAATCATCTCTTAATCCTCATTCCATTATTATTACAGTACATTATTACAGTACTGCCCTGACCTTTTGATATTGCAGGCCCATTCCTAGCTTCAAAGTCTTATCATTTAAGTTATTCATAAAGGCAGCTTCACCCTCATCTAATGGAACTCCTAATGTGATTCCATGCTAAGATACCTCCATATTCAAAACCTACATTCATTAACATAAATTGACTTGGAAAGCACCTAGTATCATTTTTTGGTTGCAATATTACAACATTCCTATATCAATCTTCACAATTATCTGAATGGTTTAATTCATTCAGGAAATTGATTCATTTCTGGCAAGTGGGTCAATACTCTAATCAATTTCAGAAGATATTTGTAGAAACTAAACCACCTGGGTATAATGGTACATATTAGGCTTGAGACAATATTTTAAAAAGTTCTATCATAAACATAAATCAAGGTTACCAGGGCATAAACACTAACAAATAGGAATGCTTTGCACTATATAGGATGGATTTAGAAAACATGGGAATGTAAATCAAAATATCATTCCATTAATCCAAAATACTGAACCTCAGCAGCTACCTTTGTAAATCATTACAACTTAATGCTGAGTGTTTTGCATGAATAACTACCAATTAAAGCCTCTTAGCTAGGTCAGGCCTTGATCTAAATAGAGGTGGGAGGAAATGCATCCCCCCATGTTATATGTTGGGGGCTGCATCCCTCAGCCCCAACTATCTGAGGAGACCCCAAAATTGTACAGAAAGTGCCCAACCACAATTATGGCCCAGAGCCCCACAATCTCTTAATCCAGCCCTGAGCAAGGTTCACATACCAAAAGCCATTATTTATGCTTACACTGTAATCTTGTATCAACAAATAAATGAGTACAATTATTGTACAATAACAACCAAAATCTCAACTCAGGATCAAATTTTGGACCATTTAAATTAATTTGTTCCAAGAACAAGTATTGATAGTAATATTTCTCAACCACAATTAATATCCTCAAATAGATTTTTCTTCTATTTTATCTGACAGTAATTGAAAGGTAATACAGTGAAGAAGCATGCTCACTGAAAATCTGAGCACTGAATATACTGCAAGGAATGACAACTTATTCTTCAGTCAAGGTGCCAAATTAGCGGCCAAGTATCAAAACACTGGGAATATTATTGATTAGAGCATAATAAGTTTTACATATTTTAGTTTAGTGATCTTCTACAGGATTATGATCCTCAGGAATTTATGAAAATAAGATCTACTGATTTAACTTGAATAGTAGTCAGGAGTATGTACTTACTTAACACGGACATCATAACAGGAAAAAATATGCGAATGAGATCCTTCAATTAGGAGTAAACAGACTGTTGCCATGACTAAAAGTATAGCTCCTTTGATGGGAACAGGTAGCCTTAGAAATGCTGCCGCTCCTAATGCCCCCACACCACCTGATACAAGTGCCACATACTGAGGCAAGTGACAAACTCTGTGCTCATCACTCCCTTCACCACCCAAACTCCCCTCTAACCCTGGCACTCTTGCACTGTTCCCATCATGACTTGCTCCCCCAACTGAAGATGAGGTTGGAGTTGCATTTGTTGGACCAGTAGCAGGCAGAGGTGACTCACATTTGACATCAGTTCGGCAAGTAAACTGAAATTTTAGATGGGAAAAAAGTTTAATAGTACACTGGATTATATTAGAGGTCTGGAACATGCTGTGGAGGGGTGCAAAAATGAGAATTATGCTTCATAAGTATCCACCACTTTGCTTGTCTTTCTGTGAAAACAGTTTTTGTGCCCATTCCAGGAGACATCCTCAGGTTTAAGTCACCTGATCAGAAAATATCACTTACACAGTGTTTAGTGCAACCATGAGGCAATTCTACATAACATGGGAGAAAAGAAGTTAACTTCAGTCACATTGCAAATTCCACCACAACTTCTTGATAGCATAAGCCAGAATTTAGCATAAGAATTTCAAAAGCACCTAAAAATAAATGTATTAGTTGAAACGCAGACCACACATTGAGAGGGTCTGTGGAATTTGCTAAGGGTCCTAAGACTTTTATTTCCTCTCATATGATCAGGAGATGTTCCTTCCCAGCCAGTACAAGGGATATTTGCTTCAATAGAAAATAGGGGTAAGTTAGCAATATGTGCCCTGCTCCCTTTTTCATCTCTAACATATCCCAACCTCACGACAAAACAAAGTCTTTCAGATGATAAAATTTTGCTGATTGTTTTTACGTATTTAGCTGGTTATTTTTAACATTATCATGAAGACAACATTTTCCCTGGCCAAATCTTTGGACTGATGTGATCAGTAATAGATATTTGTATCAAAAGAGTGACTTTTTATTAGTTATGAAATGGTTGTAATGAAAATGACCATCATCTCTCGTTATCTATCCCATAGATGAAAGTCTGCTCTCTTGCATGAAGCATTATTACTCATAAAGTGGTATTTAAACAGATATTTACAGACGGAAAATAATTCAATAAATATTTGTAATGTGTTTTGGACAGTAGTGTCAGTATCTTAATTATTTGAGCTTGCCTTAGAGCTATCAAGGCGATCTATGCGAGTGTGACTTCAGTAGTCCTCCTACCATGATGCGGCCAGTTTAAAGATGGAGAGAAGACAAACGGAGAGTGAATGCACATTGCCTGATTTCCCATGAGTGAACTTTGCTTTTCTGCATTTATGTAGCAATCGAGGTACACTCTTCTCTGTTTTCTGGCTTTGCTCGTGCGATTTAAGGTGAAGTAATACTTAATTCTTATGCAAGGTGAAATTCTGATTGTATATGTTTTTTCCATGAAGTTACTTAATCAACAATGTATTATTGCTGAGACAAGTATTGCATTTCTCCAATTTGTAGCACGCTTGAAATTTAGATATGATTTGTGTTTGTTAATGTATCCTGCATACAAGTTATGATATTGTGAAGAGACTGAATTTGTTTGAAGTATTGTTGAACATCATAGCTGCCATACTTTTTTGAGTGAAGAATTATCCTTCCAGTTGTGTACATTGATGTCTCTAGTTTTAACTCCTTAAGTACTCGAAATATATTTACATAATTGTTGATGACGTTACCACATTAAATCAATCCTATATAAGTACCTATGCATGAATTTCCCATTTTTAGTAAACAGGGTCAAAGTTTACATGAGTCGCCATTAATACCCAAATCGTGCGATTCTCCTCATTACTCTTATTTAAATAATGTACTAATGAAGTATTTTAAAGACTACAGCGATGGAAAGTGACGAATTTATTGCATGTTAATTTTTTTCAGACCATTTATAAATCACTCGAGGGAATCATGGAAGCTACTAGCCTGCCTGGCATTGTTGAACTTGCCACCAGAATTGTCAATTACGCAGCCACTATCATTGTTGTAAATAAACCGTATGTCAATAAATTAATTTATGGAAAAATTTAATTTTCTCTAATTGCTTTACTGTTTTATATCCCTCATAGGGATTGTTGCATTGTTTAATTTGAGTAAGTACTTTTGATGGCCGTGCAAAAGCCCACTTGTTTTTTTTTCTGGGTGTTCTATGTTTTCAGTTAAGGTGCTGAATTGGCAATGTGTATTGTGGGATGCTGTTCAAGAATGGAAGGTAGTGCGTGTAAGCCCTGGAGCCTTGTGGTCAATAAAGTGCCCTTTTAATGACTGGTTAAAATAAAAGAAACAATTAGCTATGCATGTAAATATATATATATCAAGAATAGTGTAATATTAATTAGGCTCCTATTACTGCAAATAGATGGTGCTACAATAATTTACTAATGATACATGAGTCCTGATTGGCTAGCTGTAGCCTATCAGTGACCAGCGTTAAGGGATAATTGCCACACAACTGCACGCAATTTATCCTAATGCAGCAAATATCCCTTCCTATGCTCACATTCATCTGCCTAATATCCCTTTGTCCTTCCAATCGTATCCCTTGCTTAGAGATATCCCATCTGCCCACCAGGTGACTTATCCCTTAACTATAAGGATATTATCCGTTCATTTAGGAATATTTGCCACCTTGTGCCAGCTGGGTTGAGATAGGAATGAAATAGCCATCATAAGAAGACAGCAGATGTGATAGAATAACAAGAGCCATGCAACATCAGTCATGATCATAGCATGGACATCTACATCAGAATTACCAAACTGTCAACATTTAATGTCATTTACTTATTAATAATGCATTCTTATCTTAAATTCTCCCATATTTGTTCTTTTTTCATTATCATTGGTCATTCAACTTGGCAACAGCTTACTAACATGTCCATTACAAATGAAGTTTCACTAATTAAAAATGGAAATCACACAAAGCAACCACAAAATTATTCTAATTTGAGTTTTTTTTTACAAAAGCAAAGAGCAAATGGACCCTTACCACGTTTACGGTGGCAACAGCAAATACAAGTATAATAGAAAATATGGATATAGCCATTCTGAGTCGTGCTGAGCGAGACAGGTCACAAGGGAGGCAGCGAAGACGTGCTCCCAGGAGAAGCACCAATAGTACAGCGAGCCAAGCAAATGCCACAAGGAAGAGCAGCAACAGGATGAGTGTCCGTGGTAGAACCAGGGCTTGAGCACTTCCCGCACCAACGGCAAGAGCCAAGCTGACTCCAAGGGAGGGAGCAAATCCTGAATCGCACTCCTCTCGATACTGTGAAAGTTAGCATCATCAAAAACCATGAGAGGGATGAACAAGAAATAATATAAATTTCGCACTTATAAAACAGAGGCACAGCCAGGAGTTAAATTTTTGAGTATTTCATCCTCATTAGTGCCACACAACAATAAACCATGCATTAGCTTAATGGTTTCAACTTGCACCATGCAGAAGTTGTTTGCATATGAGCATTTTGAAGAAGGGAGCAACATGAATTTGCTCATATAACTCTGTGGGAGCAACAAGTTTCATTGTTACAGCGAAATCTATTCCAGAAAATGCACTAGCATTGTGATACCTGTCATTCCAATAACAATTATGAGGAAGAGCACATTGCTACTTCCCTTGAAATGAAATACAGCTCACTTCCATTGTCCAGTTCCATCCCTTTCAAACCTCCCACATTTCAAAGGTAAGAGGTTTGAAAGGAAAGGATTTTATCTATGTTTGCTCCTCACAGGAAATGTAGCAATAAAAATGTAGCTGTATAGTAAAAATACAGTTTTGTACATGGATTAGGAAAAATAACTTTCAATTTACAATTTCCACAAAATAAATTTATACTTTCAGAATTAAAATCAATGCGTAAAATTTATTCTTCACTTAAAAAGAAACTAAATACAGATGTTCACTAATGTTCTAGAAGTTATTATTTTATAATAAACTAAGTCCCATGGTACTTTTCTAACACCTGAATGAGGTGTAGCTCATAATGGGTAAAACAATTTGAGCAGCAAATAGTTTTCTAAACTTGAATTTAAGGAGAGTTAGGATGAAACAAAAATAAAAGTCACAATAACTACAAATCCAAGTAAAAGCGTCAAGTTCACGTAAATATTTACTTTAATTTATCTGGGGTTAGATCATCCTGATGAGAATGCTTCCATTCGGAACCCAGTGTGTTCAATTGCTTGAGCAACTGATAGACAGACATTTTACCAGACTTACTTGAGCTTCTTTATGTCTATCTCGAAACCTCAGGGTCAGAAGCGATACATGAGTGGACTTTTCTCGATCCACACTACGAGCATCGATAGCTTGAGACAGGTACTTGTTGACTCGATTGGAGGGTGCTACCCCACAGCCGTGGAAGTGGTTATGGTGATGACCACTGTTGTACATGGTTGAATGGCGCTTCTTGAATGGCCTTTTGAGTGGGTTATCTGAATTTTTGGCCTGTGAATGAATACATAGTTAGATGCAAAATATTTCCAATGCATCTAAAAAGAAAAAAGAAATTCAGAAATGTTATTCAATGTGAATTCAGAAAGCCACAAGTTATCATTCACTTCATATGCTACATTCTACAGGTAAACATAGAAAGAGGGCCTTGCTATGCTACTTACTGTCAATTTTTGTCACTGATAAAAGAGAAAGAAAGAAGAGAACTAAGTAAGAAAGAATGAAAGAAGAAGTAGGAAGTACAATAAATCACAATTAAAGTTTATAAAACACACAACACATTTGTATAAACAGGAAAGGAGATCTAATACACATAAGAAGTGAGAAGAATGAAGGAGGAAAGATGAATATCTGAACAACTACAAATAACTCAGTTAGTGAATGGAAGACATAATGAATAATCCACCATCCCTTGTAAAATGATAAAAGAAAAAGGAAAGAAGAATAATCTTAATGGAAATAAAAGAGAAAGTATAAGAAAGTACAGTCACTGCAAAAGAGAACCCAACCATCCCTGTATCTAAAGAGAATTATCACTGATAATCAAGTGATTAGATAATACTTCATACTAGGAAGTAAAAAATATAAGAAACTATATTTTAGTAACAAAAGATTGGCCAGGTTAATCCATTATTAGAAAGGAGATTGTACGAATGAGAGTTTTTCTACTCCTGAATGGCCTGAAATTCATAAAAAAACAAAGGTTTAAACTGCAACTAAACTTCACACAAACTTCATGCCTGCAGCTTATGCTTACAGTAACAATCCATCAAAGTTGATGGTACTGTTCATATGTTGGTATTCACCTTATTTGCAATGTCCCTGAGATCAAGAGCCTCTCCACCAAAGGTCCTTCCAGCTCCGATGCCTGAACTGGCTGCATTAGAGCCAGTAGCTGGATGGTCAGCATGGAGTACCCTCTGAAGGTCAAGCACCTAACAGTACAATGGCCACTTGTTCAAAACAGCTCTAGGCCTCAGTAAAATATTTCCATCTTATGGAAAAAGTTTCCTTTCACTGCTTCATAAACAGCCAATATAAAATATGATTCTTCTCAAAAAAATTAAAAATTTGCATCAAATTCTTTAGTTTGCATAATGGTCTCAAAGAAATGGGGTTACTGTAAAACAGAACTCCCAGTTCATTTAGGGAATGAAAAAAATATTGCTCTTAGACCAAAAAATTTGGAATTGACTAAAATTGACAAGACGGGATAAGGAAGGACAATTTTGATGTAAGTTTCAGCTCATTTATTGATTCACAAAATGTCAATAGATACCATTTAATTGTTCTGAAAGCCTGAAATAGTTCATTGCAGAAGAAATTTATAAACTATTAACTTTTCAATCATTAGTAACAATAAAAAAATAACAGATTAAGAAAGTTTTAGTATTGACACATGCATTTTAATTTGAAATGATATTTCTCAGTTAATAGGTAAGAGATTACAAAAGATGAAAATTAATTCTGATACAAAGTAAAAAGTTAAGAAGTAAGTACATAAATGTTAGCGGTAACCAGCAAAAAGATATCAACATTAAGACTGTGAACAGAAGAGAATGTCAGTGTTAGATGACCACACTAGAAGCACTGAAGCACACTAAAACCCTTCACATTAATCTATTTCAGTCTTCATACACAGCATGCAAATAAACCATCCCGAGCGACGATATTTTCTGTATATGTACAAAATGAGAAAACTATCTGTAACTCATATGAAACAATTAAAAACTGGTGTTTAGCATCCTCTGAAAGAAACCGGCATTAACCATTCATAGTCTTATTATTAATCTGCACAATAAACTACCTATGCATGGTATGAATAAGCCCAAACTAATTATGTACCATTGAGTTAAGCTTTTTAAAAGCTTCAGGATTCAGCACAAAATAAATCCACTGCAATGTAAATTTATAAAGTAAATGCTTTCTTTTCCAAAACATGACAAACTTTTTCAAATTTGGCTGTAAGCACAAGAAAAAGTGCAATTTGTCACACAAAAACTATCTAATAGTTGCTATTGGTGTCAACTTTCTCCAGCATCACACATTCACAAGACAAAGGCAGGAGGACAGGTGTTGTAAAAGATGGCAAAAAACACACTCAAAATTTAAGGACAGATTAAGTAAGAGAGCAAACTGGTTCTATATAAAGGGGAAACACTTACCACATCCTACCACATGAATGGGGAGCAGCAGAACACATGCACAAGAGATAAAATACGCTCAATAAGGCATGTTCCTTGGTACAAAATAACCTTATACAAGGCACGGCAAGTATGGACTATTCAAAATAAATTCGGCACACAAATTAATATCACTTCATCATTAATATCTTCCAGCATTTAAGATGGAAAAACTCTTTTGCAAATCTCACTGAATCACTTGGATCTATCTGACCAAGCTTTTCTTGAGCAATAAAAATTTAAGCCTTGAGAAAATGTACATATTTTCTTGACAATCAAACCTGAAGGCACAAATAAGAGATGAAATGTATGTTCACTAAAGCTTATGATTAATTTTCCTGCCAGTGATACACACATTTAGCGGTTTAAATATGTTTACTATTCTGGTGTAGGTGGCTTACTTATTCAGCATGTATGTCCTGTACTCATAAAACTCTGAAGCATCAGTGTAACCAATGGAATTTGTAAAATAAGAAATGAAAAGGAAAATACTTAGCTTAAACAAAAAGTTTTTTGTTAGCATAAATGCATAAGCTTTTGATGGGAAATTAAATGTCAAAAAAGTTTAATGAAGTAATGTTTGAACAATATTTTCAAAGCAATTCCTCAGTAGACTGTCAAATGATAAATGTTAATGAATGGAGTGGAGGGGTTGTGATGAAATACTTAGCTAAGATGTTCCACAAGTTCTCACACACTCTGGCAGAGGGAATAATTCACCGAAAATCAGACCATACAGCCATAAAAATTAAGCAGCACTTAAGAAACAGGTATCTATATAGCTCTGTTGTTTCCAAGATGGAGCACTTCCAAGAAGTTAAGAAGTCCATTTTAATTATTCAAAGATAGAAGCTTATGACCTTACATTGATTTCTATACATGGGAACACAAATGAATGCAAGTCTCATGACAAAGTATAGCAAAACTGACTGATGAATAGTAAGTAATGCTGGTATTCCACCTTTGAAAGAGGGAGACAACACGGATTTGACCTGCCCACAGAGCCCATCAACTTCATGAGCATATCAAACCATTGACATGAAAATGTTTCAAGTGAACTCATTCGAGTAGATCTATGAATCTGAAAATGTAACTATTTCTTGGATGGAACTGATGACTGTGGCCTGGTTCAAGCACAGGATGGACATACTCAGGGAAGGATTTGAGGAAAATTTAGGAGGATAAGAATGGATGTGAGGAGGCAAAGAATTCAAGAGTTGAAAAAGGTGGGATGGAAAATACAAGCAGGCACAAAATACTGAATAAGGGTTAATGCTGACTTTGCCAGCTGTTCCTACAATGGACACAGTCGTGGAGTCAAGGGTATCTTAGGGACTTAATGTGGACATTACCTCAGGCAGGTTGCCCCAGGAGGGTCAAAATTAAGGTCTAAATATGGAAGATGAGGTTATAAATATAGTTATGATTATGTGACACAAATGCATCCATTCCCAGGTTAAAAGATTTGGTCTGAAATTGGTCTGTACCTGTTCTGAATGATTAATATCTCATATTATGTAAGTGATCTGTTTCCGGATGGAACTTGTCTGGATTTAAAAGATATTTCAAATCCAGACAAGTAACAGACCACTTTCACATCAGATATTAGTCTTTTAGAGCAGTTACAGGCTAGTTTCAGAGGAGTTACAGACCAGTTTCAGAGCCATTACAGACAAAATATTTTACCTGAATTGCAGCAATATGCTATTTAGATCTAATGACAATAAATTTGATTACAAAAGAGCTACATGAATTTTTGCTGAAGAAGACCACAAGATGGGTGGAAGGATTTGCCTAGGAGGCAAAGTTCAGATGCTGGGGACGAGGTCATGAGTCGCATTAGTGTTTGATACAAGCAAATACAGTTCAAGTATATTAAAAATATAGTAGTCTGGCTTAAATCAACAGATCTTGAGCTGAACTCCATAATACAGAACCTGGCTCACTTTTATTCAATTTGATGGCGTGTAGATAAAAACGCATTAGAACAAAATATCATTTAATTGAAATTGAATCATACAGACTTAAAAGAGTTTCAGTCCAATGACAATTAATAGCATTTATGAGTTCATTTCCTTTTTGCAGAATAGAAAAAGAAAGTCTAGTCACCAAAAGATTTACTCAAGCAATGGCAGTAGAATTGAAAGTAGGCAATGTGAAACCTTGCAAGTTATTTTTCATGGTGAATATAGTGGGGAAAAATGGATATGCAATAACCAAAACATGGCTGATAATTTACAGGAAAAGTGATTGAGAGTGAATGAGAAGGAACTTGCAAATTATGCAAAAACTATGGAGATACTTTTTGGTGATGATAAGCCTAAGTAAAAATGGGGAACAAAAGATGAAATAGCAAAAAAATTCTACATAAGAAAATAATGCTGTTTTGCTGGAAAAAAGCAAGCACTATACTTGATGAACAATGTTGTGTAGCTATTAGATACCATGCAACCAATGCCTACTGTTTCAAGCATGTGTCTACTCAATGTATGTAACATGGTTACAAAATATGAACTGTTATCTCTACCAATCTTTTGTTCCTCACTGGCAACCAATTTGAGCAAGAAACAATAGACCATAAAATAATTGACCAAAACAATGTGAGGGGACAGTGTGAGATTATAACTTCAAATGTTCATTCCCATGGATTTGTTAACCTTAATAATTAATTTCAATACTATTACAAAATAAGGCCATGAATACAGAAATTTACTCAAAAAACAAAAATTAATTTACAGAAACACCCATGTAGGGTTGTTGATATGTCTTCCAGTTGTTTCTTTTGAGCAAATGCACAAAAACATTGAGGGGATAGCTTCTCTCCTCATAGACAAGATTTTAGTAGAGAAATAAAATCAGTATGTACCATTATGGTACCACAACATACACATCCAATGGGAAT
Organism: Ceriagrion tenellum; assembly: GCA_963169105.1. Taxonomy (NCBI): domain Eukaryota; kingdom Metazoa; phylum Arthropoda; class Insecta; order Odonata; family Coenagrionidae; genus Ceriagrion; species Ceriagrion tenellum. The sequence continues at coordinate 124,832,386 of OY720634.1, read as the reverse complement.
AGATTCATAGCTTACCTATAGGGAAAGTTTTAACATGTCAATGTTTCATTTTGCCAGATTTGGAAACTATTTGATGGAGTAATATACAATAAAATGCAGATATTGTCTCTTACTAAACCCCATATGAAATGGGAATGCACAGAAGGGAATAAGATCTGTACCTAATTTCTTCTTTCGATCATGTTCCTTATACCAGCATAGGAAATTCCATGTATCGATATTGTTTAGCCTTCTGTAAAACATTTATTGAACAACTAAAAATCTGCAATTTACTCTTAAAATGGAGGATTAACACCTTTAAACAAAGAAAGACTTATCACTGAGCATTGCATGATAACTCATCCCTTATTTTCTTCATCTTATTTTGTCTGAGCACCATTAGTAAATCATGAACATTATTATCGCATGTCTCATAATAGAGTGAACCCTTCTCGAATATAATTGATTGGTGGCATCATATATAAAATAATACAATTCACTTCAATTGCACTTCTGGTTTTGGACACACTTTGCACCTAAAACCAGGAATCAATTACTTTTGAATTACTTTTCACAGGAATTAAGTAAGCTCAAGTAAAACAACTACAAATGAATAGTCAATGAACACAAGTAGTATTCATAGGCTAAAAAATTGTTCCCAAAAAATACCAACATTTCCATGAATTCAAAATCAGTACTCAGTAGGTGAAATTTATGTCCCTCGTGATAGCTGACATCCAATAAGGTTTAATTGTAAGCTGTAATTTTAGTAACTAATATGATGAAAAACAACAATAAAATTCCCCTTTCACAGCAAAAAGCTCACATTTAAGATTTAAACTTGAATAACTAGGTAAGCAACAAGACACCACTGACATCATCCCTTGAATAACTTTAAGAATATTTTTTTTGCATGTGATATGAATACACAGCTAGATGACAAAAAGCAGGACATCAAACACTGCATCCTAAGGTTGAAGCACACATAATAACTAGTACATTGAAATATGTACAAATATTTCAAAAAAATTATGCATTAAAATTATCCCCACATAACATATAATCATTACTGAATTATGACTGATTACAACATTTCAGCTCATCTCTCTGTTTCACAGAAATACTAAATTGCATCAGCACATCAGGACAAACACTTTTACAGGCAGTTTTCTACCTCCCTAAACTAATGACAGTAGAGTTAATAATTTTATAATAAAAACATTGAACCAACCTTGCGAGCAGTTGCAGCAGATGCATCAGCAGGATTCAATGGAGCTGCCATGTTTGAGAAAGGTACTTCCATGGAGTATTTGATTGAGTGGAGCAATTGAACTACAACATTGGAGACATTTTTGAATGAGAGTTTCCGCCTTCCAGATGCTCCCATGCCTCCAAGGCCACCTCCAATACCTCCCATGCCACGAATCTAGAAGAGATAACACAAGTTCTAAATGAGCAGAAAGTCACACAAATACATGCTTATTATTTATATTAATGTTGTACATAGTTCTGATAGTGAATGATTGAATACACATGCAGTGCGATTTATTTTCCTCCAATAGATGTATTTGAAAGTCACATTTGCACTATATTTGAGAAATGTTATAATTGCACCCTTATTTGAGAAACTTTAAGACTATTGAGTTGTTTATTACAATTAACTTATTACAGATATACACAAACACACATGTCCAGAATGGTAAAAAATTAACCCCGATGGCACCAAACCTACGCATTAGCAGGTTAGGATATACCCCTCTGCCACCAAAGCGGGCAAACCTAAAAACCATGAAGGTAAAAAAAATGTGTATTGGTCATCTCTGCACAAGTTTCAAAGTGGCACTCCAACCTACATCTGCTTAAATGGAACTTTTTATCCCAAAATATATAGGTCCTGGGTAACTTAACTCTCTTAGAGCAGCGGGCCCATATATCAGCTCTTGCACAAAAATTGTTCAACCTTCGTACACTAATATAATTAAAATTATTTTTAGACAATGTAAAAGTCTTTTATAATTATTACCTAATTCAATTTATTCACAATAGAAAAAATTCATATGGATATTTTTAACAATAACTTCATAATATTTTTATTCCTAAAATTATACACTTCATTAAATTTCCCTCGACATTTCTCGCTAGTATTGCTGGCAGGAGTCAGCACTTAGAGGAGTAAGACACTACTTGATTATTTTAGACAAAATTAAGATTTTGATGAGCTAAGATTAGATTTAAATGAAATTTAATCAAAAAGTTTAAAAATATTACAGTCCAGCAGGACAGTCAGTGTGATATCTTTCGGCAAAGGTGACAAATTTCCGCTCTTACAGGTATATACCACTAGATTTTGAATTAGCTGGGAGCTCAAGTAACCATTCCACACAATGAAAATACATAGTAAAAGCTTGTTGAGGAGAAAAGTGAAAGTAGATCACATATGAGAGAAAAGAAAAGGTCCCCTTCTTTATTTTAAATTTGACTTAAAATGAATAAAAGGAGTTGCACCATATTTTGGATTGAGTTTAATGTATTTAAGTTAATATTGTATTTCCTGAGTAAATACCAGTTTGTATGACATATAAAAAGATCAAGGAAAATTATACAATAGTCTAAATTGAAATCTAAAAACTGATGAGTTTTCCATGGAAAACATTTCATTTGTTTTATGATAGTGAGAAGTAAACACCCACAAAAATCACTCAATTAAATTTGATGAGACTCAAAACATTATCATCTATTTTAAAGGAGTAATAATTAAATTTGTGAGCCAAGAGATGAATAGAACATCAGGTTATTTTCCCCATGGGCAAAAACAATATAAAAGAAACAAATAGTTACATGTCAGGTTTACAGTAGTCTTGTTAACAACCTCTCATGAATATGTATAATTACTTTCAAAAGTAAGATTCTGAAATTGTTCAGTACCCCTAAGATAAATGGCCATATAAATATATACCAAGAATTAATATGAGGAAATTAGTAAAAGAACAGAAATGTTAATTTAATATGGGTGAAACATCAAAAGCTGTAAACATAAAATATGTTTGTTTATGGCTTTTGGTGTTTCTCCCTCAATATATAATTCAGGTTGTAAGAGCTCACTTGTATTTGTGAGCAATGTTAATGGCTGGATTACTACCACCAAGTTGTAATATAGGGTGCACTAAAGTAATTATAAAATGTTCCCAGCATTAGCATCAGAATGGAATATTAATGAACATATGTAATACGTAAATTGTAATTTAATAAAATAATAGAGCTTTTTATGAAATTTTAAAACATCCTCAAAGTTGTTCACAGGCAAAGATATTAGCTTATCATGTTTAATATTAAGCTAAATTGGTAATTAGCAATCATTCCTTGTCAATTTGAATTGTTAAGTCCATGTCATCATAATGCATTGGATCTCTATATTTGACTCACATCATCACTCTAGTAAGAGATTGCATGGGATTTTTGAGCCAGTGTACATATTAAATAATTTCTGAGTGCACCATTATCCTTGATCATGTTTCCCCAGAGTATTTTTCAATCATCAGAGTATTTTTCAATTAGAAAACTGACATTTCTCCACAGATCACAAAGCTTCACCTGGGATTTAATTTGAAATAATCCTCAAAAAAGAGTCTCATTTTGAATTGATTACAAAACTAACCTTTCTCCTGGCTGGAGGTGGGATGATGAAGAAAGTGTCAACACTGTTATCTCGCAAATAGTTACTTCGGGAACCACCATTTCCAGGCTCAACTTCATATTCTCCACTCAGGTACTTCAGCGTTGCACGTGTAATGTGAACCCTCCTGTTGAGAGAGAAATTTAATCATTTTTTATGTATATTCCTTATTACACTTGAATCCAACAACTGATCTGCATTATGTACCTGGTCACATGCACGAGTACAATACGGAAAAAGATTTAGATTATGTCAAGAAATAATAAAAATCTTGGTAGAGAAAGTTTTGAATAAATATTTTTTTTCTTTTTTTTTAGTTTATATCTTACCCAGGCTCTCCTCCAGCTTCCATGTGGTTGGCTAGGGTTACATCATTGGACCATACGTCATATTGCCATTTGCGAAGCCCAAGGACACCACATAAAACACGCCCACTGTGAATGCCAACTCTCATGTTGAGATGTACATCAGTTGCTTCCACCACAGACCTATAAAAATAACCATAAGTAGGCTTTATTTTAGCATAGAATAAAGAGTTGTCATACGTACTTTTTAATCTGCTTTTAGATAGCAGGAGCTATGAAATATAATTTTTATAAACAACCTAGGAAAAATTCTGATGAAATTTTTTCATGTTTTACATTGTGTCAGGACGGGGGCTATTGTAAACATTTCGACGACTACCACTGCCATTGTCTTCAGGACTAATGAATAAACATCAACCCTGAAGACGATGGCAGAGACTGCAATCGACACATTGGCCCAAACCTCCTTCCTAAGTCATTGGGGAACCAGGGAAAATCGGAAGCCCAACAAACCTTTTATCAGAAAAAATGCAATATGCCGAATCGTTGATGATAGTCAATTTCCTAAAAAATCTGCATCTGAAAGATCTTATAAAATATAAACTTCATGGATTCCATCCTTGATCTCCCTTATATTTCTTCCCATTTGATAGTGGTATAGAAATCTTTCTTTGACCGTTTTGGCAATGAATGAGGTATGAACCTTGTAGAAATTTGATTAGTCTTTCCATTAGATGAGGTTTAAATTACAAAATGAACCAACTAATGATATTATAATACACATTATGCCCAGTAAATGCCCTCCACATCGATTTGTCGAATGCTTGCGTGATAGTTATGTATAATAGGGTTAGCGACGTAGATTTGGCGACAAAAAATTCACCATTGGTCAAATAGGGCTTTCTCCGCATTAAAGTTCACGTTTCAAAACCTTTTATCTGACTAATAATCTATCGATGCTTTTCTATAATAAAACCAATAATAATATTCCTCCGGTTGGTCGCCGGCTTTTCACGGCAATTCCAAACAAATGTGGAGAGTGAACAAATGGCTGTGACACTGCTGTAGCGCTGAGTTCCGGAAACCCGCAGTTAAATTGGACATTTCGTTACATCTCGGCATTCAATGGAGTTTTTAATATTTACCTCAAATCAGTGGCGGATATAGGTTTGGTCCAAGAGGGGGGGGGGGCAAACCGGGGGTCTGAGGGTAATAGCCCCCAGCCGAAGGGGGGGTTCGGGGGATAATTTCGATATATTAAGTGTAAGTTTTGACCCAATGGGGGGGGGGGCTATGGCCCCCTTAGCCCCCCTCCATAGATCCGCCCTTGCCTCAAATCTAAGTTCTTAATTCGATTTAATTGGAGCATGGTGAACTTAATTTAATTTTACTAAGGTGGGTAATTTAATTTTACAAGAGTCGTTAACGATCCCATAATGCACAACCTGCTCCCCACTACCAACTGGCCTCACGCAAGGCCGTTCGACATCTCTATCGTCTCCCCCTTGGACAGAAAAATATATACATTGAATCGAGAGAACCTGGTCCACAGTACTACTGCATTTGACGCCATCTGACGGTCTAAAAATCGTGAAAGGCATTATTCAAGAACCAGAGAGTCTTATTCATGAAGCGCCGAGATAATTATCGCAAGCGAAAATACTAATTTTATCGCAAGGCTACGTATGATTAAAAGTGGTGAAGCTTGCCTCGGTTTAGAAAAGCGTCGATGTCATAATGCCATTTGGCAAGTAACAACGGATTTAGTTTCATTTTCAGTTTATGCCGTTAACCACTTTTAGATAACGCCCCCAATGAACCCAAATTTTAACGAATTAAATTATATTCAACACCATGATTACCTCTCCTATTTAAACATTTGGTCTGAGCAGTTTTATGTCATCCATTACATTTACGTGTGCAGTGGTGGGTTCGTTTACTCTCTTCTGTCTTTAAACGACCAATTCGTACAGTTCTTCCGATTCAGGCTTTTCTTCACCACTCAACCCAATAAATAAAGCACCATGACGAGACTTCATCTTAGAATCATCAATTCTTTGTGTGACTTCAAACAGGTGTTTTTTGAGTCCTCACACATCTTGCCCGCTTGCGATTTCTATCGACTTGAAAGTATCGAATCCTCGTGTCGCACGCGATAGTTTAACGAAATTAAGCGGTAGTTTGCTATTTTCGCGAATCGGAATTTTGAGAATTGACCCCCTGGGAGTCGACTCTCGAAACCTTGTGATAATTATCCCACGATTTCGATGAATTATCGCAGAGTAAACCACCACTTGACAAGTTTCTATGCAATAATAATCACACGTCGACGGAGTGTCATATATCAGCTATACAGAATCGCCGAAACACGCGACGATAAGGTAAGTTTCGCAAACGATAATTATCGCAGCGTTCGTGAACCGACCACACACATCGAGCGTGGCCGTGTCCTTGAACTTCGTCCTCCAAAACCAACGCTCTTCCACCAAACACGGGACCAAAAAATATGCAACGAGTGTTGGAACACCTTAAAATATCGACATAATTCACACCGCGATAATGAGGTTAAACGAGCAAACAAAAAATGAAAAGACTCACAACTAATGAAAAGGTAAGAGGGACATAAACGTCAAGCGCGCGTAAAGAATGCGTGGCTTTAAATGGCTTCTCAAATGAGAAGTCGTTAATCTTGAGGTTAAGTGAGGGAGGGGCGGGCGTGGTGTGAATGCGCCTGAGGTGGGAATGGAAGACAGACGAAGAGCGGGAACAGACGCTCCGGAGTGGCGAGAGAGAGAGGGAGTGTCCGGAAGAGATGATGACTTTTTGATGGCAACCTGGTGAACCATATATGGAGAGACAGCCAAAAGTCCGTCACCGAGTCACGAGTGAGAGGATTAAGCCGGAAGGAACGGCGGTGAATAACCAGCATGACAATAACAGCCATTTCGGACATATTCGACTATTTGAGAGCCCGCTGAAAGAGACTAAAATATTAGCGAAATAGCCAAAAAAATAATGAATGAACAAAACAAATAAAAGTAAATTAATGTGAGGTACGGTATGAGAAAATGTATCCAATAGAATATATTGAAAAGAAATAAACTTTGAAATGTCCACTCTGTTAATACCGTTGAATAAATTGAATATATTATCTACATTCCAAATATTTATTTGTATCTAACATTTTTTTAAAAGCAGTTGAAGCTGTTACAGTGCAATTTCACTTGTTGTACAGGTATTTTGAAAAACGCATACACCCTCTCAATGAGTCAGTGGAGAACGTTCATGGGAGCTCGCTTGCCATCTATTGGCGCACATTTGAGTCACTACGCCGGGCAAACTGATTCATACGTGCGTACGCGTGGTCTTTTATGTAGTAGTTGGTTTCCGGTTTCACTTAGCGAAATTTCATAATAACTAGAGTAAAAAAATCACAATGACGCCTCGCCTTCCGGTCCCCCTTAATGCCTAAGCGATTTCTTCCTAAATTTTAGGCTCAAGCTCATCTCAACAGATGATTGTACCCTAAACCTTTCCACTACAGTTCTTCCCCCTATATTCACTGTATGTAATGTGAGTTTGCTTGATAATGATGAAGTACATAGAAACCAATCGATCCATGAACTCATTTCTTGCGGAAAACTGCAACATTCATTTATTTCCCTGCATCATGAATCAGCCAAACCCCTTCAGCTTTGAATTGTTTCTACACATAAAAAACGCAATGTATATTACCATCAAAATTTATTTCTACATTCTACCGCACGTATTCTATTTCTATCCTCAAAATTCATTTATACCCCAACAGTGAGCCTTCCCCGCCGCCTCCATTGTCGTCCTCTTCCACCATTCGCCTTCCTAACCCTCTCTCCTTCCTCCTTCCCCTCACCAACAGAACCCTCACCTTCTCTCTATTGCCTCACCCTTTACACACAAGTTTATACACCACGGACATTGACGAAGAAATTTGTGCCCGATTATGACGCCAATAAGAAGAGAAAACTCGTAATTTTATTAATTTGGTTGGAAATATACATTATGTTTTTCTAATTCTGTGAATAACCATTTCGTTTTCGGCGTTGGGTGCAGAAAACAAAGATACAAGTAATGAAATAGGGGATTTTAGAAACAAATAGCAACGTTTTAATCAAAACAGATAACACCACCGAGAATAGTGAATGCTTCTTCGTAAATATGAAGCAAAATATACATCTCCATCCCTACTTACGACCGAAGACTACGTATGAGGCCGAAAAAAATAATAGTAAAATTAAGTAATGATAGACTTATTTATACATCGGAAATTGACGGCAGAAATAGGTTTCCTGGACCGGGAATCGGACCACGGCCTTCACAAATCAATGCGCGGATACAACTACGCTACCTAGGATTCCTATTATAATAAAAGGCAGATAGGCCTTTAAGCCGAGACTCCGCGGGGCGATTGGCTGGATTATTCGTTTTTTTCCTCGTACTATCTCCTCGCACTCATCATCGTTCATAAAAAAATGTAGGCACATATTAAACTTTTCAATTGGCCAAACTATGACGAAAATATAATAATTAGCCACAATAGGAGAGGGAGGAAGGAAGAGCTAAAGACATTTTTGAAGGATGAAAAGCGGGTAGATAAGACAGCATTAGAAGAATAAAGAAATAGAGCGGGAGTAAGTGACGGTGATTAATAACAGGTGAAGACAACTGTGATGAACTCGTATGTAATGGGTGGCTTATGCGAGATTACATCCTTTCCGCAAATGCAAACGTTTTATCTGTAATTACTTTAGCCCGGATTAGAGGTTGATTTTTTTCACTATTATCTTTACCGTTAGGCCGTGGACAGTAATTTGCTCGTTGCATAACACTATGAAAGCTATTGAGTTTTACGAATCCACTAAAATGGATAGAAGCAAGGAGAACGACTTACGAAGCCAATATCGCCGAAGCTTTTGAGCACCTGCTCGTTAAAAATATAAACGATATTTTACAAAATATCGTGTTCAAGTTCTGTGTAGGCTTTATCAACTGGGGTACACAAGAAATAAATGGAGATTGTAATAATAATGTAACTGGTCCGAATTTCAATTTTCATTAAGGTAAAACTGCATATTTACGTAATTGATGCCCTGCCCTTCGTAAGATCCTACGGTGAGTATGGGTGGCTCAATACGACTATGATACCAGAGCAATACTCGGTGCGTATGTATAATTCCTAAACCAATACTACTTCGACTGAATAGTACATTATATTGATTATTTAAATGAAAATGGATGATAGCCCTCACAATTACATGTCTTGTCAAACGATTTATGACATATGCTTCCATATGTCTAAAAGCCTTTAAAATTTAATGTAATATACTTTCAATTTACTGTAGTTAATCGAAACGGGCCCACCCGAAAAAAAACTGACGGTCGTTACCTTCACCGGAAGCATTATTCGGCAGGAATTTATTAATGAGATCGTCCTCGTTAATTAATGCAGACCTGAAAATGCGCTATTGTACCGTGGATTAATTGCTCACGTTCAAATACGGCGTAGACTTTATTTTGCATCGATTTATTGGCAATTTCCGGCAAACCAAGTAGAATAGACCGATGCGTAGAGAAATTTATATAATGCGGAAAACAAGACAGCGCACTGAATGAAAACCGCAGAAATTTACGTTTCAAATAACGATGATAGAGATAAATAAATTCTGCGAAGTGGGAAAGCCATTTCGATTATACATTACAAAAACCTTAATTTCCATATGGCGATCATTCTTAACGATCGATAAAGTAAATAATACTTTTTATTAGGAACAGCGTGATGCTTAATTAATTCATCTAGACCCTCAATCCCTTACCAGTCATAATTCACATTACTTCTTTTTCATTCAATATAGTGATGAGTAATGATATGTTAACTTCATCAACAAGTGATTACGTGAATGAATTATTTGCGGGAAATTATGATATCAATATCGATATTACACCAGAGAAAGCGAGATTTCAGTGGAGTTGACGATGCCAATTCGGTGGTTAAAAGAACTCACTTTTGAAGATATACACTTGGCAGACCGAGCAAACCAAACTTTTGAAGACTCTTACACAAGACCGACCAAAACCACAAAGCAAATTTAGGCTTAAAGTGAAGAGAATTTTAGCTCTTGCGGCCTTCACAGTTTCCTCTCAACTCTTCGGGGACTTAAATAAAGAAAGACAGCAGGGGCATTACACGTCAAATTATGTAATTTCAGAAAAGGTTTGTGCCTTCATGGCTGGAGGTTTTTTTTTCAATTTTTCTCAGATAGGCACACATGGACTAAGCGCAGATTAATTTCTTTAGATTTTTTTAAAGAAAAATTGGTCTCTGAACAATTTTTTGAAGAAAAAACTTTCCTTGCAAAACGCGCGCCACCGAAGTAGACAGTGTGTGCTAAAATGTTTCACATTTTTTTATATTTACAAGCCGATTGTCTTAAATTTGGTGTCAAATTTAAGGTAATGCTTTGCTTTTTGAAATAATGTCAAATATTTGGCCAAGTTTTTTCACAAAAATTTGTAAACTTGCACTCCATTTCAATTGTTTCCTTTTTCGGTGTCCAAGTAAACTGTTAATAATTAAACAAATGCAACTATTTATGGCTAACAATTTTCCGTTGATGCAGTGAATATGAACTCACTACGAAGAAGAAATGATGAGCGCGTTTTTTTTCGGAAAATAAATACTATTTAAATTTTTTGAGAAAATGCACTGGTTCTGGTTAAAAGGCCCAAAACAGCCGTTGGTATCATAAGTATTTCAAAGAAACTCGTTAAATGGAATAGTCGAGAGAATACTAATGGTAAAGTTTTATTAAAATATTTAACAATTAGGGATCGAAATATAGTTGACATTGCGGTAATATGACTTTTAAAGAAAACATCAGGGGCTAAGGGGAATTTTGATCAGCAAAACTCAATTTTCTGAATATTTTTACCAGGTTTGATTATAGAGAGCTGTCTTCTCGTGTTTTTAACAAACGAAATATTTGGATTTTAAAAGATATTTTCCTTCTATTTAAAACACCATGTGGTCACACTAAGTATTCAGGGAACACTCCACAAGCGATCACTTGACAGCGTCTATTTCGGATGACATTACAAGGCTAGTATCGGCAAGTATCTATAGTGTAACGTTGTAATTATAGCCAAGGTCGTAAACAATATCGGCATGGGGGGCCGTCGCTAGGGACGCCAATTGGATATAATAAACAGGTAACAATAAGTAACGGGGGACGCCTAGAGAGTTAATAGTGAAGAGTCGGCAGAGATAAGTGGAGGTATAGTGGAGGAGTAAAGATTTAAAGGACGCGAAGTGGGGAAAAAGTTCGAAAGTCGGAGAATAAAAACGGCAGGGAGCGGATACAAAGCGGCATAGAGGCGACGAAAGAGAAACCAGGGATTTATAAAGAGGCCAGGGAGGAAACCCAAGATAGAAACCGTACGGCCCAGAATTCTAGAAATAAGGAAGACCGCGAAACTATACCCGCAGCCACATAAGAGAGACGAGAAGCCCCAGCGTCTGATAAGTCTAACTTTAAGGATAATGAAGCCAAGAAAAACAATAACCTCCATTTATAAAAATATTGCTGTCTAAAATAACGTAAATGTATAAAATTGGAGCATAAAAGAGTAACATTGTAAATTGGATCCAATACATTTTCAACAGCTCTAAATATTGATGTTGTTATAACCAAATCAATTATTTTCCTTAAAAGAAAGTATTATACTATTTAATTAATTGAGCAAAGTGTTTTTATTAATATGTTGTATAATTTTAACCATTAATCCCTTCAGCAAGGAGGTAAGATTTTAAGTGTTTGGGTAATTGCGAAGGTTGATCGAATTGGTTTCAATAGGAAAGAAAACGTGACCGGGTGAGGTTACAATAGACTAGAAATTTTTCGCATAGAAAGCATTTCGGCAAGTATTTATAGACTAGAAATCTTGTACGTAGATTTTTAAGGAGCGAAGAATGCAATGAATTGCAAATATTACCTCTAAAATAAATACATTTCTAAATATTTTGTGATCCGACTATAGATTATAAGTTAAGTTATTCAACTGTGATCCAGGCATTCACTAATTTTCGAATGCAATGGTGTCAAATTAAAAAAATTAATCAACGATTCCATGGGTCACGGACTATTGTGGTCAAAACGGTAACGATCGAGTTTTGATCGCGTGTCTAAGCAAAGGAGCTCGAGCGAATCAATTTTAATTGAAGCGAATTCTGCGGGTGAAATTGCCTCAAAATACGTTAAAATTTAACCACCTCTCCAACTGCTTCCAACTCTAAGGAGCGGCAATGTCCATGCCCCAAAGGTAGAAATTAATTTCTCTCCCGAGCGATAGTATTGCAGGAAGGGTTCGTGATTTATCAGTCGAAGGGCAATAATGAATTAAAGCAAAGCAGGAGATACTCACGCGATTGCGTCTATCATGTCCAGTCCCATTTCAACGGTGCAGTGAGCATGGTCCGATCTTGGCTCCGGCAAACCTGACACACAGTAGTAGCAGTCTCCAAGAATTTTTATCCTTAAGCAATGGTTGTCCTGTGGAAAAATCAAGGCAGGGACACTAACGATTAGGATCGGAAGACGTAAGCAGGCATAAAACACACTACTGCACCATTCTTATGAATGGATAACAGCAAAGATAAGGTGACCAAACGTCTGTAATAACCCGGAAATATCCTCCTTACGAAGAAGTGTGTCCCGACGGATTTTTGCAGAATCGGAATCGGATATCTTCCTTTTATGTCATCACGATTAGATTCGAGATTACTGCCGTGGCGCGCTTAACCAAATTATCCTCCAACTCGTAGTGTTCTGTACTGAAGGTACCGCCTAGTGCAGCACTTCTGCTAATGCCACACAAATGAATTATGGATAGTAATATTGTCGTTATTTTTCAAATGTCCTCCTTTTTCATAGGGTGCTGTCCTCTTTCTCATCCCCTGTCACCTGGTAACCCCAAACGCACCGTGCTGTACTTACCCAGCAGGTACGTGCAATACGCCATTACTTAAGTACGACGAAGAAGAGTAGTGATTACATAAATGGCAGCATTATTAATATTATTACAATTAAACAGTTAAAAGTAGGCCATTGGCCTGGTGGCGACATTTAAAACAGCCGAGTAAAGATATAAACCTTTTACTTCTTTGACCTATTTTTTCAAATACCTATATATATATATACACAATGGAAAACTTCGCCAAATGGCCACAAACACAATGAAAGAGGAAACTTACAGGGGGTAAAAAGACGAAAGTAAAGAGAGAGTCTTACTTAGAGACGTTTCGGGTGTTATCCCTTCTTCAGTCACACAGAGAATCCCGTCCACACAGAGAATCATTCTCTGTGTGACTGAAGAAGGGATAACACCCGAAACGTCTCTAAGTAAGACTCTATCTTTACTTTCGTCTTTTTACCCCCTGTAAGTTTCCTCTTTAATTGTGTATATATATATATATATATATATATATATATATATATATATATATATATATATATATATATATATATAAATATATATATATATATATATACACACATACATATTAGGACCCCAGAAGTCAAGGGGTCTAAGTAACAAAACGATTGTTTAGAGAAAACTTAAGTCAAAGTTGAAAATGTTCAGTACAACCCACTAAGTAGTTAAGAGGCATTACCCTAGATAGCAGCACCTATCAATAAAATCACTTGGATCTCTTTACCACCTAAGAGATTAATGTTTTCACATCCCATTCCTGTACCTACCTTATTTTTTTCAAAAATGTCACTTAGACCCCTTGACTTCTGGGGTCCACATATATAAATGTTTATACAGAAGGGTAGAAAGAAAGTGGATCGGAACACATAAAATAAACAAACACAATGGTGGTGTGAAGATGGAAAGATGGCCGATTCCAAGCAGAAAATTCGACTGGACCGGGAATCGAACCACGGACCTTTGGATTTCGCGTCCATTGCTCAGACCACAAAGCTACCCAGTCTACTAAGGATCCACTGGAATCGGCGGGGGGGGTTATAGGAACAAACACTCCCCAAACAGCAGGGACGTTCTCCCATAAAAAGGTAAAATAGAGATGTTATTTTGCTCTCGTTAGGCCACATTTCGAATACACTGAGAGCATTTGAAACTCTTAGGAGAAAGATTATACTCGTAAAGTGGATAATACAAAAAGGAAAGCCGCATGCTTCGTTAACAAAAGCAACTAGAGAATAGAAAGCATCAATAGCAGATGGAAGAATTAGGTTGAGAACCTTAGGAGACTCGGAAGCTACAATCTAGGATTAGATTACTGGAAACATTCCGGTCACGAGAGTTACTGTTCGCCAAAAAGGGTGTTATTTTGACAAGGCGCTGTATCCCTGTAACTTAAGAAGCGACAAAATTAGAGATATTCAGCTGCGGTACTAATAGGTACTAAATTCCTTCATTCCGCGAACCACTAGTGATTATAACAAAAATATCAAAGCACTAACATATGACCCCTCGTCAATATACATTCCACCTTTCTCCTCTCTCCTTTATTTCTCCATTCCCAACCCGTTCATGGCAAGAATTCTAACACCTCCGGCCACACGCCTAGGCGGTGGCTGGCAGAGCAGTAAGAACGCGTAGATGTTAACTTTTGTGTTCATATACGATGGGAGCATCTTCAAGTAATTTCACAGAAGAATTTTTATTTTTGTAAGGCTTACATGAAACTGTTCTCAATTGGACTCGACTTTATGATCAGCAAAGCCCGACGCCAAAGAAAATAGAAGTGAATTTTAAATTACGATTGATTAATGCTAATTACGGTTGACTAAGAGCCTGATTGAGAAAGTTAAACGACAATGACGATAAAATTAGCTCGTAGGCTTCCGCGGATGCAGTTTTGAATGTTCCTTTTTCCGGGATTCATTCCGCGATGTAAGTTTTAAAACAAGAATATTTCGCTGGTCCTCCTGCCAGCTTCATCAGGTTAACTGACGATAATTCAAAGTCATTCAGCATAAATACTTCGTCATTATTCATGAAGAAATATTGAAACGAAAAAATGATACTACTTTCTAAATATGCTTGGATGTACTGTCGAGACCAAAAGTGAAGAGATGCAATAGTTTTGGTAAACTCCAAAGTTGTTTCGAAATATAGATGCAACCACGTTTTCAAACTTTTAATATGGGACATAAAATGTCATTACACACAGTAATCTATGCCTACGTAATTGTGGCGACGTTGAGGCGATTTTTGAGGTATTTCAAATACTTACGTTGGCCAGCTGGTCAAAACGTCCAAACAGCTCATTCAGAAGCCGCACTAATTCTTGAGCTGTGCACTGAGATGCTAATACGGTGAATCCCACAATATCGGCGAAGAGGATACTGCAAAGAGCAAAGAAATATTACGTAATTAGTAAAGGTAGTACTTTTAATATGTTATTAATTTAGATTTTAATTTACGATTACCATAGGTAAGACGAGATGATCTGGACGAAAAAATTACCTAAAAACAAACTTGATGACCCAAATTTATGATACTACATCCAAGTTACAAGCAAAATAATAAAAGACAGCGTAGTCACACATACATTTAATTACATGTTTTCAGATGAGACAAATACACATTTATCATCCATATTTTGCAAATTTTACTTTTTCGAATTTTTATCGTCGTAATTACGTGAGGTCTGAGAAGAAATAGCAAATATGTGTCCAATTATCCTCAATACGCATAGATATCCTTAGAACATTGATATGCACAATACTTTAATTCCACGATGCACAACCAAGGATCCATGAGATATGATCTATTCGATGGTTTTTATCTCATGATTCTTCATTGACAGCCCAATTTCACGGCTTTTTGCAGCGAGCCCTGATTAAGAGAGGATGTTGAGAAACCAAAATTCAGATATTCATCAGTGAATTGCACAGCACAATTGAACTGAAAATATTTCATTGGAATAAAGTCTAGAGTATATATACATCGTCATATTTCACAAAATAACATTTTCCACACACCATCACAAAAACAACTTATCAGCTTACTCTAAACCATTTACAATATTCTTCCTTCAACTTCAAGTCATCAACGGTTGGATAACGCTTAGATCATACATACAAGCTCTAAGGGATAAAGTCATCGCTGAGTGGCGCTGCAAATGAACGTCAAACGCAGCAACAATGAGATGCGAGAATGGAAAATTGCGAAAATGGAATTACTGAATAGAATATTTTTTATAAGATTTACATTGGAATTGGAACATGCACGGAATATTAGATGAGGCATTACAAGTAGAAGAGCGCGCCAATTTACTGGTGCTAGTCGGTCAAATAAATCAATATCCCCGGGTCGTGATGATATCCAAGATAATTCAAATAGCATGGTTTTGGCAACCTTCACTCAATTCAAACCAAGCCCCGATGCTCAAATGTTTCGCGGAAAAAATCCCTCTTTTATTCTTCTGCTCTGTCATTATTATTTAATATGGTGTACCGATTAAGATAAGCTTGGGTGGAGATTAAATCATCGGCATCTTATATTTTATAGGCACGTGCGTCCTCTTACGATTTCTTTCTTCACCTCACTATACGTCCGAACTCTCTTAATCCCGTCAATAAAACCAATTCTCATTCTTCCCCTTCGCCGCTTGCCCAACACCCTCACCTAAATCACGGTATTCGCCATTCCACCGCTCCTTGTTGCCAGCTCCATCCATCTATTCTGCAATTTCCTAATCTCCACCAGGTGTACGTTTGTCCAACTTTTCCTGATCTCCACAGTTTCTACCTTTGTCCAAAAAGCTCACAGCCCCTTATCATACTCCCATCCAAACCCGCGCAAAAATGCGTCTTCCATTAGATCTAAGCTGTTTCAGCTCGTTGACAAAGCACTGTTTACGAGATGTATTCCGCGAAGGCTTTTTCTCTGGCGTTGCAGAAGGCGTATTCAGGTCTGAATTTCTCAAAACAGTTTTTTCCAGTCTTAGTTAGGTCATCGGTATGCTCACGTGAGTCTAGCTTGGTGAGTTTTTGGGAAATAAGTTTCCAGGCGTTTGAGAGCACATAAGATGTCATCCCAAGTAAAGTAGATCTCCTTAGCTACTTTTTGCGCCAATAGCTTCTCGGATGAGTCTAGGATTACAGGATCAGGATATTCTTCAACCACTTTACAGCGCGGATGTCTCCATAATTTACTTAATACTGGAGAAAATAGTGACTTAATTAGAAAAATTAATTTTGTAGTGCCTAGTATCAATGTGAGGTTATCAAGGAAATTTAAGTTGAGCATGGTAAAGTCAAACTACTGTGAAAACTCACCACTGAATAGAATGTGCCGATCTTTTAACATGTACTGTGATATAATTGATTTATGTCAAAAAAGAAGTCTCTTTTGGAAATTGATAAATGATATAGTTTCTTGACATGTTTCGAAATTTCTGTAAAATTTAATTGATTCCAATATGTTTTGTATTTTCTTCTTTTTAGTTCTGTTTGCCCTGTAATTATTTGGTTGGACAAACGTTAAACTCTATAAATAAATAAATAAGGAATAATTAAAATATTGATAAAGGCCTGCCTAGCGGCAAAGTGAACTCAGATACTCTTAGAGGATTTTATAGAATCTAAGATAATTTCCTACAAAAGTCAGAAATTTCACAGAAGCAGAATCGATTACAGCCAATTAAACTCCAGGAAAAGTTTCATCTGTTTCATTTGATAGCTCTGGTGCATCTTCTAATAAAGGCTTTGGGAAGAGGATAGTAAAAGGAAAGGTTAATTGTGGTATTCATTTATGTGCAGTCTAAGAAAGGAATGTAATAAGATATGACATGCACAGTAAAATACAAATCTAACAATAAAAAATAACTTCTTCAAGGGTCATACGTGACAGAATATGTCGTGAACAAAGAATCAAAGGAAGAAAAGTCTAACAAAAAAGGCAAACAGGAGAGCGTTGAAGTTAGTAACGAGAAAGCTCATTTGGCAAAAACCCTGCGCCATGTTTTGAGAAGTGACGGGGTAGAATTACTCATGAGGATAATTATTCCTGATGACGAATGAAAATAGATTTAAGGACGAGGGACAAAGATAGAAAGGACGAACCCAGCAACGGAAGAATTTCTGACACTAAATTTTCCCGTGTGTGTTACAGCCTGTATCTCTCGAAATTTCGTCTACAATATCTAATCTACTTAACTCCCTTCCCCGCTGGAACAGCATTCCTCCTCTCTATTAGGGTTCTCAGCGTACCCTCCGTAATTGGGGGAATCACCCGTTCCATTCATATACCCTGACTTCAGAAGTCTCCTCACTTCAATCATCATGCTTACCACTTCCTTCTCCGTAAAACAGCTCAAAAGGAAGGCAAGTTATAACAATTTTAATAGGCCTTTTTCCACATTTTTACAGGCTCTACTAAAAAAATCAATAGAGGCTTCAGTAAGAACATAACTCTTTCATCGCCAGGAGGAGCAGATATAAAAATACGCGAAATAGTGACTTGAAAAATTCTTAAGCGAGTACGGAAAATACTAAAATAGAGAAGGGTCGTACGGGAAAAAATCCTAGCAATTTTAGCAACGCCGGGAAGAAAACAAGACTTTATTTTTAAAACGAATAGCTGCTTGCTTTTAAGCAGCTAAGCCTCTCAACGGCAGCTCTCTCATACATTGTTTATTGGAAGCGTTTATCCCTCGGGCTGTTGTATCCAACTCCAGCAGGTATTTATTTCCAGCACCACTGTGCTTCTAGATAGTGTATTTGACGTCCCTTGCATATAGAGAGATATAAAGTTTCCTCAACTAAGCTCAGGACCCTGGAGGGAAGGGGCTGATTTCGGACGGGGAGGAAAGAGGAGTTATATCACGTCGACCGGAGAAAAGAATGACGCCTCAGGTAAACGGGGGCGTATGAATGAAAGAGGGTTGCACATCAAAAGAAAACGGCGGATTAAAGAGATAAAGCAACAAGGACCTTCGACAGAAAAATAATAACACAAAAGCCAAACTTACGAGTCAGAATATTCCCGAAAGTATCAATTTGCATCACAAAAAAAACTTTGGAAGTCGTGCGTTCGATTCCTATTAAATAAAACTGCATTAAAAGAATTACTCCATGCGTGCAAATTAAGACAGGAGCAATAAGAGCTCCGTCTTGGTGTTATACAATTTCAAACTTATTAGGCAGCTTTCTTTATTATTCTTTTCATGCGGCGAAATATCTTAGCCAGGCACCTTAAGTTGTTCAAGGCCTACGTAGATGAGCCAAAAGTGTCAGTTTTATACCAATTTTTCATTTATGCTGTGCCTAAAACGGTTGGAGGAGGATTTCTAGGACTGTAGTGAACACGTCTCTAGAGTTATACGGGAATTTTATCAATGGTATAGACAAAAATGAAAATTATTGACAAGTTTGACATAGTTACCGAATTCTACTCACCAACTCCTGCACCAAGAAAAACTAACACCTGCACTTTTTTGGGGTCTTCTCAAATGTATTGAGATTCTACTTTATTCCTTTGAGACTGACCTTTATCTTCTAGAATATTGAAGTCTACATGATTGCAGGGGTTCAATATCACGTGGCTACCGAGAGAAATCCGATCAAACCAATTAATGCCATAGTAGAACATGCAGCATATTTCTATCGGTAATTCCATTATTGACGAGATGCACCAGCGAATTTTTGTCGCTGTCCTGCGCAGAGAAACATTACCTCCCGCCGCTCACCGGGATTTAAATGCCATACATTTACACGTGGTGTTACAGAAGAATGATGAAAATCAAATGGATACATCGTGTGAGTAACGTGGAGGTTTTAAGAAGAGTTGGAGAGAAGAGAAGTCTTTTGAAAACCTTGGGAAGAAGACGTGACAACTTAATCGGCCACATCATGAGACACGATGGTCTGATGAGAATAATCGTTGAAGGACTGGTGGAAGGGAAGAATGGCAGAGGAAGGCCTCGGATGAGATACATTGAGCAGGTGATGAAGGATGTAAAACAGAAGAACTATGTAAGTGTTAAAAGACTAGCTGATAGGAGAATTGAGTGGAGAGCTGCGTCAAACCAATCTTCGGATTGCTGACTGATGAATGGAATGAACATTTACACGTGCCTACGACCTTTCATTACGACACGTAAGAGAGATTACGCGGGTCGAGTGCCATAGGGAATAAATAATCGTCGTGTATGGCATAGATGCAGGAGGTAAGGGACTTTGCACTGTATAGGGAAGAGTGGAGAGCTGCAGTAAACCAATCTTTGGATTGAACGACCAATGATGCTAAAATGAAATAAAGGACGGAGAAGGAGAATTGGTGGCAAGAGATTCAACAATAACGTCGATACCAAAGAACATGTAGTTAACATCACAGACGGTACATTTGTATGAAGACGGAATGTAAAAGGATGTGCCGCGCTATGACAAGTGCCTACAGAGTGGCGGAAGTGGTGTAGAAAAATATTGTAAGGTCCAACGATTTTTTCACAATGACAAATTTTCCCTGAATATACTGTTGTTTTCTTTGACCGGTCAAACGGAACTTACACTCTGGGTGTACCGCGTATTACGAATAAACTTATAATTTCACCGCAATTAATAACCTAAATGGTCACTATGATCAATTTCTTTCGGGACTTGAAAGTAATTAGGGAGGCGTGCTACACATAGCGTGTTCAAGACGGCATAACCTAGGTTCATGAAAAAACTTATATGTCTTCCACTTTCTTTCAACTCCTCCATTAGTCTCATCCCTTCCATTTCTTTCCAACATCTTTTCATCACTTGCTTCAACTAGAGTAGAAATACATTTGTGAATCTGCTCCTTCATCCTTGTGGGCGCGGAGGGCTAGCCAACAGTGAGCGAAACACGAGATTTTGTCCTAAAAAAAGAGATAATTCATCTTTGTTATCATAACCGTTTCATTTATTTTCGACGAGAAAATGTTCCTCGTGCCGGGAGCTACTAAAGGAATACCTACTAACTCTTCCTCGAAATCCTGTCCCATGCGTGACCCATCGGTTGTTTCCACGGCGAGGATGAGAGATGGACCGGAATGGAGGGGGAACAGGAGTGAGGGAGGGAAAGGAAATACTAAAACCCCCTTTGTCGGCGTCCTTTAAAAATAGCTTCATCCGAATAAACCCCCCCGGAAGAAAACTTGCTATTTTAACCCGGAACCATTTTAGCGCCATCAATCGCCGACGCTGCGGTTGGAGTTGTCGCTTTCGCCTAAACTCCTCTGGCCTTGGGTTATTTCCTAGTGTGATTTTTTCAAAGTTCCGGTATGATTTCTAAATGCACGTACCTCACGGATAATTTTTTCGTAGACCGTTTCATAAAATCATTTGTTGAGTAATTTACAATCACACTTGTGAATATTCCGTAAAACGCTTTACAAAATCAAGTTTTATGAGAGGGCTTAACAGTAGGAATATATTGGTTTATAAATTAGCAATAGCATGAGAGCTGCCTTTCGTACAATTCTTCGTAAAATCGTTTCATTAATATTTTTGTTCCAATTCCATTAAAAATTCCGAAAAGATTTTACCGCACTATAAAATAACATTATCAATAAAAAACCGATTTCGTAAAAACGTTTCACCAACAATTATACCGTTAGCTACAAACATTACAACTGATGACGGAAAATGTATTATGAAAATTAACAAAATCTCACGGGCATGAAAATATTTCCACGAATGCCGACTCAGTGAAAACAGTCTTATCAGAGATGCATAGTAAGCTTTTTGGAGTCAATATACTGGGCAATCTGCCTCCGCACAAGATATACGGGCTGTTTCCTGCTTGGAAGGTATGACCAAGATTTGAACCATATCCTAAATATTTATCAGAATCAATCGTTAGATGAACTTCTTCCTTCGGATGGCTTCCCTTCAGTCACGTTGAATAATTGTTCGTCCTCCGCAATTTGCCCTCAGTTCAAAGGCAAATTTGGCAACTTCCTACGAATAACATAAAATTCGTTGGACCCAAATGAGAAGGCAGATGCGCATTATCATTCATTATTGCTCGTAAAATCCTAAGATTGGTTGACTGCAGCCCTCGATCCTTCCCTCTTTAATTCTAGCTCCCTTACCTCCTGGTATCCCTTCGTATGTACTTTCCTTTCCATTTGATCCATGAACTTATTCCTGGGTCTTCCTCTGGGGACTTATCCCTCTATTTCACCTTCAATTATGTTCTTCACAAACCCATTGTCTCAGGGTGTGTCCAATCCATCTCATTCTTCTTATCTGTATGGTGTTCCATATGGTCATATCCTCTTTTACTCTTCTGTACACTTCATCATTTCTTATTTTATCCGTCAATTTTATCTTCAGCATCCTCCTCCAGCCCCAGGTTTCTATCACCAGGTTCCTCCAGCACCAGGTTCCTCCAGCACCAGGTTTCTAAGGCTTCTACTCTTTTCTGGTCAGCTTTTCCAATGGTCCATGCATCCGACCCATAGAGTGCTACGCTCCACACGAATGTTCTTCGAGCATAGCAGTTATCTTTTTCCAACGAACGCCTTCCTAGCTTGGGCAATTCTTCGCTTGATGTCCGTTGTACTTCTTCCGTCCCACGTGATGGTACTTCCGAGATAGGTGATGGAATCCACTTTATCGAATTTATCTCCTTTCAGGGTGACTTCTACATTCAGCTTCTCTCTTCCACATTCTAGGATTTTAGTATTTTCCACATACTTGAATTTAGACTTCCACATACTAGGATTTTAGTAGAAGCGCATAAATGTAGATCAATTTACAACTTTAAATTTACATGAGTGGTATCCATCAGTAAGGCGATAGAAACGACCCCACGTTGAAAAGCAGACTTAAAAGAACATCAAGTGATGCTATCCGTAATTAGAGTCTCCGATTCAGGACAGAGTGGAGGGAAAGGCTGAATCACTCAAAGGACGCCTTAATCAAGGAAAGACGAAGGGTTGGCCGTTTCCATTTCACTCATCGACGAAATCCCATTTCAAGGGGTGGGATTTCTCGTTTCACTTTCTGCAAACTTCCATCCGAGATGTTCCTCAGATTTCCTGCCGAATCCTCCAAAATATATTCGCATATTTATTCAATCCGAATTAAAAATGCGTGCTTATCAAGATCACTCAAGCATGATTCAGAATAGTCGAGACGTCATGAGTGACTCATCTGGATGGGAGGAGAGGGATGAGTCTAGTTTGAGTGAAAATATTACACAAGATGTAGCTCTAATATCGGCTTAATAAAATTGTGCGGTAATGACCGAGGTTGCAAGAAAGAAGTGCTGTCTGCAAATTAAGTAAGAATAAAAAGATGTGTCATTATGAAATTGCTTTCGTAAAATTGACAGTGATGCCCGCCGCCTCTTAGCAGTTTTTGGTAAATGGAAAACAATCGCAACTTAACTAAAAAAAGAGGTCCAGCGAACTGCATAATGACTACCCTAAAGCTGCTTAATTCATGGCGCAACAGTTATTCATTCCCAAGGAATGTATACTCGAATGACAAGTAAATGAACTTATTAAATTGCCATTAAGGAATCATATCCCATGCACATTTATTTTTGGCTTTGAATTGAGTTATTTAATTTTTATAAAGAATTTTTGAATAAATTTTACTGAAAACACCTCATCTTGCTGCGTAGTCAAAGTTCAGATAGCGGAGAAATAATATTTAACCGGAATCAACGACGTAATTTTCATTTTATCTAGGTTGAAAATTTTCTTCAATACGGTCGAATTTTTCAAGCTGAGTATGTCTTTCAGATATTCACTTTTGCTTATTTTCAGTTTATACTAAAATTAAGAATTTCGTAAGTGCCATAAACTAGAGATTACGACGACAAATTTTGGCGTATTCGAAGATGTAAACTTTGTTATCAAGGAGAGGTAACAGGTCTGGGTCCATCGGAACCCAGACTCACAACAGAGTCAATGATAAGCCAACTGAATAAACGTCCCCTTCAAGTGAAGTAACAGCCGGGCTTATTCGGTAAAATCCATTAGCGTGACAGCGAGTCCCTCATAAAGTCGGCTCGACGACATTTAACCGTTCACTCGCAGAATGGACGAGCCCGTGAACTCCCGTGACCCGAGAGAGGAAATTAACTCCGGTCGACAATTTACCGGAAATTTGAGGCAGTACGAGGGTGGTAGGGATGGAGCTCATTGATGTCAAAACGTTCTTATATGCACCGCAGACTGACGCGCAGATCTGCGGGGTAATTCCGTCGCATGTCGGCGTCTGCTCTCAGAAGTATGAAACGGCGACTTGAGGACAAAGGGGACGAAAACTTGTGCGCGTTACAGACGGAAGCCGAGAAAATAAGAGACTTCCATTCGGACGAGAGAGAAAGAAAAGGAGGCGACGGGAATGCGGAGTCGAAGGAAACACAATTCGCAAGGGCGCTCGGGAAAAAAGGAGCTTCTTAAGGTAGTCCGAGCGAAATATCATTTTACTTATAAAACAATGAATTTGGTATCATTTTAAAAGAAAAACATCTCGCTCTTCTAATGACACCAAAAATTCCACTCCTTATCACATTACTTTCGGAGATATTTGCCAAAAAAATACCAGCCCTTTTACATGGGAAACGGTACCTGGATGCACTCCAGAGAGACATTATTTGTAAAATGAGGAATTTTTAACACTTAGATGTCGTAGAAAAACTAACAGCTTGTATGTTTTTTCAACTATTTTTGAAAATAAATTATATTGTCACCGCAATAGGTTCTTGGGTATCACAAAAAAACCTTCCGTTTTGAAGTAGTTACAAACGTACCGCGCGAAAAAAATGAGTCAAGTTAAAGACTTATTTAGATATTTTCATTTAATTACTTATCATTTCTGTCATATAAAATAATATTATTGCACCATTAATAATGCAATATTTAATTGATGTGTCCTACAGTTGGTGAAATAAAAACGTATAATTCAAATATTGTCTCTATTATGACTAGGGAACTATCTCGCTCGGACTACCATAAGTGCTTGAGGGGCAGGAGAAGGTGGCGAGAAAGTTTAAAGACGCATTTGGACCGGGAACGGTTACAACCTCGAAAAAAAATTTGATGAGGCTCTTGAGGCGGTTGGAGCGCAAATCGCGAGTCATTGAGTGCACATATTCATGAATGTTCATGTTTGTCGAAAGAAATTCTTAGACCACCTTTTATTTATGTACACCTATTTGTGCGTAGTATATAGCCACACATGTTATTACTTAAATGATGCAAGAATATTTGTAAAATTTTCGTCTCAAGTGAAGCAAGCACTTGGATTTACGGTGCGGAAATCGAAATTTCAGCGAGGACCGTATCTAAATACTTGTTTTCTTTCATCGAGCATGATATCTTGACATTGATTTGGAACCATTATAATGATGTAAAACGTATTTTTTTCGCGTTATGGAGAAAATCTGTAAATGTGTCATCACATTATTACGAAATATATGCTAGGTTTCATAAGGCTACGTGTTAAAACAGCATTAAATTAACCAGAAGTCAAATCGGTAGCATGAAATTGTTTTCGCTTTTATGTATAGTTCTAATTAATAATAAATACGCGTACGAAAATTCTCACCCAAATCCGTGCTTAAACAAATACAGCTCCAACCACCTTAAGGAGATTTACATAAAGAAGTTAATGAATTGGCAAATGCAACCTAAATGTAATATTTATCATAAATTGATAAATTTGAATAAATGTTCCGATTTGAAAAAAATATCAACCAAATAATAGCGTCAGTAAATTCTGGACAGAGTGAACCCCGGAATGACACTAATGTTATTAAATTTTGGGGAATAGTTGTACGAAGGAAACGCCAGAGAAAAATCACTGAGGCTGCAGAAATATTAGGCAGGGCTGTCCAAGTACAGGTCTATTTGGAAAAATACTACGGATCTTTATATAGAAAAAGTGGATTAAAACAGTTTATCTAGGAATGAAAATTTGAGAAATTAGATTTCAAAAAACACCAAAAGGTACCCAGAAGATAAGATATCATCTCTCCTGGTGTTTTCTGGGGAGCAATAAAAACGTCCATACTGTCTTCCACCAATATTTAGCAAGCAGTATCGCTCAAGCTTGTCACTGAAATAGGAGCGCCTTAATTAAAAATTTCAGATAGGCTCTCGTGCTCACATTTGCAAAAAAATCCGTCATAATGATGAATGGCAAACAAATTACGATATCGTTGTCATCAGCATCAACCCGACCATTGGTTTGCTGCCGCTCTCCTATCAGCCAACCGCTACATTCTAAAAGAATTCCTCGCTTTGACGTCACAATTTGCTTGTTGTTGTGTATTCTGTTCTTTGGCTTCCTCTACGATTCTTTCCATTAAGACATCCTTCCTCTTTTGCGTTCAAAAGACAGTTGTACCACGAAATTTTCTCTATAACTCTTGCCCAATAATTCGCTGTTATTCTGCTAAGTTTGAATCATACAACTTCTCTCCAACTCCTCGTGGGACTTTTTCATCGGCGATTCTCAGTCCAATTGATCTTCATCATATTCCTATGACATTAAATTGGGATTGTTTCCGATCATATTTGCTCCACTGCAACGAGTATCCAGTCTTCAGTCACACCAGATCATGCTCCAAATAAATGTCTTGAGAAAAAGAAATTATGGCATATTAAATTTTTATGATGGAAGTAACTAAAATTATTATCGTTTCAGTTAACTTATAAATCTTCTAGCCATCACCATCAGCAACTTTTCAACGTTTAGCATTAATGGAATAACCATCCCCCAGAAGTACATAAATGGAAGAAGTCCAGAAGAAGTTATTTCTACCACCACTCCAAAGGCTCTCTCTTTTGCGGTGGTTGTTTGCTTCAGTGCTGTAGGAAGATTATCTATAAAAAAAGACAGTCAACAACGATGCAGTAAACAACTTGCATCTTCATGAATCTCTTTTATTTTAGTACATCGACCACTCTAATATAAATTCCCATAGTCTGAGCATTGGATAACTTCAATGATTTACCAGCATTTTAAACGCAATCTTAGAATTAGTTCTCTCAGACATCACTCACCACCAGATATCACGCTATCGAGAGACGAGTGGCTTCCACGACCGTCTTGCGATTGAAATTGCCAATCTGGAGACGGCGCAGCATTAATGACTCCACGGGCGGAGGGGTGCAACTTCTGAGAGGTAATCACATTAACATTACAGACGTGATTTCTCCCGAGGAGCGAACTTGAACGAGACGTGAGCGAGAGTGAAGTTCGCGGAATCCGTCGCACCGCCAATGAATGCGCTCCTCAACGAAATTACTCAGCTTCATCAGGACGCGGAGGGATAAGGATTAGCAGAGGAACTACAGCGAACACGCGCAAGAAGGACGAGGAGAAGCGAAAGAAGAATTGGAACGTCGGGAGCAGGAGATAAAAACCTACGACCCTTTCACACGAAGCTTATAGCAGTCGCAAAAGAAGCTGGCGTGGACGTCGTCGTGGACGATTTTGGGGCATGAACCTCAGAACTATTAAAACTCTGCCTGGCGGGGGAGGAAGGTTGTTAATTGCGGAGCGTCGGTAAGCGAATCTTTTCTAGTTGCTGCCAACCTTAGCGCCTCCATAAATTTCATGAGTCACAGCTACTTGACGCCCGGTTTGCTGCATTTTACTCGTACTACCACTCCCTGTAAGTGACAACAAAGTTCACGGGTAAAGCATGGCATTGATGAAGCAAAACCACATGCCTATTAGACTTGTGTGTTTGGGTCATGAATATATATTATGGATTGTGATCTCGTTGCCAAAAACTGTTGTCTAGAATTCCGTAAATAAACAACCTTCTGGAAAGTGGTGCTGCCTAGAGATGAAAGACAGAAGTTCAAATGCAAATACTGTCGACAGATTGTAAATAAACACGTCTTACCGGTCTTACCATGAATATACATGGGTTTCACTTACAATTAATCATAATTCAGTGGATAAAAAATGTAGTAATACAAGCAGGACGTAATTATATACTTTTTTAATATAGTCCGGTCTACAGATATATTTAATTCCTCTCCAAACTTAATTAGACAAATGCACAATTTACTTCTTAGCACTTCGTGAATATCGCTATACGGAAATTTTATAATAACGCGAGGTGACCTCATGAGTATTCCCAATGGCCATCATGGCAGTGTAGGTAAAAAGGAATGCACTTACCGCCGCCTTGAACAGATTCTTAATTTTCAATCCAATTCTCCTATTTTGGGTCCTCGTAGACGCATACCCTGTTTTGTAGCCTGGTACGAAGCCAAGTACTGTTTAAACAAGGCATTCTAAATCCTTTATTTGAGCCGAACGGGCTTAATGCATTCAAATTAGAATCAGTCTGGCAAACATCGTCGTCGGCACACGATGGACGTTTCATAAACCTCTTACACATTTTCTGTAATAGATATTTCCTCTCTAGCATTTACAAGGTAACTTTTAGATCACAAAAATAGCAAGATATTATTCAAAGCATCAAGTAATTCATATCTCATCGATCGTTAATGAATATTCACCACAGTCTCACGTTAGCAACAATTAACAACGCCTATTTACAATAACAGCTGAAAAGACTCTAATTGAAGTGCCGCCAAGGACTGGGCGAACTAAAAGTGGAAATTTAGGCAATACGTAACCTAGGCAACAATGCCAAACATCAAAATCCATAATATATATTCATGGTTTGGGTGCATGGCAAAGTAGTTTGGCTCCCCTGCTTCGTTCTCAGCCGTCCGTCCCCTTCTCTACCTTCCCCTCCGTCCGTTCACCAAACTCCCTCCGCATAACCTTTCCCCTCCACCGCGCAGAAGTGTGCCAGGTTCTTTCGCTTTTGCTATACTTAAGGGGGCAGTCTCGTCCTTGGCACCTAAACTTTAGCTATAGTTAGACCTTTATAGCTACTTTCCTGATTATTTTTCAGGCATGCATAGATTTTTTTGAAAAGGTGGTTCATTCAGGACCATCAAAAAAATATTTTGTTCAATTATTTTTATTTTACCAGCAGATAACAATCAGGACAAAAAGCACTAACAAAATGACGTAACTTTACCGCGCGCATACTTTCTCATGCCTCATCAAATACTTTCAAAAGCAACTTTTTCAACCATATCTACACACTTTGGCCTTCAAAGTGGACTATTATTTTCGATATATCTTAACCAAAAACAGATTTATTTCGTATTTTAGAATGATCTAAAATACACTTGACTCTTTAGCTTCATATCTCAATTTTCAATCTTCCTTGACGTCAACAAAAAAATCGAATGTTTTGCGAAATTCGACGGGACTGTCCCCTTAAGTGCAGAAAACAGAAACGATATTTCATTGAGGTAGATGGACAGCGCTATAAGCTGTAACATGGCCATGGACTATCCGCCATCCTTGTTAAACCGAATTTTCCTTTGGCGCTTACGGGCTGATGCACTATTTTTGCAATTTTACGATGATTTCCGACGATAACTTACTAGAAATCAGCATGCTCTTACTTCTTTAATATGCATCCTCCAAACATATATATTAATTCATTTAAATTAATAGTAATCTGCATTCCTAGTAAAAACTAGTGTAAAATCGAGTAGTAACCATAGCACTAAGTAGCCATTATATGTTTAAAGTGTTACTTTAATTTCAAACAGATGGTGGATGCACTTGCTAAACATCCGCTTATTCGTCCATTCCGTCGTGCTATCCAAAAGAAAGCAAGTAAAGAGCAGGGATAACCAATATGGATGTTATTTCGGTTGTCGGGCGACGCGACGGTTTCATACATAATGCCCTTTCCATCCAAGGTGAGCAAAGAGATGGCAATACTCATCACTCACCTTGCTCTCCATCAACCTCAATGTGAAATTCAGCCCGCTTAACATCGCACCGAGAATTTTCGCCACATCCGAAGGAATAATTGGATTCGATGACCTGTATTGAAAACAGAAATGAGTACGATATTTATTTTCCATCCGATTCTTCAATCCAACGACCTACCATAGGCAAGCAGGGAAGTCAAGTGTTTCGAGAGTATGTCGGGTGGTGTAGATAGAGTGTACCAACATAATTTTCGGAGGAATTAATAAAACTTTAATCGAAACAATGAGCCCTTAAGTCTTGCAAAGCTGATTAAATTGAGCTTGTTCAGAACATTTTGCAAACAATATGTAGCACACATGCCATATGCAAACGATATGGCGCAGTTTATTTTGGTTGCGCAATTCAGCAAGTTCTCGGTGCTGATTTCAGGACTGATTTCAGTACCGACTTAAGTAATTCAAGAAGAGAGCAGTAGAAAAGTAAATTTCGATTTAAGACTAATCCCAAATGTCACCGATAACAATAATAATGAAAGACCATCGACAGGAATAGTTACAATCTCGTCAATCAAACCTTTTCCACAATGGAATCGGTGCGATTTGAATTCCGCGTCATTACAACCAAATCAGGAGTCCATAGCAACAATAGCATCTCCTGTCGCTGTAAAACCCTTAGACATGACCGGAAGCGCTTATCCACGGTCCATCGTGGCAATCATCAAAATATACACAATTTATAACGGCACGAATATCCAACACAAGAATCGCGAATCCTGATTGTATACGCAACGTGGATAAAAAAAATAATTCACCAAGGTTCTACCTCAGTCTAATACAAGGATGTGGCTCTGAATTGAAAAACCCACGATTTCCCAGCGATGAAAACGCACAGCAGATACAAAGGTAGTATATACAAAGGAAAAGATGCCTCAGTGACGACAGAAACAAAGCAGTGAGAAACGGAGGGAAGAACGTCCCGTATGATCCCGACTTCAGGATGAACGGAAAGGAGAAGCAACAGAGAAACTCGCGATAAATTGTTCCAAGGACGAGAATGCGCGTAGGGATAATGAGAACGTCGAGAGTAAAAGAGAGGAGTAAAGGCTTTTCACTCCTCCTCTCAACCGGCAAACCGTCCTTCGCGCTATCCGCTTTTGACGCTTCTCCGTGCTTTTCACAGGACCTCCTCGGAGAAGCGAGCAAAAAAAAATCTTTCTGGGTGATTCATCAAAGGAAATTATGAAACGCGCGGACTTTCATTCAAACAGGTCTCATGTAATGCATTGCGCGAGCATGTGAGCATGGCGCGGCGCATGGATAAATTTCGTCGAGGTGAAAAAGAAAGCCGAATCCGAGCATCAAAGCGGCACTTTTTCAACGACTGGAAAGCGGCTCCGAGCTCATTTCCATGATTGCATCGAATAATGAGTAAAATAGTTTTGCACCGCGCCACATCGCGTTCAAATGCGCGCTAATTTTCTCCGCAAATGAAGATCAACACTTAGAGGTTATTAGCAGTTAATAGGTTCGTTTGAGGAAGATTTGAGCGTAAATTTGCGAATGCAAACTTCGCGTCACGGGATGCGAATGTGCGGCGTATAATTCGCATCGACCATTTACTATTCGCTGAGCCGAAATTCATGCAATTTGTGAAATTTTAAAACTAAAAGTGATTATTTATTCATCAATATTTGGCTAGAAAGCTATAAAATACATGCGGCGAGACGAGAAGGAATAGTTTAATTTTACAGAAAAATTTCTCCTTGGTTCTGTCTCATACGATTTCATATACGACAAACCGCGTTTCTAAGCTCGGACAACATGAAAAATTATGTCAATAGTTGAAGCACTTGGTGTTAGGAATAAAATCATTCATGAAGTGGAGCGATTAAGGTCGTCCGTTAGCTAGCAACGTCACAAAATTCGGATGAACGTATATAACATGAAGAATGCCTCAATAAGAGCAAGCATAATTAACGATAGACTAAAGTACACGAGGAAGCTCCAGAAGAGCCGTAATAAACGGGGCCAAATAGAATTACACGAACTCCCATTGAGAGAAGAGTATTAGCCAATTATAACGCCGTGCATCTACAAACCACCAATCATTTCGTTAAGAATATTTTAAGCTCCTAACACTACCATAAACGGAACTGGCGAAGAGAATTATGGCTGTGATCGAGAGGATTCCTGGAAATTATCAAGTGAATGCGCTGAGGTGCAGATCATACTCCGGACAAAACAACTCACGCTACTTCGCAGAGATCGTATGTTTGCGAAACACCGAAAAGTATGCAAATTCAGGCACTGAAAGTTTACAGCGGCGGGTGATGTACAATTAATTTCCATGCAGGTATTCATCAACTCATTACAACGCATGATTCATTCACATGCCCACCATTGCCAACAAAATTTTTCCCATTTAAAAATCAAGCACACACATGTCTTCTGGGGGTTGGGCAAGGGATAACGAATTGAATCAGCCCTGGCGAACTTTTCGCTGCTTTATTTCTGCATCATCAGTGCTTGAGATTAAATATTGACACGAGGTCAGAGCAGGCTGAGTTTAATTTAAATAAAATATTCACCCTGCTCTGACAATGAACTCATGTCAACAGTTACTCTCAAGCCTTGACGATACAGATATAAAACTGCGAAACGTTGGCCAGTTATGACTCAATTCATTATCGGACAATGCCAAGACCAATCCTCCAAAATAATTGTGTATATTTTCACCAAAGTGGTCAAAATTTGCTAACTATAAAATTAACGGAAAATAGGTGAAAGCTGCAGGCTCCTTACGCTTCGAAATAAAACACAAAATGGGAATAAGGTCGAAAGTGAATGGATTTCCGGCGAACCACTTGCAACGATGTTTTCAAGAGCTTACAAGCTTTTGCAGATCATGAAACGATGTGAATTTCCGTAATAGCGGAAATTAATTTCGGAAAAAGCTTTAATAAAAGAAGACGAAAAATTCTGCCAAAACTTCTAACAGTTATATAAACTTTGCTTCGAGTAGTAGACGCATCACCAGCGGATTTCGGACGAGGGTCATTGTGAAAAATACAGTTTACCCCCCACATATCCAGCGACAAACATATATAAATCGAATGCTTCAGATGCGTGGGTGGCACAATGCAGCTTTCTCGAAAGTTAGGCGAGTTTTCGGTAGACTTTCACCAAATCTTTGAATCACTTACGGAATTGGAAAACTTTTACCTCAGTAAGTCTGAAAAAAAGAATTCTCTGACCCGGGGGTTGTAATCATTACTATACGGAGATAGACCATTCCGACGATCACATTTTTCTTGAAAATTTCCCAATGACAGATAGTAAGGGAATGGTAGGGGAGAGATGGAGAGACAAATTTAAACGCCTGAATTAAGTTGATATTCACACCACATCTGAGGCTGAAACTCTGGCTTATTCTTCTTAACTCGCACTACTTCTTAAAGAGGAAAAATTCACTTCGAAGAAATGATGAAGTATAGAGAAGCGTAGAAGAGGAGTGTAACCTATGGAATGCGAAGTGTGAAATGCGAATGCGAGTGAGAAAAGAAGAAAAAGATGGATTGGATGCACCCTGAGACACAATGGGTTTGTGAAGAACATAATTGAAGGAAAAGGGAAAATAGAGGGAAAAGACCCCAGAGGAAGACCTAGGAATAAGTTCAAGGACCAAATAAAGAGGAAAGTAAGAGATACGGATGAGAGTAAAGGAGGAGATACCAGGAGGTGATATGGAGCATGGCACTGCTTGATTACGAAACCTGGGCTGCTACACCGAATGAGTAGAACCGCACTATTACCATGAATAGCGTCTCTAGGACGCGTTTTTCCCTCAATGTAAGCGTTTCTAGACGCTCTTCAGACGAAAAGCACGATCGCTATACCATTCAGAATACCTGTCCTGCACTTGGAAGGGCGTGAAGAAGGATGAAGAGAGTGCTTTTGGATAGAATGGAGGACAAACGCAACCCATGCAGTGACGAAGATGAGGCCTTGAAATCATTAGCCACGAATCTCAGTCTCGACTACCAGGCACATGTGTGAACCGCCCTGACCGCTTAAGTGAACCGCCCTGTCAGCTAGTCGAGCAAATGAATCATGACCCGCGTGCTGGTCTACGGACGACATCCGAAAGAGCTTTATTTCAGGACAGAACGTCAAGAGATAAGCGGTCGAGTTGGTTACTTTAATGAGGCGTATACATGAGAGGTGATGGCAATGGAGGTCCAGACCCTAAAGTTTGGAGGGAATCGTCTCGCTTTCGAGCCAACGACAAGAGGAGAAAGGCCTATTAAGTCCACGTCTGTGGCGAGGGTGAAGCAAGGTAAAGGTGGGCACGCCGAAATGAACGCATCTTCCAAGACCTCAAAGGGGGTTACCACCGTAAAACAACTCACATGTCGCTATATTCATAATCTGATTATTCGAGGAAAAACATATCTTCTACAAGATCTCAACAAATAAATTCTACCTTTTCTCGCAACTTTATTGGAGACACGAACTTAAAACTGATGGCGTTTGGAACGAAAATGGGCAAAATATGGGGGGAAACGCATTTTCTTAGTCTGAAATAAATGCCAAAATTACGAAAAAGTGTTTAACATACGCGAATGTTCCAAAGTAATTGAGTGGTAATCAAATTTAGATCATCACTTTTTTTCAGCATCAGCAAATAACTTCAGGAGCCGAGGTCAAATGCATCAGGTGGATAGAAATGGTGCAGTATTCAGAATGAAATGATGAATTACTTAGTATTCCACAAAACTTAGTGGGAAACTAAGTAATTCATCATTTCATTACGAAGGAATTCCAAGTTACTGCCAATACCAAGAACACTTTAACGACGCGGCTCTTGATGCGCTTTCGATCGTCTTTAGCAAAAATTACTGTCACAGGGTAATAGAGTTCCGGAAATTGCCGACATGTGGCACTGATGCGATACAGAGTCTTGTTTGCGACGAGATGTGTAATGTTGTGAGGGCAGTTTGGAGTGTGAATGTGCAATTAAACGAGGCGATTTGGTTCAACGTGGGTTTGCGGAGTTGTTTTGTGTCGGGTGCTTCACTCGAATATCAAAATGAGGAGCATGATTCCAGGCGTAAAGAACAAAAGCTTGTTAAAGGTTACTGTAAGTACACGTGGGTGACGATCGTTGCCCTTACCGCATGGCAGCCATTACGCGAGAGACGGCGTTCAGTGCATATATTTCCTTGTGTCTCCAACAGTGCATACATAACAGTGTGCCAACTTTGTTTTGACATTCCCAGCATATGCTATTCCTTCATTTGCTGGCGAGAGAGACTGAGTTCATGCAACATATTTCCTTGTGCTTTCAACAGTGCGTTCATGACAGTGTGCCTTCCTTGTTTTGAATTCTCAGCGCATGCTATTCCTGCATTTGCCGTCATTCCATCATTTGTTTTGGGGACTTTTCTGAGCTGAAGTTGTTTATTTTCATTTCAACAGTTGACATGCATCTCCTACAGTCTATTTTATATTTGACCGTTGGTTTTTAACGGGCAACCAGTTGTTTTAGACATAGATTAATTTTCCAAGGATTATAATAAAAGTAAGTTACTGATACTTGTTTCTTTTTTAACACATATTGGAATACTTTGCTCGCTTCCCCGTCCGCCCGCTCGTGTATTCTTGGTCTTTCTAAGTGGAATTTACTTTTCTGTGCCCTACGAGTTATAGATGGGAAATGCTTTAGAATCATTGTAATTTTTATGGCATCAATAACATCATCTGAATTTGCTAGCGGCGTATTCGAATTACGTAAATTGGCATCGAATCACCGGAAATGAACTAGCTTTCGAATTAATTGCATTAAATATTATTTCAATGCACTCTGTTCCCTTTTCTTACATCATAAATTAGAAACTGTAGGGTGGAATTCGGAATACGAATCCACCGATCACATCACCTAATTGCGTAGGCCTTCGGTGTAATTGATATATATCGCGACGCTCTGGAGAGTTTTCTCGTCGATGGCTCGGTACCTTAAGTACATAAATCTACTGCCCAATATCTTAAAGTATTACTTGCAGTATTCATCATCGTACTAGCGGAGTAAAAGGAGACGTAAAACCACGTATAGTCAAGGCCGCTTTACACGGTACATTTTATTGTACAAACGAATGTACAAATTCTTTCATGAAGGAAATTGTACCGTGTAAAGCTCCAAATTGTATGATTGTCTGAATGACTTAACGGGAAATAGAACCTGCTCAAATTAAATTCAGTTTCTTGTACATTCTATGATACATTCGTTTGTACAATAAAATGTACCGTGTAAAGCGGCCTTTAGACCAGAAATGTCTACTATAAGCCTTCGAAACTGCTGCAGCGCAGCCTGTGACCAAAAGTGGAACTTCAATTCTTTCGCTGCCATCGAGTTGGGACTATGCCGTCCTTAAGTAGTGTTCTTGGTCATTACCATTAATTGCAGTATTCAGCTTCAACGGTGGTAAAGAAAGTTAGTTAAAATATACATTTGAAGAATGTTCACGATATTTTGTATCGCAATTTGTCTTATTATAGTATAGGCTTGTCTTGTATAAAAGAGGCGTTTTTATAGATTATTAATTCTAAAATGTGGTACTTCGGTATTTATTTTGACTCCCATAGTTCGATTGAACCTCTTTATGGGGATGCTCTTTCGCGTGAGTCACGACCCAGAGGGGCATTTCGGGGGGTCGGCTGGGAAGAGAAAGAGCAGAGAAGGGGACAGAAAATGGTATTTGTCAACGGGGGTAGGGGTCACCGGCGGAAGGATAGAAATTGGCTCACTCAGAAGAAGGGTGGAGATATGAGATTAGGGTGGGGTGCGGAGTGATTCTCTCGATGGATGCCTGGGGGGGGGGGGGAAACTAGAGGGGGGGAGGGCAGATATGGGGAATAAGCAAAGCATTAGCGGCTGATGGAACACGGGGACAGGGTAGAAGGTAAGCATGAGGCTCGAATGGAGCTTTATAAGGGCTTCGCGTATTTCAAAACGGCATAAGCCTACCGAACAGATGTACACAAGCTTACTATACCGCCACCGCCAAAGGGCAAGACACAGCAATGAGCTCAACAGGATTAGCGGTCTTAAGTCTGGCGTACGAAAGTGGTTCGGTGAAAGGCTTTGGCGTGGAGGGAGAATAAAGGAAAGATTTACGCAGGACAAAGAATGCAATTACGTTCTCCTTTTCGGATGGGCGTCAAAGCTGAATCATCGCAGAGATCGTACGATCTCCTTCCTGGAACGTCGGCGAACGGAAGAGATAGCACGACGATGACATTAAAACTCTCCATGATACCCTCTCTGGCGTAGGTATACAGAAGATATTTGGTGCAGAAAAGGAGTTGTTGGGGAAAAAGCAGTGTCTCGTATTCAGCAAGATTCATATAACGTGTGTTTACCGCGCGAACTCAGTGCATTACTGGAGTTAATTTTCGCACATGGTATGAAAACATTGAGACTGGCTGGTGTAGTACGGTCGCACATCTCGTAAATCTCTTATTTACTTTGAACAAATCACCAGATGCTAAAAAAAATTTTCATAAAAATTTCTGACCTTAGTTTCATCAGTTAATTATGATTTTTGACCTAGAAATTTTAAGCACTGAATAAGGAAGACTTCTTGACTTATTTATAACCTTCTAGAGGACAATGCCAAGCCGAAATAGCCACGAAAGAAAAGGTGCACAGATGTGAGGAAAACTTCACAGCACAGGATTTGTAGCAATAGACGTACAGATTATAGTTATATTTTTAAAGCTAATCTCTATTGATGGTTGCAACGATTTATAGTTTTTTTACATATTTAAATTAGTTTATCAGAGTGATGCATTCAAATCACAGAAAAAATTGTCCAAAGAGGAAC
Organism: Ceriagrion tenellum; assembly: GCA_963169105.1. Classification (NCBI taxonomy): domain Eukaryota; kingdom Metazoa; phylum Arthropoda; class Insecta; order Odonata; family Coenagrionidae; genus Ceriagrion; species Ceriagrion tenellum. The sequence continues at coordinate 124,794,718 of OY720634.1, read as the reverse complement.
TATTTTAGCTTTTAGCAGCCCGCGGAATATACTATATTAACATCCAAATCCGTGACCGTATTTTGACGCAAATAGCTTTTGAGCTCGGGGAGGCGCAGATGATGCTTTCATGCCGATTTCATAAGCCGATAATTAAAATCCGGTTTCTGAGGGTAAACAACCATCTTTCGCGATCAAAGAAGCGGAAATAAATAGCTAGCATTAAGTCAAAGGCACTCTTAAAATCAAAATCACCATATTTAAAAGTATCATTCCGAGTCTTTAACTATCATATTATTAAATTTTACCGTCACTTTCGGAAACGCCCAAAATGGTAGTCTAAAACAGAAAGGGAAAAAATATATAAATTTTAGCTAATTTACCGTCAAGTCCATTCAAGAATTTCGATGCCGACTACCGATTTAATAAATGATGGTTTGAATGCATCAGATGAGCATTCAGTAGAGATCAATTAGGTACAAGGTAAACGTATAAATAGATTTTCATGCATGGTAAACATAAAATCTCGATGAGTTCTGTCAGTCCGCGGTTTGAAAAGGGGAGGAGGCACGAGTTCGCGGGACAGGGTTTGAGAGAGCCTATGAAATGGGAAATGGTGAGTTAATAACGTATAGCATTCGAGTTGCCTTCGGATGCAGTCTATTAGAGAGAGACAGGGAGGCTCGAACGGCGGGAATTAGGTGGGACTCGATGAATGAGGTCCTCTGACGCGATCGGATCCGAAGGGTTAGGGTATGGGGGGGGTGGAGGGTAGGGAGTGAAGCACGCATCCCCTCCGCAATCTCTCATTAAGATACATTGTGCTCGTCCCCAATACGGGGAATAACGGATAAAGAGTGGGGGTGATCCACCACGTTATCCTTTTCCCACAGTCCTATTCAGTGACAGAGATTAAGGAAAAAAATATTTCACAAGACGGTGATTTTTTCGAGATCATCATCTCTATATTCTTAACTTTTAGGAGGTCCATCAAAGAATTGCGGATTATTCAATAATTTGATTGAAGGCAGCAAATTGAAGTTAAACTTGTAGCCCTCAGTGTAGCTGAACCCTCAGTGATGTGAAACTCCAACTGCGTGACGCATTTGGTGCGCCGCGACAAATAGCAGAATTTTTCAAAAATATTCAGTAAAAAAATAATTTATCACGTTTGGTAACCTCAACACGCAGAGCCAAGTCAAAGTGATTTTTGAACCAAATTTTACGAGGTTTCCGAGTTTCGCCAGGATAATAATTTTAAAGAACTTTAAGGTAACGACTTAGGGAACCGAACGATGATAGGGAAAAGCCACGTAAAAAAATGGTTCGAATTTATTTTCAAAGCATCAGATTTCATGAATCAAGATGAATGATTGAACGCTGCCGTGATTTAAGGAGCAAAGGCTAAGTCGTACGTGATAACTAAAGTACCTACATGTATTAGTTATTATACAATGTGCTATTATGTACATGACATATTATATTCACAAATACAGTAGATACAACATAACGTGTATTTTAAGCAACTCGGTTCAATTACTATCAAGAATATGCTAATGGACATTGACTTGAGCATTGAGTGTAGAGGAGAGGAGGGTATTCTGGAATAGTCGGGAAATACGGAATACCGAGGTTTCGGCTCTGGTGCTGCTTTCACGAGGAGATACCATGATCTACTAAGGAAAGACTACCATGTTGCAGTTCAGTGAGAGTTGATCGCTTGTTGTCGTCGTATCACTTGCTACAGAACGAAGTGTGTTTTGTGATTTTCAAGAGTTTTTGCAGGTAAGTTTTCAAACATTTTTAGCCACTAGTACACATGTTACTTGAACATTGATGTTATACATAATGTACAGTAAAAGAATTTTAGATGTTAATACTGTGGTCGTTTTTTTGCTGACAATGTTTTGTCCATCAGTTTAAAGGTTCATTTTTCAAGATGGCGTGACGGGTATTATGGAATACTTCGTACTTCGTATTCCATAATACCCGACGTAAAAGTACAGTATTCTATATAATTTGGCAAAAATATACCGAAGTTATAAAATGGGTTTTGAGTATAATACAAAGAAGCTGAATGTATCTTCTGCAATGGAAAATTCTCCGAAGATCAACGAGGGGAAATTTGGATTCAATGCTTGAGCTGTTCTCTGTGGGCTCACATTGACTGTACAGGAGCAGAGACAGAAGACTATATCTGCGACTTTTTTGTCTTTTGTTTGTAAATTTGTAAATAGACCCGAAGCAGAAATGCCTAGGATATTGTCTTAAAAATATGTTTTTTATAGCTAAAAATAACTATGTTATGTTAAGTTAAATTCGTTTTTCAATGGTTTGAACCACCTATTCCATATTACCCGACTATTTAATATTAACCTCCATTTGTAACTTTTTTAAAATAAACTTTTTTATAACCAAATAAAAAGTATATTTTTTCACAAGTGACAGTTCATTACAACTAGTTATAGTATGTACTCATGATGATTTGGGAATTTTTATTAAAAAACCTGCAAAGTTATTTATAGAAATGTAAATGGTATTCCATAATACCCTCCTCTCCTCTACTGCATCCACTAAGATGTCGGAGTAGAATTTCCTCACTAAGATTACAAACACAAGGAAGACTGGAATACACTGTACTTCATTTCAATATTAATTCTTGTGTAGAGGCACTAAAGATCCAACCAGTAAACACCGAAATCGGAGGACAAACGCTGCCGAAGTCAACCTCCTACGACCCGAGTCATCGCGTAAATCTCGAGGACTGCTGGTGATGAATGCCACATCACGCAGCACTCACTTTCCACCAACCATTGACCTCCAGAATGCATCTTTCGCGGCGCATTAGTCGCGGGAAATGCGAAATGTCTGCGGTTGATGGAGGAGATCGTGAAATGCCAAGCCTGTTGAGGGGACAGAAGGGAAGTCTAGTTCCCGGAGAATAGAACACGAGAGGGAGAGCGCCAATTTCCGCAAAGCGTCTCTTTTGAATTTTTTTTCGGCAGGGACAGAAAATCAATGCGGATATTTTCTGGCTGCGTGATGAGGCACATCTCAGACGGCGTCATGCTTTTAACCCCGAGACGGGAAAGGCTCGGGGCGAGGAGAGAGCACGGCAAGCCGGGAAGGGGAGAGGAAGGGCGGAATGCGTAACGGAGACAAATTGTCACGTGAGCGGAGACCGAGAGCGGTCGTTTTTCACCGATCGGCGTGATGAATGAACGGGAGCCGGCAAGATCTCTCCCGTCCCGCGCGGAAAATCCGCAAGGACAGGCACGCTCACACGCCGCCAAGGCACGGCAGAAACGAGAGGGGACGGATATAAGGGAGGGAGGGACCGTTGTCCATTTCTCTACAGCGACATGGCAATTTCGGCCATTAATGCGACGGCGTCTTCAAGAGACGATACTCGAATTAATCTTCTCGACCCTCTGTCAAAGCGTTTTCCATTCATCGATCGGCCAGGAGGTTCTGAATAGCTCACACCGGCCCGTCTTCCACTGATATTCGCATTCTTTCGATAATAGAAATGTTTCATTTGTAGGAGTAGGGAATTTCATAATTGGTGCTCATTAACTACTCTGTTCCCATAATCGCCACTGCGTGGCGCTGAGCCCTACTTCCGGCCAGAATCCTCTAGATTACATTCTCAACACAACTCCCTCACCAAAATAACTATCATCCACCAATAAAACTCTTAGAATATTTAATGAACTAATCAATATTAGTATAATTTTCAAGCGCAATTCACTGAAAGTACTAAAAAACTTTCCTCACGAAGTTTGGAATTTGGCGTTGGCTGCCACTTATCCCCCTGGCACATTTGCAGCCATTTCTCTCGGGATTCCGAGGGCAAATCAAAACACGAAACCCTTTCTAGGTGATGTTGGGACAATAGGGGGCAGAAAAACAACCCATTTCTTTAAACTTTCCGAAAAAATTGGTAAAAACTGTCTCACCACGACCTATCGCTACTACAATGTCAGCCATAAGTGACAAGGATAAAAACCGTGGCGTGCGACGACTCCACTTCCTAGTTATTACATGGCTATCTAGAGGACTCTGCTTCCGGCATCCGAGTGATGTGTGACACGAGGCGACTCGATCACTCGCTCTGGCTCTGTTGTCCATGTCTGTAACTGAATCTACTTGCATCGCAAAACGTATTGATCACTGACTTATTTACGTGCACTATGTTCTTGATCCACGCGACCCGCTACATTATTACTGGAAAAGCTTTTCATTAATACTCATTAAGGAGGTTTCACCGTGACAGTGTGAGTCAAAATGATTACAAAATTCCAACTTTTTTCAGCCGTTTTTAAAAATCCCCATTTTGGTGATGGAATGCATTAGCCATCGAAAACCAAAATTATGGCACAAAAAATGCAAACTAACCGACAAATATATTTTTAATGAACGCATTTTTATAGCCATGGGCAATGACTGCCGCGCCATTGTAATGGAATTACCACATTTTTTACTTCAATTTTCGCAGAAATTAGCTTATAAATGGAAAAATATGACGATAGGACGCATCCATTTTATTTTCAATCAATTTCCGGGTGTGTTCACATCATTAACATAGATTTTCATGAAAATAGAATCTATATCAGATAGGAAAAAATAACATTTTTCCTCCGGTTTCTTCCATTCACCCTTTGAACAACAAGCAAATTTGAGTTCAATTTTCGAGATTGCATTCTTAACATTTGATTAAATCCAGTAGTATACCATTGAATTACAAAATGAATATTGAGGTCGGCTGGCCTATTGTTTTGGCGTGGCAGCGGTGTCCATGGATGCCGAGGCTCGCAGAAGAAACCCGACACTAACTACACCTGACCTGCGCACCTATCCAAAAATTTGGAGACTCTGGTTCGTATCCCGGTCAGTTAAAATAATATTTTAAATTCCAACTCAAAATATCAAGTATAGGTCAGTTTTAGTGATTCAAACAATCATGCTTTGCCAACGTTTAGGAATTTAATGAATTCCATTATCAGGGCAACATTAAAAGAAAAATGTGAGGGTACAACCATCACATTTCGACACATCAACATCAATATAATTTAAAAAAGATAATTACCTTAGAATTTCTATATAAGGGTACTGAATCATTAACGATACATATTGAGGTCAAACCTCAATATGTATCGTTAATGATTCATATATTCATTTATTTATATTTATGTTTCATTGATGTTTAACAAATTATATTTCTTGTGATAACATTGATGCTCTGTTGTTCTCCAAAATAATTGAACGCCGTTTTACTTAATGTTGTATATATCCACACATAGAGGTCTCTTTATGAGACTTTAGACAATGCACATCAGGATGATGTTCTTTAAATTTTATTATAATTTTTATCCAAAGCGTTATGACCATGGCAGGTTTTACCTCAATATCTATTGTTAATGATTCAGAACCCTTATATTGAAATTCTAAGGTAATTATCTTTTGTAAATAATATTGATGTTGATGTGTCGGAATGTGATTGCTGTACCCTAACATTTTTCTTTTTATGTAGCCCTGATGATGGAATTCATTAAATTCCGAAACGTTGGCAAAGGATGATCGTTTGAATCACTAAAACTGACCTGTACTTGATATTTTGAATTGGAATTATAAAGCAAGAGGTCGATAGAAGAATACAATAATATTTTTACAGTAAATTTCCACACGTAAGCATATTTAGATATTTCCTCGGGGTTTCTCGGTCAGGAGGAGAGGAAAACAATTGACGAGGTGAAATGAGACGTGAAAGGTCGTGCACCTATCGGAGGAATATCGTTAAATTATCGTCTTGAGCCCTCGTTATTCTAACGAATACTTCATTCCGAGCCACGTACGTAATTCAGGCCAGGGGGCGATTATGGCTCGTGCCATCCTCTTCTGCGGGGTCGGGTCCACGGCAAGGGACGTGGGCGATACACGCCGTTCTAAAATACGAACGACCCCCGTCGCCAGAGGGGAGGAAGGAGGGTGTGGGCGAGTGGGACAGGGGAAGAGCCGGGGGGGATTGTGGGAAGGGAGGCGAACCGCCTCGCCTTGTTTCATCTTGCGCGGCCGATGGATTCATCCGAATTCAGATCGCGAGGATGGGAGTCGAAAATGTCAATGCGCGGCCGTTAATTGTGAACTATTGGCCAATATTTCATGCTTTCCAACGCACACCCGTGTCCGTGGCAGCAGATAAACTGCGGGTAATAATTTTCCTCCGCTTATTTTTGGAAGCCACCCGAAAAAAAATGGCAGGCATGCTCCCAAATAAGTTTTTATTTTCTCACAGCTCAATTTTCCCAATCGAGTGATCAGCTTGGTGAAATATTGAGTGCCATTTACTGCAGACTCAGCTGTAACAGAAACCTTCATTGTTTATAAGGAAATCACAGTTTCATATCTGAGATGATTACACGTCAATTTATCAATAAATTCATGGTTTAAGACGATTATTAATAGACTTTCATACGATCAAAAATATGTTGATTCCAAAAATATAAATATTAAGTGATGAGAATCAATTGATAATATGAATACCCGTTTAGGTAGTATCGATTGAATTAAACCGGGTAAATCAAACGCTACTGAGAGCCCAATAAATAGAACCAACGATCATGGCTGGAACTATAATTCGTAAGAGACTGCCTTTCGGAGACCTCATCGAGAATCTATGATAATATTTTAGAAATAATTAACAGTCTTCATCTCACACCATTTTTTGTGTGTTATTTTAAGTGTAAAATGAAATTGACGATGAAGAGAACACGGTTACAACCCAGCCGCTTGTCCTTAATTCTATATTTCTCGGTCAATTACCGAATCAGATAACAATAAAGTATGGCTTCGGTTTCGACGAGATGATAAACAGGTTTTGAACTGGCAAGCAGGAGTAAAAAGATAGTTATTAGAAAAAAAGTCAATGGTCGAGACTTGTAAAGCCAACGCGACTTAGAGTACTTTGAATACATTGACTTTCTAACAGTCGCCTATAATACACGTAGAAGACGTACAAGACCCGTGTTAATCTATAGGTACATCATCACTAGTGTTCACTCAATAACGATAAGGAAAATATCTATTAAGTTTCATGAGTACGACAAAAAGAATGAAAACAAGAGAGCTTCAATGATAAAATAATTTACCCGGACACTAAACCATTACGAATAACTTGCGATGTCTAGAATTACTCATAATAGCAATTTTTGTTTTGTTTTAATTATATCTTTTATGATAATACAATACAATACAATAAGATTTTACTGTAGTTCATTACAAGAAAAAAAGTATACCTTAAACTAACAGACAAGAACAATGAATAAGAAACTTATACAAAAGAAGGAAAAAAAAGAAACTTGAAACATGAAAAAGGGGAAAATACACTTAATGAAGGCATGAATGTTAAAAGTAATTTTAAATTATAATTTTGCGGTCCTGTTAAGCCGTAGGCTTGTCAGCAGGTGCCAATATGTATCTTATTGAGTGATCGGATACTCTGTTCGCTCATTCAATGAAAAATTTACAACATTTTGGATATTTTACAATAGCCGTACTTAGTGTTTTCTTAAACATGAGAAAAAATAATAAAAACTTTAATAAATAATATAAACCGCCACTTGTGGGAATACAATTAGCTTTTTGTGCAACATAATAAGAGAAAAAAGTAAACATTTTAAAACCAATGAGATTCATCCAGCGAGAATTTCAGGATGAGTCAATATCCGCTACAGTGAGTATTTACGGTGCTTTGGATTGGTATAACTTTCCCTTAACTCTCTGTCAGAGGAAGTAGGCTCATTAAACAAAAACTCATACCTTAAATTTTAAGAAGCTTATGATCTTTGATGGAAATAAAAATTTATAAGACTAGAGCGACGATGATTCCCGTTATGTAAAGCTCTTCCTCTTCACTCAAGTCTTAATTACATTAGGCTTCTCGAAGTTATAATTGAAAACACAGCAATTCAATCCTCTGATGTAATTTTAAGTGCTCCGATGTAATTTTAATTATTTCCACTGAATGCTAATGCAATTGACTTTTGATACCAGGAACTTTCACTTCTTTGCAATACAAAACAAGAGGAAGTAATTGATGTAAATTTGCAAGCATGACAGATTTTGAAATGCCTGTGGCATCTAGAAACCAGCCAAGGAAGCTATTTTGCAAAGTTCGGGAACACGGAGTTCAGCACCTGTCATGAGGTTAAAGGGTTTTAAAACTACATCGATTACTCAAAGGCTCACAATAGTTTGCAATTTCATCTTTGTCCAGACGAGACTCTTAGCTACACACAGTAAACACGAAAATTACACAAGTGCATAGAGAGGTACCTCTGTCAGTTTTTACGTAGCTTATGTGCTCATCGGAGACGATCTGGTTCTACTCACCCTCGCGTAATTCGTTTCAAATAGTAAATCGGAAACTAAAAGAGTTAATAAAATTGAACGATCAAAGATTCGGCTCGGCGAGGACGGTGAAAACAATTTTTTTCTTTTGGTACAAAATATCACCTTATAATGCGTTAAAAAAATAAGCACTGACAAAAATTATCACTGCAAACCAATGTCGTCATTGAGAGTCTCATTTTATCATAATAAGTATTCAAATGGAAACGTTTGAAATCCCTGCAGCGTAATGCGTTTCAAGCAGAGTTAGATTCGGCAATACATTTACACTGAATCGGGCAATACGTGCAAAATAAATAATACAGGTTGAGTCACAATATATTCGCATTCTGAGTTTTAAAAAATCCTAAGACTAAAAAACGAGTATATTAACGCTATTAGTTCCGAATGTAGTTTCAGGGAAGCCATCTATGTTTCTTAAGTCAATATCACCCTTCATATTTAAAGGAATTAAGCAACAAAATCAAAAACCAAAAACTTGAATTCCACAATTTTTTCGAACTATAATACTCCGTATCCCTACACCTTCCGCTAGGTATTTTCGCGTAAGAATCATTTCCACGGGTCAAACAGCTCTCTTCTAATTAAAGGTGCCAGCTGGTAGGAAATATGGAAAATTCCGATGGTAAAATACAATTATATTCCCACGTAAATCAATTTCAATTACGGCGTATCGGATTCCCCGTCATCGTATACATTTAGGGCTTCCAATGCCGACACATCAGGAGTAACTTACATTTTGTTTTTTTTTCCGTCATGTTGAGACTCACTGCTTTTAGACCTTCAATTTTTCCGCTGGTAGGAGAAGTTGAAATACGCAAGTGTCACCGTAAATTTATGCGCAGGAATGTGGCATCAAAAGCTCTGAGAACAAACCGCCAAAGTCCGACAGACAAGAAAATAAGAAAATGGTCTAAGAATCATCATAAAAATTCACAAAATCACTGGGGAAAGGGAGAATGCAGGGAATGAACGTAGGCGGCCTTCCTGAAACAGTCCAACAATCAAATTCCTCTCGTCTGCTTACGCAGTGCATATGGAGATAATGGCTCGGCTGGCACAGAATGCGGGGACGGGAAAGAGAACGCTTCACTGCCAAATATGGAGGGAAATAGGAAAATAAGTTGGGAAAAATAAACGGCAAAAAAGACGATGGCGGTAGGGAGGTCAGTATAGACAAAATCGAAGGGCGAAGAAGCAGTTTCCTTCGTCGAAAAAGTCACAGTCAAACTTGGGACATGACGAACCCTTCAAATCGAAGAATTTTGCTATCTAGAAAATGAACAAAAGTGAAGGTAGAATACAGATATTGTGAGCAGAGTAATAAAAGCGTGACGGACAATAGTACATGTACACATATATATTAATGATATTGTAGATATAATTCAGGATGAGCAATATCTCTTGTATGCTGATGATCTTAAGATATATAAAGCTATTGAAAATCATAATGACTGTCTCACGTTACAGGCTCAAATAAACAAGGTTAATGATTGGTTGGCTCTTAATAATTTGGCTATGAACTTTAATAAATGTTCTGTTATTTCCTTTTATAGGAAAAAAAGTCCTATAATTTATGACTATAAAATTGATGGTAAGGAAGTTGAAAGACTAGAAGTTATCAAAGACCTTGGAGTATGGCTAGATTCACCCTTAAATAACAAAGCTCATATAGAAACTGTAACTAATGATGTCATGAGAACTCTGGGTTTTGTATTAAGGAACTCCAGAGAATTTCTAAGTTTAAGGGCAATTAAAACATTACATTTTTCTTTAGTCAGGAGTAAAGTGGAATACTGTGCTAATGTCTGGTCTCCACATTATGAGAATCATATTTATACTGTGGAACGTATTCAACGCAAGTTTTTACGCCATGTTGCCTATAAGCTAAAAATTCCTCGGGACCATTATAGCTACCATGGGTTGCTACTTCAATTAAAAATGGTGACTCTGGAAAAGAGAAGAATTATTTCTGATCTTGTCTTTCTTTATAAAACAGTAAACAGTTCCATAGACTCCACTGACCTCACCTCATCTTTAAACTATCATACTCCTTCCTTCAATGGTAGGAATTGCTCTATTTTTCATATAAATTATAATAGAACAAATTATCTGTTCTACTCACCCTTACTCAGAATGCAAAGATATGCAAATGTGCATGCAAAATATATTGACTTCTCCAAATCCATTAAGTCATTCAAGAGCGGAATTATTAAGTCTACTGGGTAGTTAATGGTTTCTATAGTATCATTTATCTATGTATGCAATATACGTGTGTATATATATATAAATACACACGATGTTGATAGGATGGAGGAGATAGATACACAAAAAAAGAGACGATCACACTTACATTGCTAGCTTTCGGAACTAGTCCGTCTTCAAGGCGTGTCATGTCCATCGCCGCATGTGTTCATTGCCGCATGGCTGACTCCAATCCATCAACGCATTTATATATATATATATATATATATATATATATATATATATATATATATATATATATATATATATATATATATATATATATATATATATACATAATTTTTTTTTCTACGTCCCTTTTTGCGTTTCCCTTATATTGGTTGTCAACCATGTATGTTTCCTACTGTTGTTCCTATTGCTTTATATGTATTCATTTATATTATTTTACTAATAGTTGTATGTACTTGTATTTTAAGTATATTAGAATGCACTTGCATTTTAAAGTATTTGTGAATTTTACAGCGTAAATTTCTATTGTTTTACTACTTAATTGGGTTTTTCACCCGTGAATTTATTAAAAAAAAAATAAAATACCTGGAAGTAAGGGAACACTTCATTAATCATATCGAGAATCACCGAGTAAGTCGAAAGCAGAATTTGAGAAAGAACACGTGCAAGGAAAACTCACAGAGGAAGAAGATGCTTAGTTCCTGAACACATTTTGCGACAAAATAGCCCATTCAAAACGACAGTGGGAGGATGATACCACCAAGAATAACACCACAAAAATAAATATTTCGTTGCAGAAATGAGAATGCGTAACAGACTCTTGTCATATTTCATTTTTAGCTATTTAATTATTCTACCAGCTGTCTGACAAATCACAAAACGAGCAAATTTATTACAACTACAATCCCGATGAAGTTGTAATAAGCAAAACCTAATTAATCGTCATAATAAACTTGTACTTGTGAAATTTTCTCTTTTTTGATTTTTCAGTTATGTTTCGGTTCCACAGAATATCGCTGGAATATTCAGAATTTGTATTCTACCAGCTGAATGGAAAGTTTTCGCACAGTACTTGTCTTAACGTCCTAACATAATCTTTTTGATTTCCCTGCCATAGGTGACCCACCATTAGACCCCTCTTACATTCCTCATATCGTTTCTCGATTCTTCTTTCATCCAGAATTCCTCACCTCTTCCTCCCTCTTCCACGCTGTCCCCTTTAGCTCTCCCCTCTTTTACCCTCTTCAATATTCTCTCTCTTTTCAAAACGTCCGCCACCCATCTCTTCTGCATCCTCCAAATTTTCCATATCATGTTTGGTTATCTATGGATTTCATTCTACTAAATCAAGCTCTAGAATAAATGTAACAAAAATTAAGCTGACCTTAAACGCATGAATTTTGAGCTGTCGAGACGTGCCATGAATCTGCCAACTAAATGTAGAGAAAGGGAACCGGAAAATATGTGCGCTATTGTGTTGCGAGTTTCCAGCGCACTAGAGCGAATAGAAAGCTCCCATCACTTTCAGTTCAGCGATTGGTTTGCAGCAGACCCCAGTGTCCACCCTCCGCTCATCCATCCGCTTCACCCCCTCATCATTCATTTCATATTCCCTTCATAATTTTCTTCGAGTAATTCATGCTTGGTCTTCTTTGACGGTTTCTCCCATACATTTCTCCTCAATTGCTTTTCCCAAGAGCCCGTTGCGTCGTAGAACGTGCCAAGTAACATCTCCATTTTGAGTCTCGTCAACCTTTTCTTCCCTCGGTCATTTCGCACTAATTCTACGGTGTCTATATCGCATTCGATTTAGAGGTTGTTTGCGGTCTACAATAATTACCATAATAGTATTTAAACCAGAAAGGTTTACTAATCACAATACTGAAAAATGTTCAATTAATAACCTACAATAAGCTTCTATAAATTGAAAGAATAACTCGATAAAAAGCTTCAAAAACATGTCCATTTTTGTTTTTGATCTCCACAATTTTCCACTAAATAAATTGGTAGTTAATCATTAGTTTCCGTTGATTTGTTAAACACATTTTAGGAAAATACAAAGATTAAGTAAGATTATTGTTAACGATCATCTTCTATGGTTAATTTTTTTTAGGAAGTCGACAATCGATTCTTCGGTTCGAATGATTTCGTAGAATTCCATAAAAAGGCAGGTCAACATTTGAATTTATTCATTTTACGGGTTTTCAACCCGAATCGGCGTTGCATAGAGACAGAAGTTTCCACTCTAGAAATGAATAGATTCAACGGCAATGAACTCTGCGGGAATCTTGAATCAAATATTTTTATTATTATATTTTTTCCATTTGTCTCACAAAAATTCCACAATACTACGATACCATATTTCTATCAACAAGGATAAAATAAAATACGTTCAATTTAAAAGATATGAATTTCCCGAAGACCGCATGCGACATGAAAGCAATTTATTCATTGGCGATCCTCTTTGTTCATTTGATTTTCTTCATTCTCCAAATTCCCATTACTTCCAACTTACTCCGCATTCGCGAGTATGGATGTGAATATCGTCCGTATGCGGGAAAACCTGGTCAACAGAGGGGACTTGAGGGTGAGGAACTAAGACATCTCGCTCTCTTAATTGCGATCTTTCGCATTCTTGTTCTTCCGCTGAGCACAGCGGGAATCCTTCCCCATCAGCCGAAAATCTTACGCCACACGTAATGGGAGGAGCAGGGTGAAAGGGAGAGCGAGGGAACAACCTCATCAGTAACGTCCTACTTGTTCCATTTTTGCCCCCCTCCTGCGAGCAATAAAAACGCCGAGAAAACCGAGCGTTTCCTCTCCTCTACTCCGCCCGGTCTTGTAATTTGTGGGAGACAGAGGAAGAGGAGCTGTCGTTCGACGGCAAGAGGGAACCGAATAATCTACTCGAAGCAGAGGGGAGGGAATTGTTTGAATTGTTGCCAACTTCCGCCTCCGCCGGACTGATTTCTCGGAGAGCAGACCTAAGGGAAGTAGAAGGTCTATTTATTTTGCTACGATCACAAATACCCATTTTTTTGGCGCTCATCTGCCAACATGACTGGACGTCACCGTAGCCCTCGATCTCAGAGACGAATCAACGCGCGGGTTATTGAAACCATTGATCCACGCGCAATAGTCCGTTAATCCGTCGATAATTCCGCAAATCGTCAATTTCAATCACGAAATGAACGTTGAGGCAAAGACTTACTCGGTTACAGAATTATGAAAGAACCACCTCGCGATTTCTTTAATGAGTTGAGATTCTTACTTTTCGAAGGGGTTATCATCTGAGTATTTCCTCCACATAGTGTGAAAACTTATTACTATTTCTTAGCATCATATTGCCAATTTATCCATCTTTATTATATGATATAGACCGCTGGCGCAGGTGTATTAATGTCAACCCCACAGACCGTGTGTCTGACACATAGTTCCTATTACGCATCACCCTCGTCTTTTACAACACTTATGGCCTGTAGCAAGAAACGTTCACTATGGAATCAATAGTTATGAGATCCATAAAGTTATGGGCTCCATAAAAATTATCGATAGCAGGAACAAATCTATTAGTTTCATGACTTATCAACCAATAGTTGACTGCCTCGTTTTTTGTGTTATCTATTCTTCCGTCGTTAGATAAAATTTATAGTGGTCTATCCCATAGATAAATACCAATGCACACTTTAATTATTCAGTTAGAGTAAACAAACAGGCCATTTGTCTCAAAACAACCATTTTGTCAAGTATTTAAAACTGCAAGCGGTTCATCGCACGTCCGCCATCTTGTCTACTGATCGCGCTCATAGCTCCATTATATAAGTTATGAAGTCATTTGTTAATCAAATAAATTTATGGAATGTTTCTGCAACGCTTACTGAATGGTTGCCAATGGTACCATAACTCTAGGCAATACATACGCGTCGTTTCTGCAGCTGGCCATTAAATTAAAATGGTCCATTTCATCTCTTCCCAAGCATTGTAGCGATTAAATCCAACATTTAATGCATTAGACAATTCATAATTTTGAATTTTGGCAAGGGCTAGTTAAAGCGACAGCGAAGGTCAGTCTACTACCTATATAAACTCTCGAGCATTACGCAGGGGAGCAAACCGGGCCGGTTCAAATATTCAAAATGCGATCATCAAAAATAAAAAATGCTCTCTCAAAACTAAGGCTCATGAAATCCTCCTCAAAAGCTTTCATTCTGGTCGCGCACATTGGCCGCTAATTTACCAGAACAATTCCTGGACAAGCTCAACGTAAAGAGCATAAATTCGAGCATCATGCATTTGCATTTGCGACCGAAAAAATTTGAATTGAAGAGCTTGGATCAGATCGCCATTAATCGAGCGTAAGGGTGACGCGAATTTCACAAGTTCCCGAGATTTATTTTTAACAATCGCTCGTCAACGCCAGGAGTTTTTTCCCAATACTTAATTTTATATGCATGCATGCTATGAATATGCCTTATCATTTCACAGAATTCCAAGCTTTTTTGGACGAGAAAACTCCCAATAAAAAATTGAATCATGCATGGGATAAAATCAAAATATGAAAAAAATGCCTCGGTTAAACATGAATGAAATTTCACTCAAATGCCTCCTCTTATTTCTTTTTCATTTGCCATTCATTCAACCGTGATTAAAATATGTATAGCTACGTACAATAGCATTTTTATCGATAGTAAACATTGCCGTGGTGACGGGATTTTTCCCCACAAAGATTTATATTAAATGCTTACTACGAGATATTAAAAATGCTACAGCCCTTTAGAGCTGAATTCCATGCATACAAAGAAAATACGATATCGGGAATGGAAAAAAATCAGGAAACATAATATGGAGAAAAGGACAATTATGAAACTGAAATACCAAGTAAACGAACTCAGAGCTCCAGTTTAAATACAAAAGAAGGATAGTGAAAAGCTCGCAAGTAGGAAACATAACAATTCTTCAACAGCTTGAAAAATTCGTAGCAAACTTGGATACTGCTTAGGGAAGTTACTACACCTTTGCTTGAACACAATGACACCAAAATAGTAATAAAAAAATAATATGAAAATGCAAACGTGACAGACACTTGGCAGGGAACACAAACAAGAAAAAAATTACGAATCTCCGATAAGGATGATAGGTACAAGAATGTTCGCTAGGAAACACGCATCTCCGTCAACGGAAAGATAATTAAGCGGAGGTCAATATTTGTGAATTCTGTTTCATTCATCTTTGGTGAGCGAGAGTGAATAAGAAAACAAAGTTCGATGTAAAACGATTTATTCCGAAGGTAAGAAATGGCGCATCCTCATTTCATTAACAATCGCGTCGTGTGTCTTGTTTATTCACGTCGTTCCCTGGTGATCTCTGCCAGCTTCCTCAGGTCGATCCTCTCTCGTGGCGCTACAACCAGCTAGCAGCATACATTCGCCAAACATCTGTCAATAAGATTGCTTTGGCTTTTCAGGCTATCCGTTTGTGAATAATGGTCTCGATCGTGGTAGCAAAGAGAGAAGAATAAATACATTGATTTGTCACAGAATAATGACGAAAAATCGTCAATAAAGCCATTCGTATCAGAATAAGCTTAGAGAATTAAATAGAACATCATATGCTATTTTCAACGCACTGCCGGTAAAAATAACTTATCTAAACCGGTGAGCGCGTTAGAATAATTACAGACATGCAGAAAGGACAGTTAGAAAATAGAGAGAGAATGACAGGCTCACCTTGTGTGTTCTATGGCTAAGCCAGGAGGCAAAGATGACTCGTCCATGCAAGAGGTTGTGACACCTGATTTTTGACGTTCATATACATCTAATTAATAACCTGAAAGCCGCCACATGGACGTGTGGCAGGAGGTGTTATGACACCAGCCGAGTAAATGTAATGTAAAAATTTAAATGTTATGTAAAAATGTAAATGTAAAAAAAGTAAGATGTAAAAGATAAGGTTTTGGGAGGTGAAATGGTGACGTGTGTTATGGGAGTGTATTTAGAGGAGCTTAATTTTTATTGTGATCGCTTATTATGCTCGGAAAGAACGAGTTTTAGTACCTATCTGTTCGGCAATGTATCTCTCTTATTTTATTGCTCCTGTCAGACCTAGAGATGTAGTGAGGCGCCATGATAATATTCTCTGTGTCGCTCTGATACACACCAGTTCGGAATTTCTCAATCAACCCACGCCTAGAGTGTAGCCTACGAATTTCTAGGGGCTCCCACCTTAATCCCTCCAAAAGTTGTGATACACTACATGTTCGCTCGTAGCAGTTTTTAACGAAGCGTGCAGCTATTCTTTGTATTTTATATTTTTTTGCTTAAATGTTTATAATTCTCGCGGCGTATTCGAGGTGTGGTCTAACCAGAGCGAAGTGACATCTCTATTTTACTTTTACAGCCGAGGACCTTCCTATGATACGCTTAGCAAAACCGAGTTTATTAAATCATGTGCCACATATGTTTTGTGTGTGTGTTTCGCACGATATATCATAAGTTAATTAATTCCAAGATATTTAATTGTACACGAAGATTTTATGCTTACTCCACCCACAGTATACTATAGTGGGTATGGCATTTTGTGATGACTTTCGCAAGAAGTGTACTGTCGTGCATTTACTAAGACGTTGTATCTCAATAACCAATTAACCGATTAAGAAGAAATAATTGCACATCAAATCATTTTTATTTCTATAGCTGAAGGCTTGCGCGAAGATTTTAAAAACATTTTTTAAAAGTATTATATGTAAACTATTTTTAGTAGTTTCCATTAAAAAATCCATGGTCTCCGTCTTCAAAACAATGGTAGTGCCACTTCAAACGTTGGCTACAAGCGAGCTACCACGCCAGCATTAGGAGTAGGCACATGAATGAGAGAATGCTGTTTAAGGAAATTCGAGAATGGACTGAGTGAATTTATAGGGTTAATTCTTACAATTATGCTCTCTGTTCATTTTCGAATTTATTATGAAGCTCCGTGGGTACCGGATAAAAGCCCACGGGAGAAATACGTGAGCGAAAATACTTGCCACTTTTTTTTGATCAGACCAAAGATACAGCGCAAAAAGAAAGAATGGGGACGAAAAACTACCCCAGATCCGAAATGAAGGACGCAGTAGAAAGAGAGAGTGACAAACTAAGCCTCTTAAATTTAACCTCCAGCCACTTCGGGGCGAAAATAATCGCCGAAAATAAAATACTGCGGGACGAGATGAAGGGTGAGAGGGGACACTTGAACGCGGGAAGACAGGAGGTCTTGCTGAGGGGCGGCCTTTCGCTCGGCCAATAAGAGAGAGAGGATGGAGAGGTCTCCTCTTCCTCAACAGGGAACTTGAGCGCATTGGGCGGCTCGAGAGGGAGATAAAAGTGTCGGTGACGTGATTTATGGCTCATGGTGGTCAGGGTTAGCGAGAAATATCGGAAAGAATGTGGGTAAAAAAAATTCTGCGAAAGCCTTTGGGGGCGAATCGATGAAGATGAGAAGGAGGTGGTTTGAAGCACCAAAGTGGCCAAAAGGTGCCGTAAATTCCCACGGAAAAGAGGAGGACGAGATGTTTTAACTCGTGAGTTTCCTACCGCACCTTTTTTAGTTCACGAGAGCACCAGGAGTGAAAGGCGCAATGGCCATACATTGAACGAGATTTTTCAAACTACGAGGCAGAATATATGCTAAGGTCCTTGAAGAATCAAATTACACATTTGACCAAGTGCCCTTGATGAATGGCAACACTTTACACGGCGGTACATTCCGTTAAGCAATTGGATTTTGGTTCATATTGCTTCCAATCTTCATTTGATTCCGAAGAATGGAATGGTTGATAAATGAATGTTCTTGAAGAATAAAATTACACTTTTGATCAAGTACCCGTGATAGAGTCCGTTCAAGATAATTCACTTCCTTTCAGTATTCCACCAGCTGATTGGTAGGTTTTTGGACAGGACTTATCCTAATCCGTTTTCACTCATATGTATGGCCCGCCATTAAATCCCTCTTGATTTTCTCTTCTTATTTCGTCCAAGATGCCTATCCTCTTCTTTCCTCCTCCACGCTTCCTCAGTGTTCCCCTCTCTATTGCCCTCTTCAACATTCCCTCTCCTTTCAATACGTCCTCTATGCATCCCTTCTACCTCCTCCGAAACTCCGCCACTTCCTCTCTTCTACAAACACATCCATTATCACCTCGTTCGTCCTTCTCGCCACCCGGCTCAACCTCTCCACCCGTCTCCACGCCTCAGGTCTACATGCATCCTCCCCGCGCAATGACCAAGTCTCCGGCCTATACAGCGCCACGCTCCAAATTAGAGTTTTCACCAGCCTTTTCTTCACGTCTCCGACCAGACCTCATCAATACCCTCCTCTTTCAAAACGCTTCTTTAGGCAAGGCAATTCTATATCTTATGTCCCACCACTAAACCCATTCTCTGGGTCCAAGATAACAGCGGAGTTAACACATGCTTTAAGCCTAGAGGAAAATGAAAACTAAACAATTTTTTTACGATAAAATGATTTAAACAAAGGCCAACATCTCGAATTCTTTAGCCACGTGATTCCCATCCCTATACGTCAATGCAAGTATGATCTGATTGGCTGCATTCTTTTCAACTACGCCATTATCTTGGCCGAACAAAATATCACCATATTTTACAGAGCGAGAGATTACATTATTAAATAGGTATTTGCAGCAGCATAAACAGCAACAACAGCATAAAACACAACATGATGCAAAGGAAATCGCATCACAGATTGAGAACATCTTGACTTTAATTGAGTGAGATACAACGGCAAGACATACAAGAAGAATTTAAAGCTGATGCTACACGAAGGTTTGGCTGAGGGTTCTGAAAATATCGCCAATAGATAATTATTATAAAATTTTATTTCAAAACAGAGAAAATTTAGCAAGAGCTCCACGTCCACTTAATGTATTTACAGGCACCCTTAAAAATCAATCCGAGAGACAGATACCCCAAAAGAATGATCTTTGGACCTAATTTTAAGAAAAGCTGCCGGAGCTAATGAACTGGATAAAAATTAAGACTTTTTAAAGATAGGTGATGCCACATGATGATTTATTTCTGGCAGTAAATTTATAATTCTGGAATCGACGGTAAATAAAACCACAAATAGAACACGCTCCCGAGTCAATGCACTTTCATCCCGATATTTCATTCCTTATCTCTCCTACACCACCAATAGTGTAGCACCTATGTATATCCTCCCTTTTTTATCTCTGCCTAGTTTTGCAAGTCGGCTGCATCACCACTCTCCTAAGCATTAACAAGAAATCCAACCTATTTCCCAGCTAAACCATAACTTGAAGATGAACTAATTTTACAACGTCCTTCCTTCCCCCACACCCTCATTCTCCCCTCTCCAATTCAAGACTGCAGCAGAAGAGCATATGGATTTTTCAGACATTCATTTTCCCGGGTATGAACAAGGGTTTCCAACTACACAAGAGTTGATTCCAGCAGGAACTACTTCGAGAGTAAGAAGTTCCGGGAGATTCCGCGGGTATAATGTTGGAAGCATGATCAACACTACCGTTTTATCAGCATTATAAATACATAACCAGGATACATTTTACCACTTGATCACAATTGCACTACGGGGGTCTACGAAGTTCCTTCATATTTGTTTTCATCACAAAAGATATTATCTCGAACGTGAGTAGGCACCGACATTCTCTACAATGAATTATATACACACCTTTGATAGAACCATTTATGAGCCACGACAAACAATTCAGTTTGTGAACCAATGTTTCGTTGAAAAAGAAGTGAAATGATATACATTCATGCTCCCATTTTGCGTTGCGTATAATGCTCCCCCAAATTACTATATTTCCCATCTATTAAATTAAAGATAGCATTTTTTACACAGTAAAATATATGATATTCCTGATTTTCTAACAGGGATAAGCAAAGTCATACCTGCTTCTAGGCTTCGATGATGATTTAGCAGATGAGACTACATTTTTGAGGAGGCTACAGCGAGAGCTCTAAACGGAGGAGGGTCCGGCGATGAGATCCGATCCGACACGGAGAAAATATTCCACGAGATCCCAATTCTTTTAAAGACTCAAGCCTTTCGAAACGCAGAAGGGCAGGGCCCAACCAGTAGGTTCCTTTTGGGTAAAAAGAGCATAGGCCGGACGTGGGATGATAAAATTTTCACCGCTTCGAATGGGTATCTGTACATTTTTTTCTCCGGCGTGGGAAGCTGAATGTGCTTCCGCAGAGCGGGCGGACAGCGAAAGGAACGCGTGCGCGAAAGACGAAAGGGGAGAGTTGCAGGGGCGATGGAAGTGACGGTTATGGATGGGTTACAGGCAGGATGGATAGCGAGAAGATTGGCGAGTCGGAGAAAATCGGTGTGCGGCCTTCGTTAAAAATGGAGCTCGGGGAAGGATCTACATCCACACCAGCCACGAAGAGAGGAGGAAATAGTAAAATGGAATAGGGAGTAGGCTTGATAAGGGGATTGGATCGTATCCTGCGAGAAACAGCTAGATTAGTAAATACATATTTTAAGTCTAGCCGTATTTTGAGTCTATCAAAAAAGTGGAGTGGGAGTCACTATCATAGCGAGGGTTAAAATTAGGCTTGCAAACTTGAGGTGAATTACAAGTCCAAAAACATTTAGAACATATTAAAAACTCCGAGCTACAGAAGATGGGTTACATCCTAATCGTAAAATTGGAGAGATGTATTGCAATACGGAAAGGTTTAAAATTTACGCGTACTTTCCGCATATGATAAGGGGCAATGATAGCTGTGATGAAAGCCGCCAATATTAACCCAAGTGTTAACTGTAGATAGCATTGCATATCGTTAAATTTTATTTTATTCTTCCATTCCTGCATGTGATGCTTTATTTCCATACATGGCTTCACTATCGGAAGGGATTCCTTTGTTAATATGGCAATGTTTTATTTTCAAGGGGGTAAACATAAAAAACTGGGGAAAAACTTAAGGGTTATCACAATAAAAATTTGGAGAGCAAGTGCGAGTAATTAAAAAAAATAAACTTCAGGCAAACTGGTCAGGAATCTAACTTCAGGAAAATTAAAGAGAAAAAATAAACAATACCACAGGTATATTTAATATTGGTAAAAGGAACTCATCTCTTTACACTTTAACTTAAATAAAAACATGAAAAAAAATTAGCGTTCCACTAATTAGGACTCACAGTTATCAATGGGATCACCGCTTGGTCTCCATGAGAAGATTTAGAGCTTCAAGAAAGCGAGAATCAAATATCACCATAGGGTCACGCCGCAGTGAACGGTTAAACGTTAATGACGCGATGCAAAATCCTGCTTTTCTGTAATATGACACGCTGCCGCTTTAATTTTTTTCAAGAGCGTTTTGAAGATTTTCTCATTTATGTCCAACGAAAAGGATAACATTTCTCACCCTCACTAGCTGAGGCAAACGAGGTTTCATTCCCAAATTGCCCGACACGAAAGCTTATAATTAGTGGCCCTCATGAAATGAGGTGATTAAATATGCTTTTACGACAGGAACTCCATGATAAAATTTGGTAAGCAACCGAGATTCGATGGCGTTAATGGAAAAAGGAGAAAATTAAGGATGTGAAATAAAATTTTGAAATGCTAGATTACAACATAAAATGATAGAAATTGTATCATTTAAAAGATTAAAAGCTATTGAAGGCTTCTTATCACATTAAATTAACAAATTAATTTTATGACTCACATGATATAAAAATGTTATACATAAAATTTTATTTAAGTCCAAAAGCTAGTTGTCGCTCATTTACGAAAAAGCTATTTTAGTTCAAAATATTACCTGGAAGCAGAGGAACTTTGCTCTGTAGTGTTATGAGATAAAGGTATAATTTACTTAAAGTAGGTAAATAAAAGGAAAAAAAACTATGTGAAATATAGCCAGATGCACAATGGCTACAATTGATGCGTTCAAAACACGTCTTTCATCAAATGGAAATGATCATCTTTTATGAGTTGATGTGTTTCCTTGTTACCATTAAATATATAATGCAGTTTCATTACTCACCGGTGATATTACCTAATAGAGCTTCTAGCAGAAGTCCTCGTGAAATCAATTCATTGTTCAAAAGATAAACTACCTATACATACCAGGAAAATTTAATTTACATCATTTCCAAATACAGCGTCAATAACACACGAACTAGACTGAGGCAGCCTCTAGAAGGTTAAAGGTCAATTAAAATCGCGTCTTGAAACGGTTTAACCTTCTAAACATTTGACTAAACATCCACCAGTCCAGATTTGCCGTTTAAGAACTTCAGCAAACCGGGAGCCGTAAGATCTTTAGGCGACGAGTCGCAACGGTAAAGTTTTTCTAGCGCCAAATTATGAGTCATACGAGGTTGCATGGCAACTCATCACGTCTCTAAGAGTTCCAATCTCGTCTCGCGCATGGTAGTGCGTTTGATTAAGGGCTAAGACCTTAGGATCAACGGTACGATAAAAAGCTTCCTCTTTATCCAGTTGCTACACAAAAAAACTCAACTCTACCGCCAAAACTCCCTTTCTTTAACTAATCTGGTAGCTTTTGATGGTGCAGAGTCTGTAACTCTTAAAACTTTAGCTGTCTGACGACAAGCGCAAATAGTCTTCTCTGCGACACTAATACTCACTGAAGAGTCTACATTTCTCTACTTTCTTGTTTACATACATTTGCAAAGGCGATGGTACTCAAACTAAGCAGTAAAAATACCGTGGCAGTATTATGACAAGGTAAATAAAATGAAAGATATAACTACCCGAGTTTCCCATAAAGTATCGACCGAAAGGTAGACTAATCCGTAATCTGAGAGCCTAAAGCGTATGAATTTGGGCGTAGGGATATTACATAAGTTTCACAAAATGTTCATGTGAACGCGGAATAGTTTTACGAAGTCCTCATCCAGTATTTCGGCACTTCCCCTACTCTAAGATGCGCTACTAAATACTTCTAAACATATTTTTCTAACGATTTCACCTCTAGGTGGATTCGAACGATTCTCGCCTTTATTAGTATTTACAAATAAAAAAAACCAATATTCTCTCAAGTAAACATTTTAAAGGAATACCGCATAAATAACGCAAAAATTCAGAAAACTAGAGCCTTTATCAAAACATTACAACTTTCCGCTGGCGTAATTATGCATTGGATATTTACCCAAGCTCCTATGTTATGCAAGCTGCTATGTTAGCAAGTTTTATGTTAAACTTACGTAATCGCAAGAGAAAAAGTTACCAAAGAGTATAAGACCTTAATGTCATCGTCAAGAAATAACATCACTCAGCTCGCGTAAAGACGAGAGAGTGTTTGCTCAAGAACTGCAAAAATCATCACTGTGGACTCCATCGAACTTCCACGACGATTCTGGGAAGCAAACACAAGGAAAAAGAGATCGGAGATGCCCATCCTAACGAGCTATTCTCTTCCGAAGCTTACCCAGGATTCCCCCACCACACTAGCGCGTCCCCACGACGGATCCGAGACCTTCTCCCATCCCCATCCGATTTCGCCCCTTGATCGTTTCGTGTTCCCCAACTCTCAACTCCCTTTTCCCATTCCCCCCCATCCCACCAACTACCTGGGCGGTCACAGAACATTTGGTCCTCGAGGAAAAGAATTCCCGTCGTAACCAACAGCCTTAATTAATGTTTATCCCATTTCTTCGTCTCCTTCTATCCCCCCTTTCCTTCCCACCACTAAATCCATCGTACCGTATCTCAGCCGTACCGTTTTCACCAGCCTTTCTGCACCCTTCTCGACCTACCCAGACGATTCCGGCTGAGAAATCCGGCTCTGTCGGGACTTCTTTATTTTTTCCTCTTTCTCAGACTCTTTCGTAGATCAACTCCTCCTCTTTCGTCAGCCTTCTCTCGTGACTGGGCACACTTATAACATTATCTTCGTGAATTTCCCGCCGGAGTCCGACGAGCATCGGTCGATATATACTCATTCTTCCTTCAAGTTCAAAACCAACATCAAGTAACGCCGGTTTTAGGAACCATTGAAGAACAAAATGCGAACTAAGGATTGAAGAGACAAAATAAAATAAATCAGCTGGAGAAAGGAACCCGCTTGGACCTTATGGAAATCCGGTTTCCGTCAAATTGGCTGGTTTTGCAGAATGTTGTGTATATTGGTCCCCTGATCAAAAGTCTCAATGAGCACGAAGTCCCTAACTCCCAGGATTTTGGTATAAACCCTGATTATTCTTGATTACAGGCTTATGCTCACTCCATTGTAAACTGAAAATAACGCAACCAAACAAAAAAGGTGGCATGTATTTAAAATGCGATATATGCTATTTGATGTATTTTCGCCTTCTGATCACGAATCCGGGGTCAAAACTGCTCCATCACCCTTCAGTCTTCAACAACTCGTTGAAGAACCTTCAGAAAAATGAAGAATTTCAGCCTAGTTCTTTAGCGACACGTGTCATCTTACTTTTTTGAGCATCCTGATCACTAACCCGTGGTCAAAATTTCTCCATTACCCTTCAGTCTTCAGCAACTCGCTGAAGAACCTTGCTGAAGACTGAAGGGTAGTGGAGCAATTTTGACCCCGAATTCGAGATCAGATGGCGAAAATACATCAGAGAGCATAATTGCATGTGAAATACATGCCACACTTTTTTGCTTGGCTGCGATATTTTCAGTCTACAATGGAGTGAGCCTGTAATTAAGAAAATCGGGGTTTATCCCAAAATTCTGGGAGTTTAGGACTTCGTGCTTATTGAGACTTTTGATCAGGGAACCATAATACACAGCATCCTGCACTACCAGCCAATTTGACGGAAACCAGATTTCCATAAGGTCCCAGCGGGGTCCTTTGCGATTCTACCTACGGGTACCATCTCTTGAGCAAACGAAAAATACATCATATTCGATAGAAAAAAATCCACCCAAATTTTGCACGAAAATTGGTGCACTAAAATGTAGCAGAATCAAAAAAGCCTTAATTTGTTAGAATGGGAAAACGTGGAAAAAATACGAGGGTTAAAAAAAATACGATCCACTGAAACTCCCCGGACTGTAAAATTCGTTGACTTAACGAAATGGGACTCGGATAAAAGCACTTAAAAGACTCGGATCTTCCTCTTCGGCTCTGAGATGGATTGAGACCGTCTTCAAAATGAAGGAAATGAAACGATGACTTATTGATTTGATAAAGGAAAAGCGGCGAAAATTTTCGAGTGGAAGCCGGGAGGAGGAGGTTCAGGATAGATGGATATTGGCCGCTGAGAGAAAGGAAGCTGTAACAGAGGGAATAAATTGTCGGATGGAAGCGATGAGGACGCATTGAAAACGACGGAGGAAATGCGAACAAAATGGAGAGGACATTTCTTTCGGCGGGTGGCACGATAGGTTGGGCTAGTTCGGCAGATGAGGCGCTGCATGAGATACGTCTGAGGGTGAGAGAAGAAACCATTGGGAAAGGATATTACGGATGGAAATAAATTCAAAACCCCTAAAGGACCTTACGGTAGTTTGAGCGAAATGTCATTTCACCTAGAAATCAATGAATTTTTTAAAGAAAAATATATCACCCTTGCATTGACATAAAATATTCTACCCCTTACCACATTACTTTCTGAGATATTTGCCAAAATAATTACCAGCCCTTTTATATGGGAAATGGTACGTGCATGCACTCCAGAGAGAATATTTAAAAAATGAGGCATTTCCTACACTCAGATGTCGTCTAAAAATCAACAGTGTGTAGTTTCTGTGTTTTCTCAACTATATTTGAAAATTAATCATATTATCACCGCAGTAAATTCTTCGGGATCACAATAAACCTTCCGTTTTGATGGAGTTTCAAAGGTACCGCGTGAAAAAAATGAGTCAAGTTAAAGACTTATTTAGAAATTCTAATTTGTTTACTCACAACTTCTGTCATGTAAAACTATTTTATTGCACCATTAATTAAGCAATATTGAATTCGTGTGTCTCACAGTTTGTTAAAACGTACACATATATCGCATATGGTCTCTATTATGATTAGGGAACTATCTCGCTCCCACTACCTTAAATGTTGACGTTTCAAATTATGAGTCCTTTCATTGGTGCACCTGGATTCACTTATTTGGATTCCTACCATTTTTGTACGGGGTAAGTTGTGAGATTGCGTTAAGAAATTAACGGGCGCGTGTTCAGGTCCCTTCTGAGTGGTTTCTCACCGCCCATGGCATAGATATTCGTGCGCTTATTTTATTTATGAAAAAACCTCTAGTTGCAAAAGGCTTGAGGTGCTATTGGTATGAATATTAAGATTAACCTTAATAAAAGCAGACCTAAAATCAAGGAGGATTGAGCAATACGGCCTCATAATATAACAAATTTAGGTAAAAAAATGTCTCTTTCTTCTGACTTTCAACCTTATGTTATTAGTAATGATACACAAAAGATATCGTACTGTGTACCTTTTTATTAAAAACTCGTACTACACGTTTTTCGACTGTCTTGCAGTCATCATCAGGTACGACTAATCTTACACATTTTAGAGATTAGTCGTACCTGATGATGACTGCAAGACAGTCGAAACACGTGTGGTACGAGTTTTTAATAAAAAGGTACACAGTACGATATCTTTTGTTTATCATTGAAAATGGTGTCCTACAACATCTCGCCTGAGAAAGTGGAATTCCTTTGTGTTATTAGTGTACTTTCCCTTAATTTCGCTGAAGAGGGCCACCTTGTGGCCGAAATACGCGTATCCGACGCACACCATCGTCTTCTCCTGTCTTGTCTTTCTTGGACCGAGTTCATCTCGAGTCTGATTCTCCCAAAAGTTGGGCCCATTTGCATGTGTGAGTGTGTGAATTTCTGAGTGCGCGCGAGTGTGATTCGGAATTTTTCTGATATGAAATTTAATTCCCTCAAACATCTACAGACAGAGTGTTCGTGTTTAAAACCCAGGCGTCCTTAACGAGACCCCTTTAGCCCTGTGAAGGATATCATTTTGGGTTGAGTGTTTGTGTCTGTGAGCGGTCACTGGCGAGGAATTAACTTTCCCGTAAACCTCCACGGATAGGTCTTTTAGTGGAGAGGTTTTGATTGGTCACAATGTTTCCGTTAAACAAACACAACAAATATTATTTTCCCTTCTTTTGACGAGTGGTGCCAATAATTACGGCCATAGGAGAATTTTTTACCTAAATTTGTTACAAGCAGACCTACTGTTAACACAAAAAAGAGAATCGTTCGAATAAATTGAAGCTTGCTTTTCTTCTTTCCGGTATTCAACGCGTTTAATTTCTTCAATTTAAAATTTCGACTCTCTTCCTCAAGCCAACGTTTGGTAAATGATTTTCGTCGGAATATCTGCTCCTATATATCGCGGCTGATTATGCGTAATGTCATCCGCTGCAGGATTTTGAATTGTAAACAGAGCATCCTGATTGGCCGTAGTCTCTTCCAAGTAGTCGCGAGGGAGTAACAGTCCTCCCGTCTGAATTTATCGGTGCTTTTCTGACAACTCTAGGAAAACAACGGTTTCCTCTAGACAGCATTTCAGGGTATTAAAAGTCACTTATGTACCCCTAATCTGACCAGACATGTTCTGCATGGCGGGAACACAGGAATTTTTTGTTTCCTTGGCCTTCTTGAGTTACTTGGCTCTGTATTTTATTGCGTCCAGGAAGAGATGCGAAACGCCCTAACATTAGCAACCAACGCGAAGAATTCCGGAAAGAAAATAAAGAAAATCATCATTCATGAACACCTGAATAATAACTTAAAGCTTGGCCTGAGCAAATAGCATAGGAGTTTGGCGTAGCGCAAAGGGTGAAGGAAAATTAAAAATGACTTTGCCTCCCACATCCACCTCCCACCCCTCCCAACTGCAACTCATTTCCCTCCCCTTCAATAATTTTGTACACGTATTCTAAGATCAAAGTTATATTTCCATCTTCAGGCGACTCAAAGTATTGAAACCAGGGTCGGGTTGATAAACTCTTAAATCTACTTAAATATTCTACCAGCAGATGGTAGATTTTTGGATAGTACTAACCCTAATCCATTTTCACACCTACGGATGGCCCGCCATTAGATCCCTTGATCTTGATTCCTTGATACGGTCTCCTCTTCTTATTTCGTCCAGAATTCCTCTCCTCTTCCTTCCTCTACGACGCTTACCCAGTGTTCTTCCATCTATCACCCTCTTCAGTATTTCCTCTCCTTTCAATACGTCCTCCATGCATCTCTTCCACCTCCTCCGAACCTCCGCCACAAGGCTTCTCCTCACAATCACATCCTATACCTCATCTTTCGTCCTTATCGCCACACAGCTCACCTTTTCAACCCTCCTCCTCACCCACTTCTCCAACGCATTGAGTCCTCGTACATCCTTCCTTCGCAATGACCAAGTCTCCAACCGATACAACGCCACGCTCCATATTAGGGTTAAACCCATATAAGCCCGCAACTCGTAAGACTGTTATACCCTTGAATGCTCAGAACCTTAAAACTGGGGTTTTGACGAATAAGAGGTAAATTATGTTTTTAATTTGTCATAGAGTTTATAAATCAACTTTAGTTTTATATATTATTATTGTCCAAACCTGTTTTTCAGGTAAGGTCGAAAACGACCACTTGCGATGATAGGGCATTGAATCACTTTCAGCTCGATTTTTCTCCGTCAAGTTCATGCTCACAGTAATAATTAATTATATTAAAATTACTATTCATATAAAGTTTTAATCTTTCTGTTTAATATCTCATGCGTCACGGTAACTTGAACCAGCTAAGGAAAGGAATGAAACATTTAACACGTAAAGCGACATCACAAGTTTCACATGCAGTTACTGTTTAGCTTTTACAATGGACACAGTTCCTTCTATGTTGATGCGAAATAACTAAATGTCTGCTCAACTGTTTCTGACTTTGACTAATTCTACTATTTTTCTAAGGACCAGAGACTACGCAAAGAGAATCAACAACATGGCGTAAAAAAACTCTAATTTGTCCTACTGACCACCAAATAAAATCTTAACAGTGGAGATAAAGAAACAGACATTTAAATTTTTCCGACATGGTTAAGTACCACAAAGTCAAGCCTAAAACAGATTCCAATGTAATTGGGGAAAGTAAATAGAGAAATTAGTCTGGATTTCCACTTCTTCATTAAAAACGTCTAATGTCTGTCTATAAATACCTGAATCACTTTAGTTAGCGTTAAATATTCTCTTCCCTCACATCGAATCAACCGCATGGCCGACCCTTCCAGCACAAAGCTAAACCTCGGACGGCCCGCCACGCGCCAACGGAGGGCACAGCACCGCGATCGGGAGATTGTCCCGAGGATATTGGTGGGATGCGGCCAGACGAGATATCGGGCTAGGGGGAGCGTAGGGAGAAGGGGGAGGAAACGCGTACGTTTCGGGCCCAGACACGCACTTTACCGGCCCTTATGGGGATTTGGGGAGGGGTAAGGTAGGAAGCGGCGTGCGCGTGGAGGGGCACAAACCGAAATCCGAGCACGCTTGTGTGTGTATGTATTGCGTGAGCACGCAAGTGAGAAGGGACGAAAGGGGGAGCAGCAGGCCGCACAAAAAAAAATAAACGATAAAAAAAATGAGAGGAGGGATGGATATTGGCAGACGGGTTGAAAAATGCATGCGCCGGGGAGATAGTAGTGTAGTGGTCGGAGGAGAGACAATGCACTTCGCGCGCGAGGGGGAAGAGAGAGGGGGTTGAAAAACAAAGAGGGTGGAAAGAAAGGAGGGGAGTCTGGTAGGAGCACTCATTTTTTTTATTCCGCCATATTTTTCGCGTTGGGGTGGACTTTGATTTGTCGGCGAGGCACGGGGAATACCGGGGAGTTCTTCGGATCCCAAAACATGATGGGGATCCTTCCAAATCGACCTCTCTATTGCAGGCATCCTACATTGCATCGTTCATGCATTAAAGTTATCTACCGGTTAAACTCGGGTATTCCTGAAAGGCAGAGTTAGACCTCCAGAATTTTACACGATATGGACCAAATCTACCACTATTATTCATTTCTTCATCTCCACGGAGGTCCATCCATTCTTCATCCCGTCCATAGAACCAATTCTCTTTCTTCCCCTTCTCCGCTAGCTCAGCATCCTTCCCTCCGTCAAGGCCTAGAGCAAACCCTCATCACACTTTGCAGAAAAGTTCTGTATTACCAAAGTATGGTAATTCTTTTCCGCAAGCTTTACGGCCAAGAGAGGGACGTGATTGGCCCAAGACGAGTCACGTGACGCTTCCGCCATTTCCGGTTCATGTTTGCATTGAGAGGTATATCGGTAAATATTGGCGACTGGCGTATTTACTCAAAATTAAATACTTTTGGCCACAAGTATGCTGCGCTTTCGGTTGCTCCACGCGACCAGTAAAATTCACGAGCACGTAATGAAGAAATAGTGTACTATGTGTAAAAGTCTTGCAATCATAAGGGGAGTTACTAGATTAATGTGCGCAAGAAGAACCTCGAGTCAATAACAGAGGGTAAGTTAATGGTAATTAATTACCATATGACCGATATTTACTTACTCTAAACATATGAAATATTATTAAAGCTATCAAACTTAATCTCACTCGCGCTGGAACATACTGACGTCTAGCAGAAATCTCAGGAATGCTAATTCTGTAGCTCGTTTGAAACCGCTTACATGCCGTCAATGTATCGTTTTTCAACTATTTATTAAAATAATCATTGCCAGCCATCTTCTCCCGACGCATTATCATGTTTCTAAAGAATGAAATTAATCATCATAGGTCAAAATGTCTATTATTCTGCCATTGAACATCCCAATTTCCCTTCCCCAAGAGCCGAAAACGGCGGACGTGCTAGTAGACGACGAAGTCGGCCATACTTTCCTAATACAGAATTTTACTTTCCAGCCACTTACCCTCCCATCTGCTGATCTCATCCAAGGGCTTTGTTTTCCTCTCCCACTGTACCAAGAACTTCGTCATTTCACTTGGTACAGGTATCGCCAATGACACTCGGTAATTACACGCAAGGTCTCAAGGCCTGCACTGAAAGAAAAGTTCAGATGATTCGAGCAACTGGTTGGCGTAAATGGTAACGATATGGACCAAATCTACCACTACTATTCATTTCTTCATCTCCACGGAGGTCCATCCATTCTTCATCCCGTCCATATAACCTATTCTCTTCCCCTTATAACCCTTCTCCGCTGGCCTACCAGGACGGAAGCACGAGAGTACCGCCGAAGTTGAGCATTGTTGGGCTCACCTCCAATTCGGAAGTGTGATCTTCCCATTCGTCCGCGCGATGTAACCTCTGTCGGCGAGAGGCTGGCATTGCGAAAGAGCAAAATGATCAATGTATCACAAGCAACAAAGTACCACAACTACTTGATGGATTGTACTTTAACCTCCAAATTACAGATGTAGATACACGACAGATACCATATAAAACAAGAGTGATTGAAAAGAGTGATAGAGGAGCGACTGAAGGGGGAAAATGAACAAAATATAATTCTATACCGTTTCCTACAAAATAAACGGTAGGACTGTGTCGCCTGTGATCCCTTCGGCTGTGCGGAAGCTTCTCAGAGGTTCCGCTATCCAAAATTTGCTGGTTTCCGCAACACCGAATCATGTTCAATTCTTGTTTTTTTTCTCCCTTCGAAACGTCCTACTTTCTTTTTCGCCTCTACCTTTACTAACTCAAAATTCGCCCTCCTTTCACTATATTAAACATACCTAAGCCCCAAATACATCCTTCATCCGCTTTTACTCCTTCCATTGAGTACCTCCTTTTAACTTCCTTTCCTCTACCACCATGTTTAACTCATTTTCTTCCCTTTCCAGCTCACAGCCTTTTCCCGAACAGACACCAAATCGACATCACGTTTAGCCTCCAATGGAATCATTCTTCTCCTTCACTGAAGGAGTTTCCGGGCCAGACGACACTAGGTTCAGTAATAGATTTGATTCACATTTTCTCATCTACGTCTTTTCTTAAAATCCCACCATCAAATGCCTCATTTTCGTAAATATTTTTTAAAACTAATTATAATTCGCTTTACAGCGTTTCTTCTGAATCCAATCTGCCCTGCGAGAAAGCTGTTGCATCTGTTATAGTTTGCGGCCTTCTATATTTACGTTTATTCCAGCTTTGCTAATTCAGTTTTTCCCGGAATATGAACGTTAAATCACCAAGCATTGGAGCCAAGATGAGTTTTAAGCAATAATGCCACTTGTTTCTGATGACGAAATATGAAAATAGGAACGTATAGTTACTCAAATGTTATTTCTCCACACCCTATTAAATAACAAGTTTAGCCAAATAGAAGCAAAAACAAGAGTACATACGCCGAATATGCTGAGTGTATTCAACGTCTTGGTCCTGATCTTAACTCATAAATATTATACGAGAATTTCTGAAAGAGTTTCAAGGCGTAACTTTGTAGAAATACTCTATGTCAATGAGGGTATGTATAAAATAACAATATTAATTTCCACCCTGTTTTTAATTAAAAACGACCTATGTTTCGACACCTTGTGTCATGATCAAGGTTATAATGATATGACTAAGTTTCGAAACCATGGTCCCTTATCATTAAAAACAGTGTGGAAATTACTACTGTTATTTTATTTTTATCCTCATGGATATAGGAGAATTGGCAATTCTTTTTTTAAGAGTGAAGTGCCTTTTTGCACAGGATATTATATTTTACCTAGCATTCCGTATCTGTTTAAAACCGTGCACGTTAACTTGAATGGGGCACGAAACCGAAAAATACAGGTATTTTTAGTACAATTTCGCATAGGATCACAATATCAATTTTGGCTGAACCATCCTCAATGTCCTTTATCAGATTTCCCAACATCAACGCCCTCTTATTCGTAAACGCTTGCTTTGCTGCTTCAATCTTTTGCTTTTATGTTTTTACCACCGAACCAAGCTTCATCCAGAATATCCTTTCCAACTATCATTATTTTTTATTTTACTTGGGAAGGAATGGATGGTGATATGAGGATGGCTACGGGTCGGGAGACGTGGATTCTTCATTTCCACTTGGCGTGAATCATGGATGAGGTGGGAGGGTTCCGGAGTAATATGGGAAGCAATGGGGGGTGGGAGGGGGAGGAGGAAGAGAGAAGGCAACGGGTTTTTTTTATTATTTTATGGACTACGGGGGTAAAAAGGGGTGCTGCTGCTGCTGAGTTGCTCGAACGGGACGATGGGAAATGTCTGTGCGTCTGTCTGCGTGAGAGGGATATGGGGGTGGGGTGGGAAGAGGGGGTGATGATTGCCGACGGGGGTTGTTCGAGAGTGGGCGGACGGGAAGGAGGGAGGGGGAGGAAGGTTGCCAATGGCGACGGTGTTGCCAAGTCGACAGACGTGCCAAAGTTCCGTCGGACTTCTTTCCCCACCCCCTATCCTCCTCCCTACACCGTTCTAAATGACGCACGGGGTGGACGACCGATGATTTCGGTGACTGAGGTCGAATTTCCGAAAGGACCTCTGTCGGCGACGCATACACTCAATTCGGGGGAACGCCATCGGTGAAAGGTAAATTTAAATGGGTTACAAAAGAGACCACGGATAAACGAAGAGTTTGAAGAGGTCTCAACACGATTGTGTTGGTCAAAACAAATCCAAAATGACAAAATTTCGAGGATTCCGAGAACCAGCCACGGTATTGTGGAGAGCATACAAAAGAAAAAAAAACACCAGAGTAGAAACTTATTCGATTTCATTGGGAACGAACATTAATCCCTCGATATCGCGCAGAGCGCTTTACCTGGTTATCTTCCAACTGCAAAACGTACCTACTGGATTAAACGTGAAATATACCATGGCTCCGTGAAGGAGAAGTCGAGGCCAAAAGCCCATTCAATGAAATGAAATAGCAATCACATCCTCTATCTCATTTGGCGAAAGAAACCATCAAACATCAATCTTTAACCATCCCCTATCTTTTTCCGACGGATCGGAAGCATGGACCATTGGAAAATCTGACCAGAACAGGCTAGAAGCCATCAAAACGTGGTGCTGGAGGAGAATGCTGAAGATAAAATGGACGGACTAAATGAGAAATGATGAAGTGTACAGAAGAGCAGAAGAGAGAAGGATCCTATGAAACACGATTCAGAAAAGAAGAACCAGATGAACTGGACACACTGAGGCACAATGGGTTTGTCAAGAATATAAATGAAGGCAAGTTCCCAGAGTTCCCAGAGGAAGACCCAGGAATAAGTTCATGGACCAAATAAAAAGGAAAATATATAAGAGCTACCTGGAAGTGCCCTAGCATTAGTTAGGGAAAGATTGAGGACTGCAGTTATCCAATCTTAGGATTACACGACCAGTGATGAAGATCTTTTCTGGAGAAATCTGCGTAATTTCGGCCAGAAGTTATACAGATGACTCCGAAAATGCCTTATATTATGAAGTATCAAAATTTCAGGAGTTGCGGCCATACATTTTCGGTGCTCCAACTGTTGATGGTAGGACAAAATCTTGAAACATAAGGCTTATTTTCATTAGTCAACGTCACTGAAAACGTTATTGAAAATAGCACCAAGCACTCGAAAGAAAATTCGATATTTAATCAAATTTGGTACTTCACCTTCCTAATTTTACAACAGCGGGCACATGCATATGATTGAGGACGCGTGCGCCTGGTTAGGTTTGTAAGTTAAGTAGCCCATATAACGTAAGATAAGATTCCTCGTTGAGGGGTTGTTTTCCGGCGTAACACTGTGGAATAACTTCATGGTTAGAAATTAAAATGAAAACTTTATAAAGTTCACATAAAAGATTTTTTGCTGACCACCTAGGTTCCGTCGCTAGGTAACATCATCAGGACCTGATTACGTCATCCTGCGAAGAAACCTAGGATGTCATTAAAATCCTTCGCGGGGAATTTACTACGTTTTGTTTTTAAATTCCCAACTCATTGAGGTGTTCACAGGTTCGAGCCCGGACACCACCGGTTTTCCACGAAGTTTTTTCCCCAAGCTTGTTTCACGCATCTAAAAAATAAATGACAGTGTATTCATTTAATTTTTCTGATTAGGAAAATTTTTTAAAACCATATTTTGTCTCAAGTGGACTTTCATGAGCGTGTCTGTCAAAAAAACAAGCATAATTAATCGCTTATGGAGCCTTCCTCCATCAGTTATCCTTATCTATAAATTTCCGCATTCGTTTGAAACTTCAAATTCCAATCAAAAACTTCCAAGAGAAGATAAATTTTAATCGCAAAGATGTTTCTTCAGAAAATTATTTCAAGACAATATCGGAAGCCAAATTAACTATCTCTCAAACTACGATATCATTGCTTGAAAGTTTGCACGATCTCAATTTAGGCACTCATGGCACTGTACGGACATTTGCACGACCACGCGACCAAAATAAACAGCCCCATATTATTTCGGAATCTGTACACTATTAAGAACAAAATATCCTCAACAAGCTGCAGTGAATTACCTCAAAAAGTCTCAGTAGTAGACTTCCTCGTCCGTAATTCCCACACATAGTCCCCACAATTATTACAGAAAATTAATTTGGGAATTTCCAGCTCCACCACCGGTATTAGCTCAAATTACATAATTCATCACCTGGCTTGTGATTGGTCGTTTGATCCACGATTCGGATGGAAAATAAGTATCGAACTGTAATTCGTTTTCAGTGCTGATAATCTTTTCAATTTTTTCTCGGATATGATAACATCCTTTAAACGGTACGGTTTAAAATATACTGTTTTCAGTTATATTTTTAGAACACAAGAAATGACAACATAATAGGGCCCGAGGCAGGATTTGACAACATGATTTTCAGATTGTCAGATTCTTGCATTCCCTACCCGGAAACTTGACAAAATATAATGGAAAAATTAACAAACTCACTTATTAAGCCTCTTTTAAACGTTCTCAGCTAAAGAAGAGATTATTTGCGAACAAGCCTTATTACATCTTCCTCCACTACTAGATAATATTGCCCTCTTTCTACGATTTTTTATTATTATTTCGTATATTTCCGTGAGCCATTGACTCATGAGGCACCACATGTAATTGACAAATTACATTGCTAATTAACACAACAGTATAGAGAAATAATTACACATCATAATTACATTAAAAAAGAAAGAAAAAAAGCACTTATAAGCAAGAACATTGCGTGCGGACGGTTAGCAGATGTAACTAAATAAGGTTATGCATTGAAATACATACGGTAAATCGTTGCAGTTCATTAGTCAACCAGAAAAATATATATTCAGAGCATTACACAATACAAAGAATAAGAAGATCAATGATATTAGTAGTACATTTCTCGGGCTCGCCACCGGGTAAGATAGTCATAGGCAGCCGACGTTTCGGGTTCCGACTCGTTACCCATTCCTGAGATAAATATATAAATATTTCCTCCACTACTAGATAACATTGCCCTCTTACTACGATTTTTTATTATTATTTCGTATATTTCCGTGAGCCATTGACCCATGAGGCAATTACAAATTACAATTACTAATTAACACAATAGTATAGAGAAATAATTACACATCATAATTATATTAAAAAAGAAAGAAATGTACACTAATGTTATTCGCCGGGAAAGTGTTAAATCATACATAAGATCAATGATACATAAATATTTGTAAAATCTTGAGCAGTCAGTTTTTCTCAATACTAATTACGTGTGAGATTGCCTTTTTGCAGTAGCTTATAGACATTATTTTTTAATTGATTAAGAGTTTTAGCGTGGCTAAATTGAACAAGTAGCGAATTCCAAACTCGAGAGGCGATTAATACAAAGGATTTATTCAAGTGGGAGTGCGGTGCTGAGAGATATGGAGGTCAATGACATAGTTTCCGGTGGATATGTTGTGCAGCGCTGATTTTCTTACAAACCTGTCGTATAAGTAAGTAGGATTACCAGTGGTTAGCATATTGAAAGCCAAAGTTATTAAAAGATAGATACGACGAATTATACCTGCCAGGATAATTTTGGATTAAATTCAAGGGTCAAAGACACCAGAACATTCGGTTACGGAACAAACTCGAGTTGGCCGATGCGAGTGGATTAAAACGAGGCTAGCGAGACCACCACGTACCTAACTCTTTATATTCATGACCGACCAGGAGGCTCATCCCTTTCGAAAGATAAGTGCTTTTTTATGGCGATTCGAGCGAAATGATGATATTTTATTTCTTGAGAGAGAATATTGAGGGTTATTTTTCATGGAGAAGAAAGGAAAGAGTAAGCATCAAAATGTTCAACTTCAACACTCGAGGATAACATGGGCTATAAGCTTATTTACGAAAGTATCTGATGAAAAGGGACACTGGTGAATAAAAAAATTAAGGGGGAGTTATGGTCGACGCAGAGAAAAGTGCTGTAAACATGGGGGTGGAGTAGCGGACGTATATTTAAGGACTCTTGTCACCAAGAGAGCCATTCCTTCGCGGATATTGCACCACGAGGGATGGGAACTCGATGATTCCAAGAAGGAAATATCTTCATTGCAGCCGAATAAAAATAAAACGATTAAAAAGTTGGCTTTCATAAAAACACAGTCATTTTTTCCCCCGTAGACCGATCTTAGCATGATAGAGATACATTAATACCCTACCATTCCCATAGAATACTTTGAAAAAATTAAATACTAGGGTAACTCTGAGATCGAGTATTATAGTGAATGGGAAATAACAATCGTTTGCAGATGTAACCACAGAAAAATATTTCCCCAGCAAGTAAAACACCCGAATGAGAAAAAAAATCAACAGCCAAAAACTCTTCTTCCCCCGTAAACCGATCTAAATATGATAGAAATATTTATATCCCCGACCATACCCATAAAAAACTTAAAAATTAAACGTACAAGAGTAACTTTGAGATAAAATATTAAAGTAAATGGGAAATGGGAACAATCGGTCGCAACAATGGGAAAAATGGGTACAATCGGTCGCATATGTAACCGCAGAAAAAGATATCCTTAGCAAGCAAATCTCCCGAATTAGAGAAAAAACGAGAATCACAAACTACAATTAAACTACCAGAGAGGACAGAAGCCTAATATATTAGACAAATTACAAATATAAGTAAGAGAAGATAAAATGCTTATGTCATATTTAAGCAACTGAGAGGGCAATATAGAGAAAAAACAACATTTAAAAGAAATCATAGCATATTACAACCACAAGCCTTTGTGCAGACGAACTAAGACGCACAAATACAAATCCAATTTTTATTATAATCAATATTATTACAAATAAATTTCCCCACAAATGATGAATGTGTATTTTTCTCCGGACTTACTGCTGCCAAACAGCCCAAACAGCACGGTAAGCCCGTTAAAATAAAACTACACGCACATCTCTCAAAGGAATTTCTCAAGAATTCCATTAAGCAACGCATTTGAATAGTGGACGGGGTCCAAAAACCGACACATTCGAATACTTGACCAACAAGATATAAATAAGGTAGATTCGAAACTAGAACAATGGCTGCCCATCCCGACACGGACCTTTTCCAGATTAGAGTCCCAGCATTTTGTCGAAATATTTTCCACCTTAAGCCGACACCCCATACGATTATATGTGGCTAACGCTCAAGTGTAGCACTGCGTTGCATTTATAAGACATTAATTTACTGACGCCCTGGCATTCTTTGTTAGGAGTAGGCTAATAACTACGCCGGGTTTCTTTCCACCCTTCAGAACCTATCACACGGGTACAACTTTCAGCAGGAATGCGGTACGGAATGAGAGGAGTAGAAGTAACGCAGTAACAAAACGAATTAGGATTCTCTTGACTTTAATCCTGGGAGTAATTTAGGACAAAACGCAAAATTCACAATTTTTTTTCAACGTAAATCTCTTTTGTCAAAGATTTTACTTTTTTCTCGCACAAAAAGACCATTACGGCAGTAAATGGAATTAAATATGCAATTATACACATATGGTGTTTGAAACGCCGAAATTAAACGAATTCAAATTCTGGTGAGAAAGACCTCTGAAAAATTAAAGCTGGAATGAAATGTGAAAAGTACGAAAAGGGTCGGACTCAGCAAAAATAAGAAAAGGCATGTTCACTAGGGCGATTGTACGTAAAAAAAAGTAGAGTATATCGATGAAACGGTAAGCAAAAAGAAATATGCAATTTTTCAGCGAGTTAAAAGTCATCACCATCACCTATTTGACTTTTGAAAATGAATTATCTACTTTATTAAGAATTTTTTGTAGGAGCAAGCTTAAAATCAACATGCAGCTGAAAGCATCCCATCCATTTTTTCACGGATTGATCCTCTGAAACAATTTGCGATACAAGGTAGGGGGTGAATTATTCAATAATTGGCGGCGCATATTCCGGTGCTGGAATCGTAACTCCCGTATTGCATCAGGCAAAAATATTTCGCCGAAACTCCGGTCGAAACCGGACCGACGCTAACGTAATTATTACGCAGGGAGGAAGCAAGTCCGTGGAGCTGGGCGAGAGAGGAATGGGACGGAGGTACGCTGAGTCGGGGTGGACGGCTACGGGGGATGAATTAATAAAAGAAATGTACAAATGTACAGGGGCGAGGTTCGGGGATAAAAGATTGCCAGGAAGGCGGGCTTCGGATCGCTACTCACAGGGTAGACTCGTCCCCGGAAAATATATTTCTCACTCTTTCCCACGGACAACACCATCATACGCCTTCGGAGGGCTAGAATGCGAACGTAATATAGGCCGTGACACTGATAAAAAGAGAGGTTAGGTCCGACACATAGATAAAATGCACCAGATAACACACATCACCAACCCTTGCGACATCGTATGACTATACTTTGATTCTGGTACAACATCACGCAGTCATTGACCGGTTAACTAGAGATGAGAGTCATCTTTCGAGTACATTCACCTACAAATCTTCCCGCGTATGATGAATGTGGATTTTTCTCGCGTCTGACTACTGCCAAAAACCAAACCC
This sequence comes from Ceriagrion tenellum, assembly GCA_963169105.1. Classification (NCBI taxonomy): domain Eukaryota; kingdom Metazoa; phylum Arthropoda; class Insecta; order Odonata; family Coenagrionidae; genus Ceriagrion; species Ceriagrion tenellum. Next base: position 124,754,189 of record OY720634.1, on the reverse strand, counting down.
CTAGGAAATACCGCTAAAACAAATCACAGAGCAAATATTCGACAAGCACGCTACACCAGTTAAAATAAAACTGCGCTCACATCTCTCACGAAATTTCTCTAGAATTCCATCAAGCAACGTATTTGAATAATGGAAGTGGCGCAGAAAACAGACATATTCGAATATTTGACCAACAAGAGAGATATAAGGTAGTTTTGAAAGTTACACCACTGGCTGTCTTTCCCGGCATGGACCATTTCCGGATTATAGAGTCCCAGCATTTCCTAGAAGATTTTTCCGCGTTATGCCGACACCTGGCTGAATGATACGAAGCCAATACTTCACGTTTAGCACCGCGTCAGACTGTTGGGACCTTAATTTACTAACTCCTCCGCACGTTTCGTTAAGAGTAGGCTAATGCCTACTGTTTTCTCTCCACCATTAAGACCTATTTACACGACGCATATGACACACATTTTTAAATTGAACTGAAAGCAGCACGCTTAAAATTGTACTGAGTTAAGGGAGTCATCATTACTGATATAAGTATGGAATTCGATAATCAGTAGTACTGAAGGAGGTACTGAATACAAAAATGGGCGATACTTATTTTCCATCTGATTCCAGGATCCATCGACCAAGCAAAGTCAAGCAGGCTATTTAATTGTTCCGGTAGTGGAGATGGAATATATTATTATAAAACAATACATTTTTTAAATAACATTATCAGCTCTTCAGTCCTCTAATAACTATAACTAATGATAGCTGTAGTTGGCTTACTAGAGTTTGCCTTGAATCTTTTGTAAACAATACACCAAGGAGATATGCAAAATAAACACGGCGCAGTTTATTATTGCTGTGTCGTTTCGTTAATTTCCGGACATTCCGGCCACGACGTCCTAAATTTAGCATCGTGCAGGGTCGTTGGATTTGACATATACGAAGCTCGATCGATATGAGTCGTCGCAGACATTTTGACCGCACGGCAACTTTTAATGTGCTTACTGAGCACTTAATGTCACAGCCCACCAAAAGAAATCTATGAATATGCGGCGCAACGCGTCATTTAGAATAAAAATGCAATGCCATTTCACCAACAATGTTGGACAACCTAGAATATGTTCATCGGAAATACATCAAAATAAGCACACTAATGGTGAACTTGTTGACGTTGCCAAGAATTGTATCGAAGAATGTATACATACGGTCTTTAACAAACAATGGGCGCTTTCAATTTAGGAAGGGCAATTAGGGCGGGTTTAAACATGGATGTCACTTCCATATCAGTAGGCTTGGAAGTCAATTACAATCGACACTTCGATGTGTAAGCACAAACTTCCATGGCAGTAGGGGGTCGATAGTATCGACAGGTCGATAGTAGATCGACCGTAGTTTCTACTTGCAGAGAAAATAGACTGGCTTCTATTTTGCCTGCAAGTAGCATATCGACTCTGCGATTAAATTCCATCGCATCCGGTGGAATCTTGGTCACAGGACAGCAAACGGAGATTTAAAATGTAAACAAAGAATAAACTAGTAGGAGGACTCATTGCCGCTTATTTCAATGTTTATTTGTCCTTGAAAATACTTTAAATGCTAAAGAACCCCTAGGTAAGCTTTATGATTTATCTCTTATTAGAAAATAATTATTACTGTCACAAGACACATACTTGATTCGACACAACCATGCATAATTATTGCAAATCATACTAATTTATTGAACCAACAAATGCCTATGAGGCTGAAACAGCGATATACGAACGCCATTAATGCCAAATTTTGGCAATTTTCGTAATGACTATATTCATTGTTTACTTCCGTCATTCATTTCTTCGAAAATGCCGAAAGTTTTGAATAAGCATAACGATGTCCGACAAGTAGTGATACTATTCGAGATATCGCTATTTCCCTTAGTCATGAAGTCAACTTCCATGAGTAAAACTAGCCTTAACCGACGATAGCCAACTATCGAACGCAGCGGCCAGCGATCGCTAGGTTGATAATTGAAGTGAAACACAGATGAAAGCGGTTTTCATATGGACGATGGCGGTAAATAGAAACGTAGCTAAGGTAACAACGAAGATGAGCGTCAATTTAACATCAACTCAGCCTGAAATGATGACATCGTTTTTACTTGATCACAGGAATTCCGATTGATAATAATACCACTTTTCATGTTTTCATGACGCGTCGTCGTCAACTCAAACAACGCATATTGTTCTTCAATTGTTCCGTTCTACGGCGATCGCCGTCTATGGCCGGCCATCGCCGTAAATTGAAAGTAACCACAGGCACAGAATTCGATTTAAGTTCCCCATTTGGTACGGAGATCCCGCTGCTGATTTAAGCAATGATTTAAGTGCTGACCTAAGTGCCGAGTGCAAAGCCTTTACTCCATTCCTCTTTCCATTAGAAATCCCTCTCCATGAATGTGACCACAATTTCAGAGCAATGATTTATTTCCCAGAAGCGTCGCCTGCAGTGACGCCAGACGTGATACGTAAGAGAACTGCGGGATGTATAATCACAAGAAAGCTCCATCAGCAGGCCTCCATACTTCAAAGAGCATCCATATCTTAGGTGTCACGAATTCTACCAGGAGTAAAGAAGCTAACTACACTACTTTATAGGGGATGATGGGAGACCAGAGACCCGTTCTCTATCAGCTTCAAAGTTTCTCGCCACTTAAGGATGACCATCACGGAAAGAACGCACGTTAGCAAACATATCCTGCCGACGTGGCTCAAGCGTTCTCATATTTTTAAACAGGAAACTGAACAGAAAGACAATTTTCTTTCTTAAATAATTTAAATGGGAGTACCTTTAGCCAAACGATTGAAGGAATATAGAAGGATAGATATAGTGAAACAGAGAGAGGCATGAGTAGTATGAGGAGAATTTCTGCGAATAAATTTCAATGGATGCAAAAAATGCCGTTTATAGAAGGGTATTTCTTCCAAATTGAGTGTTGGTGAAAGCTGGCCACCTGACACAGGTTAAGCGTAAACGCAAGCTAAACGCAGGGGGATAAGGTATCTTAAAAGTATCTCTGACAAGAGTAGGGGGAGTGGGTTAGGAATTAGGGGGTTATTAATGAAATTGAAAATGACGCACAGAGTTGGGCTGGACGGTATTTGAATCTCCTTATCAATATCCAATATCTTAAAATACTGAAAATGGACCAATGACAATAACCTGTATTGGAATATTGAACATTGGAAAATATTGGCATATTGGAAAAATGAAAACATGAAATACTGGTACATTGGAAAACATTGAACATAGCAATATTTATAGGTAAAATTGATAGGTGAAAAACAAAAAACGGTGGCAGAGGTGTATTAGAACCGAGGGAGGTTCCTTCGAAAATGGAACTTTATTGACTGCGTAAAAATCCGTGAATAAAACAAGAAAATCATTGTAAGCTTCCTTTATTGCTATGGATAATGGCGTATAAGGAAGTGCTGCACTGAGTGCCACGTGCGCCGTCCGTTTTCAAAGATTTGAGCGCTCTCCGACCACCCTCCTCGCCGGGTTCCAATATTCAATACTCGAATTTTTAACATTGGTAATCCGATATTCAATATTCCAATTGCAAAATTGGTTCTTCAATATAAAATATTCCAATTATAAATATTGGTTTTTCCGACCACCAATATCCAACACAGGATATTGGTATTGGTCGTTCAAAAATTGAGATTTTGGTATCCCAATTATAAAAATTATTGATAAAGGAACCGCTCAGCCCTAGCCCAAATATTAGAAAACCGCCCAGCCATAGCCCAGACCGTGGACATATGAGGTAGTAGTGTGCTTTCTTAGTTTGGCCTCGTTGAGAGACTTGACGAGAGACGATAGAATACAATTACCATATGGTAGGGTCCACATTAAATAGGACTAATGAATTTGAAGGACTTAGGGGTCACCTTTGATAGCAAAATGGCCCCGGTGGCGGCGGGGTAAAGTCCTCGCCTGCTAATCCTAGGGTCGCGGGTTCGAGTCCCGCCTGGGTAAAATATTATCTGCCCAGGACATGGGTGTTTGTGTCTCGTCCGTTGTTACTGTTATTCACCCGACGTAAATTGGCACATCGTGCTGTATTCGGGGTAGTGAAGATAAAATAAATAAATAAATAAATAAAATGTATTTAACCTCTCATATATTGAATATTAGTATGACTGCATATAAATTATTGGGCTTTATACACCGCATGTCAAAATATTTCAATCCTGAGATGATACTAAAAACATTGTATTACTCTTATGTTAGAAGTAAGTTGGAATATGGATCGGTTATTTGGAATCCCTATATAAAGAAACATATTGTAATGCTTGAGCACGTTCAAAAGAGATTTTTAAGATTTTTATATTTTGTATTATATCATGTGTATCCGCTTTTTGACAATTATGTTTGTTATAATGAATTGTTAAAAGAGTTTGATTTCCAGACCCTACAAAATAGAAGAAGCATAAACGATCTGCTATATCTTCATGATGTCATCAATAAGGGACTATCTAATGAGTCATTGAAGGAAATAAGAATCATAGTTCCTAATGTTAATAGTAGGTTAAAAAGGACCTTTTACATACCAAGGGCGAATACCAATTATTGTGCAAATTCGCCAATACAAAGGATTTGTGTAATATATAACAAGCATTGCAACGACCTGGACTTATACAAAAGGAAAGACTACTTTTTAAAAGAAGCTAAGAATCTGTTTGTGAAGTGATTTAGGTTGATTTGTGTGTTATTTGCGACTGTGACCTATTTAGTTAGTATTTTCAGTATTTGTAATCTTGTTTATTATTATTTTGTGGCTGTGACCAGTTTATTTTTAATTTTTGTACTTATACTTTTGGATTGTTTACCCTATAGTTATGTATATGTTGGGCGAACATTAAACACAATAAATAAATAAATAAATAAATAAATAAATAAATAAATAGTGAAACAAATTTATGACAGAGTAGCGAGTGGCGTGAGAATATGGGACAATCGCGTGGAAATTGGGTGCAAGAGACTCACCAGAGGAGGTATACTCTGAGTCTTATAAACAAGAGTGCAAGCATAAACAAACCATTTAACAACTTCATTTAAGCAAAAAAAGGCATGCAGAATAATGCTGAAATACGAAATTATTTTTAAAAGGCAGTTTCCAAGGGCTTACTCCGGAGGATCGCTATTTTTCTGCGTTCAGCCCGAAAAAGGTTGTCGCGACGGGTACGTAAGTGGGTACATATTTGATTACAACATAGCCACGTTTCTTTTGAGGGAGAATCACTGATCGAACAATCATAAAGTTGGTCAACACGGCCCAGCATAATTCATACCCTCGAAAAGGGCCTCCGAAACATTATACTCCGACATGAATATCACAGAGAAAATTCGGTTGACTATTTCAAAACTTATCTGACAACCCAGGGGATTTGAAAATCGGTTCCAGCTACCAAAAAAATCAGGAAGAGCATATCATAAAAAAATATGTCCGGGGTGAGTTGAGAGACATCCGCCCTCGGGTGGACGGACCAAATTAATCAACGCTCTCGACTCTAATTTCCATCTCGGATAGCATAGAGCCAAAGGGGCTTCTTCTCATTAGCCGTGGAGATAGTTAAGTGACTCCACAGGAAGACGAGATAGAGAAAGAGGTAAGTCATCCTTGTATATTAATTTTTACTCTGGAATGACGAAGGTTGGCTTGAGCTAGGCCAGGACTTGACAAATTCACCGTGAAATATATCATACCCGCTTGAAACGCTTTACTTTTTGCAGCTTAATTTGCCGAAACCTCGAAATAGCAAGTCTTTCTGTTTGATCGACTCCAAAAGCCATAAGTAGACCATGGACTCACCGTGTGAAATCGGACTTCCTCTGACCAGGTGTTCTTAAAGTGAGGGTTTTTCATTGACATTACCGTCGGAAAAATAAATTTCGCAGACTAAAGGCGGAGTTTACACATACTCGTGGAATGATATCCTTAATAAACCACATATATAAAACGACAGTTTTTGCGTAAAGCGTGCCAAGAGCCCAGCCCTGAAAGAACTATAGCGTTTCTTCGAGGGTTGGGAGATACATGGACAACTATCAATGATTAACTTTTCGTAAACAATTATTGCCTTGTTTATTCTATCCATTAATGACAAGGATGAGTAAAAAAAATTAAAGTGAGAGGATAAAATCTAGATTAAAATCTTCCACTCAGAGTAAACCTAGAAACTTTGTATAAACTTTAAAAAAAGAGAAATCTAAGTGCATATAATCAATTCAACTTCTCTTCAATTATCCTACGTCTCAATATGCAAAATAATCCAGCGACTAGATCTTCAATATAAAAATTAACGGTCGGACACCACACAGCATGATCTTACTATCGAAGGTATTTGAATATTGCTTCCAATTATAGGAATCAAAACAAGTAGGGAATAAAATAAAGAGCGATGAGTCTAGGCTGGCAAGATACCATAAGCATACATTGGTTCATGTGATACATTGGAAATCATAACTAAGATTCAAGTCGATACTCGATACCACTCACTTCGGCAAGAGAATGAAAATATGAAAAACGTTATAAATTTAAGACAAATGCACATCGGGAACGAAGCTAGGCAAAATTAAGAATATATTACATAAAGCATGGTAGAGCACAGCAAAGGGTTAAGGAGAAATTATACTAGATTTATACGAGGTAATAGAATACACCCTCATTCAAAGCGCTTTCAATAGAAGAGACGGAAATAACGATGCCACGTGGAATGCTTTGATAATCATTAATAGAAAATCCCTTAAATACAGAAACTGATCATTTGGAAGACCGTATGATTCGAGAAATGCAAGAAATACAAGCGACAAAAACACCACGGCAAAAACCTGAAATCTATTTTCAACAACGCTCATGGGTTCTTGATTGCAATTTTTCTCCAGAAATAATGAATACGAGTTAATAATCACTTGATCGTAGGAAGCCGTATAATTATGAACATGCTTAATATGTGTCAGTCAAAGTTTGTAAACTGAAGTCGATATGCCAACACCAGTCAACCCATATTTTCAGGCATAAAAATATCATGAATTGATTAATTACCGCGAGGATGTTTCCAGGCCATCCACGTGCACTGTTCTTTGAAGCAGCGAAATATCTCGCCGTGATTAATACCAGTCTTTCAATTATCGAGGATCTGATAGGCGGAATGGGGTGGGGAGAAGACGGAGAGGAAGAAAGAGAGGGGAAGGAGACCAGAGACGGAGATGAGAAAGAGGAAAATAAGACCAGAAAGAGGTAAAAGACCGTTGAATGGATTTGATTCGGCGGAAGATTTCAGGTCTCGATTTCCGTTAAACCTATCAATGAAGCGGCTCTGAGTCTATGTATTCTGTGAAGAGAGGGTGTTTTCCCCAGGGACGACACGAAGGAGAAGGGTTGGGCAACAAAGAACAGCGGCGGAGAGAAGGGCTAGGGTATACTGAAACTTGATAATGAACTAAGTTGCGGCCTTGTGCGCGCAACTGCGGCAATATGTCACACTGGCGATACAAATGTTTGCTATCGAATATGAGAGCTCAGTACAGTTTTCATGCCGTGTATCACATTCATATCGCACGCTGCATTTTCATCTCACATTGCGCCAACACTGAAGGGAGAAAAGCTGTACTATTTATGTATCCCATGCACTATATCCCATGAAAGGATAAAGGTGAATTCTTATCTAGCATTGACATTTATGGCCGCTAAGCTAAGTTTGGTTAAAAAACACCACCGATCAGACTGCATATAGTTAGCAATTAATGGACTGTAGTACGTCAGGATTGGAAAAGTGTTTTCAGCATTGCCTGGTAAAAGATAGGCCTTATCTAGGTTGAAAACTTGAACCTAGCGTCTGATAGTGATTCTCATCCAAGAAGTAGTTATAGACTAAGCTACTATATCTAGGCTAGCAAACTCTAATAATATTTTGAAACTTAAACGAGAGAGAGGCAAGCAGTGAAGTGAAAGGCGATAATTTTTCTTTAATATTTCCTCACACCCCACCTTCCTGAGATAGAAAACACCATTAACATTTATCAAACTTCAATGATCCGAGCTTACATTTATAGAGTAAGGATATTAGGTCAGTGTGTACACACTGTCATTAAGAGTTCACATAAGTATGCTTTGACACATGTGAATAAGTTATTGCAGCTAGCTTTAAACTGTAAAACATTTGCAGCTGTTTCATCTATACAACCTCAGAGCCTCTATTCTAATTTCAGGTTCCCCATTATTTTGATATCATAAAGAAGGATCTCGCTTGTTTCTGAATAGGTCTATAGTAATGGTTATAATAAGGATTGACTTGTACGAGGAGACCGGCCCCACATTCTATCGAGTACTCGTTGCAGCTGGTGAGGAAGAACGCGACATCTGCCGTCCAATATCTACGACTGCTTCCGTCTTTTCTGCCAGGGTCGCCAGATGAGTGGAGTCCTCAAATGCAAGGAAGGCTAACTGTAGCCACCCAAAATCGCAGAACCATTGATTCTCGTTCTTAACTGGGCAATCCACAAATTTCAAGACATTGCTTCGTTTGAGCAGTTCATTAGGCTTTGATAGGAAGATTATACTTAGAAAATGCACTATTATTCACTGTTAATCTATAATTCAATATTGAACCTCCCAGAGCGAATGAAAAACTCCAGGTAGCTTTCATCTCGATAAGCCTGCAGTAATTGCATTGGCTGCGAGAGTAAAAAAAAAACATAGCGATCCTATTCGATAGTAGCGCGATTAATACCAAGTTAAGACAAACACCGGGTGACTAGCGCCTCAAGAAACGCACGATGTGGTCGCAAAATCGTCCAAACTGAAAATGACCCAGATTGTTGAAAGCTAGCGTATTTCCTGTCCCTCAGGTCACTCAATCGGTGATAAATCGCATAATATGCCAGGCCACATTCCTACCCTCTAGACTGGTTCAAAATGGTCTCAACTTAGAAATCTCACTCGACAGAAACGATTTCGACCGTAAAAATGGTCTTAAGTGAGCCAATTTCCCTTTCTATCAAGGGATTCTTCAAAAGCTCAAAACTTTCCCCCTGTGGAGAGGGCATGAACACCTTATGAATTTCATGTCGAAGGTTTGTCTATAAGTCAGGAAGCGAACCCCCATACCCTCTGACCAAGTCGTAAACGCCCTCAGATTAAAACATCCGAGACTCGAGGCCTCTCCCTGTCAACCTATCATGAATGAGGAGAAGGATGAGGATAACATTCACCCGTACTCCTCTTGAGTGGTGTTCAAACAGAATTTAAGTCGGTCGTGGTAACAATGGACAACGCCGCTTCCTATTCATGATCGAGCACATTCCGATCTTGCAGGGTAAAATATTGGGACAACCATTCTTTCGCGCGGGGTCCGTTTAAAATCCCATTAAATGAGATTAAAAAACGCACTCTAGTTGTGAATGATTTGTCTTCTGACTTCTTAAGTACGGGGCAGAATCAAAATGATTCCTCAGAGACATCGAGATAATTTACAAATGAGACTAGAGATGCCTGGCCCGCGAAAGGGATTCATTTTGTCTCAAAAGAATGATTATGCTCGAAAATTCTCTGGACTATACAGCTCAGTGTTAGTGACCTTTCAAAAAATGAACGAATTCTCCGTTTGCCATAATAGCTCACAGTTGTAATAACTATGTCGTAGAACACAAATTTCACAACCAGCATACTGCCAGCAGACTTCTTCTCCTAGCGAGAAGTCCATAGACCATTTACTGAAAAACCAGCTTAGAGCAAAAGAGTGTAATCGACATTTTACGCAATCGAGGTAATATTTATGGAAAAACTCCGCTTATCCGAGAAAAAGTGTCCAAAAACTGGGAAGAAATAGCCATTTTTCGTAGCTCCGTTTGAGTGCCCGCATTGATCTGCGAAACACTCCGGAAGTGCGAATTTGACGGTTTTGACTAAGAATGATACATATTAATATACAGAAACACATTAATACACTAAAACTATCGGACAAATAGCATTTTTAAGCGCACAAGACTGTAAGCACGTAAACTTGTCGAGACACTTAAGAGACCGAGAAAACCCTGCGAATAAATAAACGAGAAATTTCGAAGAATTTGACGGCTCAAACATGGTAAAGAAGCCGAATATTTTCACTCGCTATTTTTTTCAAAGCATTCGCCTCCAAATACTTCCCTTACTTCGTGCATTCCACAAGCGTTTCATCGTGCTTTGAAAGGAGCACTACGAGGAGGCCATCCACTTTACGCAACAGCCTAAAAATAAAATTGATGGAGACGCGTGTACCTCGTAACCACGGATACTGTTTACACTCCGGTAAACATACCTGCCACATTCGGGGGATCAAGCCTTCTTATCCGGAGCGTGGGTTGCGAACCCACTCGATTTCTGGAACGATAAACAGACATAAAATATCGTCGCGATTACTCTTCCCGCCCCCTCCCCTCCCACGCGGCCAAAAGGCCGAAGTACACGGCTGACAGAGAGGAGGAGGGGTTGGAGAGGGGAGAGGGGGCGGCAAGGCAAGCGTCCGTGGATTCCCGGACATCCATCTCGGAAAGCGCGCGTCCCTCACATCTCTTGCCAGCTGTCATGTCGTCCGTCCATCCAATCCGGCATTCCCCAAACTCCCGAGGGCGAGCCCTCAAGAGCCACCCACCCACTCCTAATAATAGTCGTGCACTGCCGCGGAGGGACTCTTGTCTCAGAGGTACACCCACCCACAACCCCCGACGTCTGACCGACGGCCACACGCCGCCGCACCCTGGGGACTTGGCTCGCCCTCGGTCCATTCCTCACCCAGCATCCCCATCAACATTACCGCACACCTCTCCCACGCCATCCGATAGCCGCTCTTCTGCTCGCTACTCCTTTAAGGTGGTTGGAACAAGATATCACTTCACATAAAACTCCAACGAATTGCGCCAAGTAAAGATAAAACGACCTCGCATTTCTAAAAACGCCAAAACATAAGAACTTGCGAATTTCCACAGAGAAAACATCATCCGCCTTGACCGGGATGATTTTTTCTCTGTTGAAATTCGCACATTTGTGCATTGCGGGTGACTCCGTAAAGTGGAACTCCGTGGCTAGTCCCGGATAGCTTGAAATTTTTCACATAAGAACTTCTTTGAATATATATCCAATTTTCAGGCTTTACTTGGTGGAATCACATTGCGATAGTTTGGAAATAATTTCACTCTGTAATTTTCCACACAAAGTTTTATTTCTTCAGACCCAGGGTTTCGACTATTACACAGTCATCATCAAGGTGTTTTATCCTTGATAATGACTGTGTAATAGTCGAAACCCTGGGTCTGAAGAAAGAAAACTTTCTGTGGAAAATTACAAAATGAAATTATTTCCAAACTATCACTACTCTTTCAGATGCTTTCAAAATTTTTTCCGCCATTTCCCATAAACTACTCGCTCCATAAATATCTTATAATATGCAGCGAGCAATACTTGTACATATGCGCTGTGATGATTTTAAAGAAAAGAGACTTTCTGATCCACGCGAATGTTAAAACTACCGGGTTACGTGGTATGTGAAATGGTGATAGTTGAGGTCAAACATCCGCGGAAAGTCTGTTTTATGCAGAAATGAAAGGGCCGTTATTCCCATTACAAATGAATGAACGGCAACTTCAGTAACTTTATTTTGGCTTCGCCGACATGCTTTATTTACAATTATCCATTTATTTTATTTCAACGATCCCCCATAGAAGACCTCCAAAAAGGCACGAATATTATTTTAACAGACGATGACATTTAAATGAACATTCTGTTACTTCATATTTTCGAGATGGCCTATTAAGCCGCTTTTGAATAGATCCTTCATTTACGACAAAATATTAACGAAAAGGTTTAAAATCAGGATATATAGCCTAAATGTCTTTACACCTTCAGATGTCACTTCGTGGAAGTAGTTTATATTAGAATCCATATTGAAGATAAGTTTCGTGTATTTCCACAGTTATTTTATTGCAATAGTAGAATGCCTATGACAGTTTGCTGCATCTTCAGGTACAATTGTTTAGGTAAAATTTATTTATTGATTGCTGTGATAGTAATTAAGTAGGGGAGAGTGGTAAGGTTTGAAGAACAAATTTATTTTTAGGAGGGAAGGCAGGGGAACATAGATTAAGGGCTTGTGAGAAGATAAATTTTGTCGGAAAGGAGTGGGGAGGGGTGCAGAAAAAGTAGCTCATTGCTAACATTGCTTGATTGTCAGATAATGCCAATCTGTTCCAAAGCATCTATCTTTAAGATAGGAATTATCAGACAGTCAAGAAAACTTTGCAATGAGCTACTTTTTTCGCACCCCTCCACACTCCTTTCCGACAAAATTTCCCGCCTCACAAGCCCCTAACCTATGTTCCCCTGCCTTCCCTACCAAACATTAGTTTGTTCACCGGACCCCCACCACCTCACCCTACTTAATTACCATCACAACAATCAATAAATAAACTTTGCGTAAACAACTGAACCTGAAGATGCAGCAATCTGCGGAACGCGTTGTACTATTGCAATAAAATAATCGCGGTTAAGTACAAAACTTATCTTCAATATGGATTCCAGCCTAAATTACCATTTAATATAAAAATTATTTAGATATATACGAGGGTGAGTCAATAAATAAGTCGCAAAACTGAACTGAGGCAAAAATAATTACAGTAACTTTCTGACATTTATTTCACTTTTCCACATATTCACCCTGTACATTCAGGCACTTATCCCATCTCTTTACAAGTCCTTGAAAGCCAGCAGCAAAGAAGTCCTTTGGTTGCTGTCGCAGCCAACGTGTAACCTCATAGATTACAGCATTATCTGTATCAAAATGACGGCCACCCAAATGATTTTTTAGGGGCCCAAAAAGATGAAAACCACTGGGGGCTAAGTCGGGCCTGTACGGTGGATGTTCCAAGCGTTCCCAATGAAATGTTTACGACTGATTCTGATGATGAAATGCTGACGTTTGCGACTTATTTATTGACTCACCCTCGTATTTAACGCACATAGTGTTCGGACCAAACCCCCCCTTCCCCCCGGGGGCTATTCAAAAATATAAGGAAGTTCTGATGCACAGATTGAGTAAATAATTTTTTTACTTTATTATGATTTCAAATTCATCCAGTGAGAGATATGTGACTCGACCTAACTTGAAGGTCTCTTCCACTACATTTGCCTGTGACTTTTTTGGTCCAACACTTCCCATCACCCCATTCACTCTTCTCCCATAAAGCAGTTTAGCTATTCCTATCCGGTTCTTCATTGATTCTCTCAACACGGTAACACCGTCGAACCATGGGTCTTTGCATTCACGTCCAATACCAGCATATTCGCTCCACATTTTTTAATCGCTCATTCATTTCTAACCCTATCCTTCCTACATTTTGTCCTAAATACGACTCAGATAAGCCATATACACCCCATTTTGTCAACAATTATGCTTTTCCTGGCATACCCAAGTCTATTAAGAAGTATTTCAGGAGGAAAAGCCTGTTTTTTTCACAGAATGTCTGTTTTTGGATCATCTAAATTGGGAATTTCACGGATGTAACTGCCTCTAAGAGATATCGTTGGCGTATTATCCTACTTTAGTCCATTTGATAAGGATTTGAGGCACTTGAGCAAGGGATAAAACTTTCGAGTAAATCTCATGCACTAACAATTGTCAGTTTTCATAATATGCTTAACCGGACTTGCAAGAGAGTAATAATTGTTGCGTGGCGTTTTGAGCTACTTTTTCAAGAAAATATCGGCATTCTATTGAAGCTAAAATAAGAACTGGTTTATTTATGATCTGCAAAAAAATCCCGCAGATATATACTGTACGGCTTCAATGGTGGAGGTCTTTAGAACTTTATGAAGTCATTTTCAATAGAGTAAGCAAAATAAGACCACTAAAACTTGGGGTACGTAGAAACAGGGATCCTTTAAGTGATAAATACTAAGCGGTTGGTACGAAAACAAGTCCTTAGATAAAAAAAAACAGGAAACACTCCTCGTAAAGAGCGGTCTCATTAGTAACACATGTGATTCAACTTCAAAGCTGAGGACCTGACGGTGATTTTAGTTAAATTGATGTAAACTGAGCAAAAGGTTTCCTGCAAAAGATAAAATAAAAGTAGTCGAAAATTATCGCTGAAAAAATAAACAAGGCAGCGCTGTAAAGGAGTTTTCAGGAAGTTGGATACAAAATCTACTACGGAGGCCTCTTTGTTTTTCCACATTTTGGCTCAAGTTCAACTTTCCCTCAAACTTCCAAGAATCGCGAACGAATAGCCAAAGGGCGACAAACTTCCACTGAAAAGCAGTTTTACATATAAATGGTCCTCAGGTGACGATAAGTTACGCTAAATTGAAGCAAAGCGGGAAGATAAAGCGTGAAGAGGACTGAGTTAAGGCAATTAACCTTTAACAATATTCCATTATCTGGAAACACCTGAGGCCCCCAAACTTGGCCATATTTAAAAATGTATACGTACGAGCTGTCAAAGGTACTCCCTTCAATTTCCTAAAGAAATCAGAGGCGTGCTCAATACAAGAACCTTGCAAAACTATTAAACTTAATTCAAGCACTAATGGAAACAAATCCTTTGTTGTAACTGCACTTACCATTAGCGACGGTTGAAGTATGATGAATTCATATATAAGTTTCTATAATTAATACGTATCCAAATTATAGGTTGACGTAAAACAAGATAATGATTGGTAGACAGCTCAGCATTTCCAAATTTGTACAAAGAAGAGGAAATATTTGATGATAGAACAGCAGAAAAGGCCAAGCAGGAAATATGACCAGAGTTTGTGAAAATCATAGAAGAATGGATTGGTAGGTAATTCAACCGAATAAATACTTTGCTCTTCAAGAAAAACCAATGGATTCCTTTTAATTTACAGAAGCTAGATCAAAATGAGGTGAATGATATGGTAAACGATAAATGCAGTAGACGACAGAAGTGAAACAGTTCATTATGAGACAGGAAAATACGCGAGTATCATCACCAGGTAATAGATAGATCTACATACTACACGGCGAGCCGCCGCATGGGCGTGTGACAGGGGGTATTAGGACACAAGCCCCGTAAAGATGTAAGATTTTGGGAGGTCAAATGGTGACGTGTATAATGGGAGTATGTTCAGTGGAGCTCTGTTTTTATTGTAGTCGCTTATTGTGTGCGGAGTTTTTGTACCTTTCCATTAGGCAATATATCCCCCTTATTTTATGGCTTCTGTCAGACCTCAAGATGTTGTAAGGCGTCATGATAATTCTGTGTCGCTCTGAAACACACCACTTCCGAATTTCTCAAGCAACCTAAACCTAGCGTACAAACTTCCAGTCTCTAGGGGCTCCCACCATTAGCCCTCTAAAAGTTGTGACTCTATATTTTCGCTCGTAGCAGTATTTAACGAAGCGTGCAGCTTTTCATTGTATTTTATTATTTATTGGTTATTGTTATGACTATACTAGGGTCCGAAATGCTCGCGGCGTATTGGAGGTGTGGTCTAACCACAGCGAAGTATCATCTCTCTTTGACTTTTTCATCCGAGGACCTTCCTAATGCACGCTTAACAAACCCTAGATTCTTTAATGCTGTGCTTTGTTTGTAGAAATATTTTGTAGATAGAGGTGAGATTCCGTAAGAAAGAGACTAAAATTTGACGTAAGGCGTTCGAAACGCATTAGCATACACAATGATTACATGCTCAATCATGAGAGTTCTCATATTTTTTTCTGAATTTTCAGCTTTCACTAGTTTTCGCGCTTCGTTTCCTTTCCTCTTCCATCACCTACCCCATTTTCCGTCCTTCGAAACCGAGGAAAAGACTGCGTAACGCTAGATCGTTCGCGAACAAACGGGTCTATCGATGGAACGGAAGGACCGAGGACCAACTGCTGTGGAACGACCGTTCCCCTCTCGGTCCCTCGTTCCTTTCGATCCATCGTTCCTTTCCGTCCGTCGGTCCTTTCGGTTCGTCGTTCCTTTCAGTCAGTCAGAACTTTCGCTCCTATCTTCACGGGTGCTCTACATAACGCCCCAAAAATTCATCTGCTGATGCAAGCGTTCTAATTAGTACATCTTCATTTTATAAAACGAATCCTTTATACGAAATCATGAAAAAATTTAGTAATATTACTATCCATCTCATTTCATCCAACATTCTCAAATGTATACCAAGTATTTGTAAGTACTTTTTACATTCTGTAAACACCGAGAACAAAATAAAAATACAAGACCATCAATAAAAAAAGGAACGGCGAACAAGTGAAAAGGAACGGGTCCCAAGGACGGGTCCAGAGTGAACGAGTTCCCAAAAATGAAATGATCTGCCCATCTCTAGTCAATACTCTGTTACGCAGTTCCATTTAAGCCTCGCCGATATCGTCAATCGCGAGACTATGCCACAAATGTAAGTGGGTGGAGAAAAAAACGGCCGAAGTTAGAGGACAGAGAGATGGAGTGAAGTGAAGTCTTCACAGACCCGCTCCATCAAGAGCACTAAATATATACCGCTCTTCCCGCGGCTTCTCCCTCTCTTCCTGGCAACGTGTAAACGCACTAAGATGCACATAAAGATTAGCTGCTCAATCATGAAACTTCGCCTACCTTTTTTCTAAATTTTCAGCTTTCACTAGTTTTTGCGCTTCGCTTTCTCTACTCTTCCATCCTCTACCCCTACTTCCGCCCTTTGAAACAGAGGACAACACTCTGTTAAGCAATTCCGTTTAAGCCTCGCCGATATCGCAAATCGCGAGACTATGCGACAAATGAAAGTGGGTGGAGAAAAAAAATGGACGAAGTTAGAGGCGAGAGAGAGAGATGGAGTGAAGTTTTCAGGGACCCACTCCATCAAGAGCACTAAATATATACCGCTCTTCCCGCAGCTTTCCCCCCCTCTTCCTGGCAACGTATACACTCCACTTCCCCTCCCCCAAGACAGACCCCTCCCCTCTTAACCCACGTGCTCTATCCACCCGCCCCTCCCCACCTTACACGCCAAATCATCGAAGAAAGCAGAGGGGTGTGGATACAAGGGGGGAGGGAAGGGAGGGAGGGAGAAAGAAACGCTTCCATCTTCTTATTCACCACACTACCCCCACTAGAAAACCTCCTCTCTTCCCCTCCAATCCTCGACCCCTCTTGCTTCCCTCCCCACTCATTCATTACGGCTAAAAACCTTAACCTCCAGCCAGCCTCCTTCCTTTCCCACCTTCCACCCTCTTCCCCCTTGGGGATTAATGCCCCGGTCCCGCCTGAAACACTCCGCCGCGGTAGCTTTCCCCGGCGAGCCACTTTGGCTCATGCCCTCCTGCTACCCCCCAATCCCCCCCTCCGCATATAAAAAGTACCTATCGTTGGCTCTCGTGCACGAGCGGGCTCCAGTTGGGGGTTAGAAAAAAAACAAGCAACTTACCCCCTCCCGCCGTGGGATTAACGAACTCCATAAAATAACATCCTTCTCGCAGAGCGCGTTGAATTTACACTCCATAAAATATTCAAGTGATTGCATTTTGTGTCCAATTTATTCCTTATAACCCACCATTAGGATTATCCCGTCTGAAGTGAACAAAGGGCAGTAAAGAAATATGAAATATGGTTGTACCTACAGCTGTTTATCTCTATTCGCACACTCCCCATCACGGGTATTTTTACATCGAGTATTCATTGGCTCCTCTCTGCCAGAATAAATCTTACGTTTTTATCTACTTCATCCATCCTGTTAGTATAATTACCCTTTCCTTATGGCCAGTTGCAGGAACGATACATATGCATTCAATAGTGTTATGGAACCCTTTAGCCATAGCAACCATTCAATAAGTGTTGCAGGAACGTTCGATTAATGTATTGGTTTCATAAATGGCTTAATAACTTACGGAATGACGTTATGAGCTTCATAAGTAGACAAGTAGGCGGAAGCGCAATGAACCGCTGGGGGACTTTATTACTTGATAACTGAGTTGCTTTGGGACAGGTGACCAGGTTTTTCCTCGAAATAAATAATTAATATGTGCATTGCAAATATTACATATGGTGAACTATTATGAATTCTATTCTGCGGTAGGAGAGTATATCAAGAATTCGAAGCAGCTGCTATTACAAGAGAAGTTATGAAACTGGTAGATGTGTTCCTGCAACCCGAATATTTTTATGAGTTTTTTTAACTACTTGGATACATAACTGATTCCATAACTAAACATTCTTGTAACCGACCATTATTAAACATAATATTCTAGCATTCTGCCTTTCATTTTTATCACCAAACAGGCTTCCTAACTCAAACAGCCCAAATTAGTACACCATGATACCAACTAAAATTTCCATCATCAGCTTCCGAACTTCCTCTATCAATATTCCCTACCTATTATTTCGTACTTCATGCTGACAATCATGTGATTGGAAATCAGTTTCCTCTAAACCCACACCTCAAATATCTTCCATCTACTACCACCTTATTTTTAAATCCACGCCATTAGGAATAACAGAACACCATTGAAAACAATATTCGACGGTATTAACCAACTGATAAGACGGTAGCGATCGAGTCTCTCCCCGAAAACGTCCCCTATTTTATGTAAAACAAGCCTGAAGCTAATAAGGATAAATAAGGCAGCACCGCTTTTTCAATAATTTTAAAAAACTTCCTCTTTCTGATTAAAATGCGAACTACGATGCAGAGGGACAAATACTTTTTTCACTCACAAATTACCGTTTCGCCCATGCTCTTGGGGATCCCACGCCCAATTCCGAAAATGTATTTGCCATTTACTCGGGGGATTCCCCCTTTTACCCTCGAAAACTCCCATTAAAACTTTTGCGAGGTTTAAGACGGGAGGAGAAATGCGTCTTCAGTGGACAGAGGGGATAGGGAAAGCGAACTTTTTTGTTTTTATTTGGATTAAAAAAAAAGGAAGAATCTTTCAAGTTCGTCGTCTTCTAAGTTTTTCTTTTATTTTTCCCTCCGATTTCTCCTTCCTCAGCTAAGAGCTCCTAAGAATTTGTCACGTTTCACGTCCTCTCCCCTCCTTCTTGGCGAGAGCCGTTCGGGTGGTCCATTTCGGCCCGAGATCCAAGGCAGGAGGACTTCCGAGGGGTCCCGGAATACAAATGTAGCGTAAGGATGGGAGACACGAATAAATTTGAGACATTAGGAAAAACCCACGAGGGAGCAAAAGGTTTCCCATAATCGGCCCACACTTCATTCCGATGGCTCGAGGATAATATTAGGATGCGGTCTTCTATGCGAAGTTTTACTAGAGTTGAAGCTAATATTCTTCATGACCATGCCATATAGCACATAAGCTTTTTAATACTTCAACATCAAGGCAGCCGAAATACATCACCATATCCATATCCACACATCATATTTCATCCATGTACAGTAAACGGCTTTACGATGCAGTAGACAGCTTTACGATGGGTTCGACTTACGATCTGAGCTGATTTTGCGTGCGCTTTGTAAATTTTAAAATTTCTCCGATTTTGTATTAAATATCGATAGTGTTTTACATATAGGTATAATGATATTTTAAATAATTTTAATCCAGGATATTTCGTATGCATTGGCCCTATCGCGTACACTGAATGGATTGACACTGATGCTCTTTAAACCGATTCCTCGTCCGGAAATAAGGCAGATTCAACATGCGATGGAATTCGCTTTACGATCGGTCCTCCGGAACGGATTAATATCGTAAAGCGAGGGTCTACTGTATATACATAAGTATATGAATGAAAGAGGGAGAAATGGCAAAATATGATATGTCAGTAATTCACACGGAAAATAAAAAATTACCTTGACATTACAGAAAGCTGGGTGAGCGTTTCACACCTAGCTAGAGAACAAGAGTGAGCGATAAAGTCAAGACTGCCAATTTTTTGGAATGGATAGTTATGGATAAACTCAGCTTTCCAAAAAACTCAGCATCAAAAAACGGACTTATTACAATAATACGTTTCTATAATATAAATGTTATGAAACAAAAAGTTATACGGATACACCTATCCATATCAGTTGAGGCAATGCTACATTATTCTCCATTTATAGCCGGGTTCAAGAACATTCAGTCATGAAATAAATAGAAGTGGGATACATGAATTTATCGACTTCATAAAAATATTCGGATTGCAGGAAGACAACTACCATTTTCGTAACGTATCTACCACTAGGTAATTGTTTCGAATGTTTGATCTAATTTTCCACTGCTAGATACATTTATGAAAGTTTATCCAATGCATAATTTATATTGCACATAAAACTTAGTCAGTGTCAGTGAAAAATAGAGATATTCGTCACAAAAGAACTCATTTAACAAGTAATTAAGTCCCCAAGCGGTTCATCACGCGTCCGCCATCTTGACTACTTATAGAGCTCATAACTCCATTCCATAAGCTATGAAGGTAATAAATATATCGAATGTTTATGCAACACTTATTGACATGGCTTATGGGTCCCATAACTCTATTGAATACTTATGTGTAGTTCCTGCAACTGGCCATTAGTAATAGTAATATTTCATTTATTATATCGGGGCACATGTTTTCACAAATTGAAAACATATGACACAAGTATGAAATAATGAAAAATTAGAGGAACAAACGTGACCTTACAGTACTGTTTAAATTCTCTTACAATGAACGATAAATTCACAATAAGGATTGATAGCAAATGGTGCAAGTAATATGAATGTGAAGGAAAACGTACCAGATGTGCAATCGGAGGGTCCTTACGAAGGATAAAAGGAACATTCGGAGGGACAACAGCTATTTTTCAAAGCCAAAACACCTCTTCCAAACAGATTATGCAAGACTTAATAGCAAAAAATAAGTAAATCAAGTTTTGCTCCATCTCCACTCGATTTAAAAAATTTCTTCGCAGTCTAACTTTGTACTGCGCTCAAAGTAACTCGATAAACAACGGTTTTAGATTACATCATGTTCACGGGAAGAAACTTGGTGCAATCAAAAGGTTATTGCTCAAGGAGCACTTCAGCAACAACATTCTTCTTGTAGAATATATTTACTTCCAAGCACCGTACTCCGAGAAACATTCCGACAAGCAAGGAAAATGCGGCATGCGGCCAACTTCAACGGAGACAAATTATGAGGGAGAGCGGCTTGAGGAAGTCGTACGAAGCTTTACGGTACTTGAGCCGCAGTAACGTTTCCACCGAATTTAAAGCGGGGGGAGGGGGAAAGAGTCTCGTCCTGTTACATTTTCATGCAAATCATAGAGAGCTCTTGTCTGGAGCCTCATTAAACACGGATAAATTCTCAAGGCGAGGCTGGGCTTATTGCGCGAGCGACTTCGCCTTGGAGCCAAATTGGCGGAGGTTACACACCCAGACATTTGAAGGGTAATCGAGGAGCGGAGGAAGGCCAGAATTATCACGACGGAAGTGATGAGATTCGTTACCGTCGCGGTAGTACCGCGGCACCCAGGAAGCGCATAAAATACTCGATTAAGGCAATTTTAAAAAGCACTTTGGTTAGCTCGGAAATCCTTACTGTATTAAGCACCGCAAAACTCGGAACAAAATTTGGATCATAAATACGATACTTCGGAGACTTTATTTACACGACGCGTTGTTCGGATAATTGCTTAACAACGAAACCTATACACCGTAAAAACGGTTCGTTACCTTGGCCTAACTCCATTTCTTAACTTAACATCGGATCAGCATGTCTCAGAAATCTGTAATAAGGGAAATAAAATCCTCTACGCACTTAAACTCCAAAAGAAAAATTTACCTGTTCCTACCAGAGTTATATTTGTGACTTCTCTGATATTTCCAATTATGGATTACGGTATATCAGTCGATAGCGATTTAACCAATGTCCCCTTATTAATTGATATGCGCTTTCAGCGAATGATTAACTGCTGGGTGAGATTTGTATTTGATCTCCAAAGAGACGATAATGTGACTAAATACTCTGTTAACCTCAACTGACTACCTCTTGACTCCCGAAGAAAATACTTCTTGGGGTCTTCCCCTCTTCCACAACCAAACGCCAGATTACCTTTACAATTCACCAGGGCTGCAGTCAACCAATCCTAAGATCGAACGAGCAATGAATGAATCTATTTTACAATGGAACATTAGTCAACATGTTCCTAAAATTTTAACGAAAAAACGTTCATACACATATAGTGCAATGTCAACGGCAATAAACAAGAGACGAAAGAAATAATCTTAACCAGTGATGATGAATAGAAGAAAGATTGATAAATTTCTATCCTATCTTACAAAATACGATTGAAAAGGGAATGAATTGGGGAGGCAGGATATTTGAAGATTCACTGTCCGGTTCAGGGAGAATTCAAAGGAGTAGCCAACCATACGTCCACTGCGGCTGCCGGCTTAAATCCATCCGAAACGCGGCCGGCGAGAAAGCGGCGTTTGTCGAAAATGCCGCACCTCTCCACCCACTTTCTCGCATGAATCGCACCGAATCGAAATATTGATTAAATCGACTATTCGGTCGCTCGGGTGAAAGTGAGGATGAGACGACGAGCGAATGAGTAAAGGGATGAAAAAAATATATAAAAACTAGAGAAACTGCCTTTTATTTTCGAGCACCAAACAAACCCTCTTTCCCACGGACGGAAATAAAAGGATGGGACCCAAGTTATGTTTTCGAGAAAAGTTTTCTCTTTTGTTTTCATATTTACCCTTATTTTTTTGTACCCGGGAGAAGAGTGGGGACGAGGGACGGAATGGTGAGAAAGGAATATATAGAAAAGAGACTTGTTTTTCGCTTCGAGAGCAATCGCGCTTGCGGATAAAGAGAGGGGGGAGAGAGATGTGTAGAGAAAGGGTGTGGATAAAAAAAACCAGGTTCCCCGATCCGTGTGAAAGCCCTGGACGTGCTCGGCGGACCGCTCCAAAGAGACAGGGCCGGCCAAAAGGGAAGCGGATGTTAAAAAAAAATAAAGGGCGCGGGAGGGTGGAAAAACGCGGTAAACTAAAAAAGAGAAAAAGACAGGCGAGGAGACGAAAATTCGATTTATCCGACCAATTTCGATACCGGCGTCGTCTCAGCGGCTGCAGCGGCGGCCAGGTAGATTTTTTTCTCCCGCGGCGAGTCTCTGAAACCCAAGGACAGCAGAGCACGCGCCCCAAAATGGGTGTTACAGCTCGACAAGCTATCGCACATGCGACGGCATAGAAGGGGGGAGGAACCGAGGACTCGGACGCTGAGGGGGGCGTGGGGACATGCAAAAAATTAATAAAAACTTGTCGCACCGGGAAGAAAAAAAATAGAGAAACCAATCATGGATGAGGGATCGATTTTCTGCGGTTGGAGGATTAAAAAAGTGTGAAGCGGGCGAGAGAGTCGGTCAGAAAAACCTGTAACGCAAACATTGCATGCACAAACAAAGGCGGGCTGAGAGCAGAAGGATCTGAATTTTAAGGCGTGAAAATCAATTTGAAAGTTTTGCGCGAAAAAAAAACTAATAGGACAACGAGAACTTTCAGGTGGTTTGAGCGAAATATCATTTTACCTAGAAATCAATGAATTTGGTCTCACTTTAAAGAAAAATATATCACCCTTCCATTGACAGAAAATATTTAACCACTTACCACATTACTTTCCGAAAAATTTTCCAATAAATACCTGCCCTTTTATATGGGAAATGGTACGTGTATACACTCCAGAGAGGCCTTATGTTAAAAATGAGGCATTCCCTACACTTAGATCTCGTCATAATATCAACAGTGTGTTTTCTCAAATATTTTTGAAAATAAATCATATTGTCACCGCAGTAAATTCTTTGGGATCACAATCAACCTTCCGTTTTGATGGAGTTTCAAACGTACCGCGTGAAAAAAATGAGTCAAGTTAAAGACTTATTTAGATATTTTCATTCGATTACTTACAATTTCTGTCATTTAAAACTATTTTAATGCACCATTGATAATGCAATATTTCATTCGTGTGTCTCAGCTGGTGAAATTAAAACGTATACCTATATCGAATATGGTCTCTATTATTATTAGGGAACTATTTCGGTCGCACTACCTTAAGCAGTGTGGAGAAGAACACAAATCTTCGTAATACTATGGACCCACTATAATCGTAATACAAAGTATATATAATCGTATTATTCCTAAGGTTTATTGGCGTCTTAATTTTTGGTAAACTTGCTGAGTTAAGGCAAGGGTCGAGACTATCGGGAATTGCTTACCTTTCCGTGTTTAATGAACTCAATTCTAGAACGAGATTAGCTATTTCCCACTTTGGCTTTCCAAAAAGGAGCGCGTACAAACTTATTCATATGCAAAATCTTTGAAAATAATGATTTCAAGCATGCGAATATTTTTTGAAAGGAAATATCATCGGTTGTGTTAGTATTTAGAACGAATTGATAACAAATTATTTCGGTGATAAAGACTGATTTTGACTCTTTCGAAAGCTAGCAATATTTTATAGCGAAGTAAAAATGATCCCCAAGACGAAGCTCCTAAAAATTCATGGATCTTTCCTCCTTGACATTTGTCTTCAATGAACGTTTCTGAAATATCTAACCAAATCCCATAATCAACTTTATTTATTTTATCTTGAACGTTTTCAACTGTTTCTTCCGTCAATAGAAAAAATGTATAATGTTATAACTGTTATTGTTCTTTTTATTGAAAACGAAAAGGCTTTCTGTGAGTCAACTAATTGGGACTGCGTAATCAGAAACGTCCCCTTAAAGGCTATGTTAGGCTAGACAGTACCCTGTAGGACGACAGAAAAGCCTAATGAGCAAGCTTTAAAGGTCCAAATCGTTCTTTAACAACCTATTTTGGTATTCTATAGCTAACAACAATTATATACAGTACGGTTCAAAGTAACCAAGTTACCATGCAGGGAGTAGTAGTTTGATTCATTTTAGAAATAATGAACTTCAAGGCAAGTAGATCAAGCTTTTTTCCCCACCATCCTCCTTTGGGTCCTAAAACAACCGAAAGGTATCAACCATTACCCCCCACCGAGGATCCTCGGAGACAAAACGGATCCCTTTTCCACACTAATTGAATCACGGAGAGAACGGATTGGGGAGGAAGCAAAACCGGGACTGGAGAGATCCAACGCGAAGAGATGCCGACAGAGGAATATAAAAAAAAGTATTGAAGCGGTGATTCGAATGCAAAAAAAACCCGCATATTGAGGTCTCTCGGTCGAGAATATATTTTTATCGTTTTCCGATGGACTCATGGCTGTTTGCAAGAATATTTAGTTTTGGAATCAATAGTTATAAGATTCCTAAAGTTTATAGATCTCATAAAAATATTCGGGTTCTGGGAACACATCCACCCATTTCATAACATATCTACCAATTGTTTGATGCTGCGAATTTTTGATCTAATCATCCTTCGCCAGATAAAATTTATGGTGGTTAATCATATGTATTATTGATGATGCACATAATAATTATTCAGTCAGTCATTTCAGAATTCATCAGAATTTTGACATCAATTACGGCAGTAATTCCCTAATAACTTTAAAACATAGGAGATAGGATGCCTTTACGTTATTTTTATCCAATTTGCAAGGGAAATTCACTCCGTGTGAGTAGTTTTAATCAAAAGCTGGAATATCTTGTTCAAGTAGATCTTTCTCTACTGTTATCTGAGCTACTTCCATAATAGCCCATGTTCAAATTTCCACATTTTAGGCAGAATTTGTATACAACTAACTTGGAAATCTTATTTTATTTTCATCTCACAACCGGTTGAGGTAGGTTTTGCTGTATGTCAGAGAATCACATTCCGGTTTACCACACTGTCTGGGGTCTATCTATAACTAGTATTTCCTTTTTCGCCTCAGCATACGATTTGCCCTTCTTCATCCTGTCCATGAAACCTGTATGTCAGAGAATGTCAGAGCTGTGTGTCAGAGAATCACCTCCTGGTTTATCACACTTTCCGGGGCCTATCTATAACTAGAATATCCTTTTTCGCCTCAGCATACGATTTTTCCTTCTTCATCCTATCCATGAAACCTATTACCCTCCTTCCTCTTCCCCGCTTGTCCAACATCCTTCCCTGTATCACATTCTTAAGCAACCTCTTGCCCCTTATTACATCCTCCAGCCACCTTTAAAAGATACCTACTGTATTCAAGTTTTCAGAAAATCTAGAGTAAGTGACCCTGAGACCAGAAGCATCTTAAGAGAGGAGGAGACATGGAGACCTACGCATAAGCGAGAGACAGATTCAGATGGAGACGACGCGTCGGTGGTTGGAACCTGCTACTCGCCAAAACATCCCGCGATAATAGCCCAGCCTTCCCCTCTCTTACACAGTTTTACATCACGTATTCTCTCCGACCGACCTAGCTCCTTTTTCTCCGCATTTTCCAAATCCCCACCACCAATCTTCTTTCCTGACATCATAAGCCATTCTTCGTTTGTCTTCCTCGATATATAGCTCACCCTCTCAACTCTTCTCCGCACCAACGTCTAAAAAGCCTAGTCAACCACTGTCCCCTAAAATATTTTTTTTTTAAATTTCACCAGATTCCAACTGGAAATAGTCAGGTTTTTACAATCCTGATTTAAAAGTTTCCACATTCAGTTCAGCTGTATTTGTAGATAATATTTTAGTTTATTAAATACGGCGAAGATTATTACCATGAACTACAGCAATACAATACAATTCATTGGTTGTTCAATCCTAAGATTGGTTGACTGCAGCCCTCCAACCTTCCGTATCTAATAGTAGTTTTTTTTTAATTCCTGGCAGCTTTTCCTGCGCACTTTGCTCCGTATTTGTTCCATGAACTTATTCCTGGGTCTTCCTCTGGGGAATTTTCCCTCCATTTAACCTTCAATTATGTTCTACACAAACCCGTTATGTCTCAGGGTGTGTCCTAATACTATAATTATCCAGCATAAAATGTAACAAGATTATTAGTGAATTAGGGACTAAGGAGAGAGTTCCAGAAGACTGAATTTTAACCCCACACAAAGTGATAGAAAAGCACAGAAAATACTCAAGAGTTTGAGGTAAAAAAATACCAGCGATGCACGTGGAATCCGTGGAATTCCGCAGAGCCAAGCGTTACTTCAATTGAGACTTGCACAGTGATCACTAATCGACCAAATGCTCGATGGCTATGCAAAGAGATAAGACTTCATTTAATAAACGTTTCCTCAAATGTTCCGAGGCAAAATATGAGAGGCCGAGAGGCGGGAGTAACCTTTCGTGAATCATTCATGAAAACGCCGCGTGCCTCGCCTGTGGGCCATTAGCGAAGCAAGATGCAAGGGAGGAATGAAAACATGGCGTCGGATAGCAATGAAAGGCGTCCCACGTTTATTCCATTCTAGCGTTTCCCACGGTGTTTTTCTAAGGACGTCTCTCTATGCGGAGAACGTGTACAGCATTCAAAGCATTTCAAAACGCCAGGAAAAAGTTTTATTTTTATAAATACCAGGTCTTTCCCCACGGAAATTGCCTAGTATAAGAGAACGCACGCGTGCCCCCTGTATCTTCCTCCCAAAATAAAAATAAACAGAGCGCAAGTCGCAATAACACCTTTGAAGAAGAAGAAAAAATGAGAACGGATTCGATTTTAGTTTGCGAGTGGTAAAGAACCGCACATTTTTTTTTAGAAAAACGGAAGGTCATTTGATTCCAAGGATAAGCTCACGTGCTAAACGTGGAGTAAAAAATTAGGGTCAATTTACACACATGACATCGTGATACATAATGCACGCTATGTGCAACCCGAGAAAGTCACGATTTGCATTGGAGAAGATATACGTGACTGGACTTTGGACGATTGAGGACAAGTTTTATATTTCCTGATTAAATAAACTTAACTGTATTAGGTGTCAATTCATAGACGTACTAAACAGTAATATCCATATTCAATAAGTATCCATAGTATCCTCTCAATTTGTCAAACATCTGCTGGAAAACTATCATGTTAGCGATTTAAACCCAGTGATTTTACACATCCTCCCGAAGGATTTAAGTGAAGAAGCATTAAAACAAATAGAGATTATAAAACGCTCTAGCAGCCTTTGTAATGGTAAAGTTCCTTTCCAAAAATATTTCTTTGCTGAATAATAAATTTGCTGAATAATAAAAGGATTTAAATGAAAATGCACTAAAACAAATAGAGATTATAAAACGCTTTAGCAACCTTTGTAATGGTAAAGTTCCTTTCCGAAAATATTTCTTTGCTGAATAATAACCTAAAATACTCGATTCCTTGCCCAAAATAATAAAAAGATGCAAATCTGGTAGAACACATTTGAAAAAGGTCAAAAAATGGCTACTGATTGTAGAGACGTCGGATATTTTTTTTCTGAGTTTACTGTTTAAGAAAGTGTCCTATATCACTACTAACCATATCCAAACTGAAATTTTGTAAAATGTTCAAAGAAAGTTTCCATCAAATAAAAATGTTGCAAGATTTTCAAACGATTTTTTGTTTTTATTCCACTGAGAAGGGAACGTGTTAAACATTGATGGAGTAATGAGGATAAATGAAGTAAATAAAATTCAATTCTATCCTTTCCCACCTCACTCGCCCTTAATCTATGTTCCCGTGCTTTCTCCACCAGAAGTTGGCATTCCTCCAAAACCTCCCATAACACATAAATATCACCACGACAATTTTGAAACATTCAACATGTCATTGCACCTGACGATGAAGTAAAGATGTGAAATGTGTTGTAAAAATCATAGAATTTTTTAAGAAGTACAAATTATTCTTTTCCATATGGTGCTTCTTGTTACATGTTTTCCTGTCCAGTAAACCGATGTAAATTCTTCCCCCATTGATAACGTTTATATCAACAAACCGACAGTCACGTGTAAAATGCAAAACCTGCACTCTCGTATAACATCAAGTTAACGAAAATTTACGTCATCTTGCGGTAAACGTTAAACAGTCATACTGAAAAAGGGACTACATGACTTATATATGAATTAAAAAACAACAGTGGAAATAGAAGTACAACAATTAATCACAAATAAAAAAAAAACAAATCGTGTAACATGGATTCTTTTGTTTGCGGGACGATTCTGTTGGCCCGTATGTCACTGGAAACCAGTTTCAGTTTTCCCAAGGACCGGACCAACAGAACTTGATATACAATCCTGGGTGGTAAAAAACCCACCCAAGCGGGACTTGGACTCACGACCCTCAGTTTAGCTGGCGAGGATTTTACCCAGCCACCACCGGGGCCGGCTCAGAACCAAATAGCACTTAAGAGTGTAACATAACGCTGGCCTCGCCATTTTTCTTTTACCACCTCATGGCTTATTTTAACAATAAGGGACCCACCATATTGTGAATTGAGAATAAACAATAGACCGAGGGAGTGGAAGCGTCGGCAACAAAAGGAGCAGGGGAGTGTAGAGGAAACCGTCGGAGTGTACGGTCGTGCCAGGACAGCACGCAAGTTTTGGTAGGAAGAAGTTCCAGAGTGTGGCATCGTGCGAGACATAGCCCACGTAGAAAAGGAGAATTGACCAAGGAGCTGGAATCAAGGAGAGGAACGGGAGATCTTACAACAGGACGAGACCCAAGAGCTGAGGGCCCGCCAAGGACGAACACTACGCAGGCTGAGAGGATTTTCCAGACCACAGAGGGACAAGCCAACCTGTGTCGTCGAATAATTAGGTTGTAACTATAAACTTTTATTTTCATATAAGATACAAGAAGCCATAAGGCAAGAGGTTTTTAATTGGCCAAGAATTAAGTTTGTGACTGGATGTTGTGAAAAGCTTAAGTGGAGAAGTGTGGCAAATAATTGGAAAATATACTTAAAAGAAGGAATAATTATCCATATGCCAAATTTGTCTGTAAATTAGAATATACAGTTGGTCATGACCTTAGGATATAAGTAATTATTTTCATAATTTAAATTGTCTGTAAATTGAATATTTCATTTTTGTTAAGTAAATTGCAAGCGTATCTCTAAACCTGTTACGTTTCATGTATTTTCTTTTCCGACGAGCAAGCTGGGGCAAAATACAAAGTAGAACAATAACGAAGGAAATACGTGTTACAAGAGATAGAGTAATAGACACATATCGATCGTAAGTCGCTAGGTGAATTTCATGTCGGTAAATTGTTCGCGCCAAATCAGGCCAGACTCAATCTTATGGTTGAGCAGAGTCCAGACCGATCTGAGATCGTCCGGTAAACGGTAAAGAGAGAGCGGGAAAGAGAGAAAGAAGAAGATCTAAGGCATTGAGGAACAAAAGGCGCGGTAGAAGGAGGAGGTGGAAGAGAGAATAGACCTCAGAGGGTGGGGTGAGAGGGTCGGGTGATGGCCACTCAGGCGGACTTTAATTGAATCCCAGGGAGGCATCGGAGGGGACCGCGTGACCCCCGCCCCCGGGGGGACGCCGTGGTGAGGAGATAATGGGGAGGGGAGAAATTTGCGGGGGACGAGGGGTGAGGGGAGTTTGGGAAAGAAGGCGGAAAATTTTGTAAGAGGTGAAAGGGAGGAGGTGGGCGAGGGAAGAGGAAGGAAACAGGTGAGGAAGAAAGTGCGGGGGATAATATAGAGAATAAAGAAAATAGAGCGATGAGGAAAATGAAAGGGGGAAAAAATTAAAACACGAATAATATAAAGAAATAATTGAATAAAAACGCTTCAAGGGGAACAGCGACGAATAAGATCCGCCATTACGCCCGTGTCACAAGTTGAGGTCAAAAAAAAATGGATGGCTTTAGGAGGATCTTATGCGACAGCGGGAGTCAAATCAAATACTACAAACCACCTTTTCTTTAGTATTATTTAAAAGATATCATGTCCACTGAAGATACACCATCAAGTATTCCTAAAAATTATTAAGAACAATGTACGCACTAACATTAATTGACGGATAGTTCTATTACAGTATCTAGTCATGGGAGCTTGGAGCAGCATCATCCCCGTGATTGAATCGTCGTGGTTTGAACCAACTTTTAAGAATTTTACAGGATTTTTATTGACATTCTTTTGAAAAATTTCGGCTACTCCCTCATTCTTTTAATTCTCATTCATCGTTTCTTATTCTCTCTCGGGAACGACGTCGTACTCCAGATGAAGCGCCCAACGGAGGAACGCAAAATGTTGAATGAAAGTTAAATAAAATCACAGTAAAGACGAAATTGTACCAGAGTGCCACATTTTAACATGAATTATTTTAACAACTCACTGATAACAAAAAAGTGGAAAGGTGCCGAAATATTTTACGCCATTGAATTCTAAGGGAAAATTACCTATCAAATTGCAAGTTTTTTGCAAATATGGATTATATTAATCTTTTTTAATTGCCATTTTACACTATGGAACATGCATTGAACTGACTTGAATTCGACATAATAGAATTTCAAGACCATTTTGTGAAAAACATGGCGCGGGAAATACAACTGCTGATATTGAAAAAAGGACACTCACATTTAAAGGGACACTGATAATCATAATTAGCCATCGCTTATGAATAGCCATAATATGATTAAAAATCCCACTCTTTGCATAATAAGTAATCATAAAATATAAACTAGAAAATATTAGAAAAAAATCAAACGAATCAACAGCTTAAATTCATCTAAGAAATCGCCTCCGCAAAGAGTAGCAGTTGCTGGAATTTAGGATCCCAAAGATATATTGATCTCTTACAACATTTTCTTGACGGTGTATAGTAAAACGAAGTAGTACAAAAATGAAGTCAGCCACTGCTTCTGATATTAATCAAGGCGCCTTACTGATAAAATATGATATCGTGACGTAAATGTAGAATAAATAAAAATTAATTTTTTTCCTAATGCCATTCCTTCACCATTACCGTGGCTAAGGTCAAGCTTAAATCAGGAATATTCGAATCCACATTCAATATAAGTTTTTTACTTTTGCACCGTTATTTATAGCTAGAGTACAACGCGTTTTGCAGCATGCTACATATTAAAGAGCGCGCTGTACTATTACTATGAATAGCCGCGGAAAAGTATAAAACTTATTCTCAATAAGGATTTTATAGCAAAAATACTTCACAAAGTGACGCCTGAAGAGGGAAGGTTTATTAAATCAGTAAGTGAATAACACCCCAAGCATTAAAAATTAGAAACTATTTTAGAGCTTAATATTGGTAATGCTTTACTTCGCTCTGATTAGGCCACACCTCGAATACGCCGCGAGCATTTGGGACCCTGGTCATAAAGATTCAACCAAAAAAATAATAAAATACAAAGGAAAGCAACGCGCTTCGTCATAAACTGCTACGAGCGTACATATAGCGTCTCACAACTTTTAGAGGGATAAAGGTGGGAGGCCCTAGAGACTCGGAGGCTACACGATAGGCTTAGGCTGATTGAGAAATTCAGAAATGATATTTTTCAGAGCAACACAGAGAATATTATCATGACTCCTCACAACATCTCTAGATCTGACAGATGCGACAAAATAAGAGAGATACCCTGCCGAACATTTAGGTACAAAAACTCGTTCTTTCCGCGCACAATAAGTGACCACAATATAAACTGAGCTCCACTAAATACACCACTATTATACATGCCACTATTACATCTCCCAAAAACTTACATCTTTACACGGCTGGTGGCCTAACACCCCCTGCCACACGCCCATGCAGCGGATCGCAGGGTATTATGTAGATTCAGATGTATTATGTAGATGTAGATAATGAGTGGACGTATCGTATGATCGTCTTGTTAAAATATATGTATTATTTATCAAGTAATCTCGTTTTAGTGCTACTCATAATAGGAGTAAATGTCGTGTTTCAACAGTAGAACCACCAACTTCAGTCATTCCAAGGTCCGTAGAATATTTGCATTGCCTCAAAACGTAAATAATGCGATTTCCCGATCCGCGCCGCCATTGGATGGCCTTTGGCGGGACGTCACTGACGTCACGCGACGACTATATTTTTATTCAGCGTGTCTTTTTATGAGAGTTCATATAATTATCATATTAATAAACGTTGAAAAATTATTACAAGAATGGCATTACGAAAGATAAATCACCAAACTGATCACGAAATCAGTATTAGTTGTGATCCATGTTTCAATACAATTCCATACGAGCTTGTCCGTGAAGACGTCCGTGAGGTCACAACAGCATCTCGGGCGCTAGCAATCGTTGAGGCGAATGGAGAAGGCACAGCGCCTTAAAGCTGAATGAAGCCTGACAACAGAAATAACATCCAAATTGCTTAACCCAACTCTTTCCTTACATTCCTATGGATAGCACAATGGAATGGACGAATAAGCGGATGTAAAGCAAGAATGTACACCATCTGCTTGAAATTTAAGGCAAGTAATTCTTGACGCATGCATTGGTTACTTAGTGATATAGATCTTACCCGACTTTACAAAAGGTTTCACTGGGAATGCAGAGTTTTATTAATTTATATAAATACACAATATATGCAAGGAAGCTACATATTAAAAAAATAAGTGCGTGCTGATTTATAGTAATTTATGAATGGAAAACATAGCAAAATTGCAAATTTAGCGCATTAGACCGCAAGCGATACAGGCAAATGAGGGTCAACGAAGATGGCGGACTGGCCTCAGCTTCTAGCATTGGCCAGCATAGCAAGTGTCCTCTGCATTTAAATTATACCCAAAGGATATCGTACTGTCAACTTTATTTTCAACTCGTACTACACGTGATCTAGTTCCATTGTAACCACCAAAATTGCCATGAGAATTAGGAAGCCTGGAGAGCTTAGTGGTCTGCCCATTGGTCCGGCAAACCAAAAGGTCCGTGGTTCGATTCCCGGTCCAGGCCGAATTTTTCTCATGGCAATTTCATCAAATTTTGTAGTGCAAGTGTTTCAACTGACAAGCAGTCACCATCAGAAACAGCTAATTTAGTTGTTTACGAATTACCCAGTGAGGTAAATGGAATGTAAATTCCACTTTCTTAGGCGAGATGTTGTAGAACAGCATTTTCAAATGATACACAAATGATATCGTACTGTTAACTTTATTTTCAACTCGCACTGCACGTGTTTCAACTGACAAGCAGTCATCATCAGATACAGCTAATTTAGTCGAATTAAAGTTAACTAAACTATGAACTAGCAGTCATCGTCAGGTACAACTAATTTCGTCGAATTAAACTAAACTATGAACAAAATTAGCTGTGTCGTGTCAGATACAACTAATTTAGTCGAATTAAACTAAACTATGAACTAAATTAGCTGTATCTGATGATGACTGCTAGACAGTTGAAACACGTGTAGTAAGAGTTGAAAATAAAGTTGACAGTACGATACCAAGTGTTTATCATTTGAAAATGCTGTTCTACAACATCTCGCCTAAGAAAATGGAATTTACGTTCCATTTACCTCACTGAGTAATTCGTAAACAACTCCGATTAAGATCTCTACCCTCCACGGACCTTGCAGTCATCCTTGAGTCGAAACCACCTTAAGGCTGGGATTAATTCCGGCGCGAAAGACAGGAGAGTGTGAAAGAGAGAAAAGGTGGTTGGTTCGGAAGGAAGACGGTTCCTTCGAGGAGATAAGGCAAAGAGGACGACGAAAGAAGTGGCTGTTGATGCAGAAGAGAGGGAGAGAGATGTCTGGGGGTCGGAGACGGGGATTGCTTCCTTCCCCCCCCCTCCTCCATCTGGAGATTGAATTACGCTCCTTGAGTTATCTCGAGACTCTTCAGAGAGGCTGACATCTGTTTCTGATTCCCGCGACTGCTTGCGGTGATGGAATGTGGGGGTTAGGCGGAAGGGCAAGGGATTTTTACTATCGGAGGAGACCTCTTGGCGTGGCATTAAAATTGCGACCCTTGAGGGACGCATTAAGTTGGTATAAACTTCTCGAAACCACATAACCAGCAATGAGAAAACGAGAGATAAAATAGCATCATTTTACGTCAAGACGAAAGGGAAGGGCTGGAAGAATTGAGGAACAACAGTCATACTTGGAATTTCAACTTTTGCGTTTTCCGGACCCGTATCATGAAGCTTACGCTAATTTTTTAAAACTTAATTAACCCAGCAAATTCTTAACTTACAGTGTAGCCAGAGAGAGTTCATTTACGTAAAAAGGAAGCGGATAATAAAATTCGTGGTATTGTCGACTAGAGATGCAACTATCGTAGAATAATAGTTTCGCTCATTCTTAGTCATCACACTCAGGAATATCACTAGTTTAGCATTATGCTTTCTATAAAATTCAGCGTCTTGGTGAACAAAAACGCTGTCATACTATAAAAAATAGGAAAAAATTTATATGAGCACCTATGTTACACACATATCTGGAGAGAAAGATTTAACAGTAGCTTCCTCTTCTAACTTTACTTCGACAAACATCAAGAGGCTTCGGTGAAAACTTATGCAAATTATTTGGCCTATGGTACCTAGTGAAATGAGAATTAGTAGTACATTAAAGAGTTATTTATGACTAAGTTATTTTTAAAACTTGAATACATGCCGCGTATTGCCAATTTCAATCATTTCTATTTTACATAAAACCATTATACGACGTATTTATCACAAGTTTGATGATGAGTTAAGGTTTGTGTTTTGTAAGGTGCATAGGACCATCGTGTGCTCATACATTGTAATGTGCCGTTCATGAGTAGACTTGATTCCCATTAAGAATGTATTCGTATCTGTTATCTAAGCAAGAGTAAGATAAATTAGACGATACAAAACAGTTCTCAATCGTAACATCCAGTGTGAGTATATAAAAATGAGAGGGAACTTTATGAATACATAGGGTCATCCCATGTCAAAAGACCCGAAAAATGAGGAAATTTGCCCTTGGCCTCTCCGATTTCGTTAAAACTTTCAGACATTGACGAGAGTCACGCCCTTAGCAATGGGGTAAAATGGTTTTTAAAAATTCCCAACCGTTGCTAAGTTACAGCATGACGTCATTTTCCTGATTTACGAAAACAAGCGGTCGTGTTTTTGGTGTTACCTCCGGAGCTATATGCCTCGCATAATCGAGCAGCATATCAGTCGAAAGCTTGAGGAATTCTACAAAGCACACGTATATTAAAATTAAAGTAAACGTACATTTTCGAATAGTTATCGTTGAGGTAAGCGTTTGACATGGTCTTTGACTATGAAGCCCTCCACTGATGTTCCTACGAGAAATTTGTTGTAACACGCAGATTCTTTTTTATAACGCCTAATATTTTCGCGAGGGAAACACTTCATTTAAGAATGAAAAGTGCTTGTTAATGTGTGCGTGCATCGCAACCGCTGGTCCCCACAGTACTGTATACTTTCATAGCACCACCACCATCCTAATAAACTCTTTTCCCCGGAGACCAAACACAATCAGGTGGGTGAAATAGCGAACGGAGAAAGATCATGAGAGCGTAAGATATGGCCCTTAACCGAGTGCTAACTGAGTGCTAGGGTATTATGCGGAGAAAGAGAGAAGGTCAGATACGTGAGATAAGTCGTGAAGGCTTTTGCGGAGGCCGGAATTAATTGGACGGCCATTGGAGTGCGGAAAGGAGCCCCCACCCCTCTCTCTCTCTCTCTCCGAAGCAAGGCAGCAGAGAGGAAGAAAGGTGGGGGGGGGTGAAATAAAAATGGGAGAGGTTCGGATAAAAGACCGGACAAAAGAGAGGCCTTTCTCCAAACGGCTGCCTTTTGTCCCCCTTTTGTTTACCTTCCGTCTCCCTCTACAACCCCTCTCAAAGGAGGAGGCAGGGAGAAGCGAGCGGGGTCTAGGGGTGGCTCACGAGGTGCCCAAAGGGCGGCGCACACAAGACTCGAGGGGAAAGTGCTCGCAATTATTAATCGAGGGGCGCAAATGCACTCCGTGATCGATTCCTGAGGAGTGTGTGATTACTCCTCACGCAAACCCGAGATGTTTCGAGAAGAATTCAAAGTCGTGCGCATCATCGGAAGCGGTGGTCGAACAAGTTTTACACCCAAAAGGTCTT
Source organism: Ceriagrion tenellum (assembly GCA_963169105.1). Classification (NCBI taxonomy): domain Eukaryota; kingdom Metazoa; phylum Arthropoda; class Insecta; order Odonata; family Coenagrionidae; genus Ceriagrion; species Ceriagrion tenellum. Next base: position 124,717,301 of record OY720634.1, on the reverse strand, counting down.
TCACGGATGCAGTGCCTGGATTTTCGGAGCAGAAGAGCAAAGTTGGAGAGTTGGACAAATAACTCATCTTTTTTTATTCACCATCGTTCAATAATCATCCATTACTGCTATACGGATCAAAAAAATGGGCATTGACTAAAGACTCTGAGAAAAAGCTAATTGTTTGTGAAATTAAATTATTGAGGAAAGTCTTTGGCCCAGTTCAAGACCAAGATGAATGGAGAATCAGGAAGAACAGAGAGTTAAGAGACACCAATATATACCCAGATATACTGGCAATAGCTACTAGCCGAAGATTAAGATGGGCAGGACATGTGTGGAGAAAAGAGTAAACTGTAATAATCAAGACTTTATATCTGAAAAAACCTGAAGGCAACATACCACCTGGTAGACCAAAAATGAGGAGGAAGGACCAAGTTGAAAAGGACATACATAGACTACACTTCAAAGAGCAGAAGATAGAACAGAATGGAGAGGCATTGTTGGTGAGGCCAAAAACCTGCCGAGGTTTCAATGGCCAAAGAGGTACGGTAAGGCGTGGGGTATGTAACTCTGAGAAATGGTGTACGCTTGTTGAGAAATGGTCGCGAAATGGACAGGAATGGCTAGAAATGGACAGCAATGGATAGAAATGGACAGAAATGGACAGAAACGGATAGAAATCGACATAAATGGATAGAAATGGACAGAAATGGATAGAAATAGAGAGAAAAAAGGACAGAAATGGATATAAATGGACAGAAATGGATAGGAATGGACAGATGTGGATAAAAATGGACAGAATGGATAGGAATGGACAGAAATGGATAGAAATGGACAGAAATGGATAGAAATGGACAGAAATGATTAGAAATGGATAGAAATGGACAGAAACGGATAGAAATGGACATAAATGGATAGAAATCGACATAAATGGATAGAAATGTACAGAAATGGATAGAAATAGAGAGAAAAAAGGACAGAAATGGATATAAATGGACAGAAATGGATAGGAATGGACAGAAATGGATAGAAATGGACAGAATGGATAGGAATGGACAGAAATGGATAGAAATGGACAGAAATGATTAGAAATGGATAGAAATGGACAGAAACGGATAGAAATGAACATAAATGGATATAAATGGACAGAAATGGATAGGAATGGACAGAAATGGATAGAAATGGACAGAATGGATAGGAATGGACAGAAATGGATAGAAATGGACAGAAATGGATAGAAATGGACAGAAATGATTAGAAATGGATAGAAATGGACAGAAACGGATAGAAATGGACATAAATGGATAGAAATGGACAGAAATGGATAGAAATGGACAGAAATGGATAGAAATAGATATAAATGGACAGAAATGGATAGAAATGGACAGAAATGGTTAGAAATGGCTGAAATGAAAATGCGGTGTACACTTGTTTTTGAAGTTGCGTGCCCCTCGAGGTAAGGTAACTTATACAATAACACGTATAATATTAAACCAACATGGCCCAGGCTTCGACGATTGATCGTCATCATCAGGTGATCTTTTTGTGAAGCATCTCTTCATATATACTTCTTAACAGCTGGTGGATAATATGTGGTATTGTAAAGGTTTGGTGAGAAAAATTTGTCAGCCATGAAATACCGCCAGGTGACTAAAGGCAGAGGTTTATTTAATATCTCATCTCCTTTCTATCACACAAAACATTTTTGAGCGTTCCACACAAAGCCGCAAAATTATCATTTTTCAACTTCAGGAGGATTAATGCCTCTTTCAGCGAAGATGCCCATTTACTTACGGATTTACTTAGATTTTCACGGATCGGATGCATATTTATTTCACAAGTGAAAATTACTGGCAACTCGTATAGTCGCTATCATAACTGCTTATTTCTGCGGAACCTACGTATATGACATTCTAGCAATAAAGTCTACTCCTGGATGGACATTAAACTGTTTCTGATCTTAATGTCTTTATGGTTTCATTAAGACGTTCCGTCAAACCATTCGCCTCCGGATAATAGGTCGTGGTAAAAGTACTAACCATTCCCATACTTTTCAGTAGGATTGTCACCATTTCGAATTGAAACACCTTGCCTCTATCCGAGAGGATTTTCGTCCGACACCCGTGACGGCACGGACACCCTTGAAACGCACTTATCATCTTGTAATCATGGAATAGCGGGCATTACATTCATCCTCATCATCGATCATTTGGCAATTGGCTGAAAGTAACCCTCTATCCTTCTCTATTAAATGTTAATCCTCTTACTCTATTTAGCCGTTTTTCTTCCCTTACTTAGCAGTTCTTCTTGTATACCATTCTTTTTATTTGATCTACGTATTCATCCCTCGACCTTTCTCTTCGGACATTCTCCTCTTATTTTTCCTTTTATTTCATTCCTCACAAACCCATTGAGCCCAAAAGTATGTCTAATCCATCTGATTCTTCTTATCTGTGTAGTGTTTTAAATGATCCTCCCTTTTTCTTTTATTCTCAGACTTCTTCATTTCTTATTTTTTCCATCCATTTGATCTCCAGGATTCGTCTTGAACGCCAGGTATCATATTAATTAACCAGTCTGCTATTCAAAATGTCTAAGTCTCCGATCCATTGATAGCTACGCTTCAACCGAATGTATTCACATACTCTTTTCTTTTTCGTTATTCTTCGGCATTATTCGGTCAGGTCGGAATAATTTTAGCCTACATCAAATCGACCGAACACTTGTCTCCACCTTCCCGAAAATAATTCAACCGAGGCCGAGAGTAAAAAATGACGGAGTTGCATCGGATGAAAAAAAAACCCGGGCAGTGACGCTGTCTTCCGCTATCGCAAGTTTTGCAAGGAGAAAAAAATAAATCGCAGGATGCGCAACTTGATTCACGCGGTCAAGAAGTTTCCACGGGAAGGAGAGTGACTTTTATGCAAAGGACGGGACCTATTCTTTGTCCCAGCGGCATGCACCTCGATGAACACATTTTTTTTCCTCCACGTGACTCGCGGACGACAGAGCAACGCTTTCATCGACCTCCCTCCATTCCCCTCACGGACAACCACGCCCGCTTCACGCCGGACCGCGCACGACCTTCGATCAACGCGTTACCACGGGCGACACAAAAGGGCGCATCACACACTTCGCAGGGCAAGGGATGACCCCATGCGCATCCGGCAGGTGGGAGGGCAACGGGGTTTTGTCGTTGAACACACGAACAAAGACGCAACGCGCACAAATAGACCAAAGATGGCCTCTGGAACGGAGAGGGACAAGAAATCCTGACGTGAGGGATGGAGAGAGGAGGTCGCACCACGGGATATTCCTCGTCCCAAGACAGGAGCCACTTCCTTGCCTTTACCCTATCCCGCACGAACGAAGACCTCGTTTGTACGTCAGTCTCTTACGTGCGTGTCCGACCGGTGAAAATACTAATTGGAGACGAAAGTTGGCTGAAGTGGGACGTGAGAACTAAGTTGAATAAGACTGTATTTAGAAGAAATAACTGATCAGTAAAAATTACTGTCAATGAGCACCTGAAGATGGTGCCAGGCATTGAAATCCGGATTGTTCAATTAATTATTTACCTATGAACTGATCAGTGGAGTTCCTTCATTCATTGGTCGTTCAATCCTAAGATTGGTTGACTTCAACCCTCTACAATTCCCTATCAAATGCTAGTTCCCCTACCTCCTGGTATCTCTTCCTACGTACTTTCCTCTTTATTTGGTCCATGAACTTATTCCTGGGTCTTCCTCTGGGGACTTATCCCTCAATTTTTACTTCAATTATGCTCCTCACAAACCTATTGTGTCTCAGGGTGTGTCCATTCCATCTTGTTCTCATTTTCTCTATGGTGTTCCATATGGTCCATTCCTCTTCTACTCTTCCGTACACTTCATTATTTCTTATTTTTTCTCTCCATTTTATCTTTAGTATCCTCCTCCAGCACCAGGTTTCAAAGGTATCTTATCTATTATGGTCAGCTTTTCCAAAGTTCCAGTCTTCCAATCCATAGAGTGCTACGCTTCACACGAAGGTTTTCCTACACGATATGTATAGGAAGTATTTCCTATACTTTTGTACCTCGTATGTATCCCTGGTCCGTAGTCCTAGAGCAGTGAAGTGTAAAAGTTATTTTCCTTAATCAACATGAAACTCCACAAAGTTGAACCGAGTTTTAAAAAATTATTTCAGTTACTGACAATGAGTACTAACCACGCCGCTTTAATGAGACTATGATGTAATATTATGGTCCCAAAGTGCGACCATTAAATTAAAAACAACTCGTTTCCTAAAATAACTGTGGTAGACCTTAACCAGCTTCCTGGAAAGATAATTGGGCTTTTTCCTATCAGCGCTATTGTACATATATGGAGAATAGAAAAGGATTAACATGACGCTATAGGTTTGGAAGCGATAAAATAAGTCCATGTATTTCTATTTGGTCTCAAATTATTATACTTCATTTAATTGTTCGATATACAGGGTCATATTCACTAGTCTTTTCTCTATCAAAAGGATGCCTTCAAAAAATATTTGGGTATTCAAAAAGCGTCATCTGAAATTGTGTCTAAATCCATTTCATGCATTGAATAAGTAAATATGTGAATGGAAATTGAAAAGGAATCAAATAAGGAATTGAGAAGGCAATCACCCAGACTTCATAGATCTTGATTATGGTTGGTTACTTATTCTTAAAAGTTTATTAAAACGGACACTTTTGACAGAGCTTCAACAATAAATGGCCAGAGAATTTATGAAGAGAAATGTATATTTTTGCTACTCTTTATACTGATTTAGTTGGTCTTAAGACTTGAAGACACCATCTACGCCACGCTCGAAACTACGCCACGGTCAAACTCCAAGAAAACGATCTGTAACATTAAACACTCATTTTCTTTGCAATGAATACTATTAATTTACCTACAGAGATGGCAAATATTTTTTTTACTAAGGGAAATAGAACGCTGGTACCGGATGAGAAAATCCTCCCACATCGAATACGACACTAAAAGCAACGACCTTCCAAACAAACCAAGGCGTAACAACGACGCGAATTTAGGTGGAGGCAACGATTTCGGTGCCCTCATTACCGTACATTGCACCTCCATTTAAAAAAATGTTTCCCAATTTTCAAACAAGCCTAATGGAATCGTAAAGTTTATCATTTACAAATTCAGTTTTGAGATTTTTCAGTTCAGTCATCATTGTTCATTGGAACCGAAGCCCTGTCTCTTTTTGGTTTCGTATACAATGACGGCCCTTCTGCTCCCTCTCTTGATACATTTCGGCGCCCAATCAACATTTTTAGGGGTAGAAGCTCTTGTACAACTTCGAATCGTATGTGAATTTTCAATTTTAATCATACACCACAGAGAAACCACCAATGTTAGTAAAAGGATATATCATTTGGAAATACAGAGTGAATTTCCTGAAAAAGAATAAACGCAATAATAAAAACAATCAAAGCATTTAATAAAACACAACATAACACGTACCAATTTCGACATGCGTTAGAGAATAATTATTAACGGATAAAATAAAAATGGGGGTCAGCGTGACAGCTGATGACATCCCTCGGGAGTACAGAGGTCAAAATTTAGGTAATCATTGACGAGAATGGGGAAATTCACCAAAAATTTCGCACAGAATTTCAAGAGAAAGTTGACATGTCAAAGCCAAATGTGACATTGATAATGCAATTAGGAGCGAGCCTCAGCACGATGTTACATGAACAACTCTTTGTAGCACCAAATTTAAATTAGCATTGAAAATAACTTCCTTGTCTTTTAATGAAATTTATTGCCGCCTTCGTTTATCGCAACTGTCTATTGCTAGTTTTTTCTACAGGTTTAGAGATTTCAAATGGCAATTCGTACTAAAAAAATCACCCACGACTGCAAACTACCAGTTCTGCGCATTTTCTAGCGCTTCCTCACGCCAAAGTCCAACATACGGTAATACAAAACACTGACAAATATTTGAAATTGAATTTGTGCCCTGGGCTAAGGACTCGAGACCAGATTGTTTTTAGCTTAAAAAAGGTTTCTCGCCAAGGGGATGAACGAATGGCATTTCCCCAGTTTTTTTTACTTCGGCCTCCCGTTAGCGAGGCCAATCGTCCGCACCCGTCACCAGCGGGTGCCCCTTCTGTGTCCACCGGACCCAACCCACCAATGGGTCCTGTGACGCGTAGACAAATGGGAGATTGGCAGGATGGGGGAGGCAAATTGTTTGTGACACCACCCTTGTCGGAGCGATGGCAGTACGCTCACAGGGTGGTCGTAAGTGACGATATATCGACAGATTATCGATTGCTATTTAACGCATCGAACGAGTGAATACAAATTAGTTTTAGGCACAGATAAAAAGTGGATCAATAATTAACATCCATAACGATGACACGGATGAAAATGTCCATATTATCGCATGGACGATAATGACAAATCAACGATAGACAAGTTTCACTTTAAAACAAGAGAAAGAAGGTTAGGTAAGAAGAAAAAAAAGTAAGGGTAGCAGAAAATCAATCTTTAGGACGAAGACCACGAGTAATGATGACAATCATGATAAGAAAATATTGCATGCATGGCGAATTGTAGTTAACTAATTCCGAAAGGCAGTAAAATATGTAATAATGATCAAATGCTAATTGTAAAAGAGCAAAAATGAACAATGCAAGCTGTCACTATCATTGATGCAAAATGTAACACAAGCGCATGAAAATTCGCCAAGGCAAAATCATTTCGCTATACCTACCGGAAATCACGAGGACCTCCAAATTGCTGAGCAGGGAGGAATTAGGTAAAACAATACTTGACCAGCACCCGTAAGAATGGGTTCAAATACTGGTAAATCCACATGATTTTTTCGGCTTTCTACGTGCGTAGGGGTTATATTGACATTATGAACTGCTATGTGAACGTAGCAAATATAATTTCAATATCGACCGAAAAGGGGATCGGGTTGGCGTAGTGGCTAGAGTACTGGATAACGACACGGGTGGCCAGGGTTCAGATCCCTGCAGAGGAGGATGTTTTGTAGAGGAAACCAGATCCCTACTTATCTTTTGGAGGGAACTTCAAGTACAGTTTTGCATCTGTCGGATGAGACGTTAAACTGTAGTCATCTTGGCGCCTTTTGTTAAGAGCAGGCTAATGCTGACGCCGGGTTTCTATCCACCATTCCTCCCTTACCTGTCCCCTATGGCGCAAAATACCTTAGTTGTCGGTCACCACCCCCAAATCCAGTCCAGTCGACTGATGTGTGTATATATCTTCCCAAAATTGTCAATAATCGCCAATGCACCGATATTTCCGCCACCTCGATATGTTTTGTATATCGTGGGTCAACACAAAAAACAATATCGTGGTTCAGGAGATACAAAAACGGCGCAAGGAAGCGAAGACGCGGGATCTTTACGGATTAATGAAGATCGATAAATGGATCGATTGTTTCTGACTCATTTGAGAAAACAGGGATTTCGAGAGAGAAAGAACACAAAAGGAAGATGAATTTTGTGTAGGGATGTCTTTCCCCTAACGACAGCATTCGACATTAAAGACCGGTGAGTTAAGCGCAAAAAGATGAAGCAATGAATGAATCTCATCTGTCTACCAAGGCACTCAGAAGACTCGAAAATAATACAGCGAAGAATAAAATGTTGAGTAATTCCATAATAATGTGGTTTCTGACGACGATAAAAACCATTTGTAATACATGTCGAATAAAATTAAACATATTGGATCTTAACTATAAGATTGAAAATACAATTTTCAGACGAATAGGCCGAGAATTTCTATCTTTCGTTTCGATGCGGTCGCGATTTATGATCCAATCTTTTCGATAAGGGACCAAAGGTTCAAAGCAAGCTATAAATAGCATTCGCTCAAGCAATACTGCTTTTTAAAATAATTTTTAACCCATTTATATATAATAAATATTGCTCGTTTTCTACAAATCCCAGGAAGAGGAAAAACGAATTTGCTATTAAGAAAATATTGCCTCATGATAAAATCTAATACGGTGTGGAATTGCAGTGTAATTTCCTCTATCCAATCTTCTATCCACGAGGAGTAATAATGTTGGGTAACCGCGGTGGAAGAAGGTAAATAACAGGAATGGTGGAGGAAGCTGATTGACAAGCCAGATAGGGTCATGGATATATCGCATTTCCACCATGTAAAGCCATGAAACGATTTCATACGAAAATGGTCCTGGACCTGGTGCTTCAGATTACCACTCTGTTACCGTATAGCGGATCGCATGAACAGTGATTAATATTAGTGCACAACAGAGGGGGTATTGGTGACAATAGTAATGCAAAGCATAATAGATAACGCGCAGACAAGGTCCAAATCATGCCGAAAAATATAAGTTATACTTATTGCAGGACTGGTTGCATTGTTCGCGGCGTCTCAGAACAGAGTTATACATCGATGTCAGTCATCACGTACAAGAACTCCAGCATGCACGGAATTAGCTTTCAAAATTTTTATTCCATAGTGCCTCACACAGTTTTAGCAGAGAACCGGTGAGACGCAGATGTTGTACGAGGACCGTGTACAGGGGAACGGGAGTCGAGAACAAAGGAGGTCTCATCTGGAACGGGAGATTTTCATCTCCCTCGGGATCCGGTGAATAGGAATTTTCGCCATAGTGAGCGAAACACATGTGTCTATTGGAGAGGATAGAGGTCAGGCCATTAGACTGCGGGCGATAATCGATTTCTTTCTCGATCGATTGGTGGAAATTCTATGGATATCACAGACGCCAGATATGCCAGAGGAGGTCAACTACTTCAATGGAAATGGAACAGCAAAGGAAAGGAAAATAGAGTAATACAATACGTGATGTGATTGATGAAATTCGAGTGGACACTTCATTTAACCTTTGGGAGGAACTAATAGGGTAATGTGAATCCAGCTATTCGCTTGAGTTGGGATAATACTCTTGTGCAGCCAAGAGGAAGTTTTAAATTAATTTCACTGGGTATACTGGGTGGTGAGCTCACTGAGCATAGAGAGGATGACGGCCGTAACACATTTAAGCAAAATTCACTCAGCATTTATTTAAGCCAAATGAGAAGGTAGAGGAAAGAATAACTCACAGCTGGCAAATTATAATCCAGTGCACACAGAAAACTTGAACAGTCTCTCTACTTCTCCTTACCTGAAAAATATAAAAAAGACCAAGTTAATATTTACTTTAAAAACATCAATATACAACAATAGTAATCATCAGACAGAAATCAAAGCCAATACTCATCGTTTTTAGGGTAAAAGCAGATTGCAAAAAATGTATAAAACATGGAGAATCTATTTCAGCATTATATCAAGAAATTGACCAGAGTAGGAAGCACACACAATGATAACCACATTCTAAATTATGCACCCACTTATTACAATCAAGGGGTTAGTTCTCTCGGTTTGATAGTTTTAATCATATTATCATCTGCAAAAGTCGAAAATGGCTTGTTTCCACATTTACCGCTTTTAGAAATAGATATTCACTTAACAATAATAATAATAAGGGATTAAAACCCGATGCTAGCCGAGGACTCGGAGGTGAATGTTACTTAAGTAACGATGGATAATAATAAGGAATTTATTCCACGACAACAAGTTATTACATAGTTTATTACATGAAAAATAAACAACATCAAATTTTTCGGGAATAAAGGTACCCTTTTGGGAATGTCCGCTTTGGGGTTACCGACTCGCTCATCTATTGAATAGTCATCTCTGCGATGGCGTTTTGACACATAAAATTTTTTTGAATATTGACTCCCCAGCTGTTATTACTACATAATTACACATATGTTGTAAAGTAAAAGAAAACTTACATATTGACAAACAAATAGGTAAATATATGCTCAATGTATAACTATCATTATTACATATTCACGCTCGTTTCAATAATAAATGAGAAACATCCTCAGAATCAAATAACCATTTTTTCAGCATTTTACAAAATTTAGCTTCACTTGTTAATGTTACAATATGTTTTGGCGATGCGGATAAAATTTTGGGCCCCAAGAAAAGATAACTTTGTCTACAAATCTGGTTTCTTGGTCTTGGTATTGCAACATTTATGACATTTCACTGGCATAAGCCAATTGATATACAGAGTGTCCCATTGATCGTGTGTCATTTTTGACCTGTAATTTTAGACACTATATTTCATGCCATATGGATGAAATTTCGTACCTGGGTAGAAAAAGGTTGTAAGATTTGTTGAGTGTAAGCAAAATTTTATAAATTGGACCTTTTGACCCCAGAAATAAGGTCCAACCAAAAATCCAAATTTTGCCTTATGGGCTTTCAATGTTAAATTATTCGAAATACAAAAAAGACAGAATTATTTTTCAAAACTTTCAATTATTAGGTTTTTGGGCACGAAAAACACATTAGAAGAGCTTTCGAGTTCGAAAATGCAACCGCGACTCCTGAAATGGCACAGTCAAGGTCACAGGAGTAACAAAAAGTGAATCGCCCCTACAAACCAGTCGAATCACAGGTTTAAAAATGTGCCAAGATCAACGGTAAGGTCCTCAGATCCCTCTTGTCATCTCTTGACCTCATAGGGCTACTCAGAGGTCAAAGGTCACAGGGGTGACAAAAATAAATCGAGGGCACAAACGAATCGAATCATAGGTTTAAAAAGGTGCCAATAATCTCCTTAATAATTAAGGAGATAAACGATTTCCGATTGAGAGATATACTGGAAAAAGGACAAAACATATCAAAATGTAGGTGTAGTTCTGATGACTATACACAGTGAAAGTTTCAGCATACTCTTGGGTTAGAAACAGGCGTTCAATAAAACAATTTTTTAGAACAGCCTACACATTGTGAACGCAACATTTTGGAGTTCAACCAGATAATTTGGCACTCCCTTTTTACGGCCCAGAGATAAAAACAGAGTGACAATGAAACTGTTGGAGGTGGCACTGTTTCAAGACCTTTAATGTCCCAGGGGCTCTTCAGAGCGGGAGAAAAAATACATACGTGAGAGTGAGAGGTGGAATCTGGGAAGAGGTCAGAGCCCTTGTCATGAGTTATACCCTGGACTCTTCGCATTAAGGCAAGTCATTAAAATCATTGTCATCGACCAAATTACTTGTCCCATTGCACAGTCCCTAACGCTAATTTCCCATTGCGGTTTCATTTCTCTCGAAAAATTCCTCTTTGCCCAGCATTCAACCTCACATTGACCCTATCCTGCTTGCCAATCAGCTTCCTCCACCGTTCCTGTTATTTACCTTCTTCCACCGCGGTTACCCAACATTATTACTCCTCGTGGATAGAAGATTGGATAGAGGAAACTACACTGCAATTCCACACCGTATTAGATTTATTATAAACTGGCCTTCGTTGCGTTTCTTTGGCCCTTAAAGTACATGATATCATCTACACTATCTATCTACTATCATCTACATCAGGGGTGGCCAACCCGCGGCCCGCCTTGAAAATTTTTCCGGCCCGCGAGATTCATCAACTTTAATACAATAACTTGAACACAATAGTAATAACTCATTATGTTTCAATGTTTCACTCCAAAATAATGTCTATAGTGGGTCTAAATCTAATATGGGGATATATAATTTTATGTGGCCCGCGGAGTTATGATGAATTTCCAAAGTGGCCCTTAGATCATTTTGGTTGGCCACCCCTGATCTACATTAAGGGCGAAAGCATCGCAACGGAGGCCAGTTTATAATAAATCAAATACCATGCGGAATTGAAGTGTTAATTCTTCTATCACTGAGGAATTCCACAAAGTAAGGTCCGAAACTATCATCTAAATTATCTCTCCTATTCCTCTGTTCAACCAACCAAAGAGTCTAAAAATGCTCTCAATCTTTAACTTCATTACTTTTTCTGTCCCCAAACACACACATTTAGCTGTTCTTTGAAAATCTACATAATTGCACAGCAATTTGACTGAACTATCAATATTACACCATTATTCTTTGCACCTTTTGTTCACAGATGACGTTAGATATATATTGAGAACCCCTGCGTATTATGCTAGGTTTGATCATATTGACAAGATTAGAGAGATAGATTGTCGTACCGATAGATTTAAAATGTCATTTTTCCCGCGTATAATAAGAGAGAACAATAGGCAGCGTAGCAAAGGGATAGGTACGTGAAATATACTTAGAGTAGTCTGTAGTGCGTGATGCATGTAATAACAACCAATAATCCCTTTCTCATTATGTAGATACTAGCCATCTAGCTGCATGTGACCCTGTTCTCTAGCATGCCTCCCTTAAATATCCTACTAGCATAGCAATAGTGCATGTTTGGTGATCTTCACCCCCTGCCACACACCCTCGTGGTGGCTCGCAGGGTACTACGTAGATGTAGATGTAGATTACTTTTTCATATTCTTTGCCGACTTTTCCGTCCCCATTCAGGAAAGGTTGATGTTTATCGAGTGGGCCTGATAATATGTGATACCATTTTGACAATAGTGAGGTGCAAAGTGCAACATTCTAATATGGAATTGAGAATATTATTATACGTATACCACAGGCTAATTCAAAATATGTCATTGACCGTTTCTAACCTCCTTTTCCTCTCATTTTTTTCCTTTCCTTTCAAAACCTCTTCCTCACATCGTTTTTTTAACACTAATTCAGTAAACGTACATATTTTCTCATAATAAGCAACATATCGATCATTTTCCTCATATTTCCATTTCACTAGCATTAAATTCCAAAAATTTAATTCAACACACTGCCAACGGCTCTGATCCTTAGCTACACCAGGATGCTCTGTCTCTTCCTATTTTCCTAGAACATGGTATTATCTTCCCGTAGCATAATGCATAAATAATTTTTCGATAGCTCATAAAACATAAAGACCGTAGCACATTCCATGTGTCAGTGATTAACATGAATGCATTCGTTACACATGTTTTTCGAGAACTCCGGCCCTTGGTAAAAAAAATAATGGAAATGACAGAAGAATGGGGACCCACTGCTTTTGCTTGCAAATTTCGTGGCCCAAAACCGTCTCCCTCTCAAATCTCTCCCAATGGCAGATGATGACGACTAAGAAACCGACTGGAGAAAAGGCGCGATGACTGACGACCTCAAATCCCGCGGCACAGAGGGACCGCCGAGACTCTTTGGGAGACCAAAATCGCTAGCGAAGCGTCACTTGGTCTCCCTGGAAGAGGCAACAACTCTTTGATCAGCGAACCTCACACTTTCTGTTCGATTATTCCCCTCAGACGACACAAGACGTTCGCATGCGAGTATCCAACGATGACGTCCTCCTTGTCCTCGGAGTCAGTCGGAAGGAATTCCCTTGCGCGCTCGGAAAAGGACCACGACGTCTATTTCTGCTGAATCTGAAACCTTGAATCTTTTGAGAAGCACGGAGACCGGCGGATGCATCTTTGACAGTTCCCTGGATTTATTATTACAGTCCATGATTCGTTCCCAGCAAAGACGTCAGTTGGCGCACGGGGGATACTGGTGGAAATATTGAACCAAAAACTGGCGATTAATCACTTAATTCTTCTCCTAAAATAATTGGTTTCTAAGACTTTAAAAATGTTCTCGCATATCAATGACCTTTTACGTGCAGATATAATAAGCACGTAAATTTTCCTCGGAAAGTCCCGTATCAGTTGCCTTTCCGAAAGCGCCAACTACTCCATATTTCTCACTATCCCATCGAATTTTATTAACCGACTGCTTTGAATCAGGGTCATCCTCACGTGATGTACATATAACTGGGCATTCGTTCCGATTATTTACAGTGACAAAAGCAAGGTATAGTTATCCCATACGCATCTATTGCCGATTTACTATTGCTTATGAAGATTAGTAACTAGAGTAGTGATCGAAGAATCAACCTACAAATACCATGGTAGGCAAATCGTTCAAACCATCCCTGCGCAATATCTTTCTCGGGAATGAACCTTGAGATTTTCGAGGGATGGGACCAAAAGCAGGAACTTATACGGATTTGTAAGGGATAAAGGATAGGCTACAGGGCTAATTTTTTTTAAGAATACTAAAAAACTTCCGCTATATTAGTTCATCTTTCTAAAAAAATACATATAAAATTATTTCCAAACGTTATTCGTACCTAGCCATCAGAAACAAGAAAGATCATTCGTAAGATCAGATGTAGTAGTTCAAAACTCTACAGCATAATAAGTATAAGCTATTCATTTTTCGCAATTCACACATGTATTTAGTACCATGATTACATTTAACCCATAATAAGACAACAAGTTTGTCAAGAAAACTGTGGATAAAGGTCACTACGATACCTAAGGTGAGATCAGTTAAATTGGCGCACAGAACTAGCGTCGATCTAGCCACCCCCCAAAACATTTACACATGCACCAAAATAATGATCGACGAAAGCGCTTGATCGGACCAAAATAGGTCATCTGAGACTTAACAAAGGAATAGGATGTTAAATTGAGTATCCTGATTTCAGTACGTGTCAGAAGCAAAGGCCAGAATCGCTTAAAGCCATATCTCCCGAAGAAAGCTCACCGGGCATTTTATCTCCTCGGGTATCGCCGGGAAGATAGTGATCGAAGGTCTTCGTCAACGCCGAGGCACTCGCAGGGTTTCTCGAAAAAGGATAAGAGAGACTGAAAATGGGGAGGTGAAGGCTTTCAATTTGAGGGCGACACACTGCCCTTCTGACCCAAAAGTCCACTTCCCTAATTATTTGTCACATTTGGACCGCACCTCATGAGCTTCGACTAGGGTCAAAACAGACACGAGGTGTGTGAGAAAAGTAATGAGACTGGCAACACTGCGGGCGATCTGGCAACGTCGTGTCTACCGGCCTGTGCTAGAACGGTTTGTTTATCCCTTCCACTTTCTCAGTCCGAGTTTCAACTCCGTACAGCTAACACATTATTTTTGACAGCGCCATCAGTGAACTTGTGTTTTTGTTGTGTGTTACAAAAATGGAGCATCGGAATTTAGAGCAACGTTGTGCAATCAAGTTTTGTGTTATACTTGGTGAATCCGCGAGTGTGACTTTTGAAAAGTTGAAACAGGCCTATGGGGAACATTGCTCATCAAGAGCACAAGTTTTCCGCTGGCACAAATCATTTTTGAAAGGCCGAGAACACGTTGAAGATCAACCTCGCTCAGGGAGACCTTCAACTTCAAAAACTGACGGAAACGTTGAACGTGTGAGGGATCTTGTGAGATCAGACCGTCGTTTAACAATAAGGATGATGAGTGAACCGCTAAATTTAAACACTTTCACCGTACATCAAATTTTGACAGACGATTTGGGCATGCGAAAGATTTGTGCCAAAATGGGGCCGAAAAACCTCACAACTGAACAGAAGGACAATCGAAGAAACGTGTGCCCCGTGTCACACGGCCATTTCCATCAGTGAATGTTTGACCTGAAAACGCATTTCTGTTTTTCCTCAACCCCCCTATTCACCTGATTTGAGTCCTTGTGACTTTTTCCTTTTCCCGAAATTGAAACATGTCTTAAAAGGACGTCATTTTGAAACTCTGGAGAACATTCAAAAGACTGTGACCGACCAGTTAAAAGCCATACCAGTTGAAGACTTGCAGCGCTGCTACCAAGAGTGGGAACAACGACTCCGCCTGTGTATAGCTGCCCAAGGGAACTACTTTGATGGGGATAACATTGTTGTTTGAAAAAAATGAAAACTTTGGTAAATGAAAAATCAGTCTCATTAATTTTCTCACACACCTCGTATCTCAATTTGGCAATGATTTGGCTAATGTTCAAGAATGTATCCGAATATCCTGAGCAGGGAAACAGTTTAAACTAGTAATTATATACTGACATAATTCAGCAAGAGTAGCAGCACTATAGAAAAGATAGTCATAATAAATGGAAATATTAAAGCGAGGGGGAATATATATAATTACATAAAATTTGAAAATTACTTCTTCACGGTTTATTCGTCTCCGTGGACGAATAAACCGTGTGGAAAACTACTAAGTTTTATTTTTTTCCTTATCATGGAAAAGTTCTACCAAGTGAGCCCATCGACGATTAAGTTTATGGATTTACTATATTTCTGCAAGAACTTACGTTAAAATTATGGACAAGAGATTACCTAAGTTCAAAAGAGAGAAATATTCAGAAAAGTGTATGAAATGCCAGACAAAGGAATTCACTAAAGAGAAATTGCTACATTTATTGAATTCAGTATTGAGAATTCATTACATACTCAAAGCTCAGCGCAGAAGTCAAAGGCGGTTTTCGCAAATAAACTTAAACACACCAACGTGTTTCCAGGAAAAAAACTATCAAGCAAACATGGGTAACTACCGATTTGTGCTGAAGAAATGACCATGTCGACACACCTATAAATAAGTTTCGACCTGTAAATTTTTAGATCGTTATTGACCAGAGACATATTTTTTCTTGTTCCACAAAATCTAGAGATTTCCGGCCTGTTTTTCCAGCAAATATAGTCCATCTCATTAATGGCACAGTGAAAAGGCATAGACGTCTCTTTGGTAACACTGCTGGTATTTTTAACCTTTAGAAATTTCCAATAACTGTGTGTAGATGTTTAAGATGGAGATCTGGTTAAACCGAGCGTTACTGAACCCACAGTCTAGAGAGAATACGCGCTGGGAGAGTCATTAGGGAGAAAGAAATCCTTAGCAAGTTTTATTCGGCTGCTCCACCGCTGCCTCCGTTCTAACTAACAGGGGAAAATGCGCGCGACCTGCTCCAATATCTCACTCCGGGGATCGGGGCAACACGGCGGCGGGAGGTTACTCCGGGATTTATTGCCCCGACCCCTGGCTTCCGGGATTCCAGAGCGAACGTCGGTAGGTAGAAGAGGTGGTGGAGAATGTCTTTGGGTGAGATTTCGCCTTGGTTCCAACCCACACGGGGAAGATAGGAAAGAGTTCGGCAGAGTATCGGCTAAGAGTTCGAGAGACGTGAAGACGGGATAATATATTACGCGGGTTGAAATGTAATTCTTTAAGGGTTGACTTTCCAAGACCATCCATTTTCTCTGGGAAGTTGAATTCGTTTAAACAATTTACGACACCTGCAAAATATATTCTCTTCGGCAGTACTACTGGCACTCGCACAGAACCTGTGGCTTGCGATTTCCTTTCTGTGAGAGTACCAACATGAACGAGATGTCTTCAATTATAAAATCAAACATCTCTTCGATTATGGGTTAGATGAGATGTTAGATTAGTTAGATGAACCTAGATAGTTTATAGTCACCCAAAACACAAGCAAAAAAAAGTATGACTTAGATGCATCGTTGCTAGTGCTAGTCGTTCTATATGTTAGTGGAAGACTACGCGATATAACACTAGACCCTGTAAATCAACTTCTCCCCGCAAATTTAATTTTCTTATAATCAAGCCTAATTTTCAGAATATCTGTCAGTCTTGAAAAGAAGTAGAGAGATAGAGAGAGAGAGCTAATAAGATTGTAACTGAACTAACGTAACTGCATGGAAGCAGACACTCAAAGAGACTTTCATATCACGGAGACTTTAATGATTTGAAAGTGAAAATAATAAGATGACGAAACTACGGCACGATGACTGATTTCAACAAAGACAAAACAGTACTTTTTGAAATAAGTGCTACCAGCAGGCAAGTACAGTCACCGAAGATAGAACAGTATAGAGTCATAAGTACAGAGCAAAATATTAAATAGATGCTGTGACTTGGCTGGTTATTTTTTCCAACGAAGTAGTAACTAATGGGTCCAACCATACATGCATAAATGTTCTGTTTTTCTTTCAAAAATTCCATAGTCCCATTAAATTTACCAGTAAAATCACAACTTTGGGATAGCAAATAACCCACAGCCGAGGAAATCCACTGCACAAAATGCATCGTCGATCCTGCCTTCCAAAAAGCATTTCACAGAAAAAATAAAATAAATCGAGGTTTAACCCGAACGCTGAATTTGTTTGCCGTACAAGGGGCATTATTGTGCTCTCTTTCTCACTCCACATTGAACACTCCGGAGAGAGAACAAACGCTCAACCCCGAAAAAATATAAATGAGAGAACCAACCCGTTCTCAGGGGCAAAAGACCGTATTTTTATCGTCCCACAGCCATTAATTAGGGAAAATTTTTCGAATGCTTTTAGAGCCCGATTAAATTAGTCCCACCCTTAAGATCCGACTGGGAAAAAGGATCTGGGTGTGTTGTCTCTGGCGATGGAAAACGCATTAGGTCAAGTGCAGCTCGGGAGTCGAATAAAGGACGCTAGGCGATCGATAGGGTGCAATACGGACCGCAAATAGAGAGCCGTCCAGAATGGCTGCATTGCCGAGAGACAGAAGATATTCCAGACAGAAGTTTTGAGCCGCCATTTCGTTCTATCCAGCCAATGATAATATTAATGTGCATTGAACGCCTTAATCAAACGAAAGTAGCAACGGCTGCCATTCCATTAAGCAAGAAAGACAAATGAAGAAGTACTGAAAGTCAAAAACTCATTCTGCAAGAACAGTCTAGCAACCATCGAAAACAAATGCTTCGAAGTGAGGAAACAATTTAAAGTTATATTTAGAAGGTACTCAAATATGAAAATGCAGCCTGGACAACAATAGTTGCGGGGCGAAGAAGATAGAAGGCAGTGAAAATATTGTGTTATCGATGAATGAGGTGGATCAAATGGATGGACAGAATAACCAACGGCATAATACTTCGAGGAGCTGGAGAGAAAAAAGTTCAACGACAATACCGCAAAACACAATGGTCACTTCATGTGAATCAGTAGCCTCTTAAAAACAGCATTGGAAGGAAAAACGAATATGACAAACTGCCGAGAAATTAAGACGAAGGAATAAATCTCGTAAATTATTAGAGACGTTAACAAGAGACTCGAGTAAATATTCTAATACGCTAGGCGTACGTGTGTCAGATGCTAGGCATGGCGACTCAGAAGTCCGCCAATAGATGGCAGGCGAGCTCTAGTATGCGTTAACACGTTCGCGGCGGCGGCTATATTTGCCGTTCCTCCCCCGTGGGCGGCAATTTTCATAAATAGGATGTTGTTCGAATAGTGTTTTTTATTGATGAAAATGACTTTGGTATGGTTGAAAATGACGAATTTCACTAAATCCGGGAGAACTGAATGTCCAATATCGAGTAATTAATCGATTCCTCTTGTGGGTATGCAACCACTGTTCCCGATATGAATTCCTTTAAGTTCGTCTAAAATATCTTCAGATTACATTCGTCAGCGATATTTTTTTAGATATGAAAGTAGATGAAATATTCATTGGATTCTAGTGAGAAATAGAATGTGATTGCAGTAATGATATTGATTTTTCGCCAAAAATAAAATATTTCATTATAGCTTTTATCAACTGCTTCGAATGCTTCTTCCGTAGCCTTCACTAAATCCATCTTCCACTGTAATTCCCTGCTTTGGTTTTACGGCTTCGGCAACAATATGCAGTGGGAGGGCAGTTGGGTCTTTTCGAATGAAAAAGGGTCTGCATAAATGGTCGTGAAAACGATTTTCCTCTGCACCCGCCGGGAAATCCTCCACCCTTGTGAGGTAGGAACCGGATGACCCAGCCGCTGGGACCCCGCGCCAAACAATTGGTTACCCTCTCTTACGCCAACACGAGTGAGATTTCTTGGGATATCCTTATCTAGAGGTTGGCGACCAGCCTCTCCGCACGTGTCCCACCGATTGCAAAGACGAGGGCCTACCACCCGAAGGTCGCTCATAAGAGGGGTGGCGGCGGTCACAGCCTAGCCGGTACGTTAGAATCTATATTTTTCTTTTCTCGGCGCGTGAGAATCCCAGCTCCTGGAATATTTTCATCTACGTAAGCGAAGACGATGCTTCAAGTTTTATTGCTGGGAGGCATTGTACAGTTACATAACATAGTCATTTTACTTGTATTGGCCGTGGGTGGGCAAGCCTTTCGATCTTCCACTTTGTGCTACTGTGAATAATAGCTTCTTAGGAATTCTTTTGATGATTTTCGACTGAGCAGCTGTACGTGCCTTATTCATTCCTACCAGTCACTTCCAATAGCTCTTTAGCAATTTTCTAACTTCCTTGTCGTAGGACAATTTTTTTCTGCCCCTGCCACTAACTCACCAAATATTACTCTCGAACAATTTGGACAATTCTAAGTCTGGGCTGAGATACGAGTGACCTGCGAGATACACGATTTTTGTTTTTCTTCTTGGAAAGTGATTATTTCATTGAAGAGGCAGAATATCAGTAGAAGTCATGGAAGATTCATATACATCACCCTTTAGCTTCTCTGACTCTGATGATTCGTATATCCCGTCCGATATCGAAGATGACAGTGACTCTCCGTGTTCAGAAGAGGAAAGCGGGGAAGATTCGTCATTGGAAGAGGAAGAGCGTGTTACATCTTCGTCAAGTTCGAGTGCATGAGAGATAGCACACATTCTTCCCGAAAATTTACCTTTTTATGGTGGTGCTGGTTTGGGTGTACAATTGGACCTTTCCGATCCGGTTAGTGTTTACATTTCCTGAACAATGAAGTGCAAAATCTAGTAGTTGAAAAGCCTAATAAGTACGCAAGGCAGGTTATGGATTCGGAATTTATTACTCGACGATTCAGGAGGCAGAAGGGGAAAGACAGTTCAAAGTTCGAGATACGCAATTTCATTGCCATCCTGATTGCGATGGGTATAAGCCACTTGCCCAAAATGTGGCTATATTGGTCACAGAAACCACTTCACCGGAATGATTTCATCCGGAATGTAATGAGTCGGGACAGGTTCGAGCCACTATTTAAATAATTTCTTGTCAGTAACAGTGCTGATTTGACTGCCAGTACAGATAGATTAGCCTAAGTGAGGCCCCTCTTTGACCTGGTCTGCGGGATAGTTCGTTCTACTCTCACTCCAGGGGAAAATGTTGTGATAGATGAATCCGAGGTACCTTCGAGAGGTGGACTACATTTTAGGCAGTACCGACCGGGAAAGGCTCATAAATACGAAATCAAGTGTTGTAAGCAGCGCACTCCTGAGTCCTATCCACATAATCTCCAGGTTTACGCAGATAAAAATGAAACGCCTGTGCTGCGTGAGAATGTTGGGCACAGTCACCAAGCTGTGCTGCAGTTGACCGAAGGACTTTTAGATGCAGGCAGGACATTGTGCATAGATCATTTTTATACCAGTGTTGGACTTGCTGAAGAACTTCTAAACGTATTTTTGCGGCTCACTTCGATCGAATCGGAATGGTAACCCATAAGATATTCGCCAAAAAAATTAAAAAAGGGGGAAAAGGTCATTGATGGCCTTTTGAAGGGCGATTTAGACGGCAGCGAGGCCATTAGTGACGGTGCTCCACCTTCGAAGAAGAAAAGGTCGATACATCACCTAAACAAATCTGAAAGAATTAGGCATTGGATATAGAAACTGTTTAGTTGCAAATGGTATACGACTTTTACACCAGAATATTGTTTTACACTAGCTGAAAAATGGCGTAGAAGAACGCATTTGCCTGATTACACAATTTATTTATTTTTCAAAAGTAAAAATTTTAAAAAAATACTCAATTTCAAGTAACTCCTACAATCAGCTTACGAGATTTTTTTTATTCGTTTTTTAGAACTCTCAAGTCTCCGGTAATTTTTGACAATATTTATTAAACAACATATCCAAACTAGATTAATCAAGGCTGTACTTCGTAACTTTTCCGCGTCACATTCATATTCATGCTTACGTAAATAATTATGTCCTACTCTGCGATATTTTCTATGCACCACGTGCTGCGCTGATTTACGGCACATTTTTCAGTTATCATTTTATCATTGCTGTGGTTACAGGTGAGGAGGAGAAGTAATACAAATATTTGATCAAGGTGAGAAAGGCGTGGGAACATCGATCTAGATTTGGTGAGGCGGGAAGTTTATTATTACACGAATAATTTTATCCGAAACAATGGTGAATTTTAACGCGAAAGTTAATTTAATGGTGAATTACATTACTATTTGGCTGTTTCGCCAATGTTTTTGGCATGTTTTTGCAGGCTTTTTCACCTATAGATAATAGAACCATAAGTCGAGAGAAAAATCGTGTGAAAAACTGCACCAATCCAAAGTCTGCGTTAGCGAATAGTGATCAGATGAGATTTAGTGAGCAGATTTGAATCTTTGGTCTGTAGTGCTGTTCAATTAAGAAACATTTGATAGCCTTAGTCCTGGAACCAAAGGGTTCAATCCTTCTAAGCCCCAACGGATGGGTCAGGTTGTGATACATATTAGTACGAAAAAAATGGGAGATATATCATTCAAATATGAAGAGTTAAACGATTCATTGCAAATAATTCGAAAATGTAATCAAATACGAAATTCTCAATACGATAATAGATTCGTTTACTTTCCATAGCCTTACCTCATGAAAGAATGACTTGCAGATTTACGATCCATTTCATCCTCAATTACTTTTCAGTTCATTTTACCAAATACCATGCATTCATTTTTATTCTCACCACTCGCTGGACGTTTATTCTTTAATATCCTCTACTCAACCGTTTTTTTTACGGGTTGTCTTCAAAAGACATTCATACCTAAGACTATTACGAGATTACGTTTAGCCAAGAAGCTAATTTCCCATATTCAGATTTTGTCTACATTTGTAACGCTGCTAAAGGCATATCTGAACTATACAGAAAAAGTCTGTAACTCTGACTTGAAACTCCACACAGAAACTCAGCAAATCGATGACAATTTATGAGAGACGATGTTTCCGCTACCTGCATTCACGGTGAATAAGCCACATGAACTCTTCGAAAATTCCTCTTCTCTCATTCAAACTCCTCACAGTCACAACCTTTCCTTTCTTACGTTTCCCTTAACAATACTTCCATCCAATTTCCCTTCCGTTGCCGTCTTTAGACTAGCAAGCCTTGGACATGCACGACGATAGAGATTTCCTTCTTATTCATTCATTTTCTCTGGCTTCTAACGTCACTTTTCATTCGTAATACAGGACACTGGCGGCAGTTCATCCGGTAAGCCTCCTAAAGTTTTAACAGCGCAATAATTATATTTCAATAAATTATTACCATAACCCCATGTCCCTCCACGTCTTGAGCCAACGGTGAAAGAAAATTCTCCATTCGCGCGAAAGTTCGTTGCATGCACGTTTTCTCATTGAAGGCAAGCAATAGCTGTTAGAGAAGGCAGTGAATACCTACTTTCCGATTGAACCATAATTGTGTGAAGGCAATCTCATGAATCCATCATGAGTAAGCATGAGAAGGCAGCACCTTACGGATAAACATCCACGTTGCGCAAAAAAATGGAATATTTACTTCCTCCCTTTCCCAATGAAAATTGAATAAAATTAATGAAACTTAATTTGTCGAAATCACATATCATGGCTGTACTTAAAATATCACTGACGTCTACTCAGTGAGTATACCTGACAAACCATTGCTCTATAGTGAAGTAGTATCATAAGTGATTTGCATAGAAAAATCACTTTAGTTATCATAGATAGTTTGTAACGATTTAACGAGTGATGGCTATTCACTGATATCACGGGATTCGCAATCGTATTTAGCCACAGTCACATTTTGAACGCATGCCTTTCTTTCTATCTCTCTCCTGTACATAATTAAATCATTTTCCACAAATATATAAATTTGGCACAACGATTCGACGACACTCGCGAGAGAGAAATTTATTAAGATTTATGAGGATAGACTTCGGAATAAATCTTCATTGTGTATAATTTCACCTCCAAGTTCCAAAAAAGTAAGGACAACTTTCGGAAAAACGCTCGCATTTTATTCTCAATCCGAGCGTAGAAGAAAAATTACATTCTTTCCCCTTCGTCCTTGCTTCTACACTTCAATAGATAACGACGGCGTGGCAAGATTTTCCAGAGACACCAGGAAATTTTTTTCTCGAATCCCTCCCTGAATTCTCAACCGTGTGCCATTCATAAAAAGAGCCTCCTTTCCTTTCCAATATTCTCTACTCTCATTATGGGCGGGGAAAGCTATGAAAAGGCTTCGCAATATTCAGGAGACCCTCAAGGACAAGGAGAGAAATGAAAAGCCTCTTCGTAACCTTTCAGGAATTTTCCCATTTATCTCGGGGCAACGCCCGGCAGATCGACCGCCGGTGAATTATTTTCTTCCTCTTTGCTTATCTACTTCTTGCGTTGTCGTTTACCCAAGTTTGTTTTTACTATTAACTCGCTTAAGACAACTCATCATGCCATAGAAGAACTATAAGGGCACATATAAAACACAATTTGAAAGCATTAAATTTCAAGATACGCGACGTTTGACGCGAAAAATTATAGAACTTACAGACAATTTTTCAAAGCTTCCTAAAATCAAATGAAATATCGAACAAAACGGCTGCTTTTCCGTCAATTCAAGAATGTACAGAGAGCCGTAAATTAATGATCGACAGGTATGGATTAAGAGAAATAGAGATATTGCACGTGTTAAGGCCGTTTTACACGGTACATTTTATTGTACAGGCGAATGTATGAATTCCTACATGAGGAGAATTGTACCATGAAAAGCGGCAAATTGTATGATATTCTGAATGACAGAACGGGAAGTAGAAGCTCTAATTCCATTCATTTCCTTGTACAATCAATGATACATTCATTTTTGCAATATTATGTAGTGTAAAGCGGCCGTAACAAATAGGAAGGGCAGTTTATTTTCCATGTAAACTGAAAAACATGGGACATCAATCAACAATTCAAAACGCTCAATTGATAATTCCTGTTTTAACATGAATACGGGCTGGTATCCGTAGACAATAACTGTTACTTAAACCAAGACAGAAAATTACGTGCCACCATTAATATAATAGTAACAAAGTTATCCAAGCCGACTATTTAAAAAACTAATCTTCTGATTGATCAGAAATTTAGACTTTCAAAAGGCCACATACTTTCTACGGGATATCGATACAAATTTTGTAAGATAAGATAACCAAGCGCGTAAATTTACTGCACCTTTTTTTATAAAGAGCATAAAATATCAATCTACTTCAGAAAACTACCCCAGGCGGTTCGTTTTCTCGTAGTTTCTCGTGTACCTAGAAGGAAAGTTTCCATTGTTTATGAGGAAAATTGGCATTACAAACAACGAAGTCCCGAGGAGACCAACATTCAAGTGAAGAATTAATTAAGTGATCAAAGAAGGCCGGCTATAGAAAATCCATGAATGAAACACAATCAAAAACATCCGACCATGAGACAACGTGAAGTTGTTAACATTTGTTAATGATAAAATGATTTTCAACATTGTATTATGACATTTTTGTGATAATTGTTATGGAACTGTAATGTAATTTGTAATAAGTGTAATGGAAGGATATTGTAAACCCTTTTTTTGACAATGGCATATATTTATTTATATGTAATTATGATTTAACATTGTATTATGACATTTTTGTGATAATTGTTATGGATGTATGACATTTAAAGAAATGTTTGTGATAGTTGCATATATTCATTCATGCATATTTATGTTTCATTGATAATTCTTGTATATACTGTTAACTTTGATGCTCTGTTGTTTCACAAAAAAAATTGAATATCGCTTTTCTGTTGTATATATCCACACACGGAGGTCTCTTTATTAGACTTCAGACAATGCACATCAGGATGATGTTCCTTAAATTTTATTATTATTTTTATCCAAAGTGTTATGACCATGGCAGGTTTTACCTCAATATGCATTTTTAATGATTCTGTACCCTTGCATAGAAATTCTGAGGTAATTATCTTTTGTAAATTATCTGTTTTAAATTATATTGACGTTAATTTGTCAGATTTGTATTGTTGTACCCTCACATTTTTCTTTGTATGTAGCCCTGAAGATGGAAATTATTAAATACCGAAACGTTGGCGAAGGATGGTTGTTTGAATCACTAACTCGGACCTATACTTGATATTTAATTGGATTGATAAAATGATTGTTAAAAGATAACGATCATTATTGCCAAATTATAAGAAATTAGACACCAAGGATAAGAATTAGATACTCTATTTTTCGGTATTCTACCGGTAAAAAGTTGGTTTTGCTGAAAGTTAGAGAAAATCCTCCCGAATTCTGAACTGCCGAGGTCTCTAATATATCCTCATTTGCCTCTGTATACGATCTACCTTTCTCCATCCCATCTACAAAACCTATCCTCTTCCCTCCCATTCCCCACTTGCCCAACACCCTTCCCTCTATCACAGTGTTGAGTAACCTATCGCCCCTTATTACTTCCTCGAGCCACCTACTCTTCCTATTCCGGATTTCATCAATACTGAAAAAAATTAAATGCACTCAATTCATATAATCAAGATTCACACATAATACGTCATTGGAGGAGTTGCAAAGAAATTCTTCGACTTCAAAAATATGACTCTCCGTTCTCCGACCAGGTTATGTTGCCGTTAACGAAACTTTCGTGGACTTTACTAGTGGCAGGATAGAGAATCCTCCAACAAAGCTTTGAGGAGAGAAATGCTCAAATCGTTCATCACTGTCTTAAGATGCACACAAAATTTCACCTTCAGATTCAACTTTCAAGTGGCGGATGGATTATTCATTTCGGTTTTCAATGCAAATCATCAGTATCCTCCACAGAACTACCTCAGCTCAGTAGACTGAGCGTGGTAATGAAAACTAAAACAGAAATCCCAGGGTAAAAGGAGTGCGTAGAAAGAGGAAATGTTAAGCAAAATTTAATTAATAATAATTATCATTAATATGCATATCCTCCTCTATGTGTTTCAAAAGATTTCGAGAAGGGACTAGTGAAATTATACCACAGTAATTTTCATTTGAAAAGATACTTGTGATGATGATAAAAGTTATCCCAGTGTATGGTTAATGACAGAAGTGATTCGAGTAATTACGGTCGCCAAACTTTTCAACTTACGTAGATAACGTACCAGGGGCAACTTATCTGCCATTTTTTGGGATTTGAAGGCCAAAGAGTTAATAAATGGATAGTCATGCCTTCAACCATCGTTTCACGCAGCTTTTCAAATAAAGATACGAATTACGGTTTAACTTGGATAATACATTCCTAACAAATAGTGATACTTATCTGAGGAAATTTGTAGTATTAATCCTCTCGCTATAACTGTAACAATGACTTAAGATTATAATCCATATCATAATTGTCAAGAATGATATTACTGTACAACAATTTCCACAAACTTCTACTAATCTCCAAGTAAAAATAGCATCCATAATAGCGTCATTGATTATGGTTCTTTTTTTATGCTGGTATGATTGCAGTTCTCTGAAAAAATGACTTTTAAGAATCAATGACGATCTCACCTTTTAATTCATTTTCATTGGATATGTTTCTATTTATTCTACCCCTAATGTCTCATCTAAAATAATTTTCTTTCTCCAACATGAACCTACCTACCATTCTAACAACCTAGCATTCTACCTTCAACTACGACCCCCGCCATTTTACCAGGTACTTCATAAGATCATATCATCGTCTCTTACTACTTCCTCTCCTTCCATTCGTTCTCTCGGACTTTCATCTAGACATTGCCTATTGTAACTACCACTTTTCAGCTCCTAAGCTTAGCTAATATATGTACGAATCACCTTGAATGCGTCGATTCAAATTATTTCTGAACGCACACGTTGATTGAGGAAAAATGAATACAACAAAGGCAGGAAATCACGATTGCAAACGTTCAATAACAGAAAACCGCCAGCGTTCATCGCAAAATTGTTTGTCTCAGGAGGATTTGCCTATGACATTTTAACCGTTGAGGCGAGAAAGCCTTTTTCGTGTAAAATCGCGATTTGAATTTCACACATCTACCCCTTAGCATATTAGAAAGATCACAGTGAAAATGATCAAATTACTTAAGACGGGAGGAAGAGAGCATATGGTACAGATTGAGCATCGAGCACGTTAAATGCCAAGTACAACTCTAATAAGATAAGAGCGACCACGCTTGCACAATAAAATATATTATCAATTTCAAAACTCCAAATGAAAGCCGATCTATAGCAAGTCATTGGGGCTAGTCTCGGATATTATAAAATAAACGATCTCATATGTCAACTTCAGCAAAGTGGGAAGAAAAAGAGGTATTCTCTCACGGGTACATAAGAAGACACGGACGATTGCAGCTAGAGTTCAAGTAACGCTATGTTCTTATTTTGAGCATGGAGCACCGGCGTGGAAGCATGGGTGAGCATAGCGCCCATTGGCGTTTCCCAGCGGACCACTGCGTCTCCGAGAGCCCAGAAAAGAGCCTTGGCAAACAACCCTGCAAAAGGCACCCAAAACAAACGACGAATACACCGCGTCTCGCGGGAAAAAAACAATTGCCCCATCACCTACGAGCGAGGGAGAGAGATAGAGGCGCCCATCTTTTAGAAAAAAGAAACGAGATCACCTCCGAAGCATTCCTTCGCAGACGTTTAAGAATAAGAGAGACTAAAAAAAAAGAAGAGAGAGCGAAGAAAAGGAAAACACGAGAAGAGCTCGTAGATGAATGACGCTGAGAGCGTAAATTGCAAGGCAAGGCATTCTCTGCGTTGCTCTTTGAAAAAAATGAATAAATATAATCCTTCTAAAGGCCTCGACCGATTAAAACGTTCCCATCTCAAGAAAGCGACCGTGTCTCTCTCTCTCTCATAAGGGGTACCAAGTCTGAAATGGAGTGAAACCAGGACGGATTACCAACAAGCCCTCTTTCCCAACCACTAAGAATGGCAGGTAAGGAATTGAACGAGTACGGTGAGAGAAGTATCTACATCTAGACATCTACATCTACATACTACCTCGAAAGCCGCCTCTAAAGGCGTGTGGCGGGGGGTGTTAGGACACCAGCCGTCAAAAAAAAAAAATCAAAGTTCCGCCTAGCATTTATTAAAGTCCTTAATTGTTCGGGGGAAAAACGAATTCCCATACCAATCCGTTCGGACAAATATCTCTCTTAATTTATCGATTCTGTCGGACCTGGAAATATAATGTGGTTCTAATATGATGTTCTCCGTGTCGCTTTGAAAGATATTCATTCTCAATTGCTCAAGCAATCTAAGCCTAGCGCGTAGCCTCCGAGTCTCTAGCGGCTCCCAGCCTAAATCGTGGAGGGGGTTGGCGAGTGGGAAGGCATACGAGTACTCCGTCTCAACCTTAGATTCAGACTTTAAGAGGGGTGTATACCACGGCCGAAAACGTAGACGTCTACGCGCTATTATTTATCGACTCTGATTTGCTACGTGAAGCAAATCTGTCTCCATAGGTCTCTGGAACAAGGATTAATTCTTAGCATAAGTGTCGTCATTTTTTGGTTGTGTTGTTGCTTTCTGATTAATCATTTTTGACCGCATAAAAACGTAAATTTGCCGAAAATCAGGCCATTTTCATGACGCGTTCGACATTACATTATCAAATATCTCTTAAAAACATCACACTCATGCTGGTGGCTGGAGCGCGAATCGTTGAGGGCACATTTTAATAAATTTTCAAGAGAGTCGAAAAAAAGTTCCTGTTCCACATCTGACTTCATTTCATCAATTCATACGCGGGAAATAAACATAGAGGGTGTATTAAAATTTGCGCAAGAATTATATTTTTGAAATTTTCTCTCAATTAAGGTAGTTTGAGCGAAATCTCATTTCACCTAGAAATCAATGAATTACATTATAATGAAAATATCTTACCCCTCTAATGATACCAAAATATAAGATTATACTCGTACCGCCCTATTTTCCGAGATATTTGCCAAAATATACCAGCTATTTTACATGGGAAATGGTAAGTGTGCTCTCCAGAGAGACATTATTTAATAATGAAGAATTTCTAACGCCTAGATCCCGTCAAAAAAACAACCAGAGAATAGTTTGCATGTTTTTTTAAAATAATTTTTAAAAAGAAATCATATAGTCACCGGAATATCTTCGTAAGAATCACAAAAATCTTCCGTTTTAAAGTAGTTCTAAACGTACCGCACGAAAAAATTGAGTCAAGTTTAAGACTTATACACTACGTTTACCAATTGAACTCAGATCGATATGAACTCGGACCGATCTGAACATTATAAGCCAGCTAACTCGGATCGCCTTGTTTACCAATGCAAAATCGAATGAAATATCGATTTGAATAGGTTCATATCGATTTAAAATCTCAGACTGGCAGAGAAAGCGGGCCGAGTTAGCCCGCTTCTCATATCGACCCCACTAGCCTGGTGCGTTTAACACACTGAGCTTAACCGGCAAAATCGATCTGAGTTCGATTAGTAAACGTAGTGAGAGACATGTTTTTATTTAGTTTATTAGAATTTCAGTCGTAATAATATCATATTGCACCATTGACATAACAATATAAAATTCATGCCTCCTATTGCTGCTGAAATGAAAACGTATAATTTGAATATGGTCTCCATTATGCCTAGGAAACTGTCTCGCTCAAACTACCTAAAATCACTGTCAAGACTTGGGCTTACTGCGCGGGATTCCAATTTTCAGCGAAAGCCGCGCATGAAGACGTATTTGTTTGTTCGGCACGATATCCATGATATTTAATACGAACCATAAAAATAATAAAGAAAGTACGTTTTTTGCGTTTATGAGAAATTTTGTGTATAAAACGTCTACGTACTTCGAAATATATATATCAAAAGCCATAAGGCTAGGTGTTATAACAGCATTAATTTGTCAAGAAACCAATACGGTAAACCGCAATTATTTTTTATATAAAATCCGAAGATTCCTGCCATATGGAGTGGAATTTATCCATGATGCAGAAATGAAATATTTGCAATTTTCCACAGAAATTAATTTTACCTCGACCTACCTTTCGAAGTTTTTACGTCATCATTAGATGATGTAAAAACATCGAAATCTGATGACGATGTAAAAACATATTAACCTAGGTCGCAGTAAAATTCATTTGTGGAAAATTGTAAAATTTTCATTTCTGCATCGCAATTATTTTCACTTTTATCCACATATACGATCGATTTATATCGATATATCAGAATACGCATATGTAAAGTTTAACGCAAATCTGTACACAAACAACAATCGTTCCAACCAGCATAAGACGATCGGGAGACGTATTTCAAGACGCTGCACGTCAGGCTAATGAAAACCGAACCTGAATCTTTGTGCATATTCGGAGGAGATTGACAAAAACATACAAAAATAATTTATGAAATACGCTATAAAAAATTCTACGCATCACTGGAGAAGAGAAAACAGTAAAAGACACGCGACAACAAAATTGAATTAAAAGAGGACGCCTCGGCGGCAAACATTGTGGTATTTTATTCATTTCGCCTCCTCCTCAGCGAGGAAGAAGGAAGGCCGGGAGAGAGGAAGGGACGGAGAAGCGAGTAGTGCAAGAGATGAGAGTGAGAGGAAAAAGAGAGAAGGAACAGGCAAAAAGAACAAACAAATGCGACACGAAATATTTGACTCGAAAAAGTATACGAGGCATGCGGACATGAGAGAGGAAGAATGGGAATGAGGCACACGGCGAGAGTAAAAAAAAAACGTCGGGAATGCCTCGAGCAAGGACTTGAATAATAAAAAAAGGGAAGGTGAGTGATAAAGAGGTGGTTGAATAAATAAGTGCGCTGCTTTTTCTACCTCGTCCCCCCTTTCCCGCGTCCCGCATCTGCACCTCTTTACCGCGGGGAGGCGCTCGGGTAAGCGAGCCAAGACCAGGAGCGATTCGACAGTAAGCCGCTCTGGCGGCGAACACTGGGATCTCACAAACGAAATTCTCCGCCTTCTTGGGAATGGATCATTGAGGCATATAAAGAGGACACTTGCCATGTTGGCCAATTCTATAAGCTGAATCCAGGCCGCCATATTGGTTGGCCCTCATTTCCGATTTATAGCGATTGCGGCCCATCGCATTAATTTAGCAATTTTAGAATAGAATACAAAACAATTTTATTGTCCTGGGACAAAGACCCTTAGAAAATTAAATCAATTAACATACCTTCATGAGGAAAAGAACACAAAACAAAAATATTATAATCTGTGGCTATTTGGAATTTAAGTGTTACAAAAAAAGAAAACAAACAGACAACTTCCAAGTCAGCAAAGAGAAACATCAAATGAGAGAAGTAAATGAAAAACATCTCAATATCAATGATCTAAACAATATGTTAAAACAATAATTTACAATCTGTAATACCTATTAATAAAAAAAATGAAAAAGCAAACGAACAGATATTTTATAAGACAGAAAAAAGCAAATGATTATAGTAAACACGTAACAATGTCATCTCACATAATTTGGTCTTCTCATATAAAGGAGAGAGAAAGTTAGGGAGACAAAAAGTCAGCCATACTACTTTTAAATTGTGAGACGTTCCTAGAATATTTAATACTATCAGGCAACGAGTTCCATAATTTACAAGATGAGATGAGGAAAGTATTTCCATATTATGTTGTACTTTTTTGTTTTTTTAGTGTTTAGTAGTATTTAGTATTTAATTTTAGTATCATTTCCATCGATAACTAACTAAAATTCAACATGCACTTAATTATTTAATGTGGAATTGTCTTACATATTTTGTTTATTTATTTAAACAAAAAACAATTCGTATTCCCGCTGAAAACTAGGGTCATATTGAATAGAATTCATAGTAATAAGTAACCAATGTTTGTTCGATGAGTATCTCGCCTTAAATTTCAGAGAGATCGTTGATATTCTTACTTTACATCCTCTAATTCATCCATTCCGTCGTGCTATCTATAGGAGTGAGGAGAGAGCAGGGATTAGCAGTATGGTTGTTATTGCGGTTGTCAGGCAACAGTTTTATGACACTGTGCCCTCTCCATATACCTCAACGGTACGGACATAAAGAAGATGTAGTAGTGGCCGGTTGCAAGAAAATTCAATTATAGACTCAATAGTGATGAGACACAGTCATGGGACTCATAAAAATACTCGTGTAGCAGGAACACATTATCCAGTTTAATAACGTGACAACTTATAGCTAATTGCTTTGAATGTTTGTTTTACTCTTCTGCCGCTGGATAATATTTATAATGGCTTATCCTATTTATATTTTCAAATGCGCATCACAATGAGTTGGCAAGAGTAAACTCTTTCGCGATTCGCCGAATAATAACTTTTTAATTATGTAATTACGTCTCAATGCGGTTCAACGTACGTCCACCATCTTGGCTACTTGGCTACGGAACTCAAAACTCAATATCCTAAGTTTAGAGGTTATAATCTCGCATACATTAACGTGCGATGTGTGAGGGTTGTAACTACTTTTCTAGCCAAGGGTTAAAAAAATATTGACTGTAGTCTGTATAGTTTAGCTTTTAACAAAGATACTACGTTCTGTAATCTTACGATTACCTGCGTGTATGCTTCGTAGGCAATTTGTATTGTTGCGGGCGTACTTATACATTTCGCCGCGCGCGGCGCTCCGTACGTTAAATTCCGTTTCGCTTGCGACGTGTCTGGCTCGCTTTCCCTCGTTTAATCATAATTTATGACACCATTTATGAATCCATTACATTAAGTGAATGCTTCAGCAACATTTTGTGAATGGTTGCCATGGCTAATGGGTTCCATAACTTCACTGAATGCATATTTATAGTCCCTATAAACCGGCTGTTAGTGGCTGACATGGAGTGTGACGTCGTATGGTGCGGAAACGTGGACTCTGAGAAATGAAGACGAGTATATGATGCGGGCGTTTTCGATGTGGGTTTGGCGGATTGAGATCATGCGAAGGACTGAAAAGAAGACGAACGAAGAAGTGCTTGGTAAGGATGATACGGAAAGGAAATTTCTAGACGACATTAGGCGGAGAAATAAGTGTTTGGCAGAGACAATGAGGAGCGAAGGGTAGCTTCAAGCTGTGCTAGAGAAGTATGCAGGAAGGTGGAGAATTAGAAAAGGTTTTATGGACGGAACGAAGTACGGTTGGACGAACAGTAAAGCTGGATTCACATGGACGGAATGGAGACGGAAAAGCGGACGACGGAAAAAGCGGAAACCAATCACAGGCCGGCGGAGAACTTGGGGGCGGAGCTTAGACCGGTGGAACGGGCGGATAGAATTTTTTTATATTTTCCGCTTTCCGCGGGCGGAATGTGACGTCATAAACAATACAGCAGCTACATCCGCCGTGGTAGCGGGAAAAACGATTTAAAATCGTGGAACATAGAAATCTATTACGTCTATAAAATACATTCTCTCAGTATGTTATACGCAGGTTTAATTATGCAATTTATGATCTAACTTTAATTCATAAAGTAAGGACTTTAATTATTTATTACAACTTACTTCCACTCAGTAAACTTAATATCCCCGTAGAGGAAATCCACATCGACTTAAATAATTATTCAAGTGTGTTCCATTATATGATACTATGGCATAATAAAAGTTTACCCATATCCAGATCTTTTCAATGATTTGGAGCAAAATGTCACATTTTATCGTCAAAGATAAAGAAAGTATAAAAAAAGGTACGATGATACCAACGAAATGCATAGTGGTCAATGAAAGTACATACATCTACACGTCTAAATTGACTGTAATAATAATTTCCGTGTTTAATGGATCTTTATTTTGTGTATCGGCTACATTTTCGTAACCATCACGCTCCGAATAAAATTTTTGGCCTTCTTATAAATTCTCCCGTATTGGGTTGTCTGTTGCGACTTCATTCCTGGTATGAGTGAATGACATCTTGTGATAAATTTTATTTCAGAGAAAGATAAATATAATCATCGGATAACTTTTCTATTAATTTTTAGCGCCAATAATTCATAATTGGGTGTTGTTCTTCTGTGAGTTATTCAAGGTAAGAATGCGCACACCACCATGTTTACTTTCCGTCACCTTTCCGTTTTCCGACTTTCCGTCTCCATATGAATGCCTTTCCGCCCGTCCGCTTTCCGCCTGTCGTCGTCCGCTTTTCCGTCTCCATTCCGTCCATATGAATCCAGCTTAAGACGAAGAAAGAAGTACTATAGTTAGATAAGACATGGAGCATGTAAAAACCTGGAGAATTTTTGCTCAGTTCCATTTACAAGTAATCCTGTCCTGTGACTATCAATCTCTTCAATGCCTTTCATATTTCTCTCGCACTACTTATTTTCCGTCATTATCTGTTGGTCTCCTGCATCTTATTTCAATTTCAATGGCGCACCCACGTTGCCAGCTTCAAAAGGCTCATTTTTTTAAATGCAACGGTTAAATGCTCTGAATTGCTCGTTCTCCAATAGTGTTCCTAGTCTCTCCTTCCACGTGTGCCTCACCCTACTTAACATCACGTTTCGAGCGGGTGGCTTCCACAAAGTTTCGCAAATGCTATGATACGTGGACAGAGAAATCTTTGCGGTCCAACAGAAAACTTGCCTGGCCGAAAATTTACAAAGCCAAAACAGGGCGTCCAAAGGCATTTCGCCAGCAATCAAGCAAATGATGCCACGAGGGGGTCTTTTGATCTCCTTTTGGACGCCTTGGTCTCTCTCTCATCTACGTTCGCAGCTCTCCTGCGTTAAGGATTTTACTCGCACTTGCACTTCGGCGCGAGTTCGCTCAAGTTTCTTCCCACCCGGCGGCGATGGCCGCGGTAACTCTCGCCCAATAGCCCGGCAAACAACTCCCCGTCTCCATCCTCTCAAAATGACTCGCTCTAACGACTACACCTCCTGCCTTCGACCTAACTCCTCTTCACTGAATTCATTCTGTCCCAGACGCGCCTCGGGCGAACTACAACACAAAGAGGACTCCGGCAAGCAAACCACCTCTCTCTGAAGTCCACACAATTCCGTCCTCCTTTATCCACAACCAAGCTTCCCTCCTTTCCTTAACGCCTATAAGCCTCGCCTTCCTTTCCTTAGATTCGCCGCTCTCACAACTCGATATACCGACAGTGGTACTCGGTACAGCAGTCCCTCGATTATCCAAGTCCCGTTATATTGAGATTTCGTGTAACGCGACGTAAATATTAAGTTACTAAAAGTGTAATATCATTTCGCCAAGAAATCTGTCTTTGTAATTTATTTGTTTTCCAGAATTTTTAATGTTTTCAAGAGAGAGGAGAAGGATAAAATGGTTCGGTTGACGGAATTACGAACGAGATAGTCCAAGGTATGGTGATGGAAGAATGGAGACTTCTGCGTGATATAAGGGCAAAGTCAGGTTATGGGGACAGGTGGTTGTACAAGGCCGTGATATAGGAAAGGACGCGAGGTTCGCGGGGAGAGGGAAGATAATTAATAGGTTTTATGGGCGAGCTAACGAAGGAAATGCCGTATGCTGAAATTTGGAGAGAAATATTCTAGGTATATAGGGCCCTAAGCACGTAAAAAACCAGGGGATTTTGTACTCACCTAAATTTCAACCTACCTTTACCGGTAGATTACCCTCAAGTATAGCAGTGAAGGCTTTTCGGTCTATCTTCCGCGTATTTCTATTGTTGCAGACGAAAGTTTCGAAAGCATTGCAGCTATCTTCTTCAGGTCCGAATTTGGTGGGAGGAAATAAGAACGAGATAATGCACGGTATGGTGGAGGAAGACAGGATACTCCGGTATGATGTTAAGTGGCAGCAAAGTAAGAGGTTGTGACGACAGAAGGATTGTTTAAGGCCGTGATATAGAGAGGTTATAGGGAGGCCGGGATGTAGGGAGGAAACTTCAGACCTGAAGAAGACAGCTGCAATGCTATCGACACTGTCGTCTACGACAATAGAAATACGGGGAAGAGATCCCGAAAAGCCTTCACTGCAGTCTCAACGACTCCGCGGAAGCCTTTGAATTCATACCTTCAAGTATCTCTAAAATAAACGCGCTGTTATAGAAGTAAAAATCGGCAAATAAATTCTTCCTCATCGATGGTCGAATGATGTGCTTCCTACAATGTTGTAAAATAGCTTGGCACTGCCAATGACTCCAGAAAAAATTATTATTACCGACTCTACTTGTCATCAGAAATTTTTCGGGATTGGAAGGACACCTAAGGTATATCGCTGAATGAGTTACAGGGCGCCCACCGATTTGCGTGAACTCGTCTTTCCGAAGCGTGAAAGGGATATGGGCAGCATGAAAGGAACGCAGGGAAAGTAGGAAAGGAAGAGAATAGGACGAGACCATCTGAAGTACCGCTTCGATCTCAGCTTCTCCGTTCGCACCCTCTTCAAAATTCGTCCTCCATTCACTCAAATGCGTCTCCTTCTCGCCTCTTTGTAACGGGACACTCGGATCCGCACGACCCTTTGCCGCTCCTCAGGCACCTCCACCCCGCACTCCTACACAAAACCTTCACCTTCCATTTCCTTTATCGACTCCCTCATCCACATAATTCCCTCCACGCCGTGAACACGTATTTCCGCTTCACTATAATCCTTCTCTTGCCTCTCTGTACCCTACTTTGCGCCCGTCCTCTGACCATTGAAACAATAGGCGGTCAACGAAGGGTAATCGTCCCTTATGATGCCCATACGTACGCGATCGTCACTTTGTTGCCAGCACGTAAGTCCATTCGACACGAAGTAGATCAGCATTTAATTAGGCAACGCTCGATGTTAACCGAATTTGTAAAGAAGTTGTGTCCATATTATAATATGATCATCTTTACATGAGGGCAGGAAACCCTAACTAAGCACGTTTCCATGAATATGGATTTTGTTCGAGGATATGGTGGAAGGGGAAGAGAAATTATAGAACCATAATGGGTCCAGTTTGAGATAAATTTATATATTCAACTTCTGGGGACATACCTGACTGACAGCATTCCACACTTCCGACGCGATTTCATTTTTTTCTGCGTGTCTTTCAATTCGGAGTATTCGCTGGGACATTCCATAATAAAATACCACAAGGATTTACTACTGCAAAAAGTACGAGGAATTAACCAGTTAAAAGAAATAACCTTCGTCATGCCTAGAGTAATATATTACCGACATTAGGGTGAGAAATCAGAGTTTATATGCTGAAACACAGTCAAAGTAACCTTAAAAAATATCTACCAATGATTTTGGCGAAGGAGGCACAGTAGTAGTTTAAAAATCCAAATGCCAAAAAGGCAAATATTCCAATAAACAACGAAAAGAGCACAGTATTCCATAATGCAATTATCTATAGAGAAGAGGAAACAAGATTGAGCATGGCACAATGTTCAATCTGCAATCGGCAGTTCAAAAATGTGCTGCTTTATAATTTCGCGGAGTGTACCCGCGGAGGGAAACGACAAAACATAACGAAAGATAGAAAGGAATCTGCGATTTTGGCGAAAACCTGGCCAGAGGAGCGAATAAAGAACAAGTCACCGAGATATTTATCAAAAACTAATGTAGTGAACCAATGAAAAGGTCAAGAACTGTTTTGCGTGTTCGCTAACAGACGGCGTTTCTCTTGATAACTTTTATCAACATGCCAACACCGGAAAGGCAAACAGAATAATATAATGAAAAAAGTCACGGACACATTCACCGGAGAAAAAATCCATTAGCACCGACTTAAAAATACGCCAATAAAATGAAACAAATGTTATATGAACGTGCCTGACTCGAATCCAGCAACTGGATTTTGGATGCTAAAAGCATAGAATTTTTTCAATTAACGTGATCCTTTGAAAGCAGCACTCGCACAGCAAAGTTTTTTCTATCTAAATTGGAATAATTACGACCAGAGGGACAAAATGCTTCAGAAAACTAAGAGGTAGAAGTGCCATTCAAGTGACTTTACCTCCTCAGATGGTGGGAGTCATGGCGCTGATTGAAAGAGCACTGTCCATCCTTTGCGTATTCCACTTCTTAACGAATTTTTTCCAAATACGAATATGGAAGTCATTCTGAATAAGTGCCAGTATATAACCACGATAGGCTATTTATACCCAGAAATGGATTTGTGCGGCAGTGATGCTAAAATGATTTTTGCGGCCCCGGTGGCGGTGGGGTAAAGTCCTCGCCTGCTGACCCGAGGGTCGCGGGTTCGACTCCCGCCTGGGTAGAATATTATCTGCCCAGGAACATGGGTGTGTGTGTGTTCGTCTATTGTTAATGTTAAAACACCCGATGTAAAAGGCCTTTGTTGCGCTGTTTTCGGGGTTGTGAGTATAAATAAAAATAAAATAAATAAAAAATATGGGAAAAGGAATTGAAGGTATCCTCGGTAATCCTACCAACCGCGAGGTGATTCGCAAGAAAGTTGGAAGAAACTTAAGTCAAAATAATAATATTCAAATACTGGCGGTAGGGGCGAAAAATCACTGATTTAAATAACTTAAATAAAAATTTAAGTTAGAAGTCGCTTCAAAGAATAAAAAAACAATACGTAAACATGAATGAATCCGCCTGTCTTCACTATTCCCGGGAGGAAATCGTTAACGATAAGAATTAAAAGCGAATGAAAGGCAAACGTGATACGTATATAAGAAGTAACATCAGGCATCACTTTGTGAAAATTCTGTTATGTTCATGATGAACTTGTTTATTCGACGATCAAGGTCCCTTGATAATGAGAATGTGTTAAAACCTGGTCGGTGAATATACGTCGTCGGTCGGTCGGTGAAGAAGTCAAGTGAGAAAAGTAGTAAAAGTTCTATTATTCATCACGAACAAACGTGATACGTTATGTGAAGCTTTCACTCGAAGAGAGAGGGCGGTAGGAAATGCAAGGCCTGTAATTCATGAGAAATTATTCCAGGAGAAATACGATGGTCGTCAGTCAACACTTGTCAAGTAAACATCTAAAGGTGAAACAATACGAGTGACCGATTCACGAGAATGCGAGACGGATTCAGATCTTTTCATCAGCCCACATGGCTACATTCGTCGTTCGAAGTTTTCGGTCACAAAGCATATCTTCTGAACAGATTTAATATCCCTGCACAGTGCCCATGGAACATTCGAGAACAAGATTTCCTTTGCAAAAGAAGGATCACGAAGAGCAAAATTCTCCGAGGAGGGAGAAATCCGTTCACCTTCTCCAACTCGCCCTTAAGTTCATCGGAGCGCATAATGGCCCGTGACAAGAAAGGGGAAAATTAGATTTCGGCACAAAAGACCATCAGTCCCACGGGATTAGTCCCCTGGAAGTCTCTCTCAGCTTTCCCTGGAGGAGTTTCAGAAATTATTTCTCATTTAAAGTTTAAGGGTTCTAGAAAATGGATGGCCGAGCCGAAATTCATCCGAGTTCAGCAGAATATGAAGTGCAGTTATCAACATTTTTGACGATTCATAGAGCATCGGAAAATCCATAAATACTGAGTTCAATATTCAATGCGATATTGCACGGAGACCTGCACTCAATGTGGATACGCAAACGTGTCAATTTCGTTGACAAGGTATAACTATGCTTGATGCGACTCAAGGGGAACTATGATATAATGATAGTAAAGAGAGTTTAAACGACACTTTGCAAATAATGCGCAATGGTTGAAATTAAAAGAGATTTTTTTCTCACCCGTAAGTCAATATTATTTCATATCAATGCCGTAACTCATCATCACCAGCAGCCATCAAATGGAAGAATTTATTTTTTCAAAGAACCACGGAATTAGCCGCGCAGTTACTTCTATGGAGTCACCCGCTAGTGATCACACTAGAAACACTCAAGGAAGAATTTTTGACTAGCGAATCTCCAGTACACTCACCCATCCGTAAATAGGGTCATTTTTACGCAGTCTTCTTATTCATAATTTACATTATAATTCCACAGAGGTATGTCATAAGTATGGGAAATCATTTACTTTGGTATAGGAAACGAGTGACTACAGTCTATGAGAGCCAACAATAGAAAGTACTACCCTCGTGTCATATGGAAAATAAGAATAAAGTTTCATCGTATGTTCCAAAATGAGCACTATATCAGATAATGGTAATATTATTAATGGCATATAATAAGTAAAATGACGATTTGCAAATGATGATTTGCAACGATATGAAACGATGATTTGAAAAAGACGATAAAATTTTATTTGTAAGAATGGTAATAGACGCCTTCATCACAAAAATGGCATGGTTGAATTAATCTTCACAGTGAGCAGAGAAGCGCAACAAAAGAAGGAATTACATGCATACATACCAATCACACCGTTCCCTTCTGGGGTAGGCACAGTCACAGAGTTTCACTTATAAATACATGTTTGTACACCTAATTCTGCTTCAATGATTTCCTCCATACTGACCAGTCCTTGCAAACCTCCTAATCCTCATTTACCCCAATACACTGCTTCATAAACGCCCTCCTGTTTTTGAGACTCCTAATATTCCTCCTCCTAAGAATGTCCTCAACCACATTCAACCACAACTTTCTCGCTCTCCCTCTCGCACCATTCATTTCACTCTTATATATCTGTTTCGTTATTCGACTCTCATCCATTCTCTCAACATGTCCAAACCAACGAAACGCACTCCATTCATATATGTCCATTACCGGAGCATCTAACCCATATTCATTTATTACCCACTCATTCCTGACCCTATCCATCCAACTTTTGCAAAGAAGGAATTCTACTAATAATAGGAAGAGCCCCAAGCCTAATAGCAACTCCTGCTTGGAAGTTAAGACAGCACTTCATTGAAACATACGAGTGGAACATTCACGACATGGCAGTGAGGCTAGCACAAGAGCAGTAATAAAATTAAAGACAATTACAGCGATGGAATTTTCGTGTCAAAGTTTTTATCCGCGGAAACTAGGTCAGCACTGATGTCAGGACTGAAATCAGCGCCGAAAACTCGCAACTTAGTTGAAGTCGTTGTCTGGGAACCTCTGTTCACACGATGCTAAGTTTAGTACGCAATGGCGCTGTCAGGGCATTTGCAAAATTTATTTACGGGTCCTGGTCTCTCCTAAAAATAAATAGAATAGTTTCCGTATTCAACTGCGCAACCAAATTCAACCGCGCCATTTTGGTTTGTCGTTATAATTGATTTGTTTACATACTCAATAAATAATCTCCAATACACCAATTCCACTTATCTACGAGCATATTTTCTTGAAAAGAATAGTGTGCCTATTCATCTGCTCAACCTAAATTAAATGCGCTTCTCTGCGCTTAATGCTAAATTAATCTTGGTTTGGCGCTATCATTTACTTGCTTACAACTTTCTAAATAGGCTCGAATACACCACTTCTACTGATCTACGACCACATTTTTCTTGATTTTAATCCCTACGAATAAATTTTTTGCGTATTTCATCACCACAACCAGTATTTTCTCGAAACAAGTCGACTAATCTGCTCTCTTATGTTGTTCATGGGTTCAAGAATCGGATTGAGTATAAGTATCCCATTTACTTCCGTTTTCAGTGCTGCTAATAAAACTGGATTATTTCATCGGTTAAGATAACACCCTTCAAACAGTACGATTTTATGTACAGTGTATTCGGCTCGATTTTACCAATGAAGCAAGCATCGTGTAGGGCCTTTAAAAGAAATGGAAGAAACCATGACACAAATAATATGCATAATTAATTCACGAATACATGACGAAATTTATGAAGGGTATCAAAATGAGTAACAGTGAGTAAATAAAGAGGATGGCAAAAAGGAAAACAGAGAGAAGAGCTGCAGAAAACCAATTTTCGAACTGATGACCGCTGCTCACGACGATAAAGACCTCACAAAAGTAAACATCATTTCTACAACGGGCACGAGTCTCCACACCGATGCGTTTAACAATCGGAGTGTTCCGCAACTGACGTCCTCCAGACCATCCGGAACGATTGGACTGCTACCTTCTACTCTAAGGCTCCAGCCGGAGGGGTTGCGTCACCCAGGGATGCCATTCGGAGACCTTTCCGAGGAGTAGGACAGACGGGAGCGGTAAAGCTGAGATTGGAACCGGGGAAGAACACAATGAGTGCAAGGACTGCCTCATCGGCTCCTCGTCGTCATGTGCCGGAACTACCCGGAATCCTCTCCCCATCGCCGGCAACTTGGTGTGGCTATGGGAGACGAAGGCAGATGGCGTGAGGGAGGCAGAGGTTGGGCAGAAAGGAAGTTCAGTTCCAACTCCTCTGGCCGTCGGAAGAGAGCAGGCGGCAATTCTCCCAGTGAAGGGAAACGATTACACTCCCGGAATGGGATGACGCCGAGGAAGTGACTCAATCTAGTCCGGAATCCCGAGAATAGAGCAAAGAGTTCGCTGCCGAGTTCCAAGTTCTGGAGGGTTTAATTTGAGCGAGGAGAGAAGTTACCTCTTGGAAGGAATTCCTGGAACCAGACGTACAACCTTCACCATTATTCTAATCGATGCTCACTTCATGGAAAGTCCGATTCAACTTCTCAATTGCCTTCGTCGCTAGGAAATAAGAAAATTACACAAGAAGTTCATCATCTTTTTTCCAGAAGCGTGGTCAAGGGATTCAAATAACTCACAAATAGGATTTCATATATTACCAACCGTTCCCCTTTCGCGATTCGGAAGTTTTAATTATAATTTAAAGTTTGCAAAAACTTGGATTATTAGGACGACACAATATTAGCTATGAACTGCGAATATGAAAAAAATTCAAGTAAAGAAGCGTCAGAGGAAGGACCACCCAAATATCCATCACAAGACAGAGGACACGCAGTAGATAAATCTGCGCGAAACTTACGGTATACTTCAACACCTAGGTGACTTTAACGCTTCCAGTAAAGGCACTATT
Source organism: Ceriagrion tenellum (assembly GCA_963169105.1). NCBI lineage: Eukaryota > Metazoa > Arthropoda > Insecta > Odonata > Coenagrionidae > Ceriagrion > Ceriagrion tenellum. Next base: position 124,673,728 of record OY720634.1, on the reverse strand, counting down.
CCGAACTCATTTCATCAAGAAATATTGTTTAACATATCAGAGACTAATTTATGAAAACAAAAATATTACATTTTTTCAAATTAAATACATAAAAATTTCAGGGGATCATAGAAGCCATAGACATATTTAATGGTAACTTTTACTTAACTACAGAAAACTTACATAAAAAACACGACCCAGGTTTCAATACATAAGTATCATCTTCAGGTGCATAACAAATTAGGGAACTCTCTTATATATTTGGGAGAAAAGGAAAGAAGGGGGAGGTGATGATGGGGGGATTTCTTCCGCCCCCCCAACATCATCTCCCTCTTCTTTCCTTTTTCCCAAATATATAGGAGAGTTCCCGAATTTGTTATGCACCTGAAGATGATACTTATATATTGGAACCCGGGTCGTGTTTTTTATGTGGGTTTTTTGCGGTTAAGTAAAAGTTATCAATAAATATGTCTATTGAAACATACCACCAAGTTAACAAAGATACTGTTTTATATGTTCATAGCAGCCATGACTAAAATATACATCGGTAATGTTGATTACGGACATGGAACTATGAATGAAATGATAAATTAATTAAAATCTGAGTGACATGACATCATTCAATCGTTAAAAAGGAATATTTCCGCTAAGGATGCAAAGAAGAGGCGGACGAAGAGTTTAAAATAGAGTAGGTATGGCACTGTATGTTGCAGAAGCAATGGATTCTAGGAGAGTAGGTAATCATCATACAAGAGTTGGCTGGGGGAGTGTAACATGTGGGAATGGAAGTGAATGGAGAATGTGCAATGGAGGGAAAGGGAGACAAACGAAGAAGTCCTATGTATGGCGGGCGAGGAAACTTGGGAGGAATTTAGGATGAGGCTGAGTGGGTGCTCGGAGGAAGTAATGAGGCAATGGTAGAGGGAAACATATTTGGTTAGTAGGTGAAGGGAAAGGTGAGAATAGATTTTTTGCATGGGATGAAGAGAGGTAAAACGTATGCTGAAATAGAGAAACAATTTAATAGGTCAATTAAGTTCGACGCCTGAAAAATCTATAGCATCTGCTCTCTCCCAACTAAACTTATCTTACCCGGTACTTTAGAGAGACTTAACGATGAGTCATCCGTAGGAGTGAAAACGGAAAGATACGCCATAAATAAGGACGTTAGGATGAGGGATGCCCAAAGGCTACCAATCTACTAGTAGACCATTCCAATGAAATGAACCGGTAAATTATCCCAAAAATATTAACTCGTGGTAAATAAAGCAGTGTTACTGGAGTGAAATCATCAAGTACAGTTCTTTTGGACAACAAGAAGATCTACAATATTTATTCCAATAGCGAAGTCTTACATAAAGATAGCCGAGACAAGAATGAAAAATAAAACGTCAGCCCCGACAAGCGGGAATTAAAAATATAGTAAAAGAAGGCGGGGAAATTTCACTAGCAAAGGAAATTAAATTCCCATGGTCACAGGCGACACTCCTGGAGTTCACGTGAGAGCCTCTTAAATATTCAGGGTTGAAAAACAATCAGATGCGAAAGAGGAAGAATTTGTTTCCCTCGGCCGCAGTTCCTCAGAATTTTCCATCGCAATTTCCTTTTCTCCCATTGCCTTGAAAGAAATACATATCTCACTACTTCCTCACCAACACACCGGACCAGCGTCTTTCGAATGCTTTAAATTTCAAAAGCGCCCTAACGAAGGGCAATTCTCTCCCGCGATTCATTAGGTCTCCGTTGTTTTCGACTGGCGTTTGAATGCAAAATGATATCTCTTCTGCGAACACTACCTCTTTCTTCCACCGCCAGCGATTTATTCAAAAAACTTCAACGTCTTTCATTTCTCATCGGTTTTCTGCAAAAAAATTGCAGATCCATGGACAGACTGCCCTGTCTTGCTGCGGATAGTGGAAACATTTCTCATGAAGCAGAGAGACATGAGGAGTAAAGTGGTTGTAGAAATAGTACCTTAGGTGGCATTAGACTTTTACAGTTTGGCGAATGGCTCCATGATGTACAGTCGGATTCAAATGTATTGCAAAGAATCGAGCTTACGCTTCTCAAGGAAATCGAGTTTCACTTACGGCGCTGTTATTCTTTGCTACGCAACGCTATCTATTCATCTGTTTATTTGCACGTATTTAAATTGTAACAATTGAGCAATTGCTTGTTTTGTGCTAACTTGTTATTACATAATACGATCAGCTCGAATAAAAATGACATGCTGCGACGTATTGATTAATTGAAATACCAAACTTTATTATTCAACACAGATCGTTCCTGGCATACAATATACCTACGGCAAATACTACGTAATGTATCATTTAGAGTAACAGTTGTGATTAATAAATAATAATTATCCATGCTCAAATCGTAAATCCAAACCAAAACGAAAGTGTAATAACAAATTAGCACAATATAGGAAATTGGTCAACTATTACCATTTGAATACGTGCAAATAAACAGATGAATAGATAGTGTTGCGTAGCAAAGAATAACAGCGCCGTAAGTGAAACTCAATTTCCTTGAGAAGCGTAAGTGGCGCTGGATTCTTTGCAATACATTTGAATCCGACCGTACCTGAAAAACTCCTAACTTATTTAAACACGGATGTTGATATGTATTTCATATATGAATATTTAAGAATAGTACGCAGAAGATTCAGATAACATTGAACGGAATTATTACAGTATGGGAATAAAAAACGAGCATTTTTCAGCAAAAAGGAAATAGTTGTGAAAAATTGCGCACAATAAATCCAACGTAAATAGTTTACAATAAATACACTGTTTCAGGATTCACGTTTATTTTTAGCTAATTTTCACAAGAATAATCGAGAGATAATGAACCATAAAGTTAACACGTATCATAAGTGACCCCTATTTTCCCAAAATTAAGTTCTTTGAATACAAATGCTTAAGTTTGACTGAATGTCCAGAAGTGGTTTTCCCCAACTCGGACGTCCTCTTCAAGATCGTAATGGCTAAAATATTTGTAAACGAACTCCCGATTGGAGCCGCTTAGTAAGGAAAAGCAAATACGCGTCCGCTTCAAATAAAACACCGCTTCCGCTTCAAATAAAACATTCATGCGTAACGTAAAACTCAATTAGATACCTCTAAGTGGATGTAATATTAATCCTTCACGTCGGCTTATTGTTGGAGGGGAAAATCTCTCAACATTTAAATGAGACTATGTATTGCAGCGGTTTTTTTTACTTACTTTTATATAATTTGCAGGAAAGTTATTTCTGTTAAATGAAATTAGAAAAAACGAGTATTTGACCATACTGAGGAATACAGGGGAAGGGCAAGAAGAATTAAAATTTTACGCGTTCCAGGCCAACAGATTCTTTCCACACTGAGCGACGTTCTTCATTTACTAACTGAATTTTCGTTCCCTCAAACGAATTGAGCTTCAAAGATGAATTTTAGTAACCTCAGAGCGTAGTGCGATGGACCGCCAAAGAATCTTATGGCTTCTCCTTCGCGAAGCGAAATTATTCAGTCGCGGAAAAAGCTTACTAAGCACTACATAAAGTCATTTAAGGAAAAGTTTCTCTCGTTTCATTCTTTACTCACTTAATTGCTTTCCCTTGTTTCCTCCGATGCTAATCTCCTCTTTTTGTCCTTGTGGAAGACCTAAAATTTGACTCATTAACAGTTTTGATGGGGACACAAATCGTTAATCGAAAGGGAAATAACTGAATAGCAAAGAGATATTTAGAGAGGAAAGGACTACTACGGAATAGATTGGACCTGTCAAAACAAAACCTCATTTACCGCAGTCTAATACAATAAAACGTTTTGAAAGCCAACAGAAAAAACGAGCCACTTGTTGTCTACATACCAGTAAAATATATCCTTCTTCAATCTGCAATCTGACATGCACTAAGGTGACTTAAATGAAGAGTAATACCCAAACATAACTAGAAGATGGTGCCCGTTGAATTTTCCGAAATGATATAATTGTGACATAGGAGGACAAAAGAAGCCCCCCAATGTGACATAAAAATGTGTATGTAATGCAGCAGTTTACAGCCACTCTTGGAGAGGTCGGTAGGAAAGAATACAAATAAAATATCACAGCACACTTGACACAGTGCAAAAGTTGACAATTTTTTTCTTTCGAATCAAACGCAGAGCGATAGCAATAATCGAATCCAAAAACGAAAAACTTCAAACATTCAGTCAACCTACGTTACAACGTTAAAACGTTACAACTACGTTACAACGTTAAAAACAACAACGTTAAAAATTGCAGGTCTATATCATGAGTTCCAGTCATTTTAAAATCATTAAAATAAACTTCGGAACGGAATTAGATACTTTTATTAATGAAGATGAAGTTATAACCAAAGGGTCCCCAGGGACCTTTCGGCCTAGGTAATTCAGTCTAATAATGATTCTAAGTACATACTAAGGAGCATTAGTACCAACCATCACTCGAATCTGTAAAGGTGTTCGAAACAGATGAGTCAAGATTTAAAAAAAATAAAACAAAATTTCAATTTGATAGATACAGATAAGCATACGACGAGGAACACTGGGAAATAAATATCAAAGAGCCCGGAATATATTTTGCGAATTACAAATATGATTATGTACGGAACGCTCTACCTCATTTGATAAAGCTAAACTTGAGCATTTAATTTCTACAATCCTAAAATAATTTTTACTAACAAGTTGTTATGAAACATGAAACGTTGCAAGTGAGGGACACATTAAGAGGAGCAAAAAAATGCACAAAAATATCTCGATCACGCGGGGTAAAAAAAACAAAAACCTTCAACTCCGCAAGCAGATACGTTCCTTCAAAATGCCATCGCCACGGATGATGAATCATTCTCCGCGTCTCGGGATAATATGAGTTTCTGGACCGGAAGAGGCAGCGCGGGACATCTCCTTAATTCATCGACGCGAGCACAACGGCGGCGGAGGCTGCATATCTTTCATCGCGACCAGGATTTTTCTCAGTCGTCCGCGAAGAGATGGATTCGAGGGAAAGCTTCGGCGCCGCGCCAAGGGGGAAGAGTGGCGTGAGGGGGTTAAACGGGGGGGGGGGGGGGCGCGCTGTGGGCAACCGCTCTCCGCGCAGCACTCATGGAAATCCCGAAAAAAAGTTGACAACTTAAGGCGATAATTCTTTTTCTTTCCTTTCCCAGCGTCTCTCCATCACTTCCAAACGTTCACCTGGAGATTCATCCGTCATCACGGGAGACTAATGCCAAGAGTTGTTTTCTTCGCGCGCACACTTCCGAGCGCTTATGGTCGAAACTTGTCGGAAGACGTGTGTTCGTGACGTCGCCTTTATGTACGGTTAAGTAGGGATTCCGCGGAGAAAAGAACCATGCCGTATCTCTCGAGAGAAGATAAGTCCTTGTGACGGTAGTTACTCGAAGAAAAAGACAAAAAAAATAAGACCAGAGGCAGAAATAGACGCCATCGTGAATGTAGAGTCATCATGAAAGTAATCTTCCGAGCCGATGTAATTGATTTCCGGAAGAAACAGAAATGGAAAAATATCGGGGAAAAAGTATATGCGAAACTACTATGAAAAAAACCGACGTCAGGTCAAAGATAACACCATTCACTATGCAAACTTCTTAAAAGAATACCGTCACCCCTTGGAGTTGTTTACGAAGATCAAACCATTCTATAGAGGAATTTCAGGTACTTTTTTACGCAGTTACACTCGTGAAGCTAAACAGGCTCTTAAAAGCGATAAAATAGAAGAAAGACTGCTGTCAGACAATATGTCTTCTAAAATTTTGCATCCAAAATTACAAAGGATACCTCAAATAAGAAGACACCGCTTTATTCTACGCAAAGAGAAAGCATGGATTGCCACCATTAGTTCTCTTTTAGTAAGTAACTACCGATAGCTTAAATACTGACGGAACGCATAAAGTGATGATGATCTCTGGCAAATGAAAATCCCTGATAATGAGAGAAAAAATACATCAGAGAATGGGAGGCTGTAAAGATTGGAATTTCACACCAGGGAGTGACAAAAATATTCAAGGAAGTTTGAGCGACTTATTTCTCTTGTCAAGATGGAGAACATATTAGAATTTTGCGTGTTAATTTCAGCAGCAGTGGGAATCATGAAGCAAATATTGTCACATAAATCATGCAATAGTGTACTTCTAAATTACTGAAATTCGCAGTATTTAAATATAAATACATATCTATGAAAGTCCTTAACTTGACTCATTTTGTCCACGCGGTATGTTTGAAACCCCTTCACAAAGGAAGTTTTCTTGTGATTCTGAAAAAAACTACTGCGGTGACAATATGATTTATTAAAAAAAATAATTAAGAAAACATACGAACTATACACTGTTCATTTCTTTTACGAGATCTAAGTGCTACAAATCCCTCTTTTGTTAAATATGTCTCTCTGCGGGGCATACGTGAATCCTATCCCATGTAAAATGGGTGGTATTTTTGGCAAAATCTCGAGAAGTACTGCGGTAAGGGGTTGTTATTTTAGGCATTTGGGAAGGGTGAGATATGTTCCTTTAAAATGAGACAAAATTCATGGATTTCTAGGCGATATGATATACCGCTCAGAGTACCTTAACAGTCGGCCTCAGATCCTTCCCTAAGTGTGGGTATCTGCCAACCTAAACAATTGAAATCAGTGGCTACAAGGCGATTCCACGCAAACTCAACCAAGGCTGTGGCTCAACCATTTACGATTTTCACGATTTTTTGCACATAGCAAAATACAATGAGGAATGACGATTTGCCAAATGTTAGCCTTCTGTAATAATGAATATTAATGTTATGACACTTCAAATATCACAAATTAGCGCAAATTGGCGCGACGCAGCTCCGAGCTCTATCTCCAATAAATGACGATATAGCGGTCATATTTTAAATATAATTACATTTTAAAAGACATTAATCTGTTTTCTATTAACTTTTGGCTTCCTAGGCCTATACTCTGGGCTCCTAGACAACTTTAGCATGGATTCAAGTTTAATTAGAGTTTGGAGCTGCGGCGTGCCAATTTGTGCTAATTTGTGATATTTGCAGCCTCATAACGTTAACATTTATCATTAAAGAAGACTAATATTTGGCAAATCGTCATTCCTCATATAATTCTTCCTCTGTGCCAAAAATTTCGAAATTCGGAGATGGTCGAGCTACGACTGCATAGCCATTTGTTTGAGTTTGCGAGGAATCGGCAAACCTTGATGTACAAATATGATTTTTCAAAGATCTTCGAGACTTCTGCCGGGTTTGAAACTCTCAAAGCAATGAAAACCTTCACGATTAATACCCTCTTGTCATTCGGGACTTTCATTCTTGTTCTCGAACATTCACGTTAGGACGCTCGCTTAAGTGCAGAGGATGTGGATTGACTCTCCTGAGATGGACAGGAGCAACTAAACCATGAAAACGCTTGCCAGCCCGTAATTTCCCTGGGCATCCTGCCTACAAGGGCAATTACAGCGAGGGTGACAAATCACTCCACGTAGTCAGACATCAGTCCGACCTCGCAACGACCCGCGCCATAACGCCGACATTTTCTATCTCAAAGTTTAAATCATAAAAACCCTGTTTTTATTATTTAAACTTTGTATGTAAACTTTTTATGATTAAAACCAATTTCCCGGTTTTGGTCTTATTCGAGAGTTTGGCAATGACGATTGAAAAGGATTTAAAATTTAAAAATATGCAAATATCCGTCGTAAGGTTCGAAAGCCGAAATTCTAGTGACGTGTTATATATGAAATTATTAGATGGCGTGAAACGGAAAACATTGAGAGACTTGATCATCATCATTGGTCGTTCAATCCTAAGATTGATTGACTTCAGCCCTTCACCCTACCCTATCTAATGCTAGTTCCCTTACCTTCTGATATCTTTCCCTATGTACTGTCTTCTTTATTTGGTCCATGGAGATACGGGATATCAATGTAAAACAGACACACTCCACATTTATTATAATTGCATTTCTCACATTGGATATATTTAACGAGAAGTATAGTAAATGGTCAATTCCATGGCTTCAGACATTAAATTATACGAGCCAGTCATTAACGAGAAGTAATGACATTGCACAACTGAAAATAATAAATAAAAATTTGATATCAATGGATTATAAACATTTAAAGAACCGTCCTGAAGATCTCGACGTGATTCTGGCTTCGAAAATTGCTAGAAAACAGATGCTGCAGGCATTTTTTTTCATGACAGAATTTTTAATCATGAAGAGAAAACAATAAATTAAAAATACAGTTAAGCACCTAATTTTCTATAGACTTTCAAGCACAGTCACCAATTTAAAAGAAAAAAACATTAAAACGCTATCAGCTTAAGCACCAGCAATAGTGTCGATACTTTTTTCAAATAGATTGAACAATTTAAAAGTAAAGACTGAGATACTATTAACCAAGGGAAAAGTGGATTGGATTTTCAGAACCAATGACGCATACGCCAATATCTTTAGATAGCATCTACTAAGGAAACCAGACCGGTCTGAAAAGGTTTGGACAAAAATAAGGGACTAAATAATTTACCATGAGTATAGAACTACTGACTTCGACGACATACGAAGCATTGAAAATAAAAAATTTGGCCAGAAATAAATGTTGCAGGTAACAATAGAACGAATAGGCTGTGAGGTTAAATGATCGAAGATTGTTGGGGATTGAAACCAATCATGGTTGGATATATGTTTGGCAGAGGCGGAAGAATAAGAAAGTGAATGAATATTTTGGTTGGAATGAAGTGGGGCAAGAAGAGGGAGAGCATGGCGGCAACAAGGAGAACAGTTTTCGGCAGAGTTAAGTGAAAACGCAACCTAGACACAATCTTAAGCTTTGCTTTTCTCCAGACAGGATGCAAATAATTCTCAACCGTGGCGAAAATGAATCCCTATTTTCAGTCGCTCAAGATCGAGAAGCCATTTGAAGCCATTTTGAACAAACATTACACGCAGAAAATGTTTAAGATGATTTTGTAGCAACAATGCAATAGCAACCAAAATATAGTAATTCAACTACAATTAGAGGGATTGATCCCTCGATTAACATTTATCAACAATTCGATTACACTCGACTGCAATTCGAGGGATTGATCCCACACTTCGCACACGGCGGTCCGCGTGGAGGTTTGCCGGCTTCCCTCATGCATCGGGCGAATACCAGGCCATAAAGCCTGATAGTATAATAAAGAAATAAAATATAATAAATTATATATATATATATAAAATATATATAATTTATTGTATGTATATATATATATATATATATATATATAACTACACTTAGGATCACACACGTGACGAATATATGAAGTTTGCCAGAGAGAGGCAGACGCTAAACACAGAAAAACAGAAAAAAATGAACACACTTACTGAGTTTCTTAATATTTCGGTGCCACTAGCACCTTGTTCACAAGAGCGAAGAAGACTCCTTTTATATATATATATATATATATATATATATATATATATATATATATATATATATATATATATATATATATATATAAAAGATAATATAATAAAGAAAAAAAAAAGAAATTAAAAAAATAAAGAAAAAGATATCCCGAAAATACTACACGCTATACCCAAATATGCAACATGCTTGTAAATGACCTATGTAATTATAATTTTATTGACAAATCCGGAAGAGGAAGGGAGTCTTCACAAAGTAGGGGCTGTTATAACGTACATATTTATGAATAAATAAGCTACAAATATGATATATATTTCAAAATTCTCAATAGCAATGAAAAAATTTACACTTGACCACACTCTGTTCCACCCTAGCGCTCATACCTCTGCCTGCTACTTGCGGAAAGTGCAAAATAACCTTAGCGGCAGGCTAAACTAAAGTGAGAGAGATCTTTGAGTACCAAACTCCGCTCAGAGAAGACATTTCATTTAATTACACTGCCACTACTAAACGGCGAATGAACTCCAGACAGAAGAAGAGGACGTTATAAACGTGCCGAATAGATGGAAGGGTAGAAAAATGACTCGATGAAGACGAACGAAATGCGATGAGTGAGCGTAAAAACACAGGAAAAGGACAAACTGGAGATGGGGAAGAAAAAGCAAGGGAGAAGGAGGAGGATTGAGATGGATGAGCGATAGGACACGACGACGCTGGCATTTCTGGATGGAACGGGGAGGCGGTTTGTGCACGGCGAGGGAGGGAGAGAGAGAGCGACAGAGTTGGGAGAGGAGTGAGATGAAGAAGACGCGATGATTGGCGGGAGAGATGGCGTGGAAATAGAGAGAGAAGAGGATTACGCTACGGCTTCCAGGATGAGGTGGGGAAGGGGAAAGAGAGGAACAGCCGTGAGAAGAGACCAGAGCAATAAGAGAGAGTGGGGGGAGGAGGAGTAGGGCGGGAGGCCGAGAGTCGCGGAGAGAGAGATAAAAAGAAGAAATATCGGCATTCCTTCCGTAGGTAATAAGGTCTTGGAGAGACGCGGGGGCATTTCCGAGATAACAAGGGGGGGAAATCAATTTCATCCACGAGAGCGAAAGGACGGTCTATTTTTGCCATGCACACGCCGGGAGGCTGAGGAAAAATACAGCGTGGTTCTCATCCGGGTCAAGAAAAGCGGAATTATTTTTTTAAAGACAACGGAGTCACTATATATTCCTCAAATATAACACCCTGTAGGTTGTACAAAGGGCATCATTCTGACGGCGCAGGGGCATTTCAAGATAGGAAATGATGTTCTATCAATTTAACGAAGAGATATAATAATTATTGATTACAAATAAAATTCTCAACGAGAGACTCTGTTTTGTGCGGATAAAACAGTGAAGATTTGAGCAGTGGTTTAGTGAAATGTGCTTCCAGGGCTTAGACGCCCATACTGTTAACCAATTGTAAAACATGGGCAAGACTAATCGGATGAAAAAGATGACCAACCCTTTAACTTTGAACCGAGCTCAGCGATATTCAATTTCCGAGCGGGAATTGGTGTTTTTTCATTGTGGACGCCCGTTGACCAAAGATTAAATTTAGTTCACGTATACATGTCACACTAGTATTTAAATAAATCACTATAAAGAGACATGCATACATATCTACGTTACCTACCTAGCTACGCTACGCTATTGCGCGATTTGATTTGAGGAAATTCATGAAGAATAAGTAGCTTGAAGCTACACAAGAGGTCAGTCACGGAGCAGCTCATTCCCATAAACCATCTCCAGCTGATTACGGATTGGTTCCATTCATGGACGCCATAATTTCCGTCTTAAGATTCTTTCTAAAACTACCCTGAAGATTTCATTGATATTCTCATGACTGCGTTAATGGTGAGTTACAATGCATTAACCGATGTAATCAAATGAAATGAGACCCAAGAATTTTTTTTACTTACTTAAAATACTCATTAAAAGGTGAACTCAATGACAAGTGATTATAGCTCCAGCCACTCCGAAAAAAACCCTATAAATCAGCACATCAAGTCTATCTTTACTCTTTCATTCCTTAAGATTTGAAAAAAAATCATAAAATTAAGGACATGACGAAGTTCTTACAACAGTATAAAGTCACCACTTTCTAAAACCAATAAATCAGTTAATAGCCTTGGCTACTCCTCCGATGGATTAGACGGTATCATGGCGACATTCTTTCGAAGTAGAAGACGGGAGGACTCCACGGAGGAGGATACCAGGAAAGTTTATTGAGTTACGACCGGAAAAATCGCACGGGATAGTCGAAACGGAGGGGATCTACTGCCATAAAAGGGAGCAGTAAAAGAGTAGGATGGGATGAGTAAGAGGTAAGAGAGTGAGAAGGAGAGAAAATGGGAGGGGAGGCAAGAGATTTAACCGGCGACGGCCAGGAGAGGAGGAGGAGAGGTCAAAAGTTTAACAGGCTGTAAGATGATGGACCGGGGCGAGTCGGAGGGCGAGAGGGTCCAAATGAGTAGGGCTGAGCAGGAGAAAAGGCGAGAGGGAAGACGACGCCAACTTGCGAGCGAACGGTATCTGGTCACTGGTGCGAGGCTGTGCAAAAGGGAGCACATCAACATACATACACCATGTGGATGGAGTAAACATGAAATCTTTTGATACAGACAAATATCTCGGAATTACCTTTAACTTCTGATTCATTTTTTTTTTAATTTATCTTCACTATCCCGAATTATTGGCCAATTTTCGTCGGGTGAATAACTGCAACAACGGACGAGACACAAACACCCATGTCCTAGGCAGATAATATTCTACCCAGGCGGGTCTCGAACCCGCGACCCTCGGGTTAGCAAGCGAGGACTTTACCCCACCGCCACTGGGGCCGACGAAACGTGGGAATCGTGGGAAACACACACAAAAAATGTGCGGAACAGTATTAAAGAAACTAGGTTTTGTTAAGCGTATAATAGGAAGGTCCTCGGATGAAAAAGTAAAAGAGAGATGCTACTTCGCTGTGGTTAGGCCACATCTTGAATACGCGGCGAGCATTTGGGACTCTGGTCATAAGGAGTTAACCAACAAATCAATAAATTACAAAGAAAAGCAGCACGATTCGTTAAAAACTGCTATGAGCGAACATATAGCGCCTGACAAATTTTAGAGGGATTAAGGTGGGAGCCCATGGAGTGCCACCCTTCACATGAATGTTTTCACAAACTACATCCTGGTTTGTAAGCCTTATCTTCCTTGAGCACAGAAGTTGTCTTTTTCCCATGAACGCCTTCTTAGCTTGGGCTATTCTCCGCTCGATGTCCGTTGTAATTCTTCCGTCCCACGTGATAGTACTTTCGAGATAGGTGAAGGAATCCATTTGCTCTCCTCTCAGGGTGAGTTCTACATTCAGCTTAATAAAATAATAATTAATTAAAATAAAGGGGAATAAGGACTACCAAGTAAGAAAATATCAAGGATTTTCTCTGATTTTCAACTTAACCTATGCCTAACCGGTAGAATACATAATGATCCATACTCCGAATACGCATCAGGTCGCCAAACAGTGCTTCGCGTACAACGACCTTAACATTAATACAGGCGGATGACTAAAGAAATAGGATAGGCGATGAGGGACGGAGATGAACGAAGAGAGGGCGGATAAAGAGTAAAAGGATAGACGGAAAGTAGCAAAAGTAAAAATACAAAGAGAGGGAGGTCAGATTTGGGGTCGGACGGCCAGAGGCACGGATTGGAGAACCATCCGAAGCAGAGGAGGCGGCGGTAATGGGGAGATTGCAAAGAGAGGGAGGGAGGGGGGGAAGAGGAATGGGGAGCAAATATATGCACGATGGGCCAAAAAAAGGGCGAAAGGGTGGCGGGGCAGCGGCAAAAAAGAAAAACAAAGTAGATGAATATTTCCTCCCACAGCAAGAATTTTTTTGGACGAGATGAAAAAAAATACGAAATAGATTGCCCGCGTGGAGGACGGCAGACAAACATGTGTACGCGGCTCGCAATTTGCGGGATTGCCTCCCCCCCTCTCTCTCTCTAGTCATTCCCCTTCGAGCGGTCCAACAAGCCCTGCCATGCGCGGATGATATATGTGCCCCCGATGATGACAAAAAATAACGTTACTTCGAATAACATGCCCCGGGAAATCAAAACAAAGGCGTCCGCAAGCATAAAACATATTAAGCAATATTTTTGGTCCTATTACAGAATCAGATGATAATTTTACTAAAGTAAATTTCGGTGACAGCTAATTGTATTTCCCTCTTTAAATAACCCCAGGGAAGGGGGTTCAAGTCCCGTCTCGGTACAAAATTCACCTCCGAGGACTTGGACGTATACGTTTGTTCGTTGTAGTCATAATAACACCTTGTGTAACAGGGAATTGTGGCTGTCTTCAGGATAATGGCAATTAAATAAATAAATTCCCACTCAGTACGGGATAGACAACGTAATAATATCCAACAAATGCGAATAAGGGTATTTTAAATTGACCGTTTTTCGGAAAATATAAAAATAAAAGTAAATTAATCAGGATGTACCAGTAAGATATGTTAAGTATGCTATACTCTGAGCGTAGAATTATTACAGAAAAAGTACAGTGGCGGAAAAAATTAACGCAAAACTCATTGGCGTTTAAATGCGGCGTACACGGGAACTAATTGAAATCGCTTTTCCTTCGACAACTTGACAACAATGAGACAGCATATGGAAACCGGGAATATTCAAACTCTATATGAATGGATAACGATTTTACGCGTCATGTAAATAGTCATACTAATAAGGTTTAGGTTCGCGAGATCGTCTAGGAGTTGTAAACGTGATGAGCTTGCTTCAACCCGCACCCAGTCGAGGTTCCGAAGTCGTAGTTGATTATGTAGAGATGCTTACCATATTTTTTTTAGCTTTGGACCGTTCAAAAAAATTTTCTTGGTTGAAACTTAAGAAACAATACGACGAAAGCATTATTTGTTGGGACATAAAAATGTTTTACTCTCCAGATCAAATTCACTGACAATAAAACGTATTTCCTCGTGCAGGGAATAGCTGTGGATGAACATCGTTTTAATAGACCTCAAACTACTTCCGAGAAATATGATGCATTACAATTAACACTTTGGCGTAATATCCTGTGAATTTCAAGTAAAAGTATGGGAAATCTGGTTGAATAGAATGGTTTCCATGTGGAGAATAGTTTTCTTTACGAAAATTTCCAATACCTTGAAACCCTACGTTAGTTTCCGCCCTCGTGCATACAGGTCATCTCAAACACTTAAATTTCTTAATTACTTCTAACGTAATATTATTTACTTTCTGAAAACTACTTTCAAAAATCCAGAACATTTTATTTGGTCCAGTTTTTAAAGGAAGCATTAGAATTCCCTTTTTTCGTTGTATAGTAAGAACCACTGGACGCGAATTTCGCTTGATCGATGAAGTAGCCTAGAGGGAGAGTGTTCGTCTGCGGCCAAGAATGCCCGGGGTTCAAATCCTGGCGTGGCCTCTTTTAGTGCCTTTATAATTAATCTACGCGATGTGACTTTATTGCAGCCAAAACTTCGCAGGAATCCACGGAAGGCCCAGAGAATGGATATTGACCTCAACCATGAGTGTGTGAGTTTTACGCATATTCGGGCTTTGTAAAAGAATCAGAGCGGTCTCCTTGGTCGTCGAATGAGACGTTTACTTCTCATTCTCGGGTACTCGGCCCCACTTGATGTCTACGTCCTGTCTGTCGTGTGAATCTCATACCTACTTATTTGCCAATTTACCACTCAATGAAAAGCTATTCATGAAGGAGGGAATAGACCGGATCTCTGGTTGTGTCAGTTACTCGATTTAGTGACCTTACCTGATGCTACATTCACCTTTAAATTACTTTGAAATGATTTAGTAAAGAGGGCAATTATTTTTATTAGGAATTAGAGTTTGGTTCTATCTGCCGAACTTGTAAATACCGATTACTTATCTGAGTGAGAGACCAAACAAGTGTGGAATTTTCTTCAAAATATCTTGAAAACGGTATTTGAAGCTTTCCCAGCATTGTTTTCTAGGTTTGCTATGAGCAATACATTAACCGTGTAGTTCAACAGTTCAACTTAGAAGATGGAGAATAATACTTAGAGGATAAGGTAAATTAATGAATCACTCAAATACCATTTGACATATTCGCAGTGAAAACTGTTTGGCTAAAATTACGCAGTTAAATTTTATGAGGAGCACTTTTATACCCACGCCTTAGTAATACTCCGACAAAAATGCATCGCCTATCTTCCCCTGTGAAAGTGATAAAATACTCAAAATCATCTTTTCCATGTAGTGACTAAGCAGTAATTAGATATTTTCCCTATGGTCATGTGTATACTCCTCATAAATCCGCAGAGTAGTCAATGGAGTGCAAATTAGGAATGTGCACCATCAAAGATTATACGATTGATACGTTGCTAAAGAATCTATTCCTCTTCAAATGCGTCGCAATATTATTGCTTCAATGGAAGTTAAAGTTGTGAGTGCCCCCACATAAAGATATTAATAGACTTTTTACAGGGTCATAAATTTCATTTCTTAGTGGTAATTTATTTTAACGGATGTTGAAAAGGGACTCTATAATGCTTTATTTAGAACGAGTGAATTTAAAAATAATTCTCTCAATTTGAGCTATGTGTGCACATAATCACAGCAAAGGAACATCGAGAAATATGCTGGTATTTGCATAAAGAATGTAGATTTTTATTAGTCTAATTATCAATCAATCCCCCTCCATTCTCGATTTCCTGACCAAGTCTTTGTGACATGGAGTTGCCCACATTTTGGTATCATCTTACTGGGTTCATTTCCCATTCTTCCTCCACGATTTTCCTCAATGCATCTTAATTTGGGATTGTTTCGTTTGAGAGGGTAGAAAAACGTTTGTTTCTCGCATTTTTCTCATTATGAACGCTGCGCTCCGTAGAGCCCAATCCATCTATGTTACATGATTGATTTTGAACCACCGCCTAGAATTTTGACATTTGTGAACTCGTAAGTATTCCTAGTTGCAAGCGAATAATGAATATTGATAAGCATTTGATAAAACATAGTTCTTATTATAGCGGACATGAATTTAATGAATTTCGTTTGATAGTAGTTAGAAATTTTTTTTTAACTTTTAAACACCAAATAAAAGTTCAGTGAGTGAAAGTCGAAGGCTCAACACCTCTTCGGGTAATTTTTCGACAGATGTTTTTGTCTT
Source organism: Ceriagrion tenellum (assembly GCA_963169105.1). Taxonomy (NCBI): domain Eukaryota; kingdom Metazoa; phylum Arthropoda; class Insecta; order Odonata; family Coenagrionidae; genus Ceriagrion; species Ceriagrion tenellum. The sequence goes on along the minus strand of OY720634.1, from coordinate 124,657,104 downwards.
TTACAAACCTACTATCCGATTCCTCCGCCTGGGAGAAAGATGAGGCATACTTAAAGACTAATGAGATCTTTTTATCCTCCAAGAAGTTTGGGAGAGGCCGCTAAAACTTTGAACAGTATGTCTGCTTGCGCTGTCCGCTCTGCTTGATCGTCTATCGACGCTCGTCTCAATGAATTAGTCATCAGTAAACCTTGGCCAAGTTCCGGGTGGTGATGGTCGGGGTGGTTTGTTGTTGTGAATAACGCACAGGTTTCAAATACTTGCTGCACCAGAAAGAAAAGGCTCGTAGCGCTTCGATAAAATTGGAAGCCCCCGTCGAATACTTTTAAGGGCGTAAGAGAAGTCAAATACCACTTCTTACCTGTGAGTTAAACGCCTGGCGTTCAAAACATTATCTATGGCAGAAAAGGTATCCCCCACAACACAAGGGGAAAGTAAGCTCATATTAAAGGCATATTATTTCCCAAATCAATATAATGCGCCCTTCATACATTCCGATTTTGAATGGATTAGTATTGGTGAAGCTTTGTATAGACACGGGGAAAACTCTAGGGATCCTCAAGAGTCCTCCAAGATTGCTCGTTGCTTTAACACAGACTTAAGGTAGCTGGCCTCCAAACCTATGCATGAGGGGAACTAATGGCGTTTGATTGGAATGGTCTGGGCTGATGAGGTGAAATCCGAGAACTACTTCTTTCTGTTTGTATTCCCGGGAGAGTAGTATGCTTTTTCCTATCCTTTAGTTATTTTAAACGTTCGTAGACAATACCACCACTCATTTTAAAAGTAACTTAGTTCACAGTAACGCATTCGGACGCAAATAAATTCACCAAAAGGATACGAAACATCATCATAAATTCGCCTTGTCATAAGAAAGCTCAGTAGTTGTTACTGGGTAGCAAACCTGAATCGCAATCATGGTTCTTCATAATAACATTGTTTGAGTATGCTCATGATTTCTAAAACGTGATCGTTATCAAGAAAGATCGGGTGCTACATAGCAATGGAGTGCGCTCCCAGGACCTTATGCATTGCCCTACCAATGCGGCTTGCCTTTTGGATGACAATAACGACCATGAGAAGATAATAACCGAAATCCCACCCCCGGTCGAGACATTTTTGATTTTTTTATTCTATTTCTGGTCGAGTAAAATTATTTTTATTCGGCAAATTTTATCTATTTTGTATTTAAAAAATTTCATATTATCAGCCAGTCATTGTAGCTACACACTACATTCATTCATATCGCCAATATGAGGAAATTTATATAAACCATCATTTGCGTTCATTAAAAATCGAACACGGACCACTCTTAAGCTAGCCAAATACATCTGACAGCTACAACATTAACCGTTACCTATTAATTTATCTCATTAATGATATTTTACCCCAAACTGAACTCATTTAAAAGGCTTTTTGTTAATTTTATATGTGCGGCGAATTTATAGCTAAGCATGTAAGATAGTATGCAATCAGACTTATAGAATTGTTTATCCATAACTACACCTAATTTGGGTAAACTCTTCTGAATGTTTATTCGCATATCCTATATTTACTAGATAAAACTTAACAGTGGACAGCTCGTCACCAAGCTTCCTGTGATAAGATGAAAGAAATATCGGGAAAATATGCCTAGATTATTCGGTATTGATGCGAGCACATTTATTTTTATCTCGTGAAATTATATATGTTTACGTATGTTTTCATAGTTCAATCCCATTATGACGAACTATAGACGGATTTATGTTGGGTCAAGAATGATTCATTAATAAATATCCGTTTTGAATTTAATAAATATCCGTTTAAGGAACTTCGTCAATCTACAAATGGAAAATAGTGAAAAATTACATTACTTAGACAATACTTATTTTAATTAAATCTTTTTTTTATCGACATTTGGTGCGGATAAATCTCGATTTATATTATTTCGTTGAAACAGACACAGTACGCATCATTCAAAAAGATCCTCGGAAAGTCGACCACAATAAATATCCCTTGGTGGTAGAAGATGAAGATTTTAGCATATAGTATACTGAATTGGGGGGGATAGTGAATATTTTTTATCATCAGTCTTTCTGTATAAATGATATCATTCGACGTAAGAACCATGCTGAAACAAACAGCGATGCGCTGCGACTGAATGTGCAAATAGTATGAGACGAAAGCTCAAAAATGAGGCGATTGATGACTAAGTTCTAGGCTCCGACAAATGTGAGTTCCATTGCGGATTTCAAATATTTGCGGTAGACGATGTTTTCCTCAGTGTTGCCAGTCTTTCGAGTGTGTACTGCTCCTAGAAGTTCCCAAAAATGCCGCATTCGGGCGCGCGAAAAATTTTGCGTTAATTTCTTCCGCCACTGTACAATAAAAGTGTCATTAAAGTTGGTAGTTTCCGGCGATACTTTATGAAATTTACTAAACATTTTGAATGAATAGAGTAAACTTTGTTTTTCCACAATGAATTTAATAACTAACGAGCATGGTTTCGACGATTAACGTCATCATCAGGTGAAGATACACCAAGATGTATCCTATTTATTTTGTCATGTTATATCCTATTATAGTTATCCTATACACCAAGATGTTGCACCAAGATGTATCTTTACCTGATGATGATGTTAATCGTCGAAACCATGGTCGTAAGTTGTTAAATTCACTGTGGAAAAACAAAGTTTACTCTAAAATCAAATCAAAAGTGGCATTGTTATTGTGAGCGGATGTCTTTTCAGTACGAAGAAAATTGATGACTCAGTATTTCCATAAGTTGACATTTAATCCGAATCAGGAGCGTTAAATGTCTGATTTTTAACAGATACGGGATGTTCTACGACTGAGCGATGATCCTGAGGATATGGAATCGAAGTTAGGGACCATCTAACCTAGTGCCATTCAGCTGGTAAACTACCCAAGAGGGAACTACATCTGCTAGTCTTCCCATAGGGTATCATAGGCAATAGCTTTTATTCTGACTGAGTTTTATCCATAAAAAAAAGTCAAAACCCTTCAGATAAACTGAGCTAAGGTTCGTAAATATACATCTAACTGGAGCTGAGAAAATGCATGAGAGGATCTCCTCAATTTCCGGCTCTGAATAAGGAATGCCGATGATGCACTGGAATATGAACGAGAGGATTCCTTTGCATAGGTACTTTGGAAGTAAGTTAATAAAATGAAATACCTCATCACATTGCACAAGATACAGAGAAGTCAAAATAAACAAACACGCAAATGGAAAACTATTGAGTTCAAAGAAGATGCGATTGTAATTAAGGGGCGGCGTAGCATTGTGACCACACAATAGAAAACTAGAAGCTTTTGAAAGATGAATTGCCTGCCAAAGCTAGAGTCTATATGAAAATGAAGTGGAAATACAACCTGAGAAATAAAGAAGCATGGAATGAGGGAATATGTCGTTGAAGTGCTTTGAGAAACCATCAAATTATGTACAAGAAACAAATATGCGCGGAATGCAGGGAAGTCAACACTGTTTTGAAAACTAAGTTAGAAAGGAAGAGATATTTCATTACGTTCAAACTAGACATGGAGGCACTAGGGGATTTATTCTTCTCTTTCATTGAACATTCAAACGTAATGAATGCATTAAAGGATTTTAATTAGATTCAAAACGGCGATAGAAATAAAAAATAGGTGTTTGAGAAGACACAAATCAAAAACCCCCGTCTAAAGCAAAGTCTATCAAAAGGAATTAATAGGGATTACCCTCTTAGTTCCTTTTGATACTAATTTTCTGTGGAATGCAAATGGAAAAATTCCGCAGCTCTGACATGAATTTAATCATTAATTCTCTATTGTTGAGAGAGGTAAAAAGGGTTTAAAAATTGAACGCAGAAATTATATACAAGGACGTTTATTAAAAGAAAACCACACCAAAATAATGAAAAACCCATTCTTCAATCGGCAGAAGGCAAGAAAAAATTACAATAAAAACAAAACGTATAAATTACATTGAACATCGTAACAGTTGACGTTGAAGGAAGAGGTCAGGCTACGAATATTTATAGACGCAAACTCTTATTTCAACTAATACCATTACCAACCAACAGACGTAATCGTAATCACACGGAATGCAAGCTGCTTTAGGAAGAATGGAAAATCTGATGAGAATCTAGAACACAGACTTATTTGCCGTCCTTCATTTCCCTCGAAACAGTCACCTATCTCATTCTTTTATCATTCCTTTCTCGTGCCCCTGACTTCGACCAATGCTTCCTTCCCCTCCGCTGTGTCACCGAGGCAATCCATCATCGGGGAGACACTCTTATCCTCTTCTCACTCAAGTGCCCCGTGCTAACGTCCCTCATATCAACGAAAAAACCTGATCAAAGTGTTTGCTACCAAGTGCCACGTGGCTGCATTTGTTTCTTTCCGCCCAGGAACCGCGTTTACTCCTACAAATCCCTTCCCTTTACTTACTCAACAGGGCGATTACCACGTTGCTTCCTCTTCACACCTCTCTTCAACTTCGCCGACACAACCGATAACAAAGTATTCATGGTCCTTACCCTGAATCGCGTTTCAGGGTGATTGGGATGTCTTGTATGCTTCGTGAATGTCAAGAAATGAACGAAACGTTGAACCTTAAGGAAGTTTTACAAGGGATGCGCAATTGCACAATCTGATGTATGTACGAACGTGCATTCCATACCACGTCGTGTAAAGCGGTGAATTGCACGAACATATGCGACAACTTATGAACGTGAGATGGCAAAATAGCTCTTGCTCAAATTAAAAAATTATTGCATGCCAGATCGAGAAAAAGACGAAATTTTTAAATCATCAATTTCATGCCCCGTGTAAAACGAGCTTTAGACTTATCAGTTTCGTTTGTTAAAGCAGAGGTTTCGCGTATAAAGAAATTTATTTACTATTAAATAAGGTAAATTTTGTATAGAACACATAGAAGAATATAAATACCATAATATATTGTTCTCAATTAAAGAACCCGGGAGAAACGAGAGGTGAAGCTTGAGGAATGGAGGAAGGCTTTAGGAGAGAGAGGGTTGTAGATCAGCAGGTTAAAAATAATATTTGCAACAAAGACCGTTGAAGGCCTTTCTGTAAAGCTGAAGGAGTAATGCCCCTGCGTTCAGGTACCACGGATCCAAGGCTGGAGTTATAGTACCTTGGAGCAAATTCATAGAGTGACAGATGATTGGAAACTGAAAAACAGCACAGGATAAACTGTGGTTGTCGAAACAGGAGAAAAATCAGTGGAGAGCTAAACGATAGGAGGGTGAGCTTCCAGGTGAAAGGAAAGCTATTCAAGTCTGTGGTGAGCCCTGCTACTCTGTACAGGGCGGAAACGTGCTCGCTTACAAAGGTCCAGAAAAGAAAGCTAGAAGTAGCTAAAATGAGGACTCTGCGTTGAATGAGTGGAGCAACGAGAATATATTAGATAAAAAATTAGTCAATTCGAGGAACGGCAACGATAGGACCGATGGGCATGAAGGAACAAGAAAGTAGACTCCGGTGATATGGACATGTGCAGAGAAGGGCGAAGCACCATGTTGGGAAAAGAGTTGAGAAAATGGAGATTAGTGGGAAAAGAAAGAAGGGAAGACCGTAGATGAGATGGAAGGATAAACTGGCAGAAGACATGAAGGATAAAGGCTGGAGAAAAGAAGAGACTTTAGAATGGAATCTGCAGCGGAGAATTAAAGAAACTAACTCCAACTCCGATGATAAAGAATAATGCAGATAGAAAGAAGAAGAATACATTCACCCCATCCAGATCCGGGGAGCCACATCAAGATAACTGTACAAATAATAGAGTGATTATATGAAAAGGAGTCCTTCATTCTCCAAGGTTTGCATTCAGACTCATTCAACCATTAAAAAAACTTGAAGTTCAGAGAATAATTGAAATGTAACGGCAGGCATAATCATAATGAGTAGTAGTATTTTATTGTAGCAAATATTTGTAATTTGACTAATCACGGCTACTTACGCCTTAAATCCCACATTATTCAATTTTTCTGTACACACCCAAACTGCTAAGGAAATACCTACCACTTATGATGCACGTAACACAAAAGCCGCTCTTTAACGCCATGGTGGTTCGCCTCTCGCGTAAAATTGCATTATTTATTAATCTGTACACTGGACGCAAGATATATTTTCATAACCACATAAAATTATATAAATGCTCATCGCTGAATCCTTTTTTATTTACTGTAACCATTAATGTTTTGATAACACTTCAATTTTAACTGCTCGAGATGTAAATAGTTCCTTATCAACGTGAAACCTATGCTCGGGTTCATACCCATCCTGTAGACTTATAAACGTCCTTACCGTGAGATTTCATCAGGAACAAGGGATTAATTAAATAAAGCATCTGTGGTAAATTTAGAGAGGGTGACTACGTGATTCGAAAGGACTGGAGGGGCTTAGCGGATACGCCAAAGGTTTGTTGATCGATTTCGAGCCGCAGGCGACATTCCTAAGCAATGGTAAACACAGTTGTCAGCCTTTTCTTTTCCCTGTATCAAAACCTGGAAGAAAAAATTGGAGTCTGCCTCATGAGTGAAAACTCAGCCGAACTCCCGAGGATGAGAATGCTAGGGACCGCGGCTACGTGGTATTTTTACAGTGTTTTACGATGTAATCTTTGGGATATTTTCACCAAGCGATGTGTTCCACTGAGCGCGCCGTACAGATCTCACTTACCACGAGACCTGGGCGCAATGGTTAGGGATCCCCACTTCCCCGAGGGATGGTTAGCGCGGGATAATAAAGCGAAGTAGTTTTGGAAGACAAGGAAAAAGAGGGTGAAGAGGCAAAGAACCAAGAAGATGATTTCGGTAGGAATGAGCCATGAATGCAGAGAGGGGAGAACGGCTGTCTCCAGCCAGCGACTGAGGAAAAATAAGGACCCCAGAAACTGGAAAGTGCTGACATACCCCCCCTTTTCTTCACCTTGAACATTCTGAGATACTTCAGTGTATCTGGTCCCGTTTGATTGTACAATTTTTCAATTTGGCTAAGAAAAGAAAATAATAGAGTAAATCTCAATAATCCCCAATGCCTCAACATATTAGGAATCGTGGAGGGTTGATAGAATTCCAATCGACACAAAAATTTCACAAAAAATACTTTCGCTACAATATAAAACAAAACAGTTATAATGGAAACGGCAAAAAACTGTTTTCATAGACATAATAGGCTATTTCTAAACACTCAGTTGGCCCTAAAAAAATGCCTTGTACGGTAGACATTACAATCTTCACACTTCTTTCACGCTATCAATTCTTTAAAGATCTCAAATGACCATCGAGTCCAATGATTCTACACACTCCTGTTTTCCACCAAGATAACAAATTCCTTTTTATGTTAAACAAGCCAAGCACGTTCGGTTGTTTGGCCTAAGCATGTTTATTTATCCATACCATAATAGACATCTACATCCCCAAAGCCTCAACCAGGCTCGTAAATTCATTCCTCTCGTTTCAGGTTCACGAACCATATTTGATACGGTATTAATACTCGAGAAAATGCGTCGCCGAGAATAATTTCAGTCTCAACGTCAAGACAACGACTAACCAAAGACTTGAAAAGAGAAGACGGAGTACGAGTTAAGAATGAACTCTACAAGGGCTCGGGAAAAAGAGAGGCGCTTATATAAAGGACGCATGCATGCAAATATGTAGGCAAAACAACTTCTTCTATCACGCGTAGGTAAATATGCTATACAAATTCATATTCTTTTAGTACGAGGTCTCACCCGAGACAAAGAGGGGACGGAATGGGATGGGGAAATGCGAAAAAGGAAATGAAATGGCGCCCTCGCCGTAAAAGAACTTGAATGATAAAAAAATAAAGCCAGAGAGGGAGCAGGGAACAGCGAGGGTTGGTTAGGAGGATAAGAGAAGAGAGAAGGTTGAATGGAGGGAAAAGTCGGGTGGAAGAATGTTATTCCAGGCGTGAATAGGCCTGGTCCCCTCTTTGTATCCCTTCACTACTCTCCTACTTTCCATAGCGCTCCGCACTCACTGCAAATAAGAACTTAGCTTAAGGTGGTACGAGCTAGATAGTTCCCCAGTCATAATAGAGACCATATTAGAATTACACGTTTTAATTTTACCAGCCGTGAGACTCACGAATTCAATTTTGCATTATTAATGGTGCAATAAAATAGTTTTAAATGACAGAAATTGTAAGTAATCAAATGGAAATATCTAAATTAGTCTTTAACTTGAATCATTTTTTTCATGCGGTACGTTTGAAACTCCATTAAAACGGAAAGTTTATTGTGATCCCGAAGAATTTACTGCGGTGACAATATGGTAAGTTTTCAAAAATAGTTTAGAAAACACACAAACTACACACTCTTGATTTTTTGAAGAGACCTAAGTGTAGGAAATGCCTAATTTTTTGTATTAGGTCTGTCTGGAGTGCGTACACGTACCATTTCCCATGTAAAACGGCTGGTATTTTCCGACACATATCTCGGAAAGTAATGTGGTAAGGGATTGAATTTTTGGTGTCAATGGAAGGGTGATATATTTTTCTTTAAAATGAGATCAAATTAATTGGTTTCTAGGTAAAATGATATTTCGCTCAAACTACATTAAGAACGTAACTTAAAGACGGTTGAAGAAGAGAAAGCAGCTCACAATCAGATGTAAAACTTTCACAATGCTCTGAACTCCTTTGAACATGATCCTTCCAATTCACCCCTATTCTTGCTACTCCTACACTCACAAGCGTTTATGGCCGCAGGCTGAACGCTATGAAACATTTCCATACAGATATGAACAAAAATCCGTCTTTCCACGCACAATAAGTGACCGCAATAAAAAATGTCCTCCATTCAAAACACTCCCTTAATACACTTCACCATTTCACCACCGAAAACCTTACCCTTTACACCTTTACGCGGCTGGAGTCCAAACACCCCTGCCACACACTCATGTGGCGGCTCGCAGGGTAGTACGTACATGCGGATGGCAATACCTCCTCTTTTTCATAATAACCTACTTGGTTGTGACCACAACTGTGTAAAAAAATCATCATTTTAAAAACTACCAAATTAAATACGGTTCACTGTGCGGAATAGCCAGCATCCTAGGGCATTAGACATTACAGAGGATGGAGTCACACTGGTATACGCGAAAGAGGCAAGATTCTCTTCCAAGGGTTATTTTAAAAACATGGGGATTGAGGACTCGGTTTAAGGTAGTCCGAACGAGATAGTTCCCAAGTCATAATAGAGACCATATTCGAATTACACGTTTTAATTTCACCAGCTGTGAGACACACGAATTAAATATTGCATTATTAATGGTGCAATAATATAGTTTTACATGACAGCAATGGTAAGTAATTAAATGAAAATATCTAAATAAGTCTTTAACTGACTCATTTTTTTCGCGCGGTGAGTTTGAAACTCCTTCAAAACGGAAGGTTTTTTGTGATACCCAAGAACCTACTGCGGTGACAATATGATTAATTTTCAAATATAGTTGAGAAAACATACGCACTACGCGCTGTTAGTTGTTTTTACGACATCTAAGTGTTAGAAATACCTCATTTTGTTCATAATGTCTCTATGGAGTGCATGCACGTACCATTTCCCATGTAAAATGGCTGGTCTTTTATAGCAAAAACCTCCGAATGTAATGAGGTAAGAGGTAGAAATTTTGGTGCCAATGGATAGGTGAGATGTTTTTCTTTAAAATGAGACCAAATTAATTGATTTCTAAGTCAAATGACATTTCGCTCGGACTACCTTAAGGTGCTACTTTCTCCTCTTAAGCTATGTTCTTATGGTGTACCTGCCGTTATTCTTTCACCGCTTCCCGCGGCACAGGAGATACACAAAAAAACCACACACGGAGAAAAGGAAAAAGATGAGAGCCGGGTACGAAAAAATGGCTGAAGAACTTTCCTTTGAGCAAGTCTCCACGCCTCCTTTTCCTCGGAGGACCCCTTTCTTCTCTCTCTCTCCACCTGCGAACCGTCTGTAAGAGCAATACACAAAGGAGTCGAGGACCTGGGGAATCCCGCTTATTATGCCTAGTGGGCTCTACTGCTCCCCCTTCCTTTATTATTATCATTCGCGTTTTTTAATCAATGCCACTCCCTTTTCCGCACTTCTCCAACGACCGCTACCCTTCCTTCACCCCCTTCTGCCCAAGCCGTGTCGCTCAACTTTGATGACGCAAGATGCCTACCTGTAGTCTACGAAAAGGAGAGATATTTTCTTTTAATTATAATCCTTCTAATTAGAGGCAAGAGGGTTGTCCGTGGAACATGAAAAGAAACCTGAGAGGGAAGTAAAAGAAACAGAATTTTCTTCTTCTTGGGGTGATAATATATCGACCCAGTGTGTATAAAGACGAGTTCATCAGCGCAGAAAAATATTTAATCCATCGTAATCACAATCTTAGACCTTACTTAAGGTGATGATGGGTGGAAATTTCACTTTTTGGAGTACAAAATATTCGATTTTATGCTATAGTCTGCGTCCAGGGTACACCGTAGATTTCTGGGGTGCGATTCTGTTTCTTAATAACGCCACAGCGCCGAGACCATGCGGTAAAATAGTTATTAGCTCCACGAAAATGCAAATCTATTTTTCGCATCTCGGGCCATTTCAGCCTGTTTCAACGCTTATTTATTGTATTGTCGCAATGGTCGTGACGTCAAAAGAAACAGAATCGCGCGCGGCGCCTTGCTAGCGACAGCAATCGCAGTTATATCACCGCGCTATGATAGTGTATGCAGAAACAGAATAATTCCCCTGGAGACGAAATACGCTTGTTTTTAACCCCCAACCTCTCAACCAATTAATAGTGGAAATCTGAAATTTTGAATTTTTCCTGTGCTCAAGCCATCTGCTTCATATCGAAAAATTACGAGGTTACGCCAAAACTAGGAAAAATGTTTTTCACTGATATCACACGCTACATGTAATTAAAGAAATATCTCGACTGCGATCACTTTGAAAATCATCATTAAGAGAAAATTAATGTCTCCGAGATCTATATTTTGTCTAAAGGCTGCTCTGGGCTCAGGGTTTTTATTTTTTATATTTTTATGTTTAACGTTTGATAAGATATAGTAAAATTAGGGTTTTAGGTATGTTCTATTGTAATTCGGCCTTGAATTGTGACATTTTAACGTGAACTTTTAAGGAATTAGCACAGATTACAGTAGAAAGACGCCAGTTTGAGCGAAAAAGAATTTTAAGTCCTTTAAATGAAACTGTTTATAAGAAGAGTACAGTACCGAGAAATTGGATAAAAAATCATGAGGGATCTAACCAACTATTTCTTAAAGTTATTGACGAATTATTGCCCTGATTGAAGAGAACATTTGGTAGGTAAAAATGGCGCTGGAGTAGGTTCCTATGACCGGACAAATGTGGCCATAAAAACTCATTTATGGAATAATCAGCATAGTTTTTTGCCTTAATTTTGTTCTTCATTATGTAATTTATTTCATCAGCAAAATCAGGATTTGTTTTAATCTGAATAAATACAATCTTGACAGGCAAGAGCACTGAGGTAATTGGAGAGGGCACTATGCCATCAAGCTGAAGCCTGACCAGCGAAATAACAACCATATTGCTTAACACTGCTCGTTACCTTTGTGCTATGGAAAGCACGTCGGAAGGGACAAATTAGCGGATGTAAAGCAAAAGTATCAACCATCTGTTTGAAATTTAAGATAAGTAACTCTTGAGACACAGTTGGCTCCTTAGTGTTATTGATCTGATTCAATTTTACAATAGTTAAACTTTACACCCTTAGACGCTACTTCATGGAAGTATTTTGTACTTGAAATTCTATTCCTTTTCTAGGAAAAATTTCTTGTAGAATTTCAAACCGCCTTCCGATATCCCTTAAGCCAGTATTCTACACTCCCCTGACGATTTATATCAATTTATAAAATTTTTAAATCAATATATAAAATTTTTAGTAAACGGTAATTTATTCAGATCGGGGATTTACAAAATTAAATGTAATGGCAGTGATATAGCTTACATTGGTCAAACAGGACGAAATTTTAAGACAGATCAAAGAACACTCACGAAGTTACTTAAATATGGACACCAACTCACAATTTGCAAAGCATCTGTTGGATGATTTTATTCCCGCAATTCTGCATGTCCTACCAAAAGGCTTAAAGATGGATGCATTGGAGCAAATGGAAGTTATCAGTGAGTCAAGCAACCTTTGCAATTAGTTTATTTTTCCGCACCACTCCCAACTCCCTCCAGATAAAAATGTCGCTTTTTACAAGCCACCAACCTATGTTTCCCTGCCTTTCCACCCAAAAATTAGTTTTTCCTCCAAACCCCCCTCCTCCCCACAGCTTATTGGCGTTGGTTACTATCGTCACTATCAATAAATAACATGTAAACAATCGTACCTGAGGATGCAGCAAGCTGCGAAACGCGTAGTACATTAATAAATATTAGCGGAAAAGTACAAGAATTGTTTTAATATGGATTCAAGTTTACAATTGTTTTAGTGGGAATGCGGATTATTTTTAATTTAAATAGATTAACAAAATATGTAAGGAGAACTCACATTAAAGAAGTGAATCCATGCTAATTTATAGTAAGTAATCGATGGAAAACATAGAAAAATTGCAAAATTAATGAGTTATCCTGCAAATGCTACAGGAAAATGAGGGTTAGCGAAGAAGGCGAAACGACTTCAGCTTCAAGCATTGCAAGTTCGATCTCCATTTACCTCAATGGTTGCTATCATTGGTTTAATTGGTATGTGATGGATAATTTAGGATATGGAGGATGAAAGAAGAGAAACCCGGCGTCTGCTTAAGAGCATTCTTATCTAGACGCGCTGATGGGTCCGCAGTTTGACGTCTCATTCGACAAACGGAGTGCTCTGCTAGTAGTGCATGAAGATTACAGATTAAGATGTTGATTTCTAGTAAGTTATCGATGAAAAACATAGTAAAGGTGCAAAATTAGTGCGTTAGCCCGAAAGCAGTATAGAATAATGAGGGACAACGAAGAAAGCACTTCAACTTCTCTGGCATAGGCAAACAGCATAGCATTGCTCAGCTTAGTAAGTGCCCTCTACATATATATCAATGGGCCAGAGTCACCTTTAATGCTGTGAGTAGGACACAGCTTAGGAGAAAACACACATTTCGTTTCAAATGCCATAACCACGCAAGAATGAGCAAGATAAGGTAATTGCTTACACAATCTGAGAATTCCAAATTAGTTGGGAACTAAACGAGATTGAACCACTTAAAACTACAACAATAAAGACCAAATCAGAGAGCCTCGTGAAAAGCAAAAGTAAGCCAATCATCGCGCTGACCACCGATTGAATGCTTTGGATGGCTTTGCACATTCTTACCTCCATACAAGTTTCCAATATATTGAAGGAAATATTATTCATTGAAGCTTGTTGAAGAGATCAGTTTTACGCATTAAATGACGAAGAAAAATGGAGGCAGGGAAAATATGAAGTGGAATATTCACTCCAAGACTAACTACAAAGACGAAATTAATTTACCTCGATTCATTTCTAATTTTGAAACCTGTTTTCGCCACTGGAGAAAATCTCGAGTACTTCCATCAGTTCATTTTAAATATACGTTACTATTGAATATTGCCTAATGCTAGGAAAAAGCTGAAAGAAAATTCTAAATATGAGCGTAACCCTCATTGGTCGTTAAAATTTAAAAGATTGATAATTTTACTTAATACGATAGCAGATTTGTTTAAATAACAATGATTTGATTAGAGGAAAAACGAGATGAGAGCACAAGAAAGTTTATTTTCAATCATTACAGCAACGTGAGCATTTTCTCTATCGATCATTATTCTACATAGAGACCCTCGTGGAGGATTTAGATGGCAACGAAAATGTTTCCGGAGATGTATTTGTAATAAAAAAAATACACGAAAGAGGACCGCGTCGCATTAATAACCTGTTACCCTTTGAAAAACATTTTTAAGGACGAAAATGAAAGAGAAACATAACCTGAGTGAAAGACTTGAATCGATAAAGAAAAAATAATGCTTAAAAAAATATGAGCTCGTCGTTGTTATCATAAGACCCCGGAATGCTGACGCATTCCTTCAGTTCGTGTGATGACTGATGCCGAAAATTTTTAAAACCCTTCTCCGCATCTTTCTCAATTGGAGCGGTCCATCGAGCGAGGGCAAAAGGGCTGAAGGTGAGGTAGAGGAACGGAGCTCATTAGGAGACGCAAAAAAACTCGCTCTCCCATGAACCATGGGATGACACGATCAACCCTCATTTGAACGCACAATCGACTTCACGTAGAGAAGAATGAGAGTATAAAGGTTGAAAGAAATCGGACGAGGAGAGTGAGCCAAAGTTTTAACAGAAGACAGAGGACTCTTATAAGCGACGCCACAACGGATCTTTATGGCGTACACGCTCGAGTTATCGTAATTTTGTCAGCTTTCATTGATATGAAAAATGCGACACACGTTCGTTAAACCAAGCCCGTTCTATAAATTCAAGTGGAATTTCGGCTGGGGTTTGTGAGAACCAGGACAAGGAATCTTTGCCCTCATGTGCGAGACTGCAGGCCACGTCATTCGTTAGACGCGATGAATGTTATCTAAAACCACTGTTCTCAAATTCGCAGAGCGAGTCGCACGAACTGTGACAGAGGACAGTTAAAATGAATGGAACTTCGTATTTCGGATTTAAGTAATCCATTGCTCGCACTATTACTTAATTATTACACTTAAGTTCCTAATTAGATTTGGAAGCTTTAGGTTGCCTCTTGAGGAAAAACACCTGTGGTGAGGCTATCTTCATGAGAAATGTATAAACACTGCTTGCAAATACATTAAGCAACACTTGTTTTCCTAAGGTCGTTACCATTTCATTTATTAAGGTACAAAATATTTCGAAACAGACAGGGGTTGAGGGACAACTATTGACAGCATTTCTTCAACTTCAATCTCTTAGCAACTTCACTTACAACCATTATAATATTTACACTACAATTTTTGCATTTATTCTACGGCCAATTCTTGGCCAAAATTAGAACTTTTTCCATGGTTAGCACTATTTATTTTATCGGGCAATAAATTATAAATCTTTGGCCTCATGTAGACGAGGGAACGTTTAAAAAAATATTAAACACCGACAACGCGCAGGAAAGAATATAATCGCGTCTCAGGTATTAACTGAAACACTTGAGTAGCCGGCAAGCCTATGCTAAACAAACTTAAGCCTATGGTCCGTGGTTATCGCTGTAATTCTGCATGGAAAAAGAACATTCCGTGAACATGCATACTGCCATCACGTCAAATTATACACTAAACTAAATGGAAAGAGCGGCATAAACATGAGACGCTTTTAGTGCAGATTCGTTTGAAAAATCAAGCTCGGAATAATCTTTCACCAGAACACATAAATTCGAATGTATTGAAAATTTCAGCGGAATTCTGCGGAAAATTTCAGCGGAAAGTTACAAGACTGAACATTACGAAAATCAGCACCATTGTCTCAGCCGAGTTAGCCGTGTTCCGGCGAACACTATTAATTCCTAATTTGGAGTTCCCTATCGCAGTTAAAAAACAGAAATGTTACCGCCTTAAGATAAACTTTTGTGATTTACTAAAATAAGTTCATCATTTTCAGTCCTCTAATACATATTTTTCAAGGGTATTTTAGGGTATTGGGGAATTAGGGAGATAAGGCGGGCTTTGGGATCATATTCCACCAAAATGTGATGAACTGCAGATTATGTGAAATCAGTAAAATTCGAGTTTCCTTTAATTCCGAGGCTTTCAGTAACTTTCATTTAATAACACAGGTGAAATCATTATTTCAACGTGTATATGTAAATTGAACAACATATTTTGAGTTGCACTATCTTGGTATAGGAGAATGATATAATAAACCTAAGGCGAAAGAAAGGAAGAGCGCAAATTCGAATGTAATGAAAACTTCTATAGAATCCGTTCATTATTCAGAATGAGCATGTTATTCTGAAAAAAATATTGGAAGATTCTTGCGGAAAAAAGCCTGTGGTGATGATACTTTCATGGCATATATACTGCTAACAAATACATTAAGTTGCATTATTTTTTTAAAGCCATTACCATTTCATTTCTTAAGATACAAGCTATAGCGTGAATGGAAAGCCTCGGGCGATATATTATCAATTTTTGCCCCGTGTAGTCTGAAGTCGGCAAGTCTAAGATAAATAAACTTAAGCCCATGGGCAATGGTTATCGCCGTAATTCTGCATGGAAAAAGATCATGACCGTGAATAAGCATAATTCCATCACGTAAAACAAATACGTGAAATGGAATGGAAACGCCAGCAGAAACATGACGTTTTTAATGCAAATTTATTTGAAAAATCAAGCTCGGAAAAATGACCGACCTATCTAATATTTTGTTTAAATCAAGTCGAAAATCATTAAGGGTTGGTTCGGAAGATCTTTTTGAGGAGGAGGAGGTGAAAGAGGAAGGGGCGAGCCGACGTCGAGAACTAGGAAACACGTCAAGGACCACTGATTTCTTACGACAACAGAAAAACCATATAAATATCTTCTAACGCTCCGTAAAAAAAATTACACAAGATAACGCGCCACAGCGCCGACGATACCCACCAAGTCGAGGTAAATAAAACGGACGGGGAAGAAGCTAGGAGACGTTCACTCAGGCAGCGAAAGTGAGAGGGGGAAGTTCATTTTCCTTTTCTGGATTGATTCCTTTTTTTATTCAATGACGTATTCGCGCTGATTGCGACCCTTTGGGTTTTCCAAATCTGTCAGAGAGAGAGGGGAGAAAACAGAGAGAGAGAGAGAGAGAGGAGAGCCAAGTCGACGAATTCGACAGCAGTCAACGGATCGACCCGACTTGAAAGTCTCTCCGCCCGCTATGTGACCCGACCGTCTCTCCTCTCTACACTCTCTCCTGTCTCGCTGAACTTTCCTTTGGAGGAAATTGAAGGATTTCCCGGGAACGAGATGGAGGAGCGGACGAGAGAGAGAGAGAGAGAGAGAGAGAGACATACACACACAAGAGGATGAGGTGGAGAGGGGGGAAAAGATGAGAGAGCCAAGGTCAAAGGGAAAGGGACGAAGCGAAGAGCGGGAAAGTGAGGACGGGGCACTGAAGATGGCGCTGGCAATTATTTGCGGCGTCTCCCTTGAATGGGGCGAGACCCTGAGCTCCTTTCATTTCCTTGTGCGCCCCCGTGATTCACTCGCTCCCTCCTCTCAAGCCCTCCCCATTCCCCCGACCCTACGCCTAACAGCCATCCGGGCGCTAATTGAAGCGGGCGCGGCCGGGTTCGGGAGATCTTTTGAGGAGGAGGAAGAGGGCCGTGGGTCGACCTCGAGAGCGGAAAAAAGCAAAGCGACGCGGACGGATGAAATTCGTCGAAGGCGAACGCTCAAATGAGACGACCGACGTCCCGCCCCACCTCTTCCTCTCATTGTGTACCGCCAGGTTTTCGCGGGAATTGAAACGTTTACGACGTCGTTTCAGAAATTCACTACACACAATGTTGTACGGCTACTTATCACATTTGTACCATCCCATTTTGGGCTAGGCACAGTCAAAAAACTGCAATACTTTGTGATAGGTCTGAAAAACTAACGGGCAATTCCGGGGCGTACTAGACGGAATGAGTAGTGCAATATGGGAAGAAATAAAAAGCGATCTAGAAATGCTGACGGGGAATAAAAAAATTGTTTGATAGAAATTAAAAGAAATGTATGTCTGTAAACACTGTTTTAAAATGTGTTTTATTATATGTAATATGACTGTAAAGTTCCTTTTAGGTCTCATAGTGCCTATTCAAACTGTGATAATTCTGTGATTAGAATTGTTATTTGCTTCTCACATTGTCAATTAATGTTGGATATATTTAATAGGGAAGGTTTTATTGCAGAACAATACAGACAAAGAAAAACGTAAAGAGGAGCTTGTACCCAAAGTATAACAGTTGGTAAAACAATAATTTAAAAATGTGTATGATAAAAGGTGATGATGATATTAAACAAATACGAATGTTGTAAAAATGTCAAGTTATCCAATAAGAAGTTATTGGTTTCATGACCATTTTTGATAAATTCATTTCTGACATACGCCCACCAACATGCGTTAGCATTTGAATTTCATGATTTTAAAAATCTTACTCGTCCTCGTTTTATCGTGGCAGCCATTTTTCCAAGATGGCGTGTGCTAAAATTTTGGAAATGATGATTTTTGCTCTATTTTAAACATTACGACACAGACAAGATGCAGAAAGCATAATATTTTACACATTATAGATAACAATTCCTGGCGATAGGCCTGTCGAGTCTTCTTCCTCTATCATCTCCCTCGAGTACAATGAACTCCATACATTCCTCCTCATTCATCAAAGGCATCCTCGGTCTACCCCTTCCTCTAACGCCATTCACTCTTCTATCAAAAATACGTCTCGATATTTGATAACCACTCGATGAATCGGAAGCATGGACCATTGGAAAAGTAGACCAGAACAGAATTGAAACTTACAAAATCTGGTGCTGGAGGAGGTTGCTGACGATGAAATAGACGGATAAAATACGAAATTATGATGTTTATGGATAACCAACCCTAAATATACCCAGGAAATAACCAACACTAAATAGAAAAGAAGAACTTGATATTTTGAACAAACCTTGAGACACAATGCGTTTGATAAGAACATAACATAAGGCAAAGTAGAGGAAAATGTGCGAAGAGGAAGACCCAGAAATGTGTTCTCGGACCAAATATAGAGGAAAGTATATAGGAAGAGCTATCAGACAGTAGGGGAACCAGTATTATGTAGGGAAGTGTGAAGGGCTGAAGTCAACCAGTCTTAGGATTGAACGGCCAGTGATGATGATTCGATAACCATTCTCTACACAAAGTCAAACCAACGAAGCACGCTCTTGAAATACATGTCCGTTATCAGACTATTCCGCATTCATTTCTCACATATCCTTCTAAATCCTTCTGCTTTTCCCGCAGTGAAGATAAAATAAAAAATAAAATAAAAACCCTTCAGAGATTCCCATACCGACTACAAACTCTAATGCTTATCATGGCATGTCCAAGTTTCGCTACTATACGATGAAGTGGGAAATACTACACTTTTCCACACTGCATTTTTTCCTCTTTAGGTAAACATTCTTTCCTTGATATATTATACTTACTTCCAACGACTTTTATTCCGGACATTGTAATAAATTCAACTATTCTACCATCTTTAGCAAGCATTCGGCCATGACACACGAAAAAATCATCCACTTGCTCAATTATTTCATCATTTTCCCTAATTTAGCAATTATTCATTCCAATATCCTGGAAAAAAACACCACTTTGTTCTTCATTATATTTAATTTTAATTTCATAACTATATCCGTTGCCGCACAAAAGTTATTCAGAAGCATCCATCATCCCTGTTAGCTAAATAGGCTGAAATTCTGAAACTACAAAATGGAAGGTGCAAAACCAAATATTTTGTTTTTGGCATTGTGATCCGCGCGTCCAATGTCTCACATTACATGCTGACCAGTAATCGTGGGGTGTCCTATACATGGAGAATGAATGCATACATAATATACTACTCTTCAAAACTTAATCTGTTTTTATTAATACCTCATTAAGACGCTGTGAATCAATAGTAAAAGTCTCATGTGTGAGACAATGATTTACACTAAATAGATTCATGAGAAAATAAACCATGTTTCATCGGCATGAAACTGACGCACGCCTATTACGGTACTCGCAATAGTTTTCATCAGTTTATGACCATACTAACGGTAAAAATACTATGTAAAATTAGCATTTAATGTAACACAGTATGGTCCGTAATGAAACTTATTTTTAAAAAGTTTCATTCACCTAGTAGAAAAGGCCGAACATACGTTCTTAGTTGCTACGATTTTTGGGGGCCCCAATGGACTTATTTGGTTGTATTTGTGTTAGTATTTCATCATATGCATTGCAAATGCGTCACATATTATTTCTGTAAAAATTTTCGGTGTTTTTAGTTATTTTACTGCAAGATTAAACATTTCAAGCAGAATGCCAAAAGCTAGCCGGCGTCTGGTGAATGTCAAATTTAAAGGTCAACGAACCATTTGATGTTAAAATTTTGATTGTTCGCTAAACATATCTTATCAATACCATTAATTAATAATAGATCTAAAAGGTAGAGGCATGATTTTCGTATTATACTTCCACAAGACTTCAAATTCCGTCGTTAGCTTCGAATAGCTACAAATCCTCAAGGGGGCGGCAACCAAATTATATCAGGTCCAAACAACATGAGTAGCAGGATTGCAGTAATTCGAGTGCACTAATAGGATTATGCTTGGATAAATGAAAAATGTGGGCCGTACGAATGATTTCGTTCGGTCCACTTTATTACCACTTCCTACTTCCTATCTTTCGTCTGTCACATAAGACATATTCCCACAACATCTCGCCCGACACAGTGGAATTTATTCTTGAACAAGGCTGAAGACTTAAAATCGTAGTCTTTAGGGTTCATTACGACAATATGAAGCCGCAGAATTCAGATACATGCTTAAAGTAATGAAGACATCAAAATCAATGATAAATAACTTTTCAACATATCAATAGCAGCAATGTATTATTGTCTCATACATCGATAATTTTTTTCGCGAGTCTGGGCAGGTTTTAAAATTAAGTTGTAAGATGTTTAATGCTGATGTAGACAGAGCGAACTAGACTAATTTATGCCATCCACGAGAGGGAAATTATATTATTTCCAGCAGCCGGGAAAGTAAAAAAACAATAATAAAGTCTATTGATAAATCAATCGCTACTGCCATTACTTTGTAAGGTGAAGTAACTCTGTGGAAAATTAAATTAAATAATTTTTAAAGCATAAGAAAACTTTTTAAAAAAATCCCTTAGCCCTTGGCTCTCGTAGGACGACGTGATATCAGCGCTTCTATTAATACCCATTATCAAAAGATGGACGTGCGAACTTAAGAGAACAGAGAACACTCAATTTGAAATATTGATTTTATGGTCTGTCGTTCATCAACCCATGCTCGGCAACCTTCCTCAAGATATCGTACCAGAGAACAGAAACCGGCGTAGTTAGTATATGAATGTTTGTTACTAAAAGACCTTCCCTCGGAACTACGTTGAAACACATCTACAGTATTCAATGTTTGCTCACCGTTGACTGCCACTAACATTAGAAATAAGAAACTTTATTTTTTTAGAAATTTTAGAATTATTGAAAATAAATACAGCTGATTTTTCACACCAATTTGAGGTGAGTATTATTTTCCAATAATTTCTCGACCTTGCCATGATGATAAACTCTGAAGGTTAAAAATAAATGGTAACCGAATAACTAGGAGCATATCTTGTTCAAACAAGCGCTCAATACTTTGTTTTGTAACTGAAAAACCTGATGGAGGCAGGCGCCTCTTGTTAGAGTTTTGCTACGTTTGTCATGGAGAAATGAAATCATTATATAATAGCTATTAAATTCAATTAATTTTCTCCTGTTAACTATTACGTCTGTGCAGCATTATCACGGTAGCATTAATCAATCCACCTAGGTAACGTCGATGTTGATAATCTTTACTTTAAAATATGCTCCGTGTTTCTTATTATAAACTTACCAAGTAATTAATTCTTCTAATAGCTATAGTTTCTGCTCTCCTCTTTTATATGGCCAGCTTCGATTTATTTGTAAAAAAAATTCACTTCGGTTGAAGTCAAAATCTGGCCGTAAACGAAACGTGACACGCATGTGTAAACACGATAACGGTCACGGATACATTTTAGACACGGAGGTTCTTCTGAAGATCACCGCGGACTATTTTTAGGCCGAAGAACGAAGAAGACGTCAAACCTTTTTATCGAGTCAAACTCACACATTCAAAAAGGCCAACGGGGCGCTCAAAAGTGACAGTGAGAGAGAATATAAGAGAGAGAAAGCAAGAGAGGACACCGAAGGAAAGGCGCCTCCGCCGTATTAATTACGGCGGCACCTTTTTCCGTTTATACGACTTTTATATTTCCTCCTCCCGGCATTCAGAGAGGACTCACTTCTATGACGGGTCGGGGCGAAACAAAAAAAAAAGATGACACGGGAGGAGGAGGAGGACCCGGTCGATCTGGGGCGGTAAAAGGCCCATTACCCACACGCTAATGATCCCATCTCCCCTCTCCTTCGAGCTCCACCTCATTCAAACGCCCTCTTTCTCTCTCACTCGCTCGCTCCGGAGGAAAAGCGTTCGGAAGAGATTAAAACGCTCCACTCTTCTTCCCCGGGACGCATCCCGGACCAGGCTGACTGACTCGAGTCAATCGCTTCTGATGCCGTCGACCGGAGGGAGAGTGGAAAATGGAAAGACGCGCGTCATCAGGACCTCATCATAATGTGAACGTTGATTTATACCCCTCAGCCGCCAGTCGAGTCGTTTAAGAGCAATGAAACGGCTTCGCCGAAGGTGAAGGGCAAGGTTGTGCGTGTTGGAAGGAGCCCTAAAAGTTAAATGGAGTTCCATGCGAAATAAAGAGCGGAGGGATAACTATCCGATAGATTACTGAAGTGTTCGTCCACCTTGGTCGTCCAATTGTGAAGGACTATTTGATGTCTTGAATGCAGAAGTCACCCTAAGAGGAGAGAAATTAGAGCAAGTGGATTCCTTCACCTATCTCGGAAGTACCATCACTTGGGACGGAAGAAGCACAACGGGCATCAAGCGGAGAGTAGCCCAAGCTAAGAAGGCGTTCATGGGAAAAAGACTACTGCTGTTCTCAAAGAAAATAGTACTACAAACCAGGAAACAGTATGTGAAAACCTTCGCGTAGAGCGTAGCACTCTATGGATCGGAAGCATGGACCATTGGAAAAGCTGACCAGAATAGACTAGAAGCCTTTGAAACCTGACGCTGGAGGAAGATGCTGAAGAAAAAATGGACGGACAACATAAGAAATGATGAAGTGTACAGAAGATTAGAAGAGGAAGATCCATATGGAACACCATACAGAAAAAAAGAAAGAGATGGATTGGACACACGTTGAGACTCAACGGGTTTGTGAGGAACATAATTGAAGGTAAAATAGAGGGAAAATTCCCCAGAGGATGACCCAGGAGTAAGTTCATGGACCAAAGAAAGATGAAAGTATATCGGAAGAGATACCAAGAGGTAAGGAAAATAGCACTACCATAAATAGGGAAGGGTAGAGGGCTGCAGCCAACCAATCATATGATTGAACGACCAATGATGATGATGTGACGCCTGTTTATCTGCGAGGCATATTTTTTAAAGTTAGTACCGTTTTGAAATTCGGCCATTGCAGTGCTGCGGTCAGCATTTGGTGCATGAACGCTGTGTACCTACATCTTTTAAGAAGCCACAGACGCCATTACGAAACATTCGACCGAGTTCACGTTTGTTTGTGAGTATTTAAAATGCCTCCGCCTATCGAGAATCCCGCCGACTGGGTAGTACACGCCGTGATTAGTTTTTTTAGTGATAATGGCGTGAAAGGGGCTGAAATTCATCGTCCTATCAATGAAATTTATGGAAAAACATTATGGGGGATGGAAGGGTACGGAAATGGGTTAGATCTTGTAGAGAATCCAAAATAAAAGACGTGGCACGCTGAGTAAGGGGAACGTTTTGCTCCATGACAATTCCCGTCCACACACGGCTGATCAACCTCACAATCTCATCGGATCATTTGGCAGGGAACAACTTGATCACAGTCCCGACCTTGCGCCCAGTGACTACCATCTGTGTTTGTATTTGAAGATGCATCTGGGTGGTCAGCGCCACGACGACGATGATGAGGTGAAAACGACCAATTTTCACTGGTCATCATATCAGGCGGCAGGCATCTATGACGACGGGATGCATAAGATGGTTCTACGATGCGATAAGTGCCTTAAAATTGGTGGAAATTATGTATAAAGTAGATTAAGGTACAGGTTTTCATTTAAAATAAAATTGTTATAAAAAGTATAATTGTTATAAAAAGTATAATTGTTTTGTTTTTATTTCAAAATGGTACTTACTTTAAAAAAAACACCCCTCTTATATAAACCTCAACTTGCGATATCGCCACGGCAGACGTTAGCCCGCATCCACACGGGGAACTTGTGAACAAGCGCTATCGCAATATTCTGTTAAATATACTAGTTTCCATAAATGACTGTTCTATCAGCATTGTACTTGACGCTTCGAGAATTAACCCTCCCTTCTAACATGTGTGCCGTTTTTACTCGGATTATAAGACGCGTTTCTTCCTACTAGAAGAAAATCCACGGATGACGACGCAGAGTCTCATAAGGTCAAATTTAGCTCCGTATTACTGCCGATAATGAGCTTGCGGTGTTGCAATGCCTGTGACAGTTTTTTTTAATGAACGTGGTGATTCGCGCCGACTTAAATACAATGTAACCTCTTGCCAAAAGAAATAAATCCATCAAGAACAAGAATCAATCCAATGACCTTTGTTTTTTTGCGGAACAATCCGAAAACCACTTACAGTTTTAACGAGGATGACAAAATAGCCCATTCCCTTTCTTTAAGTCATACCTACTCTTATCATATTTCCTATCTCCTTTCAAAATACTTGTATCCTCCATCCTTACCGCTAATAGAACATATTCCTTTGTTTCATGACCTTCAACGATCTCAAATCACGATTCAACTTTTCCGCCGCCATAGAAAACATCCATTCGAAAACGTCGTTTCCAACTATAGAATTCCATTCGCGTCCTTGTTCTTCTGTCTCCAAATATTCTTCTCCATATTTCATTGGGGCCCACATCTCAAAGGCGTTCCAACTAATCTCATTCTGCAGAGCAAATTGGCGAAAATAATTCGAAAGCAATCAGAATTTCACTAACTCAAACAAGGCACTTAAAAAGGCAAAGGAAAGGAAGATGTTCGCATAGTCGGGAAAAGAAAGCTCATCCAAAAATTCAATCGTCACATCTAGCTTCTACACTAGTTGTCTGCGTGAGCTAATGAGATTGAGATCAAAAGATTTCATCTCATTCGGCGGATATGTTTCACGACTTTCCCTGAGGGTTTATTAGGCTGATTAATGAAATCATCTATCCAAATTTCTATCCCATGTTTGAAGGTATTTACCCTGATGGGATGAGACACTTGGGAAGTCTTTCCTAAAGGAGTTTGCCTACGCGGGCCAAGTAAACACGGGTAGGACAAGAGAGGGATCCCAATTCAAGCGGGCCACTGAAGGCAGAGCAATTTCTAAGGGAATGAATTTGAGCCGTGGGCAAAATTCAACGTTTACAAATTCTGACAAAGTGTGTGACGACGAATAATAAGCGTTACAAAAGAGATACAGGGATTGTGGAGCAATGTAAGGGTTGCCTTGGAGCTGCCGCCTACGCTCTCACCATTGAGCCGAGCAGTATCGGCGCGAGTTCAGGAGGGCACATATTGACACATAAAGAGAACATAGCTTAAAAACTTATAATAATTTTAGCTACATTTATAAAGTCATATTGGAGACCATATTCGAATTTTATCTTCTAAAATCAGCAGCTGTAGGCAGCATGGAAAAATAGTGCAATAATTTCCTTTAATATGAGTGGAGTTCTCAGTAAATGTTTAAAAAATATATACATAAGTCTTTAAGTTGACTCATTTATTTCACGCAGTACGTTTAAAATCCCTCACAACGGAAGGTTTTTTGCGATTCAGAAAAAAAATTACTGTGAAGTACATTCATTCATTCAATGGTCGTACAATCCTAAGATTGGCTGATAGCAACCCTCCATCCTTCCCTATCTAATGTCTAAATCTTCCCTCTCCCTTACTCCCTGGTATCTCTTCTTATGTAATTTCCTCTTTATTTGGTCCATGAACTTATTCCTGAGTCGTCCTCTCGGCACGTTGCCCTCTATTTTGCCTTCAATTATGTCCTTCACATTGTGTCTCAGGGCGTGTCCAATCCATCTGGTTCTTCTTTTCTCTATGGTGTTCCCTATGGTCCTTTCCTCTTCTTCTCTTCTGTACACTTCAACATTTCTTATTTTGTCCGTCCATTTTTTTTCACCATCCTCCTCCAGCACCAGGTTTCAAGGGCCTCTAGTCTATTCTGGTCAGCTATTACGATGGTATGGAATAACTAACGTAGTATTATGGCGGAGAGCCTACACGTACCATTTCCCATATAAAATGGCAGGTATTTTTTGGTAAATGTCTCGGACGGTAGTGCGGTTAGGGGCTGACATTTTTCGAATTTTTTTTATTTTAAATTTAAATTGAAAGAGTAGAATGAAGTAAATATCTCTATATTAATGACGCAAAAAGTTGGACTTATATGACAGAAATGCTCTGTTATTAACTAAATATTCATATATGAGGCTTCATCTTCACCCACTCGTCACGAGCCAAATGCGGAGAACGCCTTCGCAACCGCAGTTTATTATAAGAAAATCTCGCTGAAACTACAACAGGTATTTGCATCTTCAGGAGAGAAAGAACATTTGTAACTTCCAAGCTTTATGGATTCGGTAGGTTATGCCATCTTCAGGGTCTGGGTGGACCGTGATGATGGTATAACGTGCCAAAACCATGGTCGGTTGTCAATTAAGTGTGGAAGTGTACTTTCTTTTCTGAATATGCAGATTCAGAATTTTTTTCAAAGTTAGTGCCGGAAATATTTCTAATAATACAAGTACCACTCGCGGATGTAAACATTTTTACAAACAACTCACGGTCAAGTCCACGGTACAGCCACACCCACCTTTTTATTTCATAGGTTGCACAGTTACATAATACTCTTACGGCATTCATACGTACTTCACTAACGTGCGTCAAGTTACGCTCTTAAGTTACGTCGTTGTATTCTACGGGAATCGGCCTTCTTATCATAAATTCCACACAGCGGGAGACTGCTGGGAATGGAAGGCCCTTGGATATACAAAGGAGGGAGGCAAAGAGATTAAACTTGCCAAAACTTGCTCGATACAAACTCACTCCCCGCCTTGGATCAAGGAACACAAAAGCGGTCTCCTCTCTTCCCCTCTCTACGTTGTCCTCTTCTCGCGTTCTCTTCCTCTCCGCCTAGCCATTATTCGCTCCTCCATACCTCTTCGCTCTTCCCCTTATCACATCTACCCCGGAGCATGAAATATGCACTTCTCATTTTCCTCGTTCTAGAGGGGAGGGGGAGGGTGATGTAGGCGACGATTCAACTCCCCGGGCTGGTTTACAAAACCACCCAAGTCGGCGAGCCCATAAATTAATTAGCGTCCTTAAAATAAGCCCCTCTCCTCTCGAAGAAGACGGAGAGTGTTGGGAATGGAGAGAGACGGATGGGATGGGACACAAGGGAAGATAGATGCCCGCGTGGAAGGGAAGTGAAGAGGAACGGGAGAGGCGAGAATAGGTTCCACCAAATCCACACAACGCGAGGAATGGGGATGGAAGATGAGAAGACAGTTAAAGAGGAAGAGGGGCTTCTTGGCGTGGCCCATCAATGACGTCAAACCGTCTCACCAGTTTTCTACGCTATTCCGTCACTATTTTCGTGATTTGCAAGGACCGTCCGTTTATCGTTTCACCATAATAGCGACGTTAAAATTGTGGGTGTTGGGTTTGAGCATGTGTAGTCCTTCATGGAGCAAAGGATCTTCCCAACACACACATAAAGCTTAAATTTGTGATCGAATCATTCTTCTCACTGAGCTGGAATGTATGACCACCATTCGGAAGATCCCTTGGCGAGGACTCATGCGCCAACACATGCGTCATATCAAGTGAAATGCTGAAAGTTGGTGGTTTCCGGTGATACTTGTGGAATTTGCTTAATATTTTGAATGAATAGGGTACACATTGTTTTTCCACAACGAAATTAATGTCTTACGACCATGGTTTCGACGATTAACGTCATCATCAGGACCTATTCATTCAAAATGAAATGCTGAAGTTTCCGATTTCGCGGTTGTGTTACTCCACTTAATCGCGCGCAAGTGGAAAACAAGCGTTAGGACGAGAACGATTTTAGCCTTAGCCTAGCCTACGTCGATTTTGTATTGGTACTCTAGTCGTGACCATAAAATAACATATTATTTCCGCATTCGGTAATGATTTCGAAGTTTCGAGAATACATCCTCTGGTGCGTCTTCTGACAGACAAAGTTTATTGACGATTACGAGTGAAAATTGAATTCACTCCGTCATGGCGGGCACTTTTTATGGCAATTACAATCCACTTTAAAAGTCTGGGGGTTTGGCTTGAGCATATGAGTCATATATAGGGCCTTCACAAAACACGCTGAGAGCTTAAATTAGTGATCGAGTCATTCTTCTCATTGAGTTGTTCATTAGGAAGAAGCCTTGACACCATTCAGAAGATGCCTTGGCGAATACTCATGTGCCAACACATGCGTCTTATCAAGTGAAATGCTGAGGTTTCAGATTTCGTGTTTGTGTTACTCCAGTTAATCGCGCGCGGGTGAGAAGTGAGCATTAGGACGTGAACGGTTTAAGCCTTAGATAAAGTCACGTTATGTTCTCCTTTCCCATATGTGCCCTCCTTAAGGTATTTCGAGAAATATATCATTTCACCGAGAAATCAATGAATTTGAACATATTTTTAAGACTATACTACAACATGCAAAATTTGCCATTCCGTAAGTAATACTTCACAGACAGCGCCTTTCTTATCAGTAGACATTCACATACCGTAGCTTGGAAGCAAGAAAATTCGTGACATCAATTGCTTCCTATTGGCTTTGGCATCCTTTTTATGGTAGGCAATAGTAGCCTCTATTCGAGGTGCTTAAAAATATCGTGCTTTGATGCCAAGAGCGAAAATTCCATTGCAGAAAATGTACCGATTGCCTGTCATTAGGCCGTGGCATTAAATGGCGTTGAGAGATTTGCTACACGCAAGAAATCTCGTTATCAATAGCAAAACCGTTGGATTCACAACAGTCCTTCACGGGTAAGGGAGTAATGCAACAGCTCTAGATACTACTTTAAGCCGGGTGGGGGCGATTACAGTAATTTTAAAAAAGATTCTCTTGCAATAATTAGCTCGCAATACGACTATTACGTCCTAAAGACCTCTAAAATAAAATTACTAAATCCATTTGTAAAATGTCCCACAAACGATTTATTTTTGCAGTCGATACACTGAAACATGCCTTATCAAGCGGCGTGTCCCGTGGAACAAAATATTTTTGGAGAGTTTGTCTTTCCAAGATGTCATTTTCTTGCTCACAGAAAGTTTTGCCCAGATTGGCGTAGCGGAAAGAGTACTGAGATTCATATATTTCCGGCACGTGTTCAAGACCCGGAAACAACAGAGGTTTGTTTATTGGGCTACTGAAACTTACTTGAGTGTAACGTAGAGAGCAATTCGAGAGAGAGCGTAACACTCTACAGACAGTAAAACTGCACACAATGTTACCATTTACGATAAGAGCAAATTAATACCGACTCCAGGTTTCCATCCACCTTTCCCAAACGCACAAAACTGTCTCTTGAGGCCGCTTTACTCGGTACATTTTATTTTACAAACGAATGCATCACAGAATGTACAAGAAACAATGGAATTAGAGAAGGTTCTATTTCCCGTTAAGTCATTTAGACAATCATACAGTTTGCCGATTTACACAGTACAATTTTCCTCACGCAAGAGTTCATACATTCGTTAGTACAATAAAATGTACCGTGTAAAGCGGCCTTTAGGATTGATATAGCCAGTAATATCATGAATGGTACAGCCAGTACTAAGGTTGGGCGGTATTTGAATCCCATTACATATCAATTCCAATATCCTAAAATACTGAATATGGCCCAATATCAAAAACCAGTCTTGGATATTGATATTGGGCCATATTATTGTAATATTGGAAATAGTGAATACATGAAATATTGGTAAATTGGAAAATAATGATCATAGCAATATTTACAGGTAAAATTAACAGGTGAAAAACAAAAAACGGTGGAAGAGGGGTATTAGAACCGAGGGTGGTTACTTAGAAAAAGGGACTTCATTAACTATGTAAAAGTCTGTTATTAAAACAATAAAATCAATGTAAGCTTCTTTTCCCCGGTTATTGCTATGAATAATGGTGGAAAAGGAAGTGCTGCACTGAGTACCACGCGCACCTTCAGTTTTCAATGATTAGGGCGCTCTCCGACTAGCCCCCTCGCCGGGTTCCAATATTCAATACTTGAATTTTTTACATTGGTAATCCAATATTCAATATTCCAACAGCAAATATTCTTTCTCCAATATACAATATTCCAATTACAAATATTGTTATTTCCGATCACCAATATCCCATACAGGATACATTTAAAATATTAGTATTGAAATCAACGTATTTGAAAACCGCCCAGCCCTCCCATGTATTTTCTCATACCGACTCTGACGCCGTCATGAAGTAAGTACCAAGTCGAGATAGTGACGAAAGAAAAAGTATTAAAACAGTACATTTTGAAGGGTACAAAAGGTATTTTCAAGCTCAGTCACCGCCTGAGGGTGGCATATCTCTTTACAGCTACGAAAGGCAAGATCTGATGGATGGTACATTCGAAACATGTGACGTAATTAAAGGTTGACAGACCAAGCGTCGAGCGCACAGCTCTCTCAGTGAGATGGATGGAAGTTCAATGAAAACATGCGTCGAAAATATTAGGGAAACCTAGGGAAATAGGTACAGGTGGGCAGAAAGAGAATGACTAAAATTGACCTCCTAATAACTCCCCAAACGGAGGAACGGAACGGAGGCACCAACTTCAACAATTGAACGGCAGTTTTCTCATTGCACGACCTACAGCTTCATTCCATTCTCTCCTCTTGAAAATACTTCCACAGCTGAGACCGCTTTGCCTCGGAACAGAAACAATTTTCACAAAAATCCCTCCTATGAATTTTTGGACTTCCGGAATACCTTGGGAAGAAATGCAGGTGGCATGAAATAAAGAGCTGGAGAGAGACGTAGAGATACCCGCTTAAAGAAGCAGAAAGACATATTTTTCTCACCAGGAGAGTGTTACGGACTGTATGCCAGAAACACCGGGTAACACGTGTTAGGGAAGATATATTTAGCGATATTAACTTTTTTACACGATTACGCCGATTTAAAGAGCCATGCCTTCGTTTGAAGTCCCATTCTGGTTTTGCTAGTCTTCTCCAGTATGTACATAATCTGGTTATAGTCTTTCGCTACTTCGTAGTACTAGCAAACGAGTGGGCCCGTTAATTGTCCTGGCGCCAGGAAATTGAATTTTAATCGCCGCAAAACGATGCCAGGTCGATGCACTAATGATTCGGCTATCACTACGGCTGCCAAAAGAAAAGCGCTGTTGACAATGCAAGGTAAAGAGACAAGAAAATAGAGAAAAAATTCTACAATATTACGTCGAGAGAACGAACAGCGGGATGGAAGAAGCTGCGGCGGTTTTTTTTACGAGCGCGCTCCTTATGAGTGCTAGAATCTAGATGAGCAACGAGGTCCTCGGAAAAAACTCATCACCACTCGTTTTAGTTCGAGTTTTGAGAGCTAGTGCAAATATTTGTACACTTATTATACATTAGTGTTTTCATGTACCATGAATAATTGAAATAGTGTCTCATAAATCGTCAAATAAACCTCGAAAGTCAGGTGGCAAAGTTGATGAATGAACTGTAAATAATCAGCAACTGAAGTAATGAGCCATCAGTCTGTGATAAAGTTAGCAGAATATTAGATGTACAAAAAAACAGAATTGGCGGCTTCATCCATTTCCAATATTTGTGACAACCTATATAAGGTAAACTCCAAGTTTTCGGGAGAGTAAACAGCTTACTTATATCCTAGAAATAAAGAAGAGTATAGGTTGTCACGGTGAACGAACAAGACATAATCACCATCTAATCAAAATATTATGCCGTTCACCTTAAAAAGGATACTCATCGGGCGCATATTATCACGCTGAAATTCAAGATTAGAGACCAGTGCTTCATGAAAAACTGAGTACTTGTTCCTAGATGAGCAACGAGGTCCCCCGGAATTCCCAAAAATGACAGATTTATTCCAATTTATTTTTTCGGACTAAAGATCACAAAGATGGGTAGGTTATTTGACATTCACTTAAGATACAAATCAAATTAAACATGAGGTTACAATTTTTTTAATGTAATCGGGAACTGCCCAACAAGAAACAAAATCAGACTAAAACAACCTGCCTATTGACGGCTTGGAAGCGAAGAAAAAGGGAAGTAATAAATGAAGCTCATCATTCTGCCAGAAATTAACAATAATTAAACGTCGCATTGATAAGCCTTAAGACGACAAAGCCAATTAAGCCAAGGCCGGTAGATTTATTCCAATTTATTCAAAGCGTGGCCACGCCACCCGGCACCAAAACACTACCCAGCTAGAGTCATCATATTAACTGTCTTTTCCGTCCCATTTCTCGGAGGAAGGAAATGCCGCTGAACTAACATCACTGCCTAGCCCGGGACTGTGATGGGTGTGCCGGCGGAGTGCCCTCGCCCGGAAAAGTTATTCCGCAGACAGCAGTGCTGCCAACTGAGGAGAAGCAAACGGAGCTGAGGGAGCAGAATACAGAATTAGTAAACACCATCGATCGTGGCTGATATATATCTGAGGGACCCATCACAGAAAGAGTTAATTAAAACATTTATTTGCTGAAATGAAAAAAAGTACTTTGAGATTACACCTACAGGGTGTCCCATAAATGTCACGCCACAGTGACACTGGAGCTAGGGCAGCCTAAGAGGAACCGAACCAGCCTAATATGACCTCAGTAAAAAGTGCACGGTTTTCGAGATATTGCCAAATTAAAGCTTTTTCAAAAATTTCACTTTTTTTACATTTTTAGTCCCAGAATTCACTTGAATAGCTCTCAATTTGGCTCTCTGATGGGGGTACTGCCACAAAAACAAACAAAGTACTCTATCCATCCCATTTTTTTAAAGCCGATAAAGTTAGACAGGTATAGCGGCTTTCGCGTTTCTTTTGTTTGTTCGGACCCCATGACCCCCCTCCCTCTCGGGTCTCTGTTCCAGGTAGAAGTCGGCACATGAGTCACAGTCGGAAGGTTAAAAGAGCGGCCCTAATGAGAACGTTAAATTATCCGATTGAATTCTGGGACTAGAAATGTAAAAAAAGGGAAATTCTTGAAAAAGCTTTAATTTGGCAATATCTCGAAAACCGTGCAACTTTTACTGGGGTCATATTAGGCTGGTTCGGTTCCTCTTAGGCTGCCCTAGCTCCAGTGTCACTGTGGCGTGACATTTATGGGACACCCTGTATATGTTTTAAATTAACAACTACGCAGTGTGTGCAACTGAGAGGATGCAAACGGCGCTGAGGGAGCAGAACACAGAATTAGTAAATAACATCGATCATGGTTGATATATATCAGATGAAGCCATCGCAGGAAGAGTTAATTGATAACATTAGATTACTAAAATGTGAAAAGAACTTCGAGATAGCTCTTTATTGTTTTGAATTAACAACCGAGCTCTGTTGTAATGAAACATTTTTGAGGAATTAGAATAACAGTTTTTATTTTTTAATGAATCAATTCCATAAAGTTACGCCCAAAACTACAAATGACATCCGATTACATCCCATAAATATTCGCCAGATTTGTGTAAAGAGGCCATGACACAAAATCAAGTTAATCTTAGTCTCCGGGTTAACTATTCATTCATTGAAAAACGATTTCCTGATAAGTACGGAGAATTCGATTTGACATCTGAAAATTAGTACATTACTAGTTTCCCGCAATGCATAAACAAATTCACTCAGAATAATGGTTATACAAGGGTTAAGAGACATGATTTTGAACAGTGAGACAGCAGCACATCCATCTTTAGACTGATAGCCACAGACGATGATGGTGGTGCAATTAAAAAGTAATGTACAAAAGGTGGATAATTACAATAAAAACAAACAAATATATGAATAAAAACAAGCAAGGTAACTAGGAGGAGACGGAACGTTAATTACGCGGGAAAAACACGACTACTGCCAGGAACTCAATACCGGATTCAAGTTAGGAGAGCAGCACAGACGCAAATACTGGGAATAGATGACGGCTTTAACGGGCTCAATATTGAGGCAACCTCGTTTTGCCCTCGGCTCACCTCCACCCATGCCGCAGAGCAATATTCCGTAATGCACTACTGAGCTTCGTTTAGTCCCACACGCGATAACCACTGCTTCGAATTCATTTGAATTACCCACTGGAGCGCTGGGCGTGGAGTTCGAGCATTTTGGTGTCACGAATGTGAAATGCCGAATCGTTGACCCGCAAGGATAGGCGAGCACTAAACACATTTTGTGCAGGCATCTTGATTGCAGCTTCATATGATGAACAGGCCAAACTTCACCTACAGAAAACCATCCGGCCAACTTTGTGTTCATATGCAGCTGCCTTCCATCAGGAATATGTAACAAACAGTGGTGAAATTCTTGATAGAAGGCTGCTGAGTCTCACTAGAGAAGAATATTTAAATAGAAACCATGAATATTTACAATATAAAAAGAACGTGGATTAATTTCGGTCATTGGTTCTGTTCGTGGAATGGAATCGCTTCAGCATGCATGTTTGAAAATATTTAAGAGGAAAATCCATCACTATGTTTACCAATCGAACCCAGATCGATATAAACTCGGACCGATCTGAACATTCTAAGCCAGCCGACTCGGATCGCCTGGTTTGCCAATGCGAAATCGACTCAAATGTCGATTTGAATCGGTACATATTCGAAAGCTCAGACTGGCAGAGAAAGCGAGCCGAGTTAGTCCACTTCTCATATCGATCCCACTAGCCCGTTGCGTTTACGATACCGAGCCGAACCGGCCAAATCGAGCTGAGTTCAATTGGTAAAGGTAGTGTATGACGACCAGAGTTATTTAACTTCAATACTTGAGCATAGCACAGTCCACGAGTTCACTTCTTCTATAGAATTAGACCCCACTTCATTCATATCCGAGGGCTAGCATGAAAATATAAGCGAGCACGGTTTTTAGGCAGTCATTTGATTTAACGCACGAGACGAGTGGAATTCATTAGTTTGGTCCAACCTCATTACATGGCCACTAGATCATTAGCGAGGAAGTCTATTGGTGATGCACCAAATCATTCGACAAGAGGATGGTGGTGAAAGATGTGTCTATTGAAATGACTAAAATGTAAAACTGACTTGCGAAATCAATTCGAAAGGCCTTCTCATTCGCTAGAGGACTTCATGAATTAAATGGTGATCAATATAAAATCAAAAGAAT
The DNA here is from genome assembly GCA_963169105.1 of Ceriagrion tenellum. Lineage (NCBI taxonomy): Eukaryota > Metazoa > Arthropoda > Insecta > Odonata > Coenagrionidae > Ceriagrion > Ceriagrion tenellum. Next base: position 124,621,828 of record OY720634.1, on the reverse strand, counting down.
ATAGTTGTAGGACAGACTTTTCCAGCAAAACTCCCGCAGAAGCAAAGGACAAATACCAATAAGAGCGGCTTACCTGACATTCTCATGCTTCTGGATATAGATCTTGTGAAACTGCCCTTCCACTGGAGATATGATATCCGCCTTCATTTCCATTGCAACATGTTGAGGCAACACGGAAAGAAGAAGCCGCTCCTGTGCAAAAGAGAAGAGATAAAAAAATCAACATGGCTAAATATTTTGGGCAGCAATGATGATGGTCTAAAAGGATATGAAAACTTCAATTTTATCGATAGAGAAAAAAATGATAATAGACACAAACGTTAAGTATGATTGAGCAAAATAAGCGAAAGCAGAAGCTTGACTTAATTAATCAACGTGAGAATTTTAAACGTAATCGCATATTTAGGTAAAATCTAGGAAGTGACCGCTGCAAAGTCTAGTGGAAAAAAATTTCTCAATTTTCTCATAAATTTCAAAACCATTGGAAAAAATTATAAAAATAATGTTTTTGAGTCATACTTATGCAAATATTTTACAAAATACATCTTTCTTCTTCTCATGAGAGACGATTATCGCTCTTGTGATGAAACTCACATTTGACAGGGATCATTTTTGCCAAATTACGCACGTTTTGCATTTTCCAGAAGACGGTACGTGATCTCATTAAAATGAGAAGCCCTTGGAAATGACGACTCACATCATTACCGAAAAAAAAGCTTCATTTGTAAGACACATTTAGTTAGCTCGTGTTCACTCTCCTTTCAAATAATAATCATTCCTATTCATATACACTCTCCTACTATTCCAATTGAATAGATGCATTATAATGTTAAACGTAAGTGTAACAGAGAGTACCCAGAGAACATGCAACTTTACTTCTCTGAACTCACGAAGGCGATGAATAGACAGGAATTAGGACACTGAAATGCGTCCTATTAAGGCATTTGGAGCGATATTCGCTTTTGAACAGATTTGGGTGAAACTTTTCGTACGAGTAATCGTTAGTAACATCTATAGATAAAAGCGACAAAATGGTATGATAGTGACTTGGTTTGTTGGCGATTTAATGCTATTTTAACACCTAGCCCTATGTCACTTGACATACACTTCGAAATAATTCGATTATGACGTATGCACAGATTTTTTCCTAAAAGCGAAAACATACCTTTCGTATCATTATAATGGTTCATGTCAAATATAAAGATATCACGCCGAATTAAAATATATATTTATGTACGGTTTTCATTTTAATTTAGAATTCCGCGGCGTAACCCTAAGTCGTAAAAATGCTTTTACTGATACAACTTTTTTAACAAATTATTTTCACATCATTTATAATAATACATGATTGGTTATTTACAATTTATAAATTGATGGAAGTAGCTCAAGTGCGGTACAAGAATTTTTTTCCATATTACTGTCATTAAAAATTTATTACATTTTTTACTCAAAGACTCACGATTCGCGCTCCAACCACCTTTAACGTGGCATCGCAAAGAGTTAGGGATATTTCCCTGTAACCGAATTTTCCTCGGACAAGAAAAGATTGAACTCCATGTTGGTGAGAGATAGGTGCGATGAAGAATCTACCACCTATTGTTTGACTGACCCCTTTCGCTAAGCAAATCAGACGCATTAAAACGATCCGGACGAAAAGTAAGCAGTGAGGAGAAGATGATAATGATCACAGAAAACGAGAAGGAAAAAATATGATGCTCGGATATCACTCCGCGTCTCTCTTTACTCTCCCAAATGCAGTCCCCTCCAGTCTTCACCCGGTTCGTTTATTTATTGGAATCGATCTCATCGGGCCTTACTCGAGAGAGATTTCTACTGGGAAAGGAATGCAGCTTTAGAGGGGGAAAAGCCGACCTAGGACCTACTCGATGAAAGGAAGAATGCTATCGCATCCCCTATCCCATTCGGCGTATCTTAAAAGAACACAGAGCTCTTCCACGAGCGAACATTGCGCGGGGAGTTTCGCTCGGGAGAGGTCTAGACGAATATTTAACTGTCGGCTGATCGGTAGGTTTTAGGTCGCTCCAATCAGTCTACATACTATCCTGCGAGCCGCCACAGGGGCATGTGACAAAGGATATTATGTCACCAGCCGAGTAAAAATGTAAGGAATAAGGTTTTGGGAGGTGAAATGGTGACGTGTATTGTGGGAGTGTATTGAGAGGAGCTCAGTTTTTATTGTGGTCGCTTATGGTGCGCGGAAAGAACGAGTGTTGGTACCTATCTGTTCGGCAATGCACCTCTCTTATTTTATCGCTCCTGTCAGACCTAGAGATATAGTGAGGCATGATAATATTCTCTGTGTCGGTCCGAAACACACCAGTTCTAAATTTCTCCAGCAAGCTAAACCTAAGCGTGTAGCCTCGGAGTAGTAGCCTCCGCCTAACACTAAGTACCTTTTTTCGTAGTTCTCCAATTCACTTTCCTTCACAATACTTCACCTGTCGATAATTGAGTCTAATTTAAACTCCTTAAACCCTCAACCCCTAGTATAGTTGTTCAACATTTCTTTTTCCTTCCCTCTTCTCTCGCAAAAGCGGGGTTAAGTTTGAATCTCTCGAGATGACCCCGATCACGTAACCAAGGAGTCAGGTGATACAACAACAAACAGATCGAGATTCTGGGGTGTAGTAACCACTCATATGAATAACATTTGCGTCTGGTCCATTTTACAGCATCAGCAGCCGCGAGAAAAACTCGATCGGGAAGGCTGCTAGAGGCCTCACGGGATCTCTTCCGTGTATTTCCGTTGTCGTAGACGGCAGTTACGAAAGCATTGCAGCAAATTTCATTCAAATCCGAAGTGAAGATACGAGTGTTAGTGTCTATCTTATATACAGGCCGTTTTTCCTGCCAATTCAGTCGGATGCGCTCTCAAAAAAACGAAAAAAGGGGAGGGTTCGTCTTTTATCGAAACCAAAACTGTCATCTACGGTAATGGGAATACGTGGAAGAGAGCCCGAAAAGCCTTCACTGCCTTGTCAACAAATCTGCGGAAGCCTTCGAGTTCAAGGTTGCTTGAGATTACACCAAAATCTCGAATCCTTCACATTCACTTCCTGTAAAAGTCATCACAAAAATGCCCTACCTATACAGTGAGTGGAGTAAACAAAATTTTTCAGATACAGTAAAATATCTTGGAATTACCATTACTTCTGACCTACAGTGGGGATTACGCATACAAAACATATGTGGCACAGCATTAAAAAAACTAGGATCTGTTAAACGCATAATAGGAAGGGCCTCGGATGAAAAAGTAAAAGAGAGGTGCTACTTCGTTCTGGTTAGGCCACACCTCAAATACGCCGCGAGCATTTGGGACTCTGGTCAAATAGATTTAACCAGAAAAATTAATAAAATGCAAAGGAAAGCAGCACGCTTCGTTAAAAACTGCTACGGGCGTACATATAGTGTCTCACAACTTTAAGAGGGATTAAGGAGGGAGCTTCTAGAGACTCGGAGGCTCCACGCTTGGCTTAGATTGCTTGAGAAATTCAGAACTGATATGCTTCAGAGCGACACTGAGAATATTATCATGATTCCTCAGTACATCTCTAGGCCTGACGGATGGGATAAAATAAGAGAGATACACTGCCGAACAGAGAGGTACAAAAACTCGTTCTTTCCGTGCACAGCGACCACAATAAAAATTGAGCTCCACTAAATACACTCCTATAATACACGTCACCATTTCCTCTCCAAAAAACTTACACCTTTACACGGCTGGTGACCTAACACCCCCTGCCATACGCCCATGCGGCTGCTTGCAGAGTATTATGTAGATGTAGATGTGATTGTACCACGTGACTCATTAGTCACGTGGTCGAAATTATCTCGAACGATTCAACACAATCCTTCTCCCAGCCAAGTGTCCTCCCCTCCCCATCACCCTCTCTTCAAAATGGCCTAACCTCACAACTCCTCCTTAATCCACCTTTTATGTATTCTCCGAATCTCAGCCACTTGTTTTACCTCCCCTCCCTTCATTTCTTCTCCTCTTCATTCGCATCCTTCGACATTTAGTGCATTCTTCTCAATACCGATAATTCAAAACCTTCCCATCTACGCACGCCCCATTCCCGCGAACATGAAGTTTCTGAGGGGATCGGGTTGGTGTGGTGGCTTGAGTACTGGCTAACCATTCGGACGGCCAGGGTTCAAATCCCTGCAGAGGCAGATGTTTTTCAGAGCAAAGCTGATCCCTACTTGAGTGTCTTGTGGATGGCACTTCAAATACAGTACTCCGTCCGTCGGATGAGACGTTAAACCGTGGCCCCATTAGCGCCTTTCGTTAAGAGTAGGCTAATGCCGATACCGGGTTTCTATCCACCCTTCCTCCCTTACCTATCCCCTATGGTGCAAATGACTTTAGCTGTCGGTCGCCTCCCCAAATATCCATTCATCCATCACGAAGTTTCTGACGCATACAGCGCCATTCTCTGTAGACGATATCGGAGTTTTTCACCGCCCTTATCTATAGGTCTCTGAAATTTTCGCCCCTCTCACCAGCTCTGTACGGCGGAATTTCTTTGAAAATCACTCCATTGGCTAGGAAAATTCAGCATGCGAAGTCCCTACGACTAAACGCCTTCTCTTTTGAAACACTCCCCACGTACTAAAACTGATCAAACTGCTGTCATTTATACTAAAATCATACGTTCATACGTTACCATCTCGCCATTTCCCCTGGGTTAGGCAAAGTCAAAGAACGTATTTATTGGCCTAGGAAACTGGCTTAAATAATATGAATGATTATTAGTTTAAATCGAGGGTTGATGAAAAATTTGAAAAGCTAGTTTCCTCTTGCCGAGGTTGATTGATGAGGGGACACATGTCCTGGATAATTGGTACGCGTATGAATATTGTATTGAATGACCATTTCCCGTGTGTTTATATTCTAGTCCTGATGATGGAATTAAGTATATTCCGAAACGCCGGAAAAAAAACAAGCATTTTAAATTTGACCTAAATCCTCGATATTAACTAATGATTATCGAATAACTAAGGTCAATTCATGGAACATTAAATCAATTAATTTCCTCAATAATGACCGCATACCTCTTCCGCTTCGGTTACTTATATTGGGTATTGTTTCAATTGCATTGCGTCAACCATGCTCTCCTATTCTGAAGCCCGTTTTACACAGGTCACGTAATTGCACAACCCGATGCATGTACGAATGCGCCTTTTAAGTTGCGTCGTGTAAAGCGGTGAATTGAAACTACGCATGCACGAATGCATTAACGTGAAATTGCAAAATAGCCCTTGCTCCAATTCAATGATTATTACACGCCAGATTGAAAAACCACGGATCATTAAATTGCACAATTTCGTGCCTCGCGTAAAACTGGCTTAAATATTCCTAACATTCCTTCTCTTATGCGTCTCTTCCACCACATTTACCCCAAGACCGCGACGCTTCCCTTCCCTCTACGGTAATGCTTTACTAGCAGAGCACTCTAGCGGTCAGGCGCTTCCCAACCACGATGACCCCGCCAAATTTAAACCAAAGCACTGAAACCTGGAGCTATAGCATATAACATGACCTCTGCATTCTTCCGATATTGGTCCAAATGATGAAAATTCACGAGGTCTTCTGATATTTGATATTGTTTCTTAGGTTTGGTACGTAATTTCCCATGAAAAGAAACCAAATGGAATTCACACAAACTTTATTGTAAATAATGATACTAAAGACACAATTTACATTTCATTCTGCATACTCTAACCTATTGGTTTTTACTAACTACTTAATTAATGGCCTTGAGGAAGGTCGTCAAATTGATGTGGTCTACACAGACTTCTCCAAAGCTTTTGATAAGGTTAATCATATTATTCTGTTACATAAAATGAAATCTCTTGGTATCAGTGGGGGTGGACTGGATTGGTTTCATAGTTATCTCATGGGCCGACATCTTCAAGTAAAAATTGAGCACACCTTCTCAAATCCTTTTCCGGTCAACTCTGGAGTTCCACAGGGGTCGCATCTCGGGCCCATACTATTTCTCATCTTTATCAATGACCTTAGTTATCTAATCTCTCCACTGCCACATTTGATGTATGCAGATGACCTAAAAGTTTTCAATGCTATAAACAACATTAATGACTGCCAGCTAATCAATAATTGTCTGAAAAAGATCTCAGAGTGGTGTAGAAAAAACCTGATGGTCATTAATACTAAGAAATGTAACTGTATTTCCTTTTATCGGAAAAAATTAACCATTAACTTCAAATATTCTATTGGTGATGAACATATTCCTCGTGCTTCCATGATTAAAGATCTTGGTGTACTGTTTGATAAGTCTCTGACTTTTGACCAGCATATATCAAACATCGTAGCTAAAGCCCTACGTATGCTGGGTTTTTGTACCAGACTTAATAAGGACTTAAGAGATATTTACACATTAAGATGCCTTTACACCTCCCTAGTCCGTCCCATTTTGGAGTACAATTCTGTCATCTGGTCTCCTTATTACAATTGCCATGTTGATGCATTGGAACGTGTTCAAAGAAAATTCCTGAGATTAATCAACTTCTATGCCGGATTCTATACTCCACACACACCTTACATTGAAACAATGGTTATATTAAATCTGCATACTTTATCAGTAAGAAGAAAACTTGCAGGGTTGTTGTATTTGTACAATTTATGTAATAATATTGTCAAGTGCTCGCCTTTACTTGCATTATTGCATTTCGATGCATCATTCACGAGCACCAGGAGATCTAAACTATATCATATTAAATATTGTCGAAGAAATTATTCTTTTAACGAACCTATTGTTCGCATATTAAGACTGTATAATTCACTCATTTCATACATTGATATACACCATGATTCCCCGGTTGTCTATAGGAGAAGGTGTCTACAAGGTCTATCTGAATATGTCTAGTCAATTATGATGCTAAAGAATTTCATAAGTTTGTTAATTTTTTGGTACATATTTTACTTCCTGTAAGTCTACTTATGACTTGTTTAGAAAGCTTAGGACTTTCTTTTTAATTATTAATTTTTACATGGATATTTATTTTATATTGTGCACCAAAGTGTTTGACTTTTTTCTTATTACTTTCATATTGGATGTCTATTTGTTTACTCTGTATCTACTTGATATTGTATCTATTTTTTTTTCTTTTAATTACTTCCTTTAAGGTTAATTATTACTTGTTCTGAATGTTTCTGAATTTTCTTACGTTTTTTTTATATATTTGATATCTATTTTTATACTGTGTATCTATTTTATATTGTGAAAATATTTTTTCCTTTCTGTTGTGTATTAACATATTATTCATTATTAGAATCACACTTATTAAAAGTTACATGTACTACTCATGCTCTGGAAATTGGGCACCTGCCCGTAATAAAGGATTATTATTATTATTATTATTACATTATTAAAAAAACTTCCACATAACATTTGAAACAATGAAGTGGAATTTATTTTCCAACTTGGCATAAAATCACATAGATCCTCGCACAGCCATACTATAGGACCATAGGCCAAATTAATTAATTAATTAGATGTCAATACAAAAGTAAGAGCAGGCTTCGGTCATAACTGTTAAACATCTAACCATCTTATTCACACCGTACTTACCTCGCTAAATCACTCGGGAAGTTGAAAAATGCAATTTTTTTGTCTAATCTGCAGCCAGAAAAATTATTGCACCAAATGGCTGAGCAATAATGCCGCCCGGGTCGCTTCTCACATTCACGACTTGCCGCCATGTTTGTTATTTTGATACGGACCATGCAGGCCACGTGACTTTTTCCTAACTAAATCAGAACATAGTTTTTTGTTAACAAATTCACTGAGTATAAACAATTAAAATAATTATTAAGAAATTAATAACCTATTATCGTCTTATTTAAAGATCTTTTTTAATTTGCGCCTGAAGTAGATGACGCTAAAGTCACTACATGCGATATATCGCAGCAAGCGACGTAGCCTTGATTAACCCATTACTCTCTCATCCCTACCTTCCTCTCACACTGATCACTTCGCTTTCAAACATCTATTTCGTTATTGGATTCTCATCCATCCTCTCAACAAGGCCGAATTTTGAGCCCTCGTGAATTCATATTCACGGTTCAAGGCTCTCGCTGACGGAGTGGAATGCAGCGCTGTAAAAATGACGCCAAACCAAAACCGACTCGGCAAAAGGAGGAATTGTCTCAGCGTCCCCTATCCCAGGGTTGGTGGATCTTCCAGATAACAACGCGTCTGTAAAGAGTGAACATAGCCCGGGGTGGCATCGCTGACGAGAGCGGGAAGAGAGCGATATTTATTTCGATGAGAGAGGGGTGGATATCCTCCATTGGCTCGGTATGGGTAGAAGTAGCTGAGTCAGGGGGGATCTAATGGGAGACGGGAGATATTTCGGGTGAGTTTTCCGAGCTAAGGGGATCCTCAGACGCACGGGAGGGATGGGTTTACTTAAGTGACGACAAAACCCCAATATTTGCAGGCTGCATACGTCAGTTATACAAGCAGTTTGTGGGTTCGTCTACTGTCGAATAACAGGGTGAATGAAGAGGGTTTCGGCGGCTCCGGATAATATACAATCGCATTCAGCCCATGGAAACGCTCGCGTCAGCCAGTCACTCCCTTAAGATTAATACACAAATTCAAAATTAAATTTGGCAGTGATAAGAGGTTAATTCTGAGGGTATAGTATGGCGCCAATTGATAGGATTTTTGTAAAAATAGTATCTTCATACATTCTGCCGAATAAAACGTTCGATCTCTTTTGAAAATAATTACAAACAAATTTTTTAACCAGGATTTGTTTTGACCTCAGGATCTGGTTTTCATCCCAAACAAGAAAGAGTCTTAAGAAATCAAACAATGACAGTGTTCTACTGCATTAACGACAACTGTAGTTCAATCGAAATACCCCCTCCGAGATTGATTAACTCCGATGGGATTGTTGTAATAAAGTTTATTTTTTATGACTACATACACCAAAAGTATATGAACTCTTGAAAAATACAGATTGCATTAACGTATCGTCGTATAGGAGTTATTTCAGGGAGGTTTTGAATCCCGGTTGATCTCTCCAGAACGTACCACGCATGAAACATTTGAGTTTACCAAGGAAATATTTAAGCGAGGGAGGTTCTCCTCTTTTGACAGGAGTTGACACCTAGGTCGGACTGGCCCAAAACGTATTTAAACCTTTGCCTAGCATGGCGAGATGATTTCGGAAAATACTGAACTGAGGATAACAGTGTGCCATGTCATATGATGACTATTTAATCAAATATCACACGCCCATTTTTATGGTGATTTATCGCTCTTGTTCACTTTAATTAGCCACCACCTAACCACACATTCAACTTGTAATCACCTTTTAATAAAAATTTTCAAACTTTGTTATGCTAAAATGCTCTTCGAAAATAGACTCTAGGTGTGCTTATGACATGGCAATTTATTGGACACACTGCCATAGGCCCATCAAAATGTGAAATTATGACTGCGGTTCAGAGAATAAGATATTAGCAATGCCTTCCGCTTCTCACGATCAAACGTATCATTAATGTACACAATTCCATATATAGATAATGAATTATTTTCGACAACAGAAGAATATGAGTTCATAACCCAAAAAAGCAACTTCTCCTTCAAATCTAAGAGGTGTGCGAAAAAGTCATGAACAATTTTAGGCTGTTAGGAGACTCGAGGATTCTTGAACTCGAGTCATTTAATCGAAGTGCTGGTTAATGGAAAAATCCAGTCCTACCTGATGAGGGTGCCGAAAGAACTGCAAGTATAACAGATGCTGAGGAATTCTCTGTTTTGATTGCCCACAAACATGTTTCGATCAAGGGACGGCTGAAACAATACAACTGAATTACCACCGCACTCACATTTTCCGCGTCGATGCTCGTAATTACCAGTGGGTACTCGGTAGGCCCTTCAACTGAACGGGGAACACAAGCCTGGCGAGCCTTACTCATCACCAGTCTTCCATTCATTCATTTCCGCCCGAAGATGAAAGGGAATGCCTTCCAATCCACTGTAGGAAGCCCTCAACCCGAGCATCTACGTCGACCAACTACGAGCGGAGATAGAATGAAAACAAAGGGCATAGGAGCGATGAAGATTCGTAAATCCATCTGGCCTCTCACCTTCCTCTAACCATCTAACTACTTCCCTATTTATTTCCCTCTTCATTTCCCTATTTCACGGAAATTTAAGAGGGAATATGTGCTCAGCGACGGTAGAAGAAAGATAGAAATACGCGTAGATGAGCTATCACATACATATACAGTAAAAACCTGTCTCTGGCGGAATCTCTCGGGCCCATTATTATTATAATTTTTTTAAAGTCAGGCTTCTGCTTAATTCAGGGTAAAATATTAAAAAAAAACACGATAAAATCCCATAATTTCACGCCCATTAGATTCTGGTGGTATCTCCCGGGAAATGTACTAACTGCTCGAATGAGGAGATTCGTTCACATCAGTGAAATTCCTCAATTCAAAAATCTGGTGTCGAAATTCTTGCCATTGATACGGTCAAGGTTACAGGGCCGGTTATTAAATCTCGTCACATTAAATGTTCACAGTGAGTGAGCATCACGTCGACTGCTTCCATATATGAAAAAAATACGTGTGAAAATTTTCAAGCATTCGTTGTCCGTCCTCGGTTGCACCCGGATGTATATATGAAAGCCAACGTCTCAGACCATCAATTCTGTAACTAAATAGAAATTGTATTAGGAACAAATCCAACTGAACTGGAAATTGAGCCAAGGACCTTGGATGGCCGGTTTTCGTCATCACCATTTTTCGGCAGAGTATGAGACATCTACGTTGCTACGGTTTTTATGTTACGATTTTAATGTTAATACGGTTGTATTGTTACGGTTTTTTTGTTATTCTCGTAGAAAAACATAATACCTAATAGTGTTTTGGCGTTGACTGGGCGCAGACTTGAGATGTAGCGAATGAGTCAATGTTTATAATAATTTTTTGATTGATGTGTTAGTTTTGAGCCGTAGGGTGGACGATTTTTGGAATTTCATGTATATAGTTGAAGGTGACGGAGATCTAGCAACACCTGATTTATGCATAGAGAATTAGAAGTCGAGCAAGAAACCTGTAGACCAATGGAAATCGTCTCTATACTATTGTGTGCTTGATTCCTAAACCAACCCCGGGAGAAAAAAACTCGTGATGACACAGACAGAATCTACTACGGGTAAGAATAAACTTATGACACCTTGATGGGAGTCCTCAAACACACACCTTCACCTCACATCGCAACCCTTATTCTTCTTTTCTGGTAAATTGGTGACAGAAAAATGAAAAAAATACACACCCAAGTTTTTCGTTCTTTCATTTTCCCCGAGATTATGAAAATTTCGACCCGCCTCCTCGCAAACTTCTCCCGATGCAGAGAAAGAGGCGGGCGCCTCCCGCAAAATGTTGAGTGGGGCTCCTCATCCATCCTCTTCATACTCTTATTTCGTTCCGGCCTTTAGGAGAGCGAGGGAGGAGGAAAAAAAATCACCGCGGCTTTTTGATTCGAATTCACAAAGTTTCCTCCTTTTTTTAATTTTCTGGCGGTTCCACGGTTCTTCTCAGTGCCACGAAAGAAAGAAGGAAAAGAAACTGAAAATAATTTCTGGCAGCCTCTCGAGTTGGATTTGAACTGACGATACAGCACTGAATTAGGGTTTTAAAAAATTTGAATACGCAACGAGCGTCCAAAAGAAAGCGAGTGGCAAATCAGGGTCCAAAAATTCTGCGGGCCTTACTCATAAATTCCTTAAGTGGGTACTCGAGAGGACTCGTTACAAAAAAGAGGACTGATTACAAATGATGACATTTGAATAAAAAACTGAATAAGATTAACCATGACTCCGAAAAAAAATCGTGAGTCAATTTCAAATTGTTTTCCATTTACGCTACCTGTAGAGTGTACATCTAAATACCACTCTGCAAACCGTCACGGGGGGTGAGGCATAGGTTGCTAGAACACCAGCCGTGTTAAGGTGTAAAGGATAAGATTTTGGTAGGTGAATTTATCAAGTTCATTACGGGTGCGCTTTGAGTGTAGTTTTTATGGCACTTATTGTACGTACAAAATAAAAAGAGCCAAAATAGAAGAAGATTTATTTTACCTACCTGTTCGGGAATCTATCTCTCATATTATATCGCCTCTTTCGAACCTCGTGCGGTAACAAAATGATATTCTCTCCGTCGCTCAGAGACACACCTGTTCTGGATTTTGCAAGCAAACTAAATCTAGCTTGCAGCCTCTGGGTCTCTAGCGGCTCCCAACCTAAAATCGTCTAAAAGCCGAGAAATACGATACTATATGATCGCTCGCAGCAGTTTTTAACGAAGTACGCAGCTTTCCTTAATTCAGCTCTAAAAGTCTGTCGTAATTGTCGAAAGACAAGACGTAAATGAGGAGATCAGTCGCTTTCATTTAACCTATCCTCAATGGGATATTCCCTAAAAAAAATGGCACCCTTAAACAACTTACTGAAATTTAGCGCGTTGGCAATGGTTGCCCACGAGATGGAGCTCAGTATGCACAGCATAAGTTTGACAACAGCGTTTTCCATATGGCCTTAGCTCTCAACTAAGTTCGAAATGCGCCATACTTTTTACCATCACCGTAGTTCATAGATTTTGCAACGAATAGTGAAGAAGCATCGCACCACTGGGACTTCTACGATTTTAGCCCCATCCTCTCCTTTATTTCTCGAACGAGATTACATTCATTAGCTTATCATTACTTTTATTAATAATAGCCTTTTTAAATGCCACTTCTCAAGCTCGAAAAATAAGATTGACAACCGCTGTTTATCTCCCAAAATTTTCCCATAAACTTCTTATCTTATCCCCCTTGTCATGTCGAGTCTGACCCGTTTTGTTCGTTCTTTTTCGGCATATTAATCTCTCACTCGCTTTTCCACCAATTTGTACTTAGAACAGACTTTTCGTGACTACCTACTGAGGCATACATTCTGAAACTTAAGTTTCTTCGTTTCCTACACACCGCGACTCTATTCCATTTGCAATCTGCACATTTATTTTTAAAACATCGTCCAATACCAACTATTAATGTAAGTGGAGATTGCTGGATATTCTGTAGGAGAGAAGTTGTTCACTGATAAGCCGGTAAAGATTGAAATTTTCTGCTTAACTGGTACCATTCCTATTATCTATGAATTTTGGCCTATACTCTTCGAACGTGGGTTCTAGTGGTGGGTGGCTACCATTCGGGAACATTCAAGAAGTATTAGACCACATCGGTGTAATATTTCCTTGAAGAGCAAAGTAACCTAATACGGTTAAAAGAGGCTAAAGTCATCATTAACATGAATCCACATGATAAATATACACTTTAAATAAAAAATTCATTTATGTTTATTAAATGAGCCTCAAGATGAGCTAGCGCCTTGGTACACGGAAAATTTGATGTTTTCTATGTAATTTTCTCCATCCATCATATATGTCGTTCCATGCTTTAAAACAAATTGATAATTTCTTGACGAGAGTAACAACTGTAAAGTCATATTCTAAAAGGCACCAACAAGGATTACTGGTATCGTAAAAAGTGGCACCGCCAATTCACTATTTTGGCGGTGCCTCTGTTTTGGCGTAGTGCTGTAAAAAAATTATGCACTTCACAAAATCCCTATGTATGAAAATGTTGGTGCCGCCCTGATTTGTTTATTCCGAACATGCCTTTATTCATCCTTGAACACTCACTCATGAGTTTTCGCAGCTCACTAATTTTCGAACACTAAAACATTACGCCTTCCAACTCAACGAATCCGCTATCTTTTGTCAAAAGTGGCGTTAGTTCTGTCGTATTCCCTTATCACTCATTCTACAGCCACTTTTCGCCCTATCTGCCTCTACCTATCTACCTCTATCTACCTGCTCCTCACCGCTTCCCTCATCCCTGGAGCAAATCTGTTTCTCCATTTACCAATATTTCCTGACTAGCCAACTGCCTTTCCCTCGCCGCCCTCATCATATAACCCTTGACCTCTGCATTACATGCCGCTCGCCCGCAACTTGGCCTCCCTCACAACTTTCACAAACAGCTCTCCGCGTGCTCTCAGAAATATTCCCTCGACCCAGCCCTTACCATTTCGGCCGACCACTCTCGCTTTCCTTGCCCTTTCAAAGCGAGGATCTCATCCATCCCAAACGAATCCGCTATCCTTTCCACGCTTTGGGCAGAGCGAATTCGGAATGACATCTCGTGTATCTCATTTGTACCACATCACCCCGTACAAATCCATCATTACATAGTTTGCCTTCGCATCTCACAGACAGTTGTTCGATATCGCATGAAAATTTGTTTTTCATGGTACAGAGAAAAAGTTCCAAGCCTTTTTTTCTACCAGCTTATACCATGGCAAACATGGAAGATGGTTGAAAGAGACCTATATCACCATTCAAATGAATCTAAGTATTACAGAATTTAACAAACTTGTTCATTTCATGTGCCTCAAGATGAGCTAGCGACTTGTTACGCGGAAATGATGGATGTTCTTTGTGTAATTTGACCCAGCATATAAGTCGCCCAAGGCTTCAAAACAAATTGATAATTCTAGGCTATGATTCATTCAGAGAAAACATCTCAGCATTGCCACAACTACTTCGACGGTGCCTGTTTTCAGCGTAACGCTGCAAAATTAATAAATTAAATATAATCTTTTTTGAGGCAATCATACCGGTTCAGTTCACAATACTAGTAAAGTTTTCTGTTATCAGTCAGTGGTTCTTAGACACATTTACTGTAGCATAAAATTGTTTCCAGAATGATAAATTTGGCGTATATATTTATCTATTCATAAAATGATGGGGAGATAGAGAACAAGAAGTGTTTACTTTTTGTTCTTTCATAAAGTCAAACGGGTATTCTGTCAGATGATTGGTCAGGTTTGGAACAGTTGACATCCCGACATCCCAATTTCTGAGAGCGAAGTAACTTAATGCGACAATAAGAATAACAATACATGGAACTGTTTCGGGGCAACAGCTAGTTACGGTAATAAAATAGCACAAAGCCTCTGTCCGCATACATCCCAACCTTTCCACACCGCGCTGCCAGGGTCATTTCGTCTCGAGGGAGCGAGGGTTTCCGTGCTCAACGGCCGGACCCTTTACGCTTCCCTTTTCCCTTTCCCGTTCCTTCTCTCACGGAAACGGAGAGGAGAGAAGCTGGAGAGACACTCAGCCGAGAGGAATCCGTGTGTGGATAGAGATTCTCTCGGTCGTTTGCAGAAGTCCTCTCGAAGGAAGAGTGAAAGGGACCGTTCCAGAGGAAGGAAGGAGCCAAGGACTTGGGCATTTGCCGAAACGGGCGCGTGGGTTGGGCGTCAAGGCCGCGAGAGGCATTCCACTTCGAGAGGCATTTCACTTCGCATTCAGATATAGCATCAGTTCTTTCAGTCAAAGTTAAAAAGGATGCATTACGGGAGCGAATGGTAACAGCTTCACGATACGATCGAGGTTATGCACTTCACTGAGCATTTAATTCTACGAATGGTTTCGCCTTAATCTACGAAATACCGCGTAAGCCACCACAAGGGTGTGAGGCACAGGGACTAAATGTTGAATTTTCGCAAAACTCAAATAATGTATCTACACAGAGAGGAATGTTCGCGAGTAATAATGCTTTAGCAAGAAATACAGAATAATACGCCATTCACATATGGCATTCCACGGTAAGTTGAAAGTTTGGGATCTTATTAAGGTGACTCATTTCCCGAGTGAATATCTGTAACTCTGTAACGGAAGAGAGGCATGACCTGAATCAGCAAGGAAAATTAAAGTAGAACAACGCAGTACAAATAAGTATTTCCTTGAGAAAAAGGAGTCACTACATTAATGAATACAGTTGATCTTGTTTAAAATATGTATTGAAAAAAATTAATTGTAACTTCCATCTTCTTCCACACCCACACCTAAAATACATCGACATGTCATGATGAAGCTTTAATATCTTTCCGCAGGGTTTCTATCATTTGTTCTCTCCTATAAGTTAACGTAGGTTATAACGTAACTCTCATATAAGCTAACGTATATGCATGTCTTTTGCTCAGGCAATTCTCATATTCTCCGTGCTTTGTCTATTTCTCTTTAAGGCTCTTCCTTAAGGTTTACCTTTGGTAAAAAAATTGCTCACCTGTTTTAACTTGAGCCCTTCGAATTTTAATAATTTTGCCTGATTATTTCGGGTATCTTGATCGTAAACTTTATTGAGAGATTTCTCTTTTTAGTATACATATCCACTACATTTAAGTAAAAGTACTGCGCAGGTCAGGATGCGTGATTCTCAACCGCTACTACGGCGATTTTTCATCTAATATGTCAATTTTTTAAACATTATTTTTCCTTAAAAGTCGGCAACTTCCAGCACCCATCATTCCGTACAACATGCCCATCTCCTGCCTTCCCGCTTTTCTCGCACTCCCGACTTGAATTGCAGTCTTAAGCTTTTCCTTGTTTCTTGCAGCTAGTTCCAAACTTCCACTACGCTTCCGCTCTCTCTTCTCCAATACCCTCCATTCCTCCGCTGCAAAGACAACCATGATACCTTTAATATGAGAGATGTCCTCATATTATGAACGCGCCACTAATTTATAATACGGTTTTTTATGAAGTGCCTGTGCGCGAACTGAAGTCGTCCTTGTGACTAACTAGTTGCCTAGCCCACTTTTTCTCGAGCTTCTCATAATCCCTGATTCCCCTCATAACCATTTATTTATGTTCCCAGTTTTTTATTTAATGTGGTAACATAAGAATGCATTGCACCATAATATTTTAAGTTTACGTGAACTTAATAAATAGTAGATACTTACAATCCTCCATTAAACTTACTAATTTAAAATAAAAACTTAATATTTTTTTTAATTTTAAAATTAATAATAGAAGACAATTATAATAGGTACTGCATTTTTTTTACAAATTTTTCCTGTAATTTGCCTTAAGACCTACATGAATGGACTATTGTACAGTAAAGCAATTCAGAAAGAGTTGCAAGAGCCCGAAGTCATTGAGAACAACGTAAATGCCGAATCATCACGTATTCGCTATCACTAATGAATATGACAGTGAGGAATTGGAATGATGTTTCTGACTACAATGCAAGCTGAAAAATATTCACTAGTATAAATTCCCCATGCAATCACACTCATAAGAAATTTTTTAGTAACTTAAATAAAACTTTTTATACTCCACTATAGGTTTAATAACACGACCCGGGTTTCGACACTTCTATCGAAATCCGGGTCGTGTTATTAAACCAATAGTGGAGTATAAAAAGTTTTATGTGATTTACTATGAATTACTTCCACAAAGTCAAGCCTGGAACTATTTCCTTTGTGAAATTTTTTTTCCCTAGTAGCAAAGAAAGTAATGATATAGGTTTTGTATGCCTTTGTGCGTTCTTTCTACCCTTAAGTTACCTTCGCTGTACACTTTTGATTGAATACTTCATAACGACAGGACTGCCTGTTATCGATGGGTGTACAAAAAAGAAAATTTTACTATTCTAAAAACTCTAGCAATAAATATTGTCATTAACTGTAACTTAAAAAGTCGCAAAGCAGTAAAAATAATCACCATTATCACCGAGTCCAGAAAAACTTCATCTCGCTCATTATGAAAGCCTTCCCTTCCACATAATTATTCCCTTCGCGTGACGCAATTTTGACTTCGCACCAGTCCATGCATTAAATTTCGATATGCAATCCTAGGAGGGAGGGAGGGGGTTTTGGTGCCTTGGCAGGGGTAGACAGATAGGGAGAGGCGAGATAAATAGAAGAGACGGCGGAACGAAGGGGTGAAAGCGGCGATATATTCCAGAGCGGAGATTCTCACTCAACCCTGGGCTTCACCTCGCCCCACACACCCGAAATGCCGATGGGACTCAAGGGAGAAAAGGCGGGACGGGGAATCGCGGATGAAAAATTCATTGAAAGTGCCCGCCGAAGACGTGTGGAGGGGAGGGTGGAGGCTTGAATTAATGGCCTAGTGAAAAAGAAAATAAAATGAGGTCGGCGCATTGGCAAAATAACGGCGGAATGGTTACGACTTTACGACGGGCGTAAAATGTTCTCCATTGGTCGTCCGGAAGGAAGGCGCCTTCGACGATCCGCCCTAAGCACATCGGGATGCGATCGGGCCATGGCCCATCACGCCAGAGAATGAAGAAAATGCATAGATTTATTCACTTCTCAGATTTATGGTAGTCCAAGCGAGATAGTTCCCTAGTCATAATAGAGACCATATTCGAATTATAAGTTTTAATTTCACCAGCTGTAGGATAAATAAATTAAATATTGTATTACAACTGGAGCAATAATATAGTTTTATATGACAGAAAAGGTAAGTAAGTAAATGAAAATATCTAAATAAGTCTTTAACTTGACTCATTTTGACAAATTTTAAGCTATCCGGAACTAGCCACGGAGTTCCACTTTACGGAGTCACCCGCAATGCACAAATGTGCGAATTTCCACGGAGAAAAAAACCATCCGCCTTGACCGGGATTCGAACCCGGATCCCTCGATTTCCCTTTCGATCGAAAGGGAAATCGAGGGATCCTGGTTCGAATCCCGGTCAAGGCGGATGATTTTTTTCTCCGTGGAAATTCGCACATTTGACTCATTTCGTTCGCGCAGTGCGTTTGAAACTACTTCAAAACGGAAGGTTTTTTGTGATGCCCAAGAACCTATTGCAATAAGATTAATTTAAAAAAAAATGGTAGAGAAAACATACAAACTACACGCTGTTAGTTTTTTTACGACATCTAAGGGTTAGACATTCCTCATTTTATTAATAATGTCTCTCTGGAGTGCATAGACGTACCATTTTCCATGAAAAAGGGCTGGTATTTCATGGCAAATAACTCCGAAAGTAATGTTATAAGGAGTTGAATTTTTGGTGTCATTAGAAGGGTGAGATATTTTTCTTTAAAATGAGACCAAATTCATTGATTTCTAGGTAAAATGATATTTCGCACAAACTACCTTAAGTGCTTTGCGCGTTAAAACTTTTTCCACAGCACTCAAATATATACCAACCCCACCGGTACATGTATCAACCCAAGGCAGTAATAATTAACTCACCATAAGAGCAATGAAGTTTATTAAGACAAGTGATCATCCAAAAGAGCATATAACGTCACCGAACGGTAGAACGCCGTTTCTTTACATAGTTTTATCAAGAAAGATGGAACTAGTTCAGTGTATTCCACGAGGGAAATGGTACCATTTTATTCGGCTAAATTAGTTAACCAGCTGAAATTCACGAAAGAATACGTCTTTTTTTACAGAAATACCATTCCGTGACGTCTCATATCCCTGGTTTCCAAAGAAGCATACTCTTGTCGTCGCCAAGAGCGGGAGAAGTGGCAAGAAACATATTTTCATTGAACGACGTTATTTGACAAAATATTAGTCCACTATGTTTTTAGAACCTAGTCTTATAATTGAAATACCATTTGATAATGCCATTCATTAAACCTACCCAAATAAACTGATTGGGATGTGGCGGGCTTTAGTAACTGAACTAAAATGTATCTAACCGAACCGAAATGGCGGAACAAGTATTCCTTTAGTTCAAAAGCATCTGCTCTTAAATATTTTCACATACAACATAATTGCTAACTCTAGCACATACAAAAGACATGATTGAATATTCATGAATCATAGGCATAACAACGTCAATGATCGATTTCTATAAATTATGAACACAACAAAAGGAAACTGAGTGGGGCGACTAGATATTTGGCAAAAAAAACAGAAAAAAATTAAATTATAAAGAAAGATTTAGAGAGATACGGATGGTGGAATAAAATTAATACAAATTACAAATAACTGACTCAAAACAGAGAAGCTGATACGAAAGGAGTAGGTGATATTGATGTTTACTTTAAAACGAAATCCTGGAGTTAAAAAATAAAAAAAAGTAAAAGAAAATCAGAGAAAGCAACGACGAAATGATTCTAACGTTAGCATTGCCTCCAGAAACATAATAAGTTTGCCTGATTACAAGTTAAAATGGACGCCTTGTATCATCATATAAAACCTTGACTGTTATAAATAAATTTTCCCTTCCAAACCATCACTTGTACAAGTAATAATTTACAAATGTATACAGAGAAAATGATGAGTACTCATTATGATCAGAGATCAGATTTTCGTCTTCCTCCCTCATTACAAATTTAATTAAAATTATTAATAGTCTTCAACTGATTTTGCGCCTTAAAAAGTCCGATAAATTTAAGTATACATTTAATTTAAATGCAGTGTCTAATATCCCTTTTCATGCAAAGGATAGTAAGTATCAAAAGAATTATTTAAAAAAAAACGATGACCTAGCTCATCCATGAAGGAAAAAACGTTGCTTAGAAGATTTTCCTACTGTTCGAGTACAAATAATGGTAACGAGTATACCCCAAGTATAATGTCAAGATTCATAAACCATTTTTCAAAAACCCGCTCGTGGCATTCGCAAGAAATTTCCGCAAGGGATCAAAATACGCGAAATAAACGAAATATAAAATGAATCATCCAGACAAATGGAAATTTATGACTGGTAAAATTTCGCATTAATCGAATTACCCACCAAACGTGCTCGGGATTAAAATGACAGGAAACAAAATTAATCGCGGTCTTAATCAAACTTAGCTCTTTTCTTTCTTTCACCACTCGTGCGCTCCGAATAGCGCCTCACCTCCATCTCCTCCTTCCGCCATCCCTCCGCCTCAAGCTTTTCCGAGCCTCAGTAATTCCAATCCATCTCAATTAAATATTCACGGAAAGCCTCGTCTAACCTCGTACAAATGATATTGCCTCGTCTCGAAGAGGAAGGAAGGACGGGTATTGAGGACAAGAAGGAGGGGAATTGGATAAGAAGCAGAGATTGGTGAGAGCGAAAGGGTTCCGACCGACTCACTTCATTAAAAGAACACTTAGGGGGAAGGAATTGGGAGTTGGGACAGGCAACTTCGATAGGTAACACCAAGCAGTAGAAGCCGTTGTTCGACCGTAAAAGCCATACCATCGATGTTGTTGTAACACTTACATCTACATCTACATAATACCCTGCGAGCCGCTGCATGGGCGTATGTCAGGGGGTGTTAGGTCACCAGCTGTGTAAATATGTAAAGTTTTGGGTGGTGAAATGTTGACGTGTATTATGGGAGTGTACTTAGTGGAGCACAGTTTTTATTGTGGTCGCTTATTGTGCGCGGAAAGAACTAATCTTTCAACTTATCTGTTCGGCAATGTACTTCTCTTATTTTATCGCGTCTGTCAGATCTAGAGATGTAGTGAGTTGTCATGATAATATCTGAGTCGCTCTGAAACATCGATCTTTAAAAAATTGATTGTTAAATCGCCGACAATGATTTAAAGCGACTTTATCCATGAAAGTTGCCTCTATGAAGGTAGCCTTAGAAGTATATGCATATGGAACAGAAACAAGGAGGACGAGATACTATGAGTAACCACGTACACACTTCTATTGCAGTAGGGATACATTGCGGCTGTAGTCAACCGTGGTTCATTATTTCACGGAAAATAGAGTCTTCTTTTTCCCCTATAAGTGCAATTGCTTGAGAAATTCGGAACTGGTGTGTTTCGGAGCGACACAGAGAATATTATCATGACACCTCACTACATCTGTAGGTCTGACAGAAGGGATAAAATGAGAGAGATACATTGCCGAACAGATAGGCACAAAAACTCGTTCATCCCGCGAACAAAAAGCGACCACAATAAAAACTGAGCTCAACTCAGTGCACTCCCTTACTACACGTCACCATTTCGCCTCCCAAAACCTTTTCACATTTACACGGCTGATGTCCTACAACCCCCTCCAACACGCCTATGCGGCGGCTCGCAGGGTAGTATGCAGATGTACCATTTTGATTCTGCAATAAAATTGCGTGGCAAATACAGAACCCAGCTAGCTGCGATCGGGGATTAAAATTTGTAACCAAGGAATAATTTTGATGGATGCCATCCATTGCAGCAGAATTAAATATACATACTTGTATCTGAAACACAAGGGTACCATTTAAGAATATTCAATCATCACTGATCATTCCTTTTCGGGTGCGGGAAGGGAAGTGTTGAATATCAACGCCGAAATCTCTCGAGCGGATCCAAGTCGGCCGGGTGCGGAGAAGAGATGCGCCGCGAGGAGGCAGAGAAATGATGAGCGAGAGAGGGTTTCGGGGAGGGATGAGCGGAAATTCGATCAAGGAATTTCCAGCCGCGGGAGAATCAATTTAATGGAGAAGGATGACGAACCGTTTATCAGGAAGGAAAGGAGGCGGGGGAAGAAGTAGGAGGAGGAGGAGGAGGAGTAAAGGGGGCGGGGGGGGGAACGGTCTAGAGTGGTGGAGGAGGGGATTGAGTGGAGAGGGGGAGGAGAAGGGAGGACGGGCTGTGCAGAAATGTGGGAAAGGAACTTTGCTGGACGAAAATCGCCGAGGGAAAAAGAAAGAGAGAGACAGAGAGTCTTTGACGCGGGGAAAAATCAAATAGATTCTCCCTCGGAATTTCATTTATTTGGGAGCCTCCCCCCCCCTCCCCACTCAGTCCATCTCCCCCCACCCACGAAAAAATGGTGACTTCTCCCATAATTAACTCGAGATCCTTGGTATGCACCTCTCAAACGAAGAGCGCCGGGGGAATAAAAATGATTCCAAAAGAGCAAATAAACACATGAGGCCGGAAATCAAAACCTCCCGTGCAACTACAGAACTACGAAAAGGCCTCCGGCTACGTTTTTTTTTGGCCGGGTTTAAGGGAAATTGAATGATTTAAACAGTTCACTTGATTGGATAGTTTTCCAGATGATATTAAAAACTTTTTTAAAAATTAAACGGGCCAATTTGAGCGGAAAGACGTTTCCCGACATGAAAAAGCAGTGGATGTTTAATTAATCGCGTTTGGGATGAAATTCGTTGAATCGCGATAAACGTACGTTAGACTGCTTTCCTGGGTTAACAAATAAAAGGACGATCGTACCCTCCAATTGCTTAAACTGCGAAATCGTTCTGTACTTAGGGCTATCAGCCTTGATAAGGAAAACTCTCCCAGTGCAAACGTTTTGCGATACAAGAAAGAAAGATGACGTACACTTTTACGCTCGATAAGAGCAAAATCTAGTAATTCACCCAAATTTATGAAAATGAGTATTTTCTAACGCTCACCGACATCGAAAATATCGTGTTGAAGGCTTCCAGATAAATACGAGAAGGTAAAAAGTAATGACATTTCATTTCACTTACATCATAATTGACAACCAAACAATCGTTATTTTTATGAAGAAACGGTTCTACGATTCTACGAAGAACGGTTCTACGATTTCCCTAATCCATTCTCAATCGAAAGTAACGTTTCTCTTCGGGTATACGTTGAAAACGGCACGTTTAATGGTTCATTCTTGGCTTATGGAACACAAACATTGTAGAGCATCAATTTCAGTGTTCAAGAACGCTATACTTTATCGTGAGGCGCAAAAGCAAAGTCGTTCACTAGCAGGCAAGCATGCTCTCCTAATAGAACTGTGGCTACTCAAGATTTTACGCTTGTACGAAAAATACCAGATAAATCACATTGAACCCAGAGAAATAATTCGAAAACTTTTACGCAAACAACCAACAGCACAGATGCCATAATGCAAGCCAATCAGTCCCAGAAAGTAAGTTACAATTGCCTTAGCTCACTGGTATGGACGGTCACTTTACAAAAAAAACGCGAATGTTATAGCAAGGAGAGAAAATTGCTTCGTGGTTCCCGCAATACATTAAAGAGCTAGTGAGCAAACCGATGTTCATACACCTATTTGAGAAGTCACACGTGAACTGGCTTTTAATTCGAGTCGACTGAACTCATCATTGATTTTTACGCCCACGCCCTAAAGGTTATTTTTTACCATTCCCATCATACCTCTCCATTTTCCTTCCACAAGATTACACCTTTCACATCATCTATAAATTACTTACATCTTACAAACACTCTCTCATCCGGCCTACATGCTCAACTTTCCCATGCCATACCCTCGCAACAAATCAAGGGATCATTATATACGTCCGAATTTCCGCAGATTTATCTCCATCGCGGTGCCAATTGAAAAAAATGATGAGAAAATCTCCCATTTTTTTCCCTTTTGAATTATTACCAGTCGAGTCTGCCGAACCGAAGGGCGTTCACTTTGCTCAGCCCCTAAACCCTTCTCCCCCATCCCTGCCACAAGAAATAACAGTCCCACACACACTTCCTCAAAAGTTTAATTAATGGAGATTCAATATTTACTCAGCTTTTTTCGGTCGCTTAAAGGAGGCCATCTGCATTGATCCGACGCCCTCCAAAAATTGCGTAAATATTGGAACGGCCCGAAATGATGTTGATGGATACCTCAGCGGATATTCGGCCCATTATTTTTCTATTAGAACACACGAAATTTTCCCAACCTTCCGGCCGCCACTGTAATTCTCCTCGATGGATAGACGGGCAAAAAATGTACATATATTCGGCAAATTTCAGCCAATAAATCCAAATTGCCAAGTCAAGCATAAATGACACAGAATTTCACAGGATAACAAACAATCGAATCCATTGGAATGATTGAAGGAACTAAGTTTTCATTTTAATTTCCTGAACGATCCCTCTAATCCCTAAAAAAAAAGGAAATGAATTTTATCTATAGCTCCGCGTATTAAATCGGCAACGTCGGGCGATATTTTCGCACAAATAAAACTCTAAAGATGGCAGATAACAGGTTAATAAACGAGGTATATCGGCATTCTATTTGCAGAGATACCCCAGTTAATTAATATTAGGTGCAACGAAAAATGGCTCGCAGTACAGTCAACCCCATTATTTTTCTTTTCGTTACGCATCAAATGGCGATCGAGGGTGCAATCATATTCAAAGTAAAGTGACCTAGTGACTTAAAGTGACTTGAAACCTAGGCATCAAATTTCACTGTGCCCGCCTCATTCATCAAAATACATACATCTCGAACTACTACAGTTCACACTCGTTAGATATAATCTTTACTTCCAAGTCGCATCAGAATATTAAATCAAAGCCCCACTTATTGAAATCCTTACTTCATTTTTTAATTTGATCTATCTGTGTGCCGTAATCCTTCGGCCAAATAATTTTCTACACGTAAACCATAGGAAGTTAATGCAATTGGCGTAATTATTTAAGTTTAGCCATTGATTTATTCACCGATTTCAAGGATATTAAAAGGATAAAATTGCTAGTCGTAATTATACGTCGCAATGGGGATAATTCATATGGGTTTCTCCACAGGAAATCTAGAAGAGAAAGTCTATATATTCCTCCTTATGGGGCCCTAGAATGTAGCGAATATTTTACGCCAAGGTTCAAGTCATTTAAACGTACTTCCAACATGAAAAATTAGCTAAGCTCACTCACCCAAAACGACGTTCATATATCCAGCTCTTAAGAATTTAACTGGAATAGGAGAGCTGCAAGTTTCCTCACACGAAAATTTAACAATGATTTAGGGATATCCATAGAGTAATCCTTACCTTCACATTACTAGCATGACTTAAACAAAAATAATCACTAATATTAACTTAAAATCTAACGAGCATCCTTCAAAAATGGTTTTAAGTATTCCACCTACGCTTCCTCAGATTTCTAAGTTCTTCTGTTTTAAACAGTTCTTCTGAGTTCTAAAACATTTCTCACGTATCCTTCATCCGAATTTAACGGCTTATATTTTATAACAAGTTAAACTTCGTTAATCGGCGACCTGGTCGATAGGAACAGCACATATGCAACCTTCACCTCTACGGAAATTTATCAAGTGGAATGAGTAATGGATGGGTGTCAACCGCGCATTAACTGCAAGCCTGAGTCAGAAAATGGAAATGTTAATTCCGATTCCAGACAAGCCTGTCCATCACAGCCTCACGTAGAACTTCGAACTCAGGCGGAAGAACAAGTTCATTAGTAACGAGTCAAAACTTCAAGGGAAAGATGGATTGAAATACTAGCCTTTAACGACGAACTGTCGGAGTAAAAGTTCACTGCAACATTTACGCATGTTTTATTTATTAATTTTTCAAAAGAGAGGTTCTTAAATAATCTTTTTAGACCGGATCAAAGGCAGGTCTACGTTCGATCGAGCGGTGCGTCTTGCTAGGCCAGTAATCGCTCAGTCACATTATGTCGAACTGGCGTTAATAACGGTAATTTAATTTAGGAGAAACTTAGCCTTACTTCGGATAAAAGCCTAAGATTTAATTGGTTGAGGTTTTAAGATAGGTTTCGTGGTGAAAATGCAATTTAGTTCGGTTCGAATCCACGATTTGACCACTGGGTGATTCGTCCAGCCCTTCGGTGAAACGTGTTTGTATCGTCGTAGCTGAATGCAGCTAATTCTGATGGCATACGTGGGTAACGTCTTCAGTTAACTCATTGTTAGTTAATATCTGCACAGAGACACAATGGGTTTATGTATAACATAATTGCAGGAAAAATAGAGGGAAAAGTCCCCAGAGGAAGACAATAAGTTCATGGACCAAATAAAGAGGAAAGTACATAGGAAGAGCTACCAAGAAGTAAGGGTACTAACATTGGACAGGGAAGGGTGGAGGGCTACAGTCAACCGATATTAGGATTGAACGACCAATGAGATATCCTCATCATTTTTCTACCACCTCCAGCAGCTACTTGCAATATCTTATATTCTGGTGCTTTTGCGGTTGTTATTTTTTATTTACTATGGCTATTTTTGCAAACATTTCTGATTCATTTATTAGTTACATTTCTGATATGAAAGGTGATAGTGTTTTTTTGCAATTATCAAACAAAGATTTAAATTACAATCGGATTCTCACCTTATCACTTTGCTAATTCACATTGCCAGCTTCAGTGAACAAAAATGATGTGTGATCATGAAACTACGCCTCTCAACCATTTGTTTGTTGACTATTCATCGCGCGTCCCACATAAAATTTTAAACATATTTATGCATTTCTCTTACGTTGTCACTATGTATTGCATGGGTATGTATGACGTGGAATGTGATATTTCAGGCTCTTTTTTGACGGAAAAAAATATAAGGTAACCAGAAAACTGAATCGGAATGAATTATAAATTAGGTTAACCGACATATTATCGTTGAATACGTAATACTTGGCGGGAAATAATGAAAAATCAACCGAGTGTCAGCAAGCGGATCAATAAATAGTGGATTTCAAGGGAGAACAAGTTAATTTTATCGCCTCGTCGGGCTGAATCACGTCCTCGACAAGCTTTCAATTGCTAAAATAAAATAGCTTCAACCGGCTGGGGACATTATTCAGAGATGCTATTTCCCGAGCGGCGCACACGGAAAGAGTTAACATGTCCTTTCCACGGAAACATGACGGTCTCGGCGGTGTAGTTTACACCGTCCTATTTTCCGTTAAATCTTTTTTTTCACGGAAAAGGGAAAGATTGACACATAAAATTTTAAACGTATCACAAACAGCGAACTCTTTAATTGGACCGGTTAGTGCCTAAATATATAGCAGCGAATGCGAGAGTGAGTTAATTAATTTTATTACAAGCAAATTAACGTTTATTTCACACGGAGAATTCGGAACTCTGGCATTTGAATCCAATTGGTTAAAACTTCCAAGCTTTGCCGACTCACATAAAATCTACCTTTGGGAATGATACACTTCACCAGCAAAACGATGAAGACTCATGCCCAAATGTCAGTGGTGAAATTTTGTACACTGGTATATGTAGTTCAAATTATTCTGGGAATTAGCTCTTATAACGAAAGTCGAAAACCTTTTTTTCTTTTCCACATCAATAAAAACGAAACCATGGTACGGCATGTAATTATCACGTACACTCGTAAAACAGAAAAACAGCTTGACTCAAAACAAGCAGGAAAAACAAGCTCAATTTCAACCTCTCAACAAGGTGGCTATCAAAATTCCATTGAAAATGAATTACCACACACAATAGGCATTCACATTCTGGAACTTTTTAATTGATAACAACCAATAGTATCTAAACTGGTATATAATACCCAAAATAATAATCAAATCCAATTATCCAACGATAAACAAACAGAAGTTTTATTTTTTTCGTAGATTCTCGCAGTTCATATTGATTAGGATAAAAGTGTCTTTTGAAATTACTGCGTTATTTAATGCGCCTGCCGTGGCTGAGTACACACTTATAGAAGCAGGTCACAATAAAGACATCAAAAGGGCGAAAGTTTTATGTAATGAAAGCAGCTACTATCCGCGGGTTATCAGAGAAACTGAGAGGATGGCTACAAACTCCCTTACACGTGGAAAAAACTTTTGCAAATTCAAGTATAAGAAATTCTATTACATTATAACCACCGAAGTTTGTTCATTTACGTATTTATCTATGATTGTTGTCACAGAAAGCCTGACGAAGCCGGCAGAATAGCCAGGCGAAAATGTTGCTGAAATGGTAATTATATCGCAGTAAATCCAAAAGACACTTTTATCCAAAGTAGCTGTATTTATCCACATTTAACTCTACTGACCCAGATATCAAGGGTAACTGTCATTTAAGGGATTTTAATTCACGTTGATTAATCGCTGAAGAGAGCCGCTACTTCCCCTGACTTATCAGAGAGGTCGTCGAAATCGTGTAAAAGATGGAAAACATAAACAGGAAAGATGGTTACACTATCTCCAAGGCTGGGAAGAGGGTTTTCACGAAGATATAAAGAACAACCAACGAGAGCGCACCCAACAGAATTGGCGGAAAAACAGTCCCTTTAAACGACGAATATAAACACCTGCATCTTTACTTCAGACCTTAAGAAAGTAGCTGTAATGCTACCAAAACTACCGTCCACGAAAATGGAACTACGCGAAAGAGATCCCGAAAACTCTACACTGCCATTTTCGTCCACGCGAGGAAATGGCGGTGACCCACTGACACCTGGATCGGTAAAATATTTTAGAGGGGATAAGAGCAATTACTATCCCTCGTTTATAACGAAACGAAAAGATTCCAAAGGGTTAATCCCGTGACTATTAGTTTTTATGTATATTAATTTATAACAACCCTCCCTTTCCTTCTTTCGAATTGGCCGCCTGAATAAACCTAAAATGCCACGTCGGTGTAACTGCTTTTCTATTAGTTCTTCCATTTTCTTCTTCCACTACTCATCCATTGTTTGCTGTGTTCCGTTTTCCCAATTTTTGTCAATTTCTGTCTCAATTTTTTCTCCCAGAAAGGTCCGAAAAGCAGCTACTTTGCTCCTGAGGACGCCACGTCCTTTCATGTTCTCCCAATTACTTACATTCCATTGCAAGTCTTTCTCGACGTTCACCAATCACACACCCTTTGCCTTTCCATCAAAGAAGCTCTTTTTAAATCGTAATGATTAACTTAATCTCTATAAATCTCACCAAGTACCCAAAAAACGGAAATATCTTTTTCCACAAGGTAATCATTATTCTGTCGATCTCAAGGTACAGCTTGTCATTATGTCCTCTCCTAAGTTCTCCCATTGCGTCTGATAAAACTGAAACGTTTCCTCGATCTTATTCTATTAAAGCTACAATTTTTCCTTCGAGATTTATTTTATCCATTGATTTGCATACACCCTCTAATCCATTTTTCCCCAATAATTTTAATTCAATCTTCAAAACTGTACTTGAAATATCTGGAAAGCTGAAAAATTTTAGAATGTATTATGTATCTACGCATGTAGCCCTTCAGGTTTCAAAGTGAGGCCAATTTCCCCAAAAAAGTGTGTTCACTGCCAAATGACATGGTATCGAAACCGATTACAGCAGTCCAGCAGCTCAGTGGAGTGAATTATTGATCGGCTTCCCGTCAGGGAGAATATCCGTTAACAATCCCAGGGTGACGCGTTTCAAACACAGCGGAGTGAAATTCAACCAGCAAGGCTTGGGGGTGATTCGACGCATTTACGATAGAGTAGTTGCCTACTCAAACGGGACGCCATCTATCTACACCACTGATCTTCTAAACAGCGAACGTTCAACGATCTGGAACCGTTCGCCTCGCAACGCAACAAAGATTTCTCTTCCTCTCCATGGACACTGCAGGCATGCCCGCATAGGAATATACCGAGGGGTATGCAACTTCAAAAACAAGTGTACACCGCATTTCTATTCATTTCTGTCCATTTCTATCCATTTCTGTCCATTTATATCCATTTTTGTCCATTTCTGTCCGTTTCTAGCCATTTCTGTCCATTTCTGTCCCGCGACCATTTCTCAACAAGCGACCATTCCTCCGTTTCTATCCATTTCTGTCCATTTCTATCAATTTCTGTCCATTTCTAGCCATTTCTGTCCATTTCTATCAATGTTTGTCCATTCCTATCCATTTCTGTCCATTTATAGCCATTTCTGTCCATTTCTATCAATTTTGTCTATTTCTATCCATTTCTGCCCGTTTCTAGCCATTTCTGTCCATTTCTGTCAGTTTCTAGCCATTTCTGTCCGTTTCTAGCCTTTTCTGTCCATTTCTGTCCCGCGACCATTTCTCAACAAGCGACCATTCCTCCGTTTCTATCCACTTCTATTCATTTCTGTCCATTTCTATCCATTTCTGCCCATTTCTGTCCATTTATATCCATTTTTGTCCGTTTCTATCCATTTCTGTCCGTTTCTAGCCATTTCTGTCCATTTCTGTCCATTTCTAGCCATTTCTGCGCAGTGACCATTTCTCAACAAGCGTACACCATTTCTCAGATTTGCATACCCCTCGGAATATACAAATCTCATGGATCATGGATTGGATTTCAATCCCAAAAACAACAAATCATTGATCGCTTGCTTCAAACTCCCCGACATTCCCAAGATATTTCTCCCAGTACCACAGCTACGCTAACACTGCAATCCTATGCCATTAAGTCAAAATAATCATGAGATCACTATAGTTTTAGATATTTAATTAACTTTTCATGACCAAGAACGATGTAAAAGAGACTTTCGAAACTTGTTAATATACCTGACTAAGCATTTTGAATAAAATCATTTACCCAAAAGAAGCTTTAGTGATTACCCTCATCATCTGATACTTAGAAAGGACTTAAAAACAAATTAAACTTTAACTGAGGAAGATCGCACAAAGTTATGGCCAAGAAACAGCTGTGGGTAAGCCTCACAAATGAAAAATCGACTAGGACATGTAGTCGTAATACATGTTATCGTCGTACCTTAAATCAAAAACTCTCTCTGCAATGTCAAGCGCGATGAACTCGAGATCATTCAAGTTTCTTATATTCATTAAATTGAAGCGGAACTCGGCGAATAAAAATTAAAAAAGCACCTTTGGAGAAGAAGTTCCGATAGATGAAGCTATTACAGGAACCCCAGCATGCCAGAGTAATCCAACCCCAGCGTCGAATAAGTAGGTCACACATCGAATGGTCTCGGAGGTATTGAATATCCTGGGATTAGAAGAGCGGAACCCATGATGAGCATGGGGGAGGGAAGGTGGAGGCAGAAGGGAGTGGGTGGGTTTCCGTGGTGTGGGGTTAAAGCTATGACACAAAACCGCACGCCAGTGATGAGCACACACAGGGATGCGGTGACTCTGAAGAATCACTATTGCCATTATTACATCAAAGTCGCACACTTACTCTTCTTGTGTGTGTGTACAAAAATTAATCTGGTTGTAATTTCGAGGAGAAAGGGTGACTGTTTTTCAAACGATAGTCAATAAAAGCTCTCAGTAGCTCGAAGGGAACTAAAAGATTTAAACGTTGGATTTGGATTTTTAATACGCAGTTCGGAGCTCAGTGGTACCGTGCGGTGGCGAGCGGGTAAAAGCTTCTCTATATATATACGAAAAAAATAAAATGTAATATTCGTATAAAAAAGAATGTTTGTCTGTCTGTGTGTCTGTCTTTTATGTAAATCAACATTTTTATTCCCATCGTGCTGAAATTTTGCAGACTTATAGTTCAAGGCAAGGGGAAAATTGTACGCTATTTTAAAATGATCTAAGGGCCCCAAAAGGTCCAAAAAAGGGGCCCTTTGGTGGTCTACGTTACGTGTTGGGTTTTGTGTAGTGGTTCCATTTTTTTCCTTATAAAATTACTTCCGCTCAAGATAGTGTGTAGGAATTTTTGTATCAATTGTCTAAAAAAAATAAAGTTTTTTTTTCTTTCAATTAATCATCTTTTCCACTGACAATTTTCTGAAAAATCGCGTTTTTGGCTGCTAAAACGCACATTGTTCTCTGAAATCAACAATACAATGTACCCTTGACAACCAGATTTCGGTCTTTAATGTATTTGAAATTCACTTTGCTTATGGGCAGTTGCAGGAACGTAACATATGTATTCCATAAAGTTATGGGACCCATAAGCCATGACTACCATTCAATAAGTGTTGCACAAACATTCAATAAATTCATTGGTCTCATAACTTATGGCATGGAGTTATGAGTTCCATAAGTAGCCAAGATGGCGGATGCGCAATGAACCGCTTGGAGTCTTAATTATTTGATAAAAGAGTTGTTTTCAGACAAGTGACCAGTTTGTTTACTCTTACTGACTAATTATAATGTGCATTATCAATTATTCACAGGCTAAACTTTCATAACTTTTATCCGGCGGTAGAAGATTAGATCAAATATTCGAGGCTAGTAACTATTGGTAAATAAGTTAAGTAACTAATAGATGTATTCATGAAACCCGAATATATTTATGAGTTCTATAACTTTATGGATCTCATAACTATTGATTCCATAACTAAATTTTCTAGCAACCGGCCATTAGTTAAGCTGATTAGGAATGCTAAGCATTGGGTTTTGTGCTGCGGTTTACGTGTTTGCTAATTCGCTCGGGCATATTTTTGGTTTAAATTGTAAGCCTAGCCCTTTTTATCATTTATTGGAGCCATTGAATTTCATTATAAATTTAACTCTTACCCGTGAGAAGTCGGGTGGCTCTACTAGTTTCAAATAGTTACTAAAAAAGGTACCTCTAAACAGTCTTTACGATAGTGTTAAGTGGTATCATTTACCTCCATATATCAAGAGATGATAGTCTCTGGAGGTGGATATTACACTGCTATATCAATTCACATCCTGTTATAATTGCAATGTAACGTACAGCACATATAATTTTACCCAAGCCGAACCTGACGTTATTCAAACGATATTTCTTGTACATAGGACCTAAAATGTATCATTTATTGCCTGTTTCATGTTTTGATTAAAAAATCCTAAACACAGCAAAGAAAAATATACGACTATGGCTGTTTACTTAACAAAGTCTAGAGGATGTTTTCTCATAACTGTAATATTATTTGATACATGTACTGTAATTTCAAAACATGTTCATATGTGTGCATAACCCATTCTGTAAACGATGGTAGCCATAAGATAAAATAATACACAACAGAATAACTCAAAACAGAGGATGCCCTAACATTGCTGCTTTGAAGCAGTGAGGTTTCCACCCAGCTTAAATGAATAATATCTCATAGATATCTCGTTAAATCCGAGAAATTTTCTTAGCATGTCCATAGGGAAGGGTTAGTATTACTTGCTGGCGGATAGAAGTGCTATTGGCGTCAGCCGCAACTTAACTCAGGGAAATAAATAATGTGTGAGGCGACTGTACGTAACTAGACTGTGATTTCACCTCGCGGACAGCATCTATAGCAATTTAAAACGAGAAGAAATGAATAAATCAAAAAAAGTAAGGCGCATTTTAACTTCTCAGCGCTCATGAACTCACGTAGAGATATATAACCACCGTAAAAAGGATGACGATGACGTGATGCATATTTGAGAACATACTATACTGTCCTTAGAGCAAAACGTATGAATGAATACTGTTGTGATAATATGAAATAAAGAGGAACTCCGGTGCATTGAGTTTTCCAATATTCCAAGTATCCTTCGATATGTTACAGCAACTATTCTTATTTGACTACTATGCGATTAGAATTTGGAGATTTGTTCAAACTTATCCACTATTGAGTCTAAATAATTTCCACTTCCGCATCATATAACTTCTCAGAAAGCTCGCGGCTATCATTAGAAAATTTCAACTATATTTTAAAATATTTTTTGAGCTTCAAGTGTTTCACCCACAACTCATGACAAATGTTTCAGATAATCATAATAAATTGCCGATTGGTTAAAAATCTTAACACGAGATTAAATTAGAATATTTTTCATTAAACGTGGTCAAGTTATTTTATGGGCCATTAGATCGGCACCATGAGTGTTTTAGTGTGGCCTGAGAATGCCGACATCTCGGCATCGTAAGCGTCTAAGGGCTAAAGGCATTTATATCAAGAATGTACTTAAGGACACATTATGAAACTTCGTAGTCTCAGGGCAGACCCTGGAAATCGGGTCATGGACTCGTGCTCCATTAACATGAGCATCTCGAATGGTGTCGCCGGTCGGGTAGTACTAAATTGCGACGGGAAATGTCAATGGCGGCGGATGTAAGGGCGAGGGAATTAATCTACGTTCCACAACGGGTCAAGAGGTGTTTCCGCCGACGGATTGGGAGAAAGACTCCACTCTCCGGATGGATAAGTTTTTCCACGAGGTGGCGGGAGGAGAGGGAAGTTGCGGGCACGTGAATTAGAATGCACGGATCGACAAAAATGAGCCTTAGTGGGAAGCTACCGAGAAGCAAGGGTTAAATTGGAACGCTCTGACAGACAGGCCATAATCCCTAAGCCTAACCGGTGTTGGCAGATGAGCAGCATAAGGAAGACACCGCAAGGGGAAATGAATTTGGGAGGAGTCCAACGACATTTTAAAGGTCACTCCCATTGGCAGGTTAAAGAAAATTGAGCCTTTAAGGTAGTCCGAGCGAGATAGTTCCCTAGTCATAATAGAGACCATATTCGAATTACACGTTTTAATTGCATCAGCTGTAGGACACATCAATCAAATATTGCATCATTAATGATGCAGTAATAAAGTTTTATATGACTGAAATAGTAAGTAATTCGATGAAAATATCTAAATAAGCCTTTAACTTGACTCATTTTTTCGCGCGGTGCGTTCGAAACTCCTTCAAAACGGAAGCTTTTCTGTGATACCCAAGAACCTATTGCGGTGACAATATGATTAATTTTTAAAAATAGTTGAGAAAACATACAAACTAGACACTGTAGGTTTTTTTACGACATCTAAGTGTTAGAAATACCTCATTTTGTAAATAGTGTCTCTCTGGAGTGCATACACGCACCATTTCCCATGTAAAAGGGCTGGTATTTTTTTGGCAAATATCTCCGAAAGTAATGAAATGAGGTAAGGGGTAGAATTTTTGGTGTCAATGGAAAGGTGAGATATTTTTCTTTAAAATGAGACCATATTCATTGATTTCTAAGTAAAATGATTTTTCGCTTGGACTACCTTAACTCAGATAAATATTATACAATTTTAAAGCAACAAACAAAGTGTCAATTTTACTGCAGAAACTCAACTAATAAGCGATTTAGAGTAGGCATTTGAGTATTAAACCAACTATACAGCACAATCTTAGAATATGATTCTATGATCGAACTTTAAAGTAGATTAAGGTCACTTGAAACTTCTCAGAGGGTAACTAAGAGAAACAAGGGTATAGGGAAAGAAACTTAAAAGTCAGTTCCCCAGTTCAATTTTAGAACAACAGCAGCATGTACGATTCACATTTTCAATAAAATATATTTATTGAATTGTTATCGGAGAGGAAGATAAAACACCGGAAACCGAATAACTTTGCTCTGAAGACTTATTTATTAGCAGGGTTCAAATTAGTATTTTTACCAAAGGGTTATAATAAACAATGATTAATGTATACGTATTTCGGGTGAGTTATAATTTGTCATTGAAACAGTCAACCAATGACGGAAGGTTTTCATTTAAAAAGGCATAAGAAGATGGATCTTGGGCGACGGGATGTACCAAGTCGTTTTCAAGGAAATTGAGGATGAGGGAGGAAACGAATTGGGAATTTAATGAAGGTGAAAAGAAGAATACTATGAAGCTGGAAAGGGAATTGATGAAAGAGGAGTTTGAAGATTGGAAAGGAAAAAAAAGCGTAAAATCGAAGACCAAAGGACGGGATTACGAGTCGCAGTCATCAATCCGGTGATAGGTTTAGTGCAGCTCTCTCCACTTCTATCTCTTCGACACTGAACATTTAATTCCAATACAAGTCTACAGTCTAGGTTCCTCAAAATTTGCCAGATTTATTCAGAGTTAGGTCCGCTTCGATAGAACTTCCAATTCATCTATCCATCCAATACTACAGTGAAGAGGCTTCCCGTAGTAACACATATAAGTTAGTAATATTTTTGATAATAATAAGTTTTTTTCTCGAACTTATTCTTTTTCCTAAAATTACTTTTTTGCTGGGTATTTGTTGGACTACTATAGTGAACGACTCCCATCATTTCGTCTTAACCATACCTCTTTGTAATAACATTCCCATTCCTACTTCCAAACTTCTTTGTCTACTGCAGTTAGTGTCCAATCTTATTGGCCATGCAATGGCATTTTCCAAATATAAGATAGGACTCAGATAATAATTATGATGTAAGCAGAACAATAATTTTACCTGATGGACTCCATTCTCCGGGTACAACTGCGTGTGTCAGCGATTCAGCGGCAACAGTTTCTCCTCAGCTAAAGGAGGCGTCTGTCTGTCGAACTGGAGTTATTTTGATTTTGTCCGGTATATATAAAGGCCGGCTAGTGAAGCCAAAAATATTAATTAAGTTAATTTCGATAGGTCGAGGAGTTAACAGCATTTTTTCCATGCTGCGAGTAGCAAATACCCATTCTCCACGTTCAATTGCCGGTTACAAGTACATTTCGTTACGGAATCAATAGTTATGAGATCCATGAAGATATAGATCTCATAAAACTATTCGGGTTCCAGTAACACAGCTACTAGCTACATAACTTATTTACCAATAGTAATAGGTCCAAATATTTGATCTAATCTTCTACCGCCGAATAAAATTTATGAAAGTTTAGCCTATAAATAATTGTTAATATACATAATAATTAGTCAGTATGAGTGAACAAACAGGTAATCTGTCTTAAAACAACTCTTTTATCGAGGAATTAAGTCTCCAAGCGGATCATTGCGCATCCGCCATCTTAGCTACTCATAACTCCATGCCATAAGTTACGAAACCAATAAAGTTATGGAACTTTTCTGCGACACTTATTGAATGGCTGCCGTGACTTATGGGTCCCATAACATAATATAATACATGTTTGTTGTTCCTACAACTGGCCGTACGTCACTCTAACATACTTCAATTAAACGTCAATTAGCGGTCCCACGTAGCGCACCCCGACAGAAATTCCAGAAAGGTTATTCTTGATTTGGGCAGTATATTATCTAAATGATAATCCGTTACTCTATTCGCAGCAAGAAAATGATACCTCCAAATATATCTTTCACAGGCGCTCGCACGCCCCTTCATCCCTTAGACTAAATCAACCGTTTTCCGCGAGCTAACCGACTGAAAGGATAGCACAAAAACATTTAGCACGAAACATAATTATCTTCAGATAAATCATAAGAAAACAAAAGTCATGAGATTCTCTAGGACGATGAAGGCGAGGCTGGTCATTAACGTAGGGGGACGATTACTCGAGCAAGTAGAGCATTTTGATTACTTAGGTAGCACGCTAGAAGAAAACAGATATTGTAGTAAAGAAATACGGAAGAGAATGGCGCCAGTTAATGAGACGTTTAGTAATAGAAGAGAGCTGGTGACGGGGATGTGAAGAAGAGGCTAGTGAAGAGCTTGATATGGAGCGTAGCGTTGTATGGTGCAGAAAAGTGGACCCTCAGAGAGGAGAACGAGAATAGACTACAGGCATTCGAGAGGTGGGTGTGGAGAAGGATGGAGAAAGTTAGGTGGACGGAAAGGAAGGCTAACGAGGAAGTGCTTGAGATGCTGAGCGAGGAAATGAAGCTTCTGAATAAAATTCGGGATAGGCAGGGTAGATGGCTGAAGGATGTAATAAAGAGTGATGGGTTGCTGAAGAATGTGATAGAGGGAAGGATGCTGAGCAAGCGGGGAAGGGAAAGAAAGAGAATAGGTTTCATGGACGGGATGAAGAAGTGTAGACCGTATGCAGAGGTGAAGAAAGATATAATAGAGAGAAATAGCAAACCGTACGGTTTCAGGGTGAATAATGTGAAATTTTTCCATGTCAGAAAAGAAAAACTATGCAAATTCCACTTAGAGAAAATTTAATACACGACCCGGGTTTCAACACATAATGTCATCTTCTGACATAATGTGTTGAAACCCTGGTCGTGTATTAAATTTTCTCTAAGTGGAATTTGCATAGTTTTTCTTTTCTGACAGAGAGAAATAGGCCAATGAATTCGTATAAAACAGGGAGGAGATTCTCCGACATTCGACAAAACCTACCTTTACTGGTAGAATACATTTTAAAAAAGGCGAAAGCTTACACCGATTTCCAGCGGCAATTCCTGATCCCGGATTCCAACCCACAGCTCGCGGAGAAAAATAAGAGAGATGAAGATGAAAAGGAAATCGGAAAAGGGGGGCGAGGCTCACCAGTTTCTCGTTCTCGTCCTCCATCTCGAGTCGCGCCGCTATGCAGTTCCGCGTGTCCAGGAATGCCTTCCTCTGCGCGTGCTCCATGAGATTGTGGACGAACACTCCGACTGCGTTCACGCATATCAGCACGACTGCATTCGCCGTCAACTGGAAAGAAAAGAAGAGATGAGAGGTTTATTATTGCTACTCGGAGAAGGATATGAAGTGATTGAGAATGGCATTCGACGGAAAAAATTCAAACGGTGGCAGGAAAAACCAGAGGTTTTACGAGAGGAAAAATAAGGAAGTAAGAGAGACGAATAAAAGGAGAACAGGTATTTTCACCGAAAATGCTTTGAAAGTCGTAAAACTGAACGTTAAACGGTAGGGGATTTGCTACAATAAGTTTGAAAATTAAGTAAAAAAATAATGAAACGTCGTAGTTTTCCACTGATTTTTACTCCCAAGCAAGGCACGATATGGGTATATTTTGCGGAAAATTTCTAAGCAGATGGGAATAACATTTGAACTTTAGTTCAATGGTAGTGAAAAATATAGTGCCTCAGATTCAACCAAATTTCTCCCCGATTGGCAAATTGATGTCATCAATAACTACCAATCAACGCAAACAAAACACCAGAATTGCAAAATATAATATATTCAATTTTATGGCTCCGGAAGCTTAGATACGTAGATCTCGGAGCACATGATTATGTATGGCATATCGGTAACATAATTTCAACATAAAGGGAGAAAGAGTGTATTTTTTTCTTTACTACGTATGGAGCGGTGAATTTTATGATGAAGAGAGTAAAATATAGTAAAGTAAGACAGAAAAAAGATATACTCATATTATGTCAAAGCATACCAATAAAATTTCTATTTTTTCCATTTCAATAGAAGCTAAAACATTTAAATTAAATTGCAGAATTTCATTTAGAAATAATATTCAAATCAATCACAACTGATAAGTTCCAATCAGAAGAACCGAAAAGCTGTAAACAATTTTGAGGAGAGAAAAAAAAACTGTATTTTCGCCTCCCTATACTCGTATAATACATCTCAAAGCCAGAAATTACCGAAGTCCTAGTACAAATAAAAGCAATACTGACAAAGACAATAGACTGCTATGGCAAAAAAGCTGAATAATAGAAAATGACGGTACGGGATTGCATTTGTGGTACGGCCGTTGTAATGGAATGAGGTGTTCAAACGACTCCTTCAATCTTGGGCATTGTTGCGGCTCCAATACCTGAACAGCG
Organism: Ceriagrion tenellum; assembly: GCA_963169105.1. NCBI lineage: Eukaryota > Metazoa > Arthropoda > Insecta > Odonata > Coenagrionidae > Ceriagrion > Ceriagrion tenellum. Next base: position 124,581,975 of record OY720634.1, on the reverse strand, counting down.
AGTGAATTTAAAATTGATTTTAGGGCGGGCGAGTACTAACTTCGGAAAGTTTGGTCTCATTGAGTTTGATAATCTCAAATGCTTCATAGATAAGCGTCTTAAGAAAATTCACTCTAAATTCATTCAACTCGACCGAGATTCCAAAATAATTATCATAAAAAATATTAGAGGGGTCAGGAAAGTGGGTACGATGTGTATGATAGGGAGATTTACTACCTAAATCAGATCGAACTGACCTGATCAGCTCGGTATGGTAAACGCAACGGGCTTTTGGAATCGATCTGATAAGCGAGCCGACTCAGCCCAGTATGAGATTTCAGATGGCGCTATTCGCTATTCTTTTGGTTTCTTTTGCTTGTCGTTGGGAAACGATATATAATCGTTATCATTCAAGGCATATGTTGTAACTAGTTGTAACAAGAGTGCAGTTATGGCGAGTGAAGTTACGCTGATGATGTCGTAGCTCATCGAAATCTACCTCCACTGGGCAATTTTGTTCACTTGGAATGCGACTGCAAATTTCTACTCTGATCTTGTTCATACACCAGGTCAGTCGTGCTTCAACTGATATATTGGTTTGTTCTCTATCGATACTTTTAGTCGGTGTTGGTAAAACAAACGATCTGAGTCGGCTCACTTGGAATTTTCAGATCGGTCCGAGTTCAGATCGATCTGAGATTGATAGTTAAACGTAGTGCACAAAACCCACAATCAATTGATGGTCAGCTTCTGTATGGCTAACCTGGAACTGGAGATAAAACTAGCAAGCACACTAAGTCGACGACTCGGATATAAGATTACGTACCTACATAATGATTTTATTCAAGGAAATATATTCACGCATTGGCTTTGTATCTTTTGTATCCGCAGGCGCGAATGCGAATTCTGTCAACGTATTTCGAATGGAATTATTAATTTTTTTATACTTAGTTCATCACGCCAACACTTTTTGCTTCCTCTTCAAAACCCACAGAGAGAGGCAACAAGCTAGAAGATGCACAAAGATTCACCCGTTGCGCATATTACAGGCGCGAGTAATCCCCTCACACCCATCCTTTTCATATCGTTGCTCATTTTTTTTATCCCTTGGCCTCGACGGCGGCGGCGCCGCAATTACTCGGATCCCGCCATTCTTTTTTTATTCTGTTTAATAAAAGCACAAAATGCAGCAAGCCGGCTTTGGGCAGACGAGGAAGATCGCCCAGCCTTCATGCTCGTTGATTTGAGTTAGCGTCGGTTACACTTTTTTCATGTTTTTATTTAAAAAATAATAAATGGAAGGACGACCTCCACCCAGCACGGGGGCAAAACAAAAAAAAAATATGGCGCCGGCGAATGTGCATGCGCAGCTCGAGCCTCGCATGTTTTTTTTCCTCTGTTACCCTCCGTTTGAGGAGCTGACTGGAAGAGCCAAGGTCTCTCTCTCCCTCCACCCGGCTGACGGCAAATCATGCCTCGTCAGACGCCCTGGCGCCTCACGGCTTCACGCAATGTCATCCCGGTTCGTCTCTCATTCCTCGAGGAGTAGGTGCCGGTCACGTAACCAGTAGAGCGACCCTTTCATTTGCGCAAGAATCTCTTCGCCCTTCGTTATTCTTTTTTCCTTCGTCCCCCGCCGTCGTGATCACGGGCGCCATAAGGGATTTCATTTTCCGCTCTCATCCGCCGACGAAAAACCTTTGCGAGTTTCAATCCGTTACTGGCTACTGCGGCTCCGCTGTCATGCAGGGTGAAAAAAATTGTTCATCCCATACAAATTGAAATCACCCGTAAATCCTAAAGAAAACATCAAAATATTCAATGAAGGTGATTCTAGAGTAAAATGTAAATTATGTCCCTTAAAGATGCTTTTTTGCGCTCGTAAAAAAGCCTTGAAAAAACGTGCCAACAAAACATTGGTGCCAATCAGTCTCATTTGATACATCTCCATGGCTCATTGAAACTAATAACGAAGAAATGAGAAACAGAAAAAACACGTAAATAATCATTTTAAAAATTACGCGAATGTGACACCAATTTTCGTCTTCTAATCTTCATCTGAAGTCTTTTATTAGTGATCCCAACATTTAATACGTGCTTCGGTAAACGGTAGCGTATTTTATATGATCGCCACTAGTAAAAAACTGCGTTGACTATAATTTCTCATAATATGCGCAGTGCTTGTAAGACCTTAATGGGTTCAGAAAATTTAATGGGTTAAATCTGTAAATATGTGGGTGGAAAACTATATTTTTCGTCAAAAGTATCCATTGAAAAAGAAAATTCAAAATACCTATCAAAGTTACAATCGCTGTACAACGTAGAGATTAATATTACAGTATACAATTAGCTGGAGAAAGCTTGATTGAACTCTAGGATATTTCCATCGATAATCTATCCGGCTCCAATTCAAGAGCCCAAATTATGTTACAAAGAAGTAATACTATCTCCGAAAGTATCGCTGACATGCAATGGGTATCATTTAATATTTTCAACAGTTTTCTTGACAGATGGCAATCAGCAGTATCCGCTTTCTGATGCAAAATTAGAGTTGTACTTTGGGAACAGTTGCACAACTAACTCTCTTTGAAACTCCTCTATTCCGACGGCGTGGTATAAGGTTGGCAAATTTTTACAATACGGAATCTTATCGTGAATTATTATCGAAATTAAATTGAACGAATTAATTTATTTCAGCTGGTATTATTCACATTGAGTCTCACCATTGAAAGGAAAAAGATTAAATGGTCCCGTTTTTAGTTAATCTCAAGATAAGCGGGAGAACGATTTTTTTGTATACTTGATTTGTTTATATCCAATTCGCCAAGCTAAAGAGCTAAGAATGTTGACATATAGTTTCATAAAACTAATTTAATTTGGTATTTCCATTATCCAAACAAACAGACTTTCCGAATATCTTGAGATATATAACTTCAAAATACAAGAACTCGCTTATCATTGGGATCCTTAAATTTGAGGTCTAAGGAATTTAGATTGCTTCCCAACCGATAGGTTATTGGCTTTCCGTAAGAAGAATCCTTCTGACGATCAAAGGGAACGAAGAGAAAGCCTCACATAGCAAGGGCAAGCGGTATCACAAATGCCTCCTCAATCTAGAAGCATTTTTATTCAAGGTTTTTCTTTCAAGATCAGCCGTAATTCAATACTCAAATGTTTCCGATATCCTTTTACGCAAGAACTAACTTCAGTGAGGGCTCGGATAGAAGATCATCAATAGCTATTGAATGTTTTTGCATCCTCATGCTTCTCAACGGATCGATTTTCTAAGGTCTCCCATCAAACCGCGTTCAGAGATAAAACATCCTTCACAAAGAGGATTTTTGAGAACTGCAGATAGCATTCGAGAGACAAAAGAAACGTTTTCACCGACCATTCATTTCCAATGGACTCTCTGGTATGAGGACGCATGAATAACATGTTTATTCTACCACCACGGACTGGGAGGTATTACAAGAGGGATGGAAAAGAGGTGCAGCAGAATTCGCGTATTGACGCAGCTTTTACCTCCATTGGCTGAGCGAATTCTTCGGCTCGGAAGCGAAAAATGCGGATGGCGATGTATGGTGGGTAACGCAATCCGATGAAGAACTGGGATGAGAGAGAAAAACGTTTTCCATTTTATTTATTTCTATTCCGAAATCTAACTCCGCCCTTCATGCCAAGTTCTTTCCCGCATGAGATTTCTTTGTGATGGAGGCGAAAGCTTTTGCGGATGTACTTTATCCTCGCGAAACGGCGATCAAATGAGAAACCACTCAATTTCGGTGAAAAGAGCCGAGGAAAATAATTACATATTTCTGGCAAGGTTCCCATCGAATTTTTGACGAGAGCCGGGTGTATTCTCCGATGAGTGCGAGACTCCGTGTGTCCTCAAAGCAGGGCTTAATGGCAGTTTCATTCGATTGCATAATGGAGGGGCAAATGATTGCGAGAGAGGAAGTTTTATGACATGCTTTTCAAGATTTATATAATAAATCGCATGGTTTAGGTACATCTCGTGCTTTACAGGCGCATATTTGAAGTATAATTCATCTGAGGATGATTACCATATCATACCACCGTTGGGTACACCATTTTTTACGGAATTACTTAGTCCCCAATAGTCTGACCATATAAAATTGTTCCCCAGAATACAGGATAAATCAGTGACTACTCCCCGAAAATGTAATTATAACTGGCTTTATACTAAATAAACTAGGAAATAATCTTTCAGGATATTATGAAACCAAAAATTTGGTTTTTCCACAGATTACCAAAAATGATACTCATGCCTACTTATACTCAAAATTCCCTCAGTCTCAAAGGCCCTTATTATTATCTGCCCCCACCTTGTGCAATAAATTACCTCATGATCTCAAAGATATTTCATCACCAACTTTATTTAAAAAGAGAGTGAAAAAAATTCTACAAAATGTTATTATGATGTGTGGGAATAATTAAAATATGCTCTTTAACAAATTGTAGACATGTTTACCCAATCATGAGTTTTCTGTTTTAGTTTTACATCTCAGGAAGAAATTGTATTTTGTTATGTTCATGTAATTAGCTTTTAATTGCCATTTATAATACTATGGGATTTCATATTAATGAATTGTACCATTTCTTATTGACGTAGCTATGCATGCATATGCCAACAATGAAATAAACTATTATTATTATGCATAAGGAATATCAAACTGAGTAGCATTATTATTAGACAACTATACGGCAGATAACATCAACTGTATGAAAGAGGACGTATAACCGTAGAAGTATCATTCGTGGTTTGGCTCATTGGCAGAGAATAGAGTCCTTCTCGCGTATAAAAATCAAACGCATGATGAAAAAGAAACAAAAGACGCCAATATATGTATTCAGGGAGAGGGGATGCGGAAAGGCTTAGTATCGTAATCCTGAAGTGCACAGTCGAACTCTCAAATCACCGAGCCTCATCGTCGAACATTATTAAATTTCACCCGAAAACAGTGGCCTCAATTAGCCACTCGGGGAAATTGTTACTGGGCGAAATCGCTAAGAGTGTCCACATATGATTGTGAGGAAATAAAGTGCATTAATGATGAAAAATATACGGTGCGCTGACATTTATGACAGCAAATGAAGTGTTTTCGAGCGTTCAGACAAGCCGGGAAGAAATAACACCAACGGCATAACCATTGAAAGAACTCACAGCTCACTGGATGACTGGCGAAACCTGTGACCTCGGATTACCCGCGTGTTTAAATCAATATAATCGGTCCAGAACGTCTTTTTTCCATTATTTATTAAATTTAATATCCTTTAACTAAAACAAGATACAACATACTCATTTTTTTCGACCCAAGATATCATGATCTCAATCATCAAAGCAACAGCAAAACATACTTACGAGGCCAGTTATCCTACCAAATCTGGGGTCATTTGTTGATCATGGAAGTATTTTGATATTGCTCATTTATTTTGATATTGCCATTGGAACAACAATTCATGATGGTGAGAATGAAATAATCAGTAGTTATTACCGCACTCTTTTATAAAAAACGGACCATGATTTTAATGATAATAATGAACATTTAATTTTTAAAAGCTTGATGAAAATACTGAAAACACGCCAAAACATGGTCGGCTTTTATTAAATAGAAATGTGGTAATTACTACGGAGTTTATTATTCTCGCCATTATGGATATAGAGTTAGAATAATTCCACAAAGTAACGCCTCAAACGCTTTCATTAGGACAGTATCAATAGCAGAATATTCTAAAAAGGATGAACAAGAACCATTTTGAGGGGAGAGAATTCTCCACAACGTCTAATCACTGTGCTAACTTCAATTGAAAAAAAAATAGGTTCTCCGTCCTACGGCACCAAGAGCAAAGGCTTTCGCTGCTTCATACCAGCCTGATTCATACAATAACTGAAGGAAAACACTCCGTTAAGAGCACTTTAAATCAGATCTCTAAAGCAACGATGACGGCGCATTCCTGGAATTACTTACTCGGAACACAAAGCATGACGGTTCGTATTGCTGCAGATACCACTTTGCGTACTGACGACTAAAAGGAAGCAATCCAGAGTTTCCTCATAAAACACGATTGAAAGTGGGATTGGAAAATTAAATAAATTTTAGCGTGTTCGGAACGAGTTCAGACCTTTCCCAGGTAGCAGCCGTCTCGATTCACGGAAGGAATCAATTCCTGCGGGAAAAATATCCGATTCCACAAAGCACCTCCACGCCTGATTTAATTTGGCCGAGGCCAAGAGCGAATTCTCCGAATATTCCACCAACCGTTCGAGGAAAGCAAAGCGCCTCCTGTGAAGTGAAATCAAACACCCGGTCCTCCGCGAAAAAAAGGCGAGAAACTCATCAACCGAGACTCCAGTACAGATGGGAAGCATGGAAGCTCGAATAAAAAGTATGGTCGGGATAAGTTCATCGAGTTAAGGACAGATAAATCAACCACAGCTATTCTTTACCAACGTTTCTGAGCATACTTAATTCCATCTTCAGGGCTAAAAAATATATATACTGAATGTCAATAACAAAAATGGCTACATAAAAAGCAGATACATATAAACCTTGTCAAGATAAACATATCAACACATCAATAACCTAAGAATAAAAACATTAAAATCATTAAACATCACATCACAAAGTACACCTTGTAACATAGTTTCGGATTACCATAGCACCCATGATTATGAGCACCATTCTGTGAATTGGATTCAAGTCGTGTTTGAGAACCCTCTATGTGCAGTAAATGGCTTCACAATATCAACACACTAATTTTAAAAAACATCTGAGCATCATGCTGTGTCACCTGATATACATACAGAAGATAAAACAGAACAGCCTATCAATAAAAAATAGAATGACCTAGTTCTATATAAATATATTTCAAGAATATTAATTGACAATATGCTAGGGAATATTGTTTCTTAAACAAGGGCTGTTCAGTTGTGTTACAATAATTTGAATTATAATATTATTGTAGGCCTTGCCGAGTGCAGCTACATCTGTTTTTTTGTCGCATGTATTATGTATCATGTTAATGAAAGATAAAATTTTTCTGTTGATTTATAGAAAAATAGGAGTCTCGCGAAACCATTTTCTTTCGTCTTTTGTCGCTGTAAACTTAGTTTTGCTCTGGTTCGAAGTTTCTGAAATAAAGGTGTTTGTGTTTGAGTGTTCTCAGTAATTTATTAAGAAAGGATAATATCTCTAGAAATAATTTAAAATACTATCACACTATCACTATAATATATATAATTTAATTAAACCCGTGGTTGAAGTAAGCAATGGAATTGGCATTTGTGCAATTTTATGAAAATTGACAATTTTCTCTGAATTAAAAAAAAGGTATTGAAAAGGACTGCAGTTGAAAACGCCCGTAGAAAAATACCTCCACGTGTCACCATTAACAAAGTAGACACGTTTTTTTCCATTTTATTCCCTATAATGGTAATTTAATCACCAGGAGAAAGCGTACTAGCACACATCGAATTTCCAATTAACTTTTCAACTCAGCGACAGCATAAAATACATTTTATACAAATAAATTCATTTTGCATCTGCCGCAAACTCATCCTATTTACCCAATTAAACGAAGTTCATTTTACGCATCTCGGAATAGCGAGCAGGATCGCTGAAAACCGATGCAAAATATATTTTGCAGAGACCAACAAAAACTGGTTAAAAGGCTTTTTTTAATGAATACCACAAAATAATTAATTTCAATTTATTATCGTTTCTAATTCCTTCAATAAACTATTGTCGACTATTTTATACTTGCAATAAAAACGGAGAGGGGCTGGTCTGTCGGAATAAAAGTTTTCGAAAACATATGGCAGCGATCTTCATTTTTAAAATGGTGAAAAATGAATGAGAATAACACGTTGAGTTAATAAGGCTAATTTTAATGTACATAAAACTTTTGAGTAAACTTCAGGATTCTTTCCTAACAGCTTTTCCACCTATACGCGAAATTTAATTAGATCGATGTTCTAGAAAATACTACATTCAGTACACAAACACGTTTAAAAAATAGGTAAAAGTACAAAAAACGTTTAAAAAAGTGATTAAAGTTGCTTCGCAAAATGGAAGTCTACACCCGTGTTGGCTTGCTCGAATATGTTCTCCTTTAGCAGCACAACGTAGGTAAGAATTTAGGCTTGATCATAGGCCTTGTTTTTGTCTCACAAATAAGGGGATATAAAAATGGTAAAATAGACATCTCCTACGCAGAAGGACCTTCTATAGCCAGTCTACAAGTAAAACCTATCTAATATCAGTGTTTCGTTTAAATGTATTTAGTTTTTATTATTGGCAGCTAGATAGCTGTTTACACTAATCTACATATACATATCATACTACCCCGCGAGCCGCCGCATGGGCGTGTGGCAAGGGGCGGTAGACCACCAGCCGTGTAAAGATGAAAAGTTTTGGAGGTGAAATGGTGACATGTCCTTTGAGAGTGTATTTGGTGGAGCTCAGTTTTTATTGTAGTCGCTTATTGTGCGCGGAAAGAACGAATCTTTTAACTTATCTGTTCAGCAGAGTGTCTCTCTTATTTTATCGCATATGCCAGACCTAGAAATGTAGTGAGGCGTCTTGATAACATTCTCTATGTCGCTCTGAAACACATCAGTTCTGAATATCTCAAGCAGCCTAAGCCTAGCGTGCAGCCTCCGAGTCTCCAGGGGCTCCCACCTTAATCTCTCTAACAGTTGTGTAACGCTATATGTTTGTTCGTAGCAGTTTTTAACGAAGCGCACTGCTTTTCTTTGTATTTTGTTAACTTTTTTGGTTAAATCTTTATGACCATGGACCCAAATGCTCGCGGCGTATTCGAGGTGTGGCCTAAGCAGAACGAAGTACCATCTCTCTTTTACTTTTTCATCCGAGGACCATCCTATTATACGCTTAACAAAACCTAGTTTCTTTAATGCTGTGCTGCATATGTTTCGCATGTGTTCCGATATATCTGAAGTTAAGGTAATTCGAAGATATTTTACTGTATTTGAAGATTTTATGTTTACTCCACCCACGGTGTAGGTATGGCTTTTGTGTGATGACTTTCGGAGGAAGTGAAATGTGGTGCATTTACTAATATTTAGTTCTAAACCCCATTCCTGGCACCAGGAATGAACGTTGTTAAGGTCAGATGACATAACTTCAAAGTCCGCGTCTTCGCTTATCTCTCGGTAGATGACTGTATCGCCTGCAAATAATCTTAATTTACAGCTAATTCGAGAACTTGGTCATTAATATAAATAATGAATAAAAGCGGGCCAATCACCCTTCCTTGAGGAACACCGGATGTGGCTTCAACCATATCAGAGCTAAAACCGTCAATAGCTACATTTTGTTTTCGATCACTGAGAAAGTTCCTTATCCAGTTCACTATTTTTTTTATTAACTCCGCATGAATACAATTTATGAATGAGTTTTTTGTGAGGAACCTTGTCGAATGCCTTCTTGAAATCAAGGAATATCGCGTCGATTTGTTTATTCGATTCACCTGATTTTAGGATATCATGAAGGAAGAGCGCAAGCTGTGTTTCGCAAGACCTGCCCTTTCGGAAGTCATGCTGACTGCTGTGTAAGAGGTTACAATTATCCAGGAATGCCATAATATTGCTAACGACAATGTGTTCGAGGATCTTGCATAAAAGTGATGTTAACGATATAGGCCTATAATTTCCTAGGTCACTTCTATTTCCTTTTTTAAAATTCGGTGTGACATTAGCTTTTTCCAGTCTTGGGGCACCTTGCCCTCGGATAATGATTTGCTAGGATGTTTTGTGTGGTCGGATAATGTGGGTATTGTTCTACAGCTATTAGATACTAAAGATATACATATAATTGACACTGCCGGCACAGAATATCGTGTCTGAAACTGATCAAATCCAAAGAGATATTGTAAAAATAAAATATTGCCGACAAAGTGCTGGGAGCATTTAATGATTTATTGCAGACATATTTGGCAAAAAGGTGGTGAAGATGCGAAGACAAAACGTTTGCAAAGAATTTCTGCCTGAAATACAAAATTTCTATTTCGCAAAATCAATTTTGATTATCGGCACCTTAACATTTGCATCAGTTGATTACATCACGTTAGGAAGTGCATGATGTTTAGCTTAAATAAAATTCTTCAATTACTATATAAACACATACTAGTTAACTGCATACGATATGAGTACCATGTGATTTTCTCTCGCTTACAATAGCATTTTTGCGCCCAAATTATTGAAGCCCTTAGCTTCATAAACTAAATCACTTCTCTCGACGAGGAGTTACGTAAGAACTCCTCTCCAACGATATCAATGCCTCCTTCACGGCCATCTGAGCTCGAAAAAAATCACATGTAGGTCTTGGATAATAAATATCTTTTAAGCCTTTTATTAATTATCCAGGATCATACATCTAACGGCTCACGTTTCAACAAGCTTTAAATATAACCAACATTAGCAGGGTTCAATACAGCGGGATTTTACGGACAGCTTCGCAGGAAAACGTGAGAGCCGCCGTCAGAAAGAATAAAGAGAAGAGATTCACACAAAAGAAGTTCGGAGACAAAACCCTATGCGTGCTTTCAAACATGGGGGAGAACGGAATCACTCCAGCTTGAACAAGCGTACCAAAACCCCAAATACGCAGACAGCACGCGTGAAAGGAAGACCGAGAGATGCGCAAAGGAGAGGCAAAGGCTAATGTACACGCAGCGCACGAATTCGAACAAGGAGGGAAGAGCGAAACGAGCAAAAATTCGAAATGAAACAAAAGATGAAAAAAAAAACGAAAAAATGATTACGGCCACGAAATTAAATCCACAAAACATCCGAGATGCGCAACATAGGGCGTGGCGCGTGGTGTGTGGTGTGTGGCATCGATTCCAAAGAGGGCGAAAAAGGTGCGCAGGGGAGGACTATGGTGATGACGGAATGAAAAAAAACAACGACAAAAACTCTTGTCTTCGTGAATGTCGGAAGACGCGTGAAGGACAAAAGAAGGCGCCGCGGCGTTACCTACCGCGAAGAGGATGGTTGAGGGGAACAATAAAGAATAAAAAAAACAAGTGAAAGACGATTCCCGCGCCGCTCCGCCCCCTGTTTGTGTGCTCGCGAGCCGTGCATTCTGGGAATACTGGAGAGGAACACGAGAAGCCTCGGAGGATATAGAGAGGCACCGGGCGATGAACAAGCGATGGAGGTTCCGACGAAAGAAAAGGGGGAAAACGATCCCCCTGATTCGTGCGGGTGAGCGACAGATTCAGCGGCACGTTCTACGGCACATTGGGTGCCAAAACCCTAACTCGAAGCGACAAGATGCGAATATAGGAACCTCGGGATATCATGTGTGGCGGATTTAGTGGGAGAGAGTGAGCAAACTCGAAAAGAATCAACACGCAGATTCACATCCACGCACTCCTTTGAAAACCTAGTCGGGAGGTTTTGCGACACCAATCATGAAAAAGAAGGGAACGTGGAAAAGGAATTGGTAAGAAAGGAGATTAAAAAGCATGTTAGCGAAGTTTATAAGTGCCCCGCTCGGTTTTTTTTGTAGGAGTAGGCAGTAATGGTACGTGAAAAGGGTTTATGAACCTATTAGATCGACAGCGTACAGCGATCGAGATGTACAGCGGGGTTAAAATAATGTCAAAATGTTGGGATTTATCGATAGTAGGTGGGAAATTTTAAAAACAAGTTTTTCTCGGTCAAAGTTACGGAACATACTTTATTCTTCTTCTTTTCATTGCATCACGAACATAAATGAAATGTGTGAAATTGTGCTGTTAATAAGGTGTGCAAAATCTGCATCCATTTAGCGAGCGGCCACCAAAATATGTGCCCCTCGATGCTGAATTCATAAAAAGTTTAATGAAGTCCTGAAGAGCAAATTAATTATTTTCGGAAACTTTGGCGAAGAATAATTAGTATTGATATTTTAGACATAACCTAAAAACTCTGAACCAATTTTGTTGAATAAATGAGGTCGATATGTTGAACACTGTAATGAAATAATACCATTCATGTCCATCGGAAGCTAGAATAACCTGAAAATTTCAATTAATATAAGCCAGCAAATAGCTTTCTATTTTCTATCGGCTCTCAACCTAGTCCTTTGGGAACCATGGTTTCATCCCCTCCAATCTATAAGATTTTCCGGGACCGAATAGCACTTCAGACATATCTTTACAGTCCAATCCGAATCGATTTCTCTGATTTGTAGTTCATAAATTGAATAGAATGACGGAGACTAACATCATTAATCAAGTACGCAGCAATTAGGTGGAGATTTTAAAAATATGTTCATGATTGTGGCCATTTGAGGTAAGTAGACCTTATTATTAATGCCATTAGGATGAAGATCCGATCCATAAAATACGGTAATATTTTACTCTATTGATATTCAACTTTGATGTGGTGAAGCTCCAATGTGTCCAAATGATTTTATGAACGATATGTGCAAGTTTGTAGTGTATTACTACATGTGGAAAAAAATTAAGTTTATGACAAGCATGTATTCCCCATTTTTCTATACAATAAAAATCAAATTTTATGCAAGATTTGTCTGAATTAAGATGGTAATGCTAAAATATGGGGAAATTAGAGTATTTAACGATGGCCTCATTGTAGCAATATAAATGTATAACATATGAATTCACGTACAATGAAGCCAGTGGCAGTGTTGCCAAGCGTTGCTTCATTGTTTCTAGGACAGTCGCTACCGACAATTATGTACTCCGCTACGATAGTGGCGATAGTAGCATACTAGGTTAGTAACTCCTAGTAGCTCACTGGAAAGGATCTATGAATACCATTTATTAGTATTCGACTAACTGCCCTTAGAAGCTGACTAAGTTAGTCGCCCAATAGCGCCTTTTAGCTGAAACCTATGAATACGGCCGATAGAATCTATGAGAGAATTAAAGATTAAATTAAAAAAGTACCCACTGGAGAGAGTTGTGCACTGATGTATAAAAACTGTGTTAAATTAAAATAATTAAATAATTCCTCTTTCTAATATAACAAAAACAGAGTATATGGAAATTTAGTTAGATGTAAGTAGATGAACTTTCTAATTATACTTGTGATAAAATAATTTAACAATTAAAATCTCTGATATGGACTAATAATATTTCCCCAATCGAAATCCCTAATGTAACTTTATGCTTATTGTTTTATATGCGAGAAAGTAATACCGCTCAAATTTCAGGTGCACATTTGTTTCTCCGATCAGTAATGCGGAACAAACCTCAAGAGTATACCGTGGATAATTCTGTTTATTGGACACGCATTAGAGGGTAAACGAGACAGAGTGTATTTTAATAATAACTTACATGAAAATAATTAAAATATAATAACACACCGAGAATTTCTGTCGTCCGACTTTTTGTACATGAAGTAAGCACTGCATTTGATTTCCTCATGGACTGTAAAATGTCTTAATTCATGCTTAGCCATCGGAGTCAAACTTCACATTTATAGCAGCATTCACAGGTTCCTCCATTGGATAAGATCTTATCTTGCTGTTCTATCGCGGTCAAACATCCCTTGCACAAATATCCATAAGGGATATGAAACACCGAGATAATTATGCGGTATTTTGAGTGGGCAGCCGAGTAGAGGTGCAGTGGTGCTTAATCTTACAAGCACTCACGCGCATCCAGCCATTTCCCTACGAAATTAACTTTCGATAAAGATATATTGGATTACAAGCAATGCACCGGGAGTAAGGCAACGACTATGAATGGCTACGATGGAAGCCTGGCGTTGAATTACCATTAACCAGTTCAGGTTACCGTCCTCACATCAATTAGCTAAACCCGAGCGACAGTTATTCCGGACGTTACAGTCGCTGGACACGTTCAAAACATTTAATTGCGTCTGGAGAGAAAATGAAGTGATTTGTAGAGGCCATAAAAAAATTCTTTTTTTTATCACATACAAAAGCCAATTAAAATGCATCACCGCATACCTTTTCAAGTGGCTGCTCCCACTGATCACCTTCAACCACAGAAAATCCGAAAGGAACGTTCACTGTTCTCACATCGAATAATTTAGCCGAAGTACCCACACTTAGTTCCTAATTTGACTATCGCGGAAAATCATGTGGACTCATAAATTTCGAATTTATTGAGACTACAGGATTTCATCGGCATACCATTAAAATAAAGGATACGAATTCATTAAAGAGAAATGCCACAATATAAGAAGTCCGCGTAGCTATGTCACACAGGATGGTGTGGATTAACGATATTCTTCGGAATTAAACATATCTAAAGGGAACACTTCAGCAAGCAGTTCACTTAAACCTTCACTAAATATTAAGGTTATATTTCCCATTAAATTAACCATTCCTCGATAAAATGGAATTGCAAGATAGGTCAAAGCATTCAAGGCGTCAGATAGAAATTATATTTAACTTTGGAAAGAAAGGTGAGTCGTTATTAGTTGCGGTAAATATAGGAGAGATGGCGCACATGTTCATAATTGAATTTACAGTCTCCTGATGCACTTCAAAGTGGAAAAGTAATTAATATGATGACCAGTCATGTTTCTAACACGCATTCTAAATATTGATTGCAGATAATGTATCATACGGACATCATGAAATTATTTTGTAAAACATTACCTTGCGGCGGCTATCGCGTATGTTAAGGGTGGCACACCACAACAAAACAGTAATAGGCCGCATGTCACAAATACAAACATAAACGTATTTTGCGACCGCGTATTTCGGAAACATCTTTTCGCTTTGAAGGCATATTGGAGAAATTAAGCTACGTAATAAAACATCTTATATAATTTTAATTATTTTTCTAATGTAAAATACCTAAAATTTTAATGCCAGGTAGAGCGGGTTGGAAAACGACGGCTATGTTAATGTTAATATATTTGAAACATAAATGCATAAAAACAAGAAAAATGAGTTGATATCAGCTTTGCTTATATCATTTTATTTTTAAAAAAAGAGTGGAAAGTACGATTATGAGTCAACGTCGGCTTGGTTTAGGACTGTTTCATACGAATTCGAATATTCAAATTAAGAAGCAAAGGAAGTCAGAACTCTTATATCCATTTAAAAATTCCTGTAGCTTACAAAAGTGGCATATTAACATTTAAACAAAATACATTATAGATAATAGCCTAAATACGAAACTCATTTGGCTTTTTTCATCTTGATGAAAGCAGTCGACAGAAAACGTGACAGAAATTGTATAGCAAGTCCTAACTGTGACAGGTAGATGTATTTCTTCAACGTTGTGAGTGTCAGGATACTCAGGAGAAGGCTCTTCAAGAACTGTTTTGTCTCATAATTCAGTAGTAAGTTTTTAACAACTTCATCATACTCAGGCTTATTAAGTGGAAGGTCGCCATAATACAAAAGCTACGAATCTGATTTCATAATATTTTTAAGTAAATAACAACTTATGGTAATATGCAATGATATTACTAGCATGTAAGCACATTGAAAATTACCCTATCTTAGAGAAATATTTTGAGTTTTCATGTGAATTCCATAACGAGAAAAACAATGAAGCGGTGGACGATAGAGCTACTCAAAATTTTGAATGCCATCTTAATTAACGCGCAGTTGGCAAGCAGGATTGCGCGAGATAATTGGCCAAATTACTGCTGGCGGGGTACGGACCTCTCTCTCCTTAGAGACCCATGTGTTGAGAAGCACTGGGCTTCGAGAACCAGAACAAAAACATGGGACAACACTCGCATACTTTCAGAAACCAGTATAAATTTAGATTGATTATTAAATTTTTTCATATACTTAAATGAATTCAATTTTATGTATGAAACAATATTATTTAATTTTAAAAAATGTAAGCGCTCTAACGGCACTTACTCCTCTGTGCCCATATAATGCTAATAGCGATCACCAAGCTGCACCGACATCGATTCAAACACACGAATAAAAACATAAAATAGTAGTAAAAGACCGACCTCGGTCAATGAATGGAACGTACTGCAATAAGACATCTACATCTACATACTATCCCGCGAGCCGCCGCATGGGCATATGGCAGGGGGTGGTAGGTTACCAGCCGTGTAAAGATGTAAGTTTTTGGGAGGTGTAAAGACAAATGAATAGTACTGTTTCAAGAGTCCTATGGGGTACACTGGGGCTGAGGAGCCTAGACGAGGGAACGTTGAAACTAAAACATTACCACGGGTTTTGCTATTTATATTGCTCTAATCGACGGCTTCATAGTTATGATAAGTCAATTTAATGTACGAAAAAATATTATTATATTAAAAATATTTTAAGCATTTTAACGACTCTTGCTCTTTTGTGCCCAAATAATGCTATCTACTAGTAATCACCAAGCTGCACCGAGACCTATCCAAACAAACATATTCACAGACATAGAAAGGGTCCTAACCTTTCCTATCAGGCCGAATGATTTACTCCATTCCCTTCTTTATCAAATCTATGGTTAAATCTTAACGAC